>CAWUFW010006689.1:0-600000 GCA_963921515.1 Calotriton arnoldi | reverse complement strand
GCAAAAAAATGCACATTTGTCTTCATAATAATGTTTATATTTATCTTACCGTTGAATTATGGGGGATGTAGCTTATACACTTTAGTGTACCAATTCTAATGCAATCTGACTCTCAGAACAATGATATATACATTTAAAAATGTCAAATAAAACACTTTTGAATTTTATGTAGTTAGGAAATAAAAGTTTCATATACTTTTTAATGAAAAACCTGTTTCTTTTAAGTTTCAGAACAGTAATATAAATGTATACATCACATTTATACCATCACAGAGAGGACAGGAGTCAGAATTAGAGGCCCCTCATGGCAGTCCATTAGAAATCAAGGACACCAATGAGCCCCCACCCACAACATAATCACCTGTGACATCAACCAGGAGAAGTGTGGCTCAATGGTTAGAGCGGCAGACCCTGATGCAGAGATCTGGCCTGGGACCAGGGTTCAATTCCCGCCTCGGCGGGTCTTGGGCTCAACTTCCTTGGACCTGATAATTCTCGCCTCGGTGCCTATTCTAATCATGGGTCCCACTCTGCAACTCTGGGCAATAGCTTGCTTAATCTCCACATCGGCCCCACCAGCGCTGGGATGCCTGGCTTCACCTTGGGGGTGCCCAGGAGTGGACATTTCACAGGGAAAAGCCAGGAAGGGTTCCACAGCGGTATGCGTTCAGCGCCAGGAAGCCTCAGGGTAGCAGTGCGCTTTACAAGTACAAATTCATTCATTCACCAAACACTTACCACCAGTCTCTCTACTGCCAGATTTTCCTGAAGATTCTGAGGAGCCTGAACCAGCCATAGAAACACCACGAGCTGTCGCAATGGATAAAAAAATACGCAGGAGGCTTCTTCAGCACTATTACTTTTCTTTGAGACAAAGAAATTCTGCTTGTGTTACACGTACTGATGGTGATGGAACTGGAACATCTGATGTTTGTTGGGTTAATCAATTAATCAATCAATCAGAGGTTTATAAAGTGCAGCTACTCACCCCTGAGGGTCGCACGGTGCTGGGAGGGCGACTCCGTAGCGTGCTGGGGTCATCCGTAGAGCCAGGTCTTGAGGTCTTTCCTGAACTGGGGCAGTGTGGGTTTTGCCGGAGGTGGAGGGGGAGGTTGTTCCAAGCCTTGGCTGCGAGGTAGGAGAAGGACTTCCCTCCCGTTCTGGTCTTGTAGATGTGTGGGATGGTGACCAGAGAGAGGTCAGTTGATCGGAGGTATCTCTTGGGTGCGTGGAAGGAGAGGCGGTCATTTAGGTATGCTGGCCCGATGTTGTGGAGGGCCTTGTAAGCGTGGGTGAGGAGCTTGAAGGTAATTCTTCTTTCGATGGGGAGCCAGTGGATATCGCGGAGGTGTTGGGTGATCTGGTGGTGGCGGGGTGGCGGGGTATGTCTAGGACTAATCTGGCTGCGGCTTTCTGGATGGTCTGGAGTTGCGAACTAGTTTCTTGTTGATTCGGGTGTAGAGAGCGTTGCCGTAGTCCAGTTTTCTGCTGATGAGGGTGTGCGTGACCATTTTTTCTGGATTCGGGTGGGATCCATCTGAACGTTTTTCGGAGTCTGCGGAGGGTGTTGAAGCATGCCAAGGATACGTCGTTGATCTGGCGGTTCATCGTGAGTCTAGTATGATGCCAATATTTCATGCATCGTCCGTCGGGGTGGTGGGGGTTTACGAGGGCGGGGGGCCACCAGGTGTCATCCAGGCGGAAGGGATGGAGCCGAGGATGAGGACTTCTGTTTTCTCGGAGTTGAGTTTCAGGCAGCTCCTCTTCATCTAGGTGGCGGCGGCTTTCATCCCTTCTTGAAAGTTGTCCCTGGTGATATTGGGCTCTTTGGTGAGGGAGAGGAAGAGCTGGGTGTTGTCGGCGTAGGAGACTATGTTGAGCCCGTGGTTTCTGACTATGGTTGTGAGGGGGGCCATGTAGATGTTGAAGAGGGTGGGGCTGAGGGAGGATCCCTGGGGCACTCCACATCTGGTCTCTGTTGGTTCCGAGAGGCAAGGCGGGAGTCTAACTTGCTGAGTTCTGCCTGTGAGAAATGAACATATCCAGTCAAGGGCCTTTCCGCGGATGCCGTCGTCTTGTAGTCTGGTGGCTAGTGTGTGGTGAGAGATGGCGTCGAAGGCAGCTGAGAGTTCGAGGCATTAAGGTTGGCATAGCAGCACCCAAAAATAAGAACATAAAAGTTGTTAATAAACAGTTAGTGGGCATGGATAATAACATTACTTCCACATCAAGGATGACTTAGATAAGGTCACAAATACAATTGAGAAGGGTCAAAACCAATTCTGACACATTTGATCATGTAACAGAGGCAGCCATTAACGTATGTTTTGCAGCAGGAAAATGTCACACATACATGTAGACATTATTAACATATGACACACATTGATGGGTTCACAAGGTCTGTAACCCATATTGCCCGTGCTACTGACACTTTATCAAGGTGCACAGTAAACATGCAGGTTGAGATGAGGCTCTCTAGTGAGGATGTTGCATATGGCCTTCTGCACGAAACCCTGTCTTAGAGAATACTCAAACTTCTCAAATAGCAGCTACTAGAAAATTAGGTGGGTGTAAAAATGAAGGGACTTTAAGCCTCAATAGCCTCTCGGTATCAGAAGGCATGAGAGTGTGTCACACTCTCAGACAAGCTGTAGGTCATTATGTCTTTGCAACTCATAACGTTGTAAGCACAGAAAAAGGGAAGTGTTGGGAGAGGGAAAAGGAAGCATAGCAAAATTTGTTTCAATTTATTTGCTTTTGTGTACACTTTGAAACAATTTGAACTTTACATCAATTTTAAGTTTTTTAAAAGTTGATATATTTTTGGATATAAAACAAAAACAATAATCAAAAAATGAATTTATTTCTTTACAATTATTAGCAAAACTGTTCTCTTGCACTTTGTTCCAACTGTTTTATTTCTGCCTATTTTAAAATAAAGCAAAGTTGTGTCTGCACACCAGGCTCTTCCTTCCACTGCTCTCGATTGTAGATGGGTTATTGGAATTTCCTCCTCAGTGTCAGAATCAGAATCTGGTTCAACAGTGGGGAGTCCCTTTCTAGTAGCAATAATATGTAATATAGCACAGGTTGATATGATGTTGCAGCATGTGTCAGGGCAATATTGCAGCACCCCATCACTCTTATGAAGACAGCAAATTCTTCCTTTTAAAAGTCCAAGTGTTCTCTCTACAACAGAGTGTGCGTTTGTGACAGTGTTATACTTTCGCTCGCTTCTGGTGTCTGGGTTAAGGCACAGAGTTGCAATCCAAGGCCATAAAACATAAGCACTGTCTCATATAAAAAAAAGTTTTTTAATTAGTACTTATCTGTTAGAAATGGAGGTCTCTAGTTGGCAATGATTTGCACCTTTGTCCAAGAAAGGACCCTTCTTCCTAGTTAGGGTAAGGGGGATACACTTGTAAAATAACCCCTGCTCACCCCCTTGGTAGCTTGGCACAAGCAAACAGGCTTATCTTAGAGGCAGTGTGTAAAGAATTTGTGCGCACATGCAGTAATACAGTGAAAACACTACAAATGGACACCACACTAGTTTTAGAAAAATAAGTAATCTTTATCTAAACCAAACAAGACCAAAATGACAAAAATCCAACATACAGTAATTAAAATATGACTTTTAGAAGGTAAAAACAGTTCTGTCCATAGCAAACAATAGATGCGACACTTTCAACACAGAGTACCTTGGATGTGTCACAATCATAAACAAAAACAGCCGCAGGGAAGGTGACGCATTGGTTCCTTACTCCAGGGGAGGTGATGCCTCGGTTCCTTACTCCAGGGGAGGTGATGCCTAGGTTTCTTACTGTGGCCCCAGCGTTATTGTAGACTTGGCACCCCAGTACGAAGCATGGGGTTTCGGGGATGCGTTGGTTGCCGATGCGGCGGCAACAGTGCTGTATTGATCTCTCCAGCCGCGGTCCCACGATTTGTTGATTCTTTCAGTTGCATAGCAGGGCCTGCATTGGTGCGGTGATCTCAGACTTCCGAGATCGGTGCACGAGACTCGGTGTGCTGAGATTTTCTAGCCACAGGCAGGTGCTGCGCCAGTTTCTTCAGCGGCACGGCAGCGCTGCATTGGGAGTGGACGCGTCACGCTTCTTTAGTTGCGTCTCTTTTCCAGCTCCCAGCAGCCAGAACAACCTCCAGAGGCCCAACACAGGAACAGGCACCTCTTGCAGGTCAGAACTCCCAGCAAGGAAGTTCAGGGGAGCTGGAGGTGAAGTCTTTGTGCCCCTGAGACTTCCGAACAAGAGGCAAGCTCTACTTGAAGCCCTTGGAGATCTTCTTCAAGCAGGATACACAGCACACAGCAAAGTCTTTGTCCTCTCCTTGGCAGAAACAGTCACTGCAGGCACACCCCAAATAGCAAACTCAAAGGGGCAGTACTTCTACTTCATCTTTCCAAGCTCTTCTCCTTGACAGAGGTTCCTCTTGAGTCCAGAAGTATTCTAAAGTTCTGGGGTCTGGGCCCCAATATTTGTATCCCATTTCTCTTTGTTCTCTGGTAGCAGAGAGTCTCTCTGCTCAGTCAAAACCAGTTCTGTCCTCTCTGGTCCAGCTTCCCGACAGGAGGTTGAGACAGCATTGTGTAAGGCAGACCAGGCCTATTGAGATGCAAGGAAATCTCCTCCCCATACTCTAAATGCAGCCCAGGTCTATTCAGCTCAGCCCTGACTCATCCAGGAGAGGCAGGACACACCTCAACCTCCCAGTGGCTGTCTACAGTGAATGCACATCCCCAGCCCCCGTCACTCCAAAGCCAGACAGTCATTCCACAAACCAGCAGAGGCACACAGAATGGCTAAGCAAGAAAACACCTTCTTTCTAAAAGTGGTATTTTCAAACACACAATATAAAAATCATCTTTACTAAAAGATGCATTTTTATATTCTAAGTTCAGGCATACTAAACTCTTTCTATTTTGTCTCAATGGTAAGTTATATTTATAAGGTGTTATAAATAAACTCCCTTTCTATCCTATAGAACAGATAGTCTTTCAATAGTGAAAAACGAAATACACTGTAGTTCACTATCAGGACATGTCACACACACCAGGACATGTCCTACCTTTGACATACACTGCACCCTGCCCACAGGGGTACCTTGGGCCTACCTTAGGAGTAACTCACATGTAATAAAAGGGAAGGTTAGGTCCTGGCAATTGGGTGCATTTGCCAGGTCGACATGGCAGTAGAGACTGCATGCAGACACTGCAGTGGCAGGTCTGAGACCCCTTTGAAAGGCTGCTTATGTGGGTGTTACAATCAGTGGTGCAGGCCCACTAGCAGCATTTGACTAACAGGTCCTGGGCACACACAGTGCATGGTACTAGGGACTTAGTAGTAAGTCAAACAGGCCAATCATGGAAACACTAATCGATATCAATTTACACAGAGAGCATATGCTCTTTAGCACTGATTAGCAGTGGTAAAGTGCCAGAGTCCTAAAACCAACAAAACCAGGGTCAGAAAAGAGGAGGCCCAAAAGAAAAAAATCCCGGGATAAACCCACTGGAAAAGCCAAGTCTAACATTATCAAAATGTACCCAGGCTACAAATCTCCTCCTCAGTTTGTTCAAAAGGGGTAATTCTGACCCTAACACTCCTTTCCTGCATCCTCTTCTTCTTCTACAGACCAGCCAGTATCTGCAAAGTGAAAGGGCATAATCCATTCTGGGGCCATTCATACAGATTGCACCTGATTCTATTTAGTGCTAAATTGCACATGCAAAATCATCATTCTGAGACTAGACATAATTTTCAACCCCTTCCAACATACAAATAACAAATCATTAATAGATAATCCCTAATATTAAGTCACTATTTAGAGACATAAAATATGCAATTTGGAATGTTGACGTTCCGCAAAAAGTAGTGACAGAATGGAATTTCGTACATGAGAAATCCCCAATTTAGTGGTTGGTAACCAGTTTAAAACTGGGTATCGAATCGCTAAGCCTCTGTACATCTGGCCCTTAATGTTAACATGTCCTTACAGTGACTGGCACCTAAAAGCTATTTTAAGTGTGGTAGGTGTAGCTGTCCTATGTGTATAGATTAAAATACTAATACTGTATCTCAGGATTGTTTCCAGCTAGAAGAAGAATTAAACTACTGATTTAATTGTTTAAAACATTCCAATTCAATGGTGAAGTTGGGTTTTTAATAAATATAAAGGTGAAGTAACTTTTGAAAATTTACCTTTTCCCCACCTAATGTTCTTGGAGGCTAATATGCATTGGCTTTTCAGCTTTCCCCAGTTCAAAATGTGCCTTGAATAGGTGTGAAATGCCTCTCAAGAGCAAATATAAGGCTGACTTAATGGGCATAGATGGCTTCTCTGAACTCCACAGAATATACAGAGTGTAGGCTGCAACTATCCTTTTTTCAACTGCAGTATACACTCCTGCTTGAGTGTCAATCCCTACTTGACAGGTCTGATGGGTTCTCATATAACACTTGGGACACACTTGAAATAATAGAGAACAGGATCCAAGACAATTCTTGTGGATCCACTCTCTGGTTGCTGGAGGACTCTGCTTTTGTTCTACCAGGCCACTGTCTCTGGGGTTGTTGTGGTTACAGTGGCTACCTCAAACTGTATTTTAGCGTTAGATGTAGAAGGGCACTAGAATTACTGTAGTACACACTGCATACACACCCCGAGCCCTCAGATTCCACATTTTTGTACCTGACGACTTCCACCATCTTGAAAATGCCCTAAGTGAGTAAGGTTGGCCACTAGAACTTTTAACCAATTGGCTAGTGCCTACCCAGGAGTAATCCCACCCACTAGCTAGTGGCAGGCACAAATGTGTCACCTCTAGGCACCCACTTCAAAACACTTTCTGGACTCGAAAAAGAGTCATCAGAGTTTGAGCCTCAATCCTTTCATGGAATCTCATGTTAACAGCATCTCTATCTCTAACATGCAACATGCTTGTGGAGGGCCTAATACTAGGGAATTATAATTTAGAATATATATGTTTTATATATTAGAACCACTGAAGCAAACCAATGTCCTTCCTAGAAAACATGTCTCTTAAGTGTGTCTCTAAACCTTGACCAAAAATCCAAACAAGTAAACAGAACAATAAAGTCCTTAAGTGAGCTAGGTGAGAAACTCTTAAGTGCTCACTGTGTCATTAGAACCAAACTGTACCTGGCTGATGAACCCATAATTAGAGTGACACCGGTCCTGTGTTGCTTGTGTTCCGGTTCAGGAAGGACCTGATCTGGCAGTTTGGGCTGGACTGTTCTCATGAGGAGCAGGGTACGGACTGATTTGCATATGGCTAGGTCCAAACTGAGGTGGCTTGATGAGCAAAAGAACGATGTGTTGGGGTGCTACCATGAGCGATTGCCAGTGTATAGACAAATTACAAGCATTCCTATCACCTTTTGTGTGATTCATGTATCGCCCTAAGTGGCATGGGTTTGGCCAGATGTGAGTCCTGTACTCACTGTGTCGCTGGAACTAAGCTGTACTTGGGGATGAGCCTATCACTAGGTTGAAACCAGTCCTGTTTTGCTTGTGCTTTGGTTCAGAGAGAACCTGGCCTAGAAGTTTGGGCTGGACTGTTCTCATGAGGAACAGGGTGAAGACTGATTTGCATATGGTCTAAACTGAGGCGGCATGATGAGCAAAAGAATGATGGGTTTGGATGCTGCCAGTGGTTAGACAAAATGAAAGTATTCCTCCCATCACCTTTTGTGTGTTCACAAACTACTGAGGCAGGTGGTACTGTATATTGTCAAGGCAGATAAAACACAGCCACCAACCTTCCAGTTAAGTTAAAACACTGTAAATAATCCACAGATTGGCTGAGGATGTTTCTAGATTTATATGTGTTTAGCTAACTTGCTGGATTCAGCAAAACGGAATCCTAAGGAATCAAAATCCATGTGCACTCGGTGCCAGGTGAGTCCTGCCCTCCTCGCAGCATCAACAGCGGAGCATGTAATGCGCCCTCGCCCCTCCTAGGGCTGGAGCACTAAAAGCAGCCCAGCAGACATGCATTGACATAGAGAGGCAACATCTCCAGCAGTTCTCTGCTTACAAATGGCATCATGTGATAGCAATGTAATAACAATATAATAATCTTATTTATATTAGTTGACATAATGTAAGCAATTGTTTTTTGTTATTGTGGTCTCCCTGCATTCATGGAACAATATATATGTTCCTTCTGAGTGTGTTTGATTCCACTATACATTTATTGTTCCATCATGTGAAAGAGATTACTAAAAGGTATATAAAGGAAATGTATGTTGGTAACTATAACACAGTCACTGTTGCTTCCACACCATGGTCAACCTTTAATTTGATGGATGTGACAATTGAAAATCAAGCGCGCAGGTTGGATAAAATAATACGTAAAGGTGAGATGTAAATATAAACTCGCACTTCTGTGTATTCCATAGAGGCTTTATGTGAGTGCATGTCTGAAACCTGAGACTAATGTAAAGCCTTTTCTTAATCAAGTATTTTGAAAGTAAATCAGAATTAAAAGTAGTGTTGCACGGGTAATTCATTGCGTTTATTTGTACCCTGATTTGCTGGCGAAACATATTTAATTGTGATTGCAACCAAAACACACACTTAAATCATGCTTCTATCACTGAAATGCAAAGAGTTTATTTAGGTATGTATTTGCAAAGAAAACCAAGTCTTCGTTTAAGCATATGTTTTGCAATTAAATCAGATTCACTCAGAATTAAAAGATATGTTGCACCAGCAAATTAAAATAAAAAATAGACTCAGTATGTTAAAAGTATTGAACTCTAATTTGCCGGTGCAACATTACATTTAATTATGAATGCATGTGAATTACTTTTCCAACATGCACTTAAAAAAGCTTTGCATTACTTAATTTTGTTTGTAAACATGCACCCAAATAAAGTCTTTAAATTGAAGTAAAGAAGTGTGATTTAGCCACGTGTTTTGAAAGTCAATCACGGGCATGCAGAATTACAAGTATATCATACTGATGCCGCACCTGAGTGTTGATGATTAACAACAATGTCTCAACCGGTGTTATTGAAAAAAACAATTTAACAAGTATGTACAAGACAATACTAGGAAAGGAAAACGGGAGACTCGTAGTTTGTTGTAAAATGTGCACAAGGCATCATGTATTAGAAATAAGGAAATGGAATTGCACAAACAATATAGAGCAGTTGTATATCAACACTGTAGGCAGAAATTGCCGAGGCAACCCAAAATCTTGTGCACTAATGTGCTCGTGACACGCAAGGTGACAGCGCAAGTGACAAGTGCGAGAAAAACAGCGAACGGCGCAACGTGAAAAGTTGACAATTATGTACAGGAATATATGGTTCATTAAGGTTATTCACAGTCATAGATCATGTATTAGAAATCATTCGAGATGAACCATAGTTGACTGGGCGCCGCGAAATGCGCTGAAATGTCGACTGCGTTTCGATCCTAGTTATTTAGGATCATCTTCAGGACCGGTTTGCCAATTCGAGGGTGCGTGACTGGTGCGCGAAGAGAACGACGTCACCAGTGGATGGAGTCCGGTCGGCACGGGAAACCAGTTCAGGGATGGGTAGAGCTGGAGCCGGTTGCGGGCGATCCGGAAACGCAATAGGTTCTGAGGTTCCAGCAGTCGTGACGGTAGATCTGCACTGGGTCCTGGGGACAGGGTCGGAGCCCCGATCCACTGTCAAAGAATGTGTGGGAGGAGTCGGTCCGGAGGGTCCGTCCGAACAGGAGGAGATTCTGTGGGTGGAAAAGGATCCGCAATCAGGAGTAAATCCGTAAGCTTCAAGCTGTCAGAGATCAACGCGGGGCCGCCACAGACGTGTACGGCATGCCGCAACCGGCTCCAGCTCTACCCATCCCTGAACTGGTTTCCCGTGCCGACCGGACTCCTCCCACTGGTGATGTCGTTCTCTTCGCGCACCAGTCACGCACCCTCGAATTGGCAAACCGGTCCTGAAGATGATCCTAAATAACTAGGATCGAAACGCCATCGACATTTCAGCGCATTTCGCGGCGCCCAGTCAACTATGGTTCATCTCAAATGATTTCTAATACATGATCTATGACTGTGAATAACCTTAATGAACCATATATTCTTGTACATAATTGTCACCTTTTCACGTTGCGCCATTCACTGTTTTTCTCGCACTTGTCACTTGCGCCGTCACCTTGCGTGTCACGAGCACATTAGTGCACAAGATTTTGGGTTGCCTCGGCAATTTCTGCCTACAGTGCTGATACAACTGCTCTATATTGTTTGTGCAATTCCATTTCCTTATTTCTAATACATGATGCCTTGTGCACATTTTACAACAAGCTACAAGTCTCCCTTTTTCCTTTCCTAGTAATGTCTTGTACATACTTGTTAAAACATTTTTTTCAATACCACCGGTTGAGACATTGTTGTTAATCGTCACGTACCTGCCCAGATCTCAACCTGGTCTATGGGTCATACTCCTGTTGCTTGTACTAGCACCTGAGTGTTGACGTACATCAATCATGAGTAAAATAGCCAAACAGGTGACCTCAGTAAACAGCATCTGGCATTTGACCTTGATCTTTGAATGTACACCAAATGTGATGAGATAAGAACAAGATTTACAGGCATGTTTATAGAGGAGCTTGGAGCAGCGAGTGAAAACACATGTTCTTGTGTTAAGTGCTCTTTAACAAAGAAAAAAGTAGTTTCTGAAACCGATCCTAAAACAGAAGCGGTGGAGAGATAGTGAGATTGTTCCATGCTGTCGAGGAGGGCTAAACACTGCAAGCAGCATGACAAATGCATGCCATGGACATATGGGGAGAAAGAATAAGAGAGCAACGATGGAAACAGCAAATGGGAAGCCTATGGGCGGTCTGAAGCTCACAAAATATATACAGCATATCTCTTCGAGACAGAGTATTCACTGTCTAGCTGAGACCTAAAAAGTGTAATGTAATTTGGAACTGATGTCAAGCCCTCTGCCTCTTATAACCTTGGGCAGAGTGCATGCTATATAAAACTCAGTGCTTAATTTGTAAAAGAATGAGTGCCTGTGCCCAAAAGCTCTGCTCAGAAGCCCACAGCTCAATTAAATGTTGGCACAACCAAAACCAAGGCTCGTTGTCTCGAATCCACCTCATGCCTTTAATCCACTACCAAACACTTCTTGCCCATTTATCTCACTCTTGCAGGTTCCTGTTTTCTCTCTTAATGTCAGTTTTTCTGTCTTTCTCTTTCTTCCTCTTTCTGCTTTGTTTATTTTCCCCTCTCTTGCTCTTGGTACAGACCTTTGGGCAGACTTTCCTTCGTCTCTCCGCCGTTTCTCCCTCCTACCCTTTTACCTTACCCCCTTTCCCTCTACGCTCCATTTATCTCGTCTTCTATGCTCTTTAAATATTTTCTAGCAACATATGTAACTTGTAACTGTTGTAACTTTGTAACAATGTGGAACCTCGTGTAAAGCGCTCTGATACCTCCGGGTCTAGCCTGCGCTATATAAAACTCAAATAAAAAAATTGGTAAATGTCTGATGCAGAAAAATAAATGTTGGTCCTCAAAAACGAACGAGGGTCAGAGTCCCCCACCAGCAACAACTGCTCAAATTAAGCACTTGTAAAACTCCTAAAAAAACAGCAGCTCCTTAATGTGACTGATTGTTTTCACATGGAGACGAGGGATAGGCATGGAGTTTGGCAACAGCTGCTTTGCTCATTGCTATCACGTCTCCCACAAACCTTGTATTCTTCACTATTTGCATTGCAAGTTCTTTCTTGGACACAGTGCCACAGTCAGTGGTGGCCGGCACGGATCGGGGTTTTCGGGATGGGGGTGGGGTGTTAGGGGATAAAAATAATAATTTAAAAAAACGTACCTTACAGCCGCATCTCGCATCTGTCTCTCCTCCTTGACCATCTGCACAGCCAGAACAGGAAGCACATTCAGGCTCCCCTAAGCCGAACACAACACTGCCATGCAGCATTGTGATTGGATTGGTCTTAGTGCTGTGGTTTGGCACTCAGCCTGGAAATGGGATCCTGGGCATGTTCTTCATTCAGGCTGTAATGCAGCCTGGGTGGAGAACATACAAAATGCGCATGAAAGTTTGGCTGGCCTGAGTGGGCTGGCCAAACATTCATACACGTTTTCAAAGTGTGCTCAACACTCCTCCCCCTACTCCTGTTTTCAAAGCAGCCCGGCCCGCCCTGCAAAGCTGCTGCAGCAGGACAAAATAAAATGCTAACAACCTTGAGTTGTTGTCATTTTATTTTTCCTTCAGTAGCGGCTGGCAGGCAATGAGGGTGGAGGGCTGGGGTAGAGTGGGGGTGGCAGGGTGAAAGGGAGCGCAGGACAAAATAAAATAGGGGAAAAAACACTTACCTCTTTCACCACCCGAGTTTTTCCACTACTTCTCTGGGAGTCCTGGAACCCAGAAGCACCCAGGCTTCCCACAGCCAATCACAACGCTGCAATGCAGCGCTTTGATTGGTCTGAGCACTGTGGATCGACGCTCAGATGGGGACTGGGGGCCTTTTCATGTTCCCCACCAGGCTGTGTAATGCAGCCTGGTGGGGAACATACAAAGTGCGCATGACTGTTTGTTCTGGTCAAGACGGCCTGCCAAACAGTCATGCACACTTGGAGTGTGCAAACCACTCCCCCCTTTGCCTCAAGCCCCGCCCCACCCAAACCCAGCCCCGAACCTGAGAAAAATAAAATGATAATAACTACGTTATTATCGAGGTTTTTTCCTGTATAAAGAGTAATGGGGCGACACTCCTCTGCCTTAGCGGAGTAGCTTCACCTGTTTTCCTTCATTTCCCTGCTGCAGAGCAGTGGGGCGGTGCTCTGAGCTGCATCTGGACTCCGGTGGAGACAGAGGAGGAGGTGGGAAAGAACCTACAGTCATTTTGAAACACTTTGGCATCAACCCGTGTTTTTGCCTTCGAAATTGAAATGATTCATCGACAATTGTAGCTTTGCACTAGGTGTTTATGACCCACTTTGACAACCTAAGTGAAAACCATGCCTGCTGCTCAGTAAGAAATCTCAGACATGGAGTCGAGCATGTTGACATAACGTGAAAGTGCTTCACTGAAACTCTCGTCGATTACGAAAAAAATTAAATTTCTGTCTAGCAGACATTTTTCATTTTGTGTCGGATCCTGCCTTCTTACTGAGAAAGCCTGAGTCTTGCAGTGATTGGTGTTTAATGTACTGTTTCACCATTCACTTTAATTGTCAATATGCAGAGCTGTGGACGTGAGGAGGGAGTCTCTTTGGCTGGAACGCCCTGCAGTATGAAGAGCCTGCGAGAGAATGTTGAAAAGGATCCGTGTGTCATTCAAAAAATCAGTTTGTTGACACCTATAAACCATTGCAATATGTAGGGTTCAGGGCAATGAATACACTGACTCGATGCACTTTGTTATGAACGGTTCAAGCAATCCCTTATCAGATATCGATCATATCTCGAAGCAGCTGCAAAATGTACACAACAGAACTGAGTTTTTTTTTATTCACTCACTCATATGAGATATTCTGTGGGGCAGGCTGGCAGTAGACTGTATAAGAAGGGTATGTGAGAGAACCCTGTGCAAAGAGTATACCCAATAGCCCAGTCACGTTCAAAGGAGTAGTTTTAGTTCTTGAGATAGCTTTTCGATAGTAAAGTGTATCTCAAGACCTACCATGACAAAAAAAAATCAAACAGCCTAGTGCCAACAACCACTTATTTGCAGAAGAAAATCCTTCCTGAACTCTTCCTTGTTACCCTGGATTGTGCCCTGCACAAGACGACTTGCTTGGCCAAGATGAAAGAACAGCCAAGTCACTCTTGTCCTGATGACCCCAGTTGGCTCCCGCTACAAAATGGCATCCTTTTCGATTCCTGCTGCATCACTTACCAAGCAGGAACATGCCATCATATTTGGTAAGAACCAGTGCCTAATTTGAGCGGGTGGCAGCAGGTGGGACCCACCGACACACATTTTTGGGCACCAGCACTTATTTTTCCTTATCAGAGAATGACGGGAAAACCTGCAAAGGGAGAAGGGAGTGATGAAAAAGAACCTGCAGGAGTGAAATAAATAAGCAGGGAATGTCGAGTGGTAGATAAAAGAGGCATGAGGTGGAATCAGACTACCGCATCCTTGGAATCGACACCTCTGATATTAAGCAATGCTTGTGACGGGTTTCCGAGCAAAAGGTTAGGCCCCAGCACTTTACTGTTTTACAAACTAAGCCTAACTAAGAACACTCACTGCTTTCAGAGACCACTGCAGCACTTGACATCTCAAGACTAGGAGGTAAGAAGTGCACAAATGAAAAGACTAGAATACACGTGCAACCTGTTCGCTAGTTCTTGTTTCTCCACAGCTTTTTAGGGCCTTGCATATATTTGTTTGCAGTGGCTACTCAGAACTCCATTTGTTTCCATGACTACTCCTCTGATAGCTGTGGATTGAGCGTTGAAGGTTTAGTCTAAGAAGAGGCTAGTAGTCTGTTGCCACTTATATCTGAGTCAAAGATGAAAGAATAGCCAATGAGAGCATGCCTTTTAAAAAAAAATACACCTTTCATGATGTTTTTCAGAACAATGAATGCAAACCATCATCAGGAAAAACATTTACAGACCAAACCATTGCCACATTTAATGCCAAGTTCAAATCACCCCCTAAAACTATTTTCATTTTGGACTGACCCACCATAAAATAAAATAAAAACAGTCTGAAAACAAGGCTCAGAAAGAGTGTTTTGTTCATGCAATTTCCTAGGATAACTCGTTTCCTACTTGTTCTAAAAAGACCCTACAGTAATTTGCTTTTTTATATTTGTAATTACATGACAATAATAAACGACTTTGAAGCTTTTAATACCTGTGCTCCCTCCAGTTGAATTTCGCCCTGTTTTACAGTTTGGCGGACAGGGTATTCCAGTAGTAAACTGAAGTTCAGTCCCTATATTTACAATAGAGTGGACTGTCCTGTTTCTGCCAGTAGTGTCCTCGCTGGCTCTGCCGGGAAGCCTTACACCGAGGGCCCAACAGCTGTCAGTGTAAGAACTTTAGACAGTTCACCCAGTTTAGAGGAGATGGTCTGATGTAGTTTGTCTTCTCTTTGTGACCATCAGGAAAAGACTGGCAGTTTTGAAGAAAAAAAAAGAAACATGAACAGCACAAAACTACCAGATTGTCGGGGTAATTTTTTGTGGTTGTTTTACAAAAACAGAAAGCCACTTTGGGAGTTTTAACCGGGCCAGCTCTAGGGGGGTGCGACTGGTGCCCCCGCACTGGGCACTGACTTTGGATGGGGGCGCCATGTTTGCCAGTAGATTATGGCTTTAAAAGCACCTGCTGCAGCGTTCCTTGCCTCCAAGAATTTCGAGCAACATTGAAAATGTCAAGACCACTCTGGTGATTAATGTCCTTCCTGGGGAGGGATCAGAGTTTTGTCTAGTGGAAGTTTTAACTCATAGTAAAGTAGTGCAGGTGGTGAATATGCCTGCGACAGAGAATGTGTACCATGCAGATCACAGAGTATATATAATGTAAATAAGTCAGTGGGTTACTGCTTGTGTCAGAAAGATCCTTTTGTTACTTGCAGTTTACAAATTAAAATCCTAATATAGAACAGTGATCTATTAATGGTCATCAAAGAGTAGCATGCAAACTGCAAGGAATAGATTAGAGCGTTATGATTTTTTTACCGTCTTTCATTATCCTAATGTTGCAAAAGTTTTTTTTGGGGTAGAAATCAATTCTTATTATTAAAGAGAACCCTCAACCATGGTGGTAGATTTTAAATTCTGAGTTTGTGCTTCTCCAGACCAAGCACTATTAATTTATGCTGCTTACCAGTATGGATGACATGTGATTCCTACACCTTGTAGTCTTCTGTCTTATGTAAGTCTTATGATGTAAAATGCTTTGACACCCTACACTGGTATGAATGGCGCTATAAAACAAATTAAATGGATCTAAGAGAAAGTGGTTATGGAGACTTGAGGTGCACTGATAAAGGGTGATAGTGAGGGAATTTGTGGCAGAGGTGGTCATTGGGGGTGCCAACAAACACTGTTGCACTGGGCGCCAATAGCACTAAAGCCGGCCCTGAGTTTTAGTAACACCAAAATGTTTGCTGAGGGGCTGCATGAAACTTGGCAGCCACACAGAAATCTTTGAATGCCTTCAGATGAGCAGCAGATCGTATTCTGGGTGTGACTGCTGTCAGTTAAATGGACAGTAGATGGCTGACAGTGATGGCAGTGGCTGGTTATAGTTATAAGAATGGGCGTTTTACCTCTTACTCAAAGAGAGAGTTAACACTGGCCTGTCATGTTTTAAATGCCCTGCCAGTCCCATGGAAAAGCAACTTAGCTCCATTTATTTGTCACATGTATATCTACGCTACATGTCGAGCTAGGTGAGCATGTAGTGAGCCTGTTAGCACACAGGAATCCATTTTGAATTTCCTGAATGCGGAGGATTGTGTGGGGGCAAACGTAACTCGCGAAACAGAAGTGTAGATTTCTTCAAGCTTTATTGTAAGTACCAGACACCGCGTCTTCCCTTTTCCCAGCTCTCCGCCTTTATGTCTCCAACTGCCTCCCGTAGAACACATCCCCAAGGCAACCTATAGAATCCCTTCCATAGGCAACCATCACACATTCCACTAGAACTCTCCAGTACATAACACATCTCCCTCCTCAACAAACCAAACAAGATAAAACAATTATGTAAAATAAAGCGTGAACATGCATATTTAATAAAATCCAAATTGATGGAAAGAATAAGGCTAAGAACGCCTACAATATAAAGAGTATGCATAACACATTATGTAAAAATCAACTCTTACATTGCAAAAGATATTGCATACAATCAGTTCAATACATAGTCCCTCAAATGCTTAGGCATAACTACTTCTCTCTTAGATTTGTGTCCATCACATTTGTTGGGCTCGACTCCACACCTCTGGGAACCAGGCAACCCACCATGTGTTTCCAAACCTGCATTACCCAAAGACGTGCTCACTCTCTCAGGTGCTTTGATTGAGACATCATATGTCCAACTGTATGTACTTCCAGTGGTTGCTTCCCCTTCACCTCTTACTTTAGCCACATCTCTTTTGGTCCAACATTTACCACCCTCAACCTTGACAGAGTGCTTGGAGACTTCCATGACCGTGGTACTTAGTAAATAATTAGAGAAATCTCTTATAACACCCTACAGCTTCCTCACTCTTACATGATCACCAACTTGGAACACCACCTCCTTTGAATTGGTCATTCCTTTCCTTGCTCCTTATTTGCTGTTCTGGTTTTGATCTCTTCCAGCATTGGCCAAGACCATGCATCCCCACCCTCTGCTGTCCTTTTAACTACCCACTGCAGTGACAGCTTGTTGAAGGAACCTTTTCCCCGCAAAGCAGCACATTGGGGAATACCTCGATCTTCTAAAAAATTCTGCGTTTGAATAGATTTGAATTGCATCCCAATATCAGTGATCAACACTGAGGGCAGCACTTCACAGTGAAACAAACCTCTCAAAAAATGGATGATATTTCTTGTATTAGGGTCTCTAAAAAGATTTGAATGCCACCCCCTTGTACTTTCAACCCACTACTGCTAGACAGGGGCGGCTCCTCCATGTGGGCGAAGGAGCGTCGCCTCACTGCTCTCGCAGTGCGAGAAGCAGAAACATAAAATGGTATTATAAATACCATTTTATGTTTCTGCTTCTCGCACTGCGAGAAAGCAGAACAGTTTGGTTGAGGGCGGGTGGATGGGCGGTCCTGAACTAGGGCAGAAGAGGAGTGGCTTGTCCACTCTGAGGGCGCTGACTGTTTGGTTAGCCCCAGGGCCGACCAAACCAGTCATACGCACTCTCTCTTTTCTCCATGTAGGCTGCATACAGCCTGCATGGAGAAAATGGCCTCCCCATAGACGCCTGTGTGGTCGGCGTCCCAGCCAATCACAACACTGCCATTGCAGCATTGTGATTGGCTTAGGGGAGGGGAGGGAGGCTGCCTGCTTCCTGTGAGGATCAGAGACGACGCGGGACGACGCGGGACCGGACCGGGCCAGTGAAGGTAAGTTAACAATTTTTTTTATATTTAAAATTACCCCCCCTGTTCGCGACACCCTCCCCGCGCAACCCCAGCCACCCCAACCCGCTAGTTATGCAGGCCGCGACTGCTACTAGAGCAAATTGCATATTCTCACCCAAGTCCATTTCCAATTTCTCCCACTGTGAATGAGGGAACTCTGCTGGACACAGTGGATTATTACTTGTGCATGTTGATTTGTCTGTCTTGGTACATTTTGCACACCTGCTGAGAAAGACCTCCAAATCTGTATCCATTCCAGGCCGCCAATAGTAAAGTTTTAATCTCTTCCTAGTTCCTGTCACCCCAGTGTGACCTTTATGAGCTAAACTCATTAATTTGGTCTTCAAGTTTGCAGGTGGAATGAGTACCCTCCCTCGCAGAATCAAACCACTTAAATCATCCCTAACTTTGCTGAAAACTTTCAGTGTGTTGGGAACTGCCCCTTCACTGGGCCACCCCCGAGTACTCACTTCCACCAGTTTCTGCAAACATACTCCCTTTCCACACTCACCTTCCAATCCTGTAATATAATCCCTTTCTCAGTTACTGAAACACCATCAGCCAACCCTACCACCAATTCTTCTTCCAAAGTGCAACCCTTCAACACCTCACAATCAGCCTGACACCTAAATAATTAATCCATCCTTCAAGTCTTCCCTCTAAAAATGTGCCTGCATTTGAAATTATAGTCATACATACTGGAAATCAGCCTGACTAACCTATAGGTGGCATTACTTAAGCCCTTCTCATTAAGAAGTGAAACTAAAGGTTTAGGGTCTGTAACCAAAGAAAATTCTTTGCCCCACAAATATGTGGCAACATGTCTGGCAGCCTATTACCAGCTAGCGCCTCCCTCTCAATCATGCTATAGTTCTTCTCTGCTTCCGATAGCCTCCTGGAGGCAAAGGCTACTGTATTCTCCTTCCCTTCTACTAGTTGGGTCAACACAACCCCCAATCCAAACCAACTAGAATCAACGGTAACAATTGAAGGACTAATGTCTCTATAAGCTTGAAGAGTGGGCACCTGAATGATTGCCTTTTTCAAATTGCCAAAGGTGTCAAAGAGCTCTTGTTCCTGCATGAATTTCTCACCTGATCTCAACAATTTTTCTTAACAGTTCCATTTGTAAGGCAAAATTCTGGACAAATCTGGAATAATATTGACAGAGACCTAGAAAAGGCCTAATTTGGTCTTTATCAGCAGGTGGAGGGCTAGCTCCAATGGCGTTCAACAAATCTATTTATGGAGAAATACCAGCGGGTGACAAATTGTGACCCAGAAATGGCACATTGTCAATCAAGAAGCTGCACTTTTCTCGTTTTACAGTAAGACCATGTTTGTGCAAAACCCCAAGTACTTTGTCAATCAACCTTAAGTGAGATTGTGTATCCTCAGTAAACAGAAAAATATTGTCTTGATATGCTAACACATCGTCTAGGCACCCCAGAATGTGATACATCAGCCTTTGAAACACAGATGCAGCTGAGGTGAGCCTGAACGGCATGCGTCTGAACCTGTAAGCTCCAAAAGGGATGCGTCATAAGCCACCTACCTGGATCCCAGATGATTTGAATGAGACAGTGATGCTAGTTCCCGAACCCTCCCAAGACTTGCCCTCGATTTATAGGAGGAGACACTGCTCCAGTGGCAAATCCCAGGGGAAGGGGGTTGGGATGGCGAGAACGTGTAGAGTAACAGATGCTGTGGCTCGTCTACTCAAAAGCAACACATCAGCAGGCATTTACACCAATCTGATTAATGGTACTAGCAGATATGGTACCTATAAACAAACAAATAATAATTCTTTGGTCTAGTATCAACTCTATCTCTTAAGGTATCACCTCTTGAAAGCTTTTCAAATCTCAACCAACCATTAGTTATGTTTTCATTTATATTGTCCAAAGAGGCCCCTTCTTCAAAGTTCTAGAAACTGTAGTGAGTATGATTTCAGCATCAAACCCACAAGCAAATTTAAATGGGGTTAGCTTCACCCAAGTCATCTCTGGCAGAGCCCTGCCAACTTTATGTACAAGTTGAACAAAAGCACTGGCTACCTTTGTTTGCAGCAAGATGTTGGGACTGAGATCAGTGTGTGGAAAAAACAAGTCTCCTTTTCTTCTTGTGCTTTTTTTCCATCCAGGTGCAAGACTAATGTGGAATGTTCTTTGTGGTGAGGTCGAAGCAGGCGGGGACAGAGGACTCCTTTGAAGAATAGTGATAATCTCTGCTCCCTTCCTGCTGCAGTCTTCCCCAGAGGTGTTACCCCAACAGATCGGGAAGTAGTTGAGTAAAGATGCCTTTCTCTTCTTTGTTTTGTGTTCTCTAACAGGTAACTCTCAGTCCTCCCCTTACATTCTGCTGATACTGAAGAACAATGATATTATGTTGGAGAAAAACTTTGGTTCTAATGCCCTTGACTGCCATCTTTCCAGCCAGGTTACGTACCTTGATCTCCAAGGAACAGCCACAAGATAGGAACCTTCTGTTGCTGCTGTGCAAAGAAGGCCTTGAGGTACAACCGGAGGAATGGAGCTGTGTGGAAGAGATTCCAGACAGCTTCTTGAAAGCCAAATGTAGACTTAGACATAGATTCATCATGTGAGTACTACTGCACTACTCGTCCTCTGTTTACCTTGAGACCCTGTCTGCCCCTTCTGTTCCCCAATCATGCTCAACCCTCCTTGCTCGCTTAGGAGTGTTTATATGGCATGCCAGTCAGACTTTAAGCATCTCATTCCACAAGCCGGCAGAAACTTCAGCATGAGAGATCTATTGCCTTTATAAGCCGAAGAAGTGGTTTTCCATTTCTAATACTCTTTATGTGCAGCGCTTTAGTGTACTCACTAATGTTGTGACCTTAACCCCATCATTACCATGTGACTCAGGTGTCTTAGAACGCTAGCTGCAGTGGACAAGACACCCTCCTCAGTTGCAGATAGAGCCTCCCCGATGACTTACTTCCAAATGGGATTTCTTCTTTGTTTGGACTAGAAGACATTGATCCTCTGGCAGCTGCTGAACCCAACTGTGACTGCCCCTTGCTTTAGTGTGGCCCGTCTGCAAGATTGTTCTAGTGTGCATGGGAAAATGCTAGTCCAGAGGAAGCCACTGCAAAAGATCACCCACAATGATGGTGCATTTCTGAAGTAATCCTCGCAGCAGCCATTGCCAGATACAAGCTTCCAAGAGTCTTAGCCACGAGGGAGACTTGTAGGACCCTGATTTTAACCCTTCCTTGCCTGATATTTAGCTTTTAGAATACACCTATTCTTAAAGAATAAGAAGAGAGTTTAAAGTCAAAAGCTAGGCAGCACTCGGTGTTCTTGCAAATCTATTATGAACACTTTTCTGAAAATTCTCAGTATGTATAAAGGTAGTGGTTACTGTTGCCATAGTTCTTTTTATTTTATTACCATGTGTGTCTATAATAAACCACGTTATTGTTTTTCTTAAGACAAAGCACTGGCTGAAAATTGAATTATTAAGCATTAATGTATGGTTCTGTGTTTCTAGCCTTCATCACCCACATGAGTAATCCTTGGACTGCTCTTCCTTGCTATACTATCATGTTCTAAAGATGTATACTTGGAGAAGAGTTTAGGTGTAACACGGTAGACGTCAATCAAAAATATACTAATTACTCCTTGATCATCATGAACAATCTTGCTCTCCTCACATAGCGATCCATCAGAGACAGGTCCTCTGCCTGTTGGTACAGCAAAAGACTCATCAAGAGAAAAAGAGCAAGAGGAAAACTACAAAACCCATGTAGAAAAGACCATTCTCAAGGAGCACTTCAATGTATAAAACAACAATGGAAAAACGCAAAGATCTAATAATGTTCACTAAAATAGGCTATTACAAAATCAGATTAATGAAGTTGTGAGGTACACCAAAGTTCTTTTCTAGATCACCAGACATCTACCAGGCCCACCTAGCAAAATTCCAAGCTTACCTACCATTACAAACAGTATTTATAACTTTTTCTGATAGGAAATACAAAAATCGGAGCAGAGCCCAAACATTTGCAAACTTTACAACCCCTTGATATACAAAAGGACCAGACTGAAAAGGTCAACCTTTCAACAATTAGACAAGGAAGCAAAAATTCAACCCATGACATCACTCATCTCTCATCAGATATGCAAGAGCCAATACCTGCAACACTAACACAATCTTATGCAAAGGCATAACACCACAAATTCTAAGGCCAGTTTCAATTCTCCCTCGTCCTTTAAAAAACTGCGAACAAAGTTTCAACATAGCTACTGACTCACATTTCCAAAATATTTTTAACACAGTTCAGTCTGCAATCTGCCCCAATACAGCACTAAAATTTGAAAATGGCAAATGTTAGTTGGCATTCTCTGCATTCTGAACAAACGTGATGCATTTTTCTTTGTGTTGTTCAATATATCTGCGAGATTTGTAACAGTCGACCACAACATATTGCTTGGTGCCCTCTCATCCAAGACAGTAATAGAAGCAAAGACCTCAACTGATTTCAATGTATCATCTTATCAATATCTCAATTCCTAAAAATGGACTGTTAGGGATCATCATATTTACCTTTAAATTCCAGAGAACCACAAAGGACAATTCTGTTGCTATAACTATTAACCTATAAATGGAACATATAGACACTAGACTTAAAGAGAAACCTAAAGGTATTCATCAGTATGCTGGTGATATCCAACTATATCTCTTCTCTCTCAAACATTTCATGCTTCATGATCTAACTCAAAAGCTAAAGAAAAGAATGATAGGAAAGACATGCGCAGCACAGCTATGTGACTTAGAAATGCACACTTAAGTCAAATTAAATGAATTGGTGTATGAAACAAAATTAATCTAGGTTTGTTACAATTATCCAATCCAGGGAAAACTCTTTCGGATAAACGATAAACTTCATGATATATTAACCATTCTATCGAAAAGTATGTACTTTCAATTAGAATGTAACCTCTGGTAATCTACCATATCAAGACATCAAAAAGAAATATCTGTGGACCTCACAGTCAGCCTAACATTTTCATAAATAATCGATTAAATGATGTGATTGCTCTCAGACAAGACAGCTTCAGGTATATAATATTCAGGTGTTGATCTCCATTGTGACCTCGGTGTACTCAGGTACTTACAGTCTTTCACATTTGATCCATTTTAGCATACTGGTGCAGGTTCCCATCTAGTTGATGCCGGTGCTTGCCGTCTTTCCCATTACAATCTTTCATAATTAATTATTTTCTCAAATTAAATCAGAGCCTCATGGGATGAAAGTAACTTTCTTTCATATACATGTTCCTAGTTTTTACACATCTTCAAGGGAACTCAGCTTTTTGATAGTTGCTCTTATATGAATGCTTCAAATGTTAATGTTCATATACCTTTACATACATGCACAGGTGTACTCCCTTGACAGCAAACAATCAGGGCCCGGAGACACACACAAAGTTGATGGCGAGAAGATGTGGTTATTCTGAGCCAAATCTGGAATTCTTTTCATTAAGTTGAATTCTTGGTCTTTCATGACACCAAAAACACTCTGTATCTCACAGCCTTTAACACTAGAATGTGGTCATTTAAATTAATATAAATGAATGTCATAGATAATGTCCTTCATACTTTGGCAGACAATAATAATAAATGATATATCACTTTCTAGACCTAGCCTTCTAATGCATGGTCCAACTTTGATCAATCCCAAGGACACACCATGTACCTCATCGTTCTCAGATACTCAACATCATTTGCTACATGAAACCATTCCACTATGAAAGTCTACCCCAGAAAACCCAGCATGTTTTAAGAAAAAGTCAGTGTGGAGGGAATGCATTAGAGCAAGTATGCAGTGACACCCTGGGTGTTGGTGTTTTTTTAATGGTTTGCAACCAAAATTGAGATCACAACACATTGATACATTTCATTGCGACTTTCGATGAGGAGGGGGCTGCCCCTTTTACACAAAGCCCTTTTTCAAGTTGGAAAGACGCTTTCGATTCAAACAAACATGTAGTACACTGCAACTACCCTTTAACAGTCGCAATACCTGTAATTTTGTGAATCAGTGACTGTACTTAGTCACATGTTGATTTGCATCATTTCTTCTGAGTCGAGGTCTTTATGGTTGAAATTTGTAAGTATGCATATTCTAGAGTTTTCTAATGACATCTTAACAGCTGCATTTTTTTTAACGTATGCTAGTTTTGTTCTATGTGACGATATTTGTAGTAAAACTTTGAGTTTTCCCTATTATTGACTTTGGGACACCTCTTTACAGAGTAGGTAAGAGAGGTGGACTGTAGAGGCTACACTGCCATGAGCAACAGCTCACACTACTGGCACGCTTGCTTAAACGAGCCCAACAAAAAGAGAGTGAGTGGGTGTCTAAGCTTGTATTCTTTGGGGATCATGGTCGAGCTGACACAGTCAATAAGTCTGTCTGAGTAATAATTTGATGCTCCTACCTAAGCCCCCTAGTTCTAAGGCAAAGTTACAGAGTAACCATCAGGCTGTATATGCGTCACATTGTTGCACACTTCAAAGAGGCCTGAATGGGAGGAAGAGAACTCTCTAGGAAAGCATTGGAGAACTCAGCCAACACCGGTTATTTTGACTCCACTCTATGCTGAGGGTGAGTCATAATTGGTAGGAAGGCTTCCTCTTCCCCCTCGGGGCGCATGACATAACATATCTGGTCATAGAAGCCGTGCAGACCCTTTTATTAAATAATTATTGTGCAATTCCTACAGAACATGTTGGGTTGCAATGGCGCCAATATTTTTTCTTATGATCCTCGTATGTTTCTCTCAACATGAGTATATTGTTATATTTTCTTGCCTAAATGTCATTGGTTTAAAACCCTAATCCTATTATCACAGCAGCCTTTTGGCAAGTCCAATCAAAAGTGATTTGCCTCCATTTTATCCCCAGATGCATAGCATTACTCTATTGTCACCAGAATGTGGTTCCTAGCATTAGCACTTTCCACCAGGAACAAAACAAAATGCTCTGGACAGGGGATTTAGTCAAACTATGTGCTATGGTTTTCACCCACAGAAATGATAAGTTGTTTTGGCTAAAATCTCAAACTCATTTCAGTCATTTGAAGTCTAACGGAGTTCAATGAAGTGGGATCAGAAAGCACTTCATATGTTATTTGCCAGGTTGTCTTTGAAAACAAGTAATGCCAAGCAGCATGAGTCCATCGCACCTCAGCCTATCATGAAACCAAGTTTTGCAATACAGTAGGAAATCAGTTTGAAGGAGAGATGTATGTTAATTCTAGCATTTAGAGATCATCTTGTGGATTACTTTCCCAGTCCCATGTAATCAGTTTTTTTGCTCTGTTCGTTTTCAGTGGCCTAGGCTCAGAAGATGAATAGTCAATTTCTGCATTGAGTTTATGAGGCCTCTCCTCATGCCTTCAGTTTTGTGGAATGTGCAGTCCCTAAGATTTGGAAATAGACATTGGAAGGGTCATTATTGGATGAAAGAAAATATTTAACTAGGATTGGTACCTAACTATCTAAACTCTATCAAAATATGAAACAAGACAGTTTAGTTTAATTCGTAATCCATCTGTCGTGAGGAAGACTCATTGAATGTGGTCATTGACTTGTAAGTTTGTGTAGCCAAATATGTTTAAAAGATGTTTAATATGAGTGCAGGACAGAAGCCCTATTGGCTTAGGCATGTAGGAATCCATGCTACTCCTGGTTTATCTCCTTGAAAACTGGCTTTTGGCTTTCCAATTGGAGGGGAAATATTACCAGTTTTCTTGAACTGAAAAC
Source organism: Calotriton arnoldi (assembly GCA_963921515.1). Lineage (NCBI taxonomy): Eukaryota > Metazoa > Chordata > Amphibia > Caudata > Salamandridae > Calotriton > Calotriton arnoldi. The sequence continues at coordinate 574,090 of CAWUFW010006689.1, read as the reverse complement.
ATCTGTATGGCTTGGGCAGGTTGGTCGTCTTCAGATCGGGAGGCAGGAGATTTAATCAATGTACCCACATTGTTGTCCGACCTGTCCCATATTGGTAACCATTTAAATTACTCCATGTATGTCTTCATAATCTCATCCCATTGCATGGGCCCTTATGTGAGTTTGGTGTCCACTAAAGGCACATCCTATAGAAGATTGTATCAAAGGTTGTGCAACACAGATGAGATTGTGTAGAACCACACCCAACAAGGCAACAATGCAAATAACATTCACTCGTTAACTGTTGAGAGGCAGCCATGATGTCCTTTTCAGTCTCTTGAGATGTAAGTGGCCTGCCAGCCAGCGTCTACTTAGAATAACCTGTTAACACCAATGCTTTTGCATCCTTAATTAGGATTCCTAGAGTAAGCAAAATGGGTAACAAAACACAAAGGGTTGAGCTGCTGGTTTTACACCAAGTACTTTTAGAATAATGTCATGAACAGAGTAGGACAATTTGACCACAACACCTAGAGCTGTATTACATAGAGTTCCCTAGGAGTGCAACAGGTGTGTGCACCCATTTACTGTACCCCTTATGTGATATAGAGAGTGCTGGTGCACATAAAGTGTTGGTGCAGTTTCATAGAGGGGCTCCCTTATTAGCGTGGGGATGTGGCTGTATGCAAATGAGGGAAGCACTTTGCTTCTTCGCTTGTGCCGTAATATGGATGCAGACACAGAGACAAAGATACCATCAGTAGGCACACTGTCTCTGTGCCACAAAGAGGTGGTGCATAGCCAGTGAGCCACATGAAGGCACCCGTCTCGAGGGGTACATAGGTCCTAAGGACTCCCCAGACACCCTCCTGCAGGCAAAGGCATTCATTCACTGCACCCACCTGCAGGCGTCCCCCCATTAAAGTGCAGAGTAGTGATGCATACACAGTAAAATATCTTTCCCAAAAGCGCTGTACCCGGGCAATGTAACTTCGAGGCTCCCCCGGGGGATGTGTATTTATTGCAATAGGGTGCAGTGTCTCTGTTTGAGCCTACCACAGTTGTTGAAAGATGTGCCAGGGCATGAACAGGTACAGTGTGCTTGTTACATAGTACGGGCCCTGGCATGCTCTAAGAAATTCGTTTTTCCCTCCAGTGTTGGATGCAAAACATTTCTTCCTAACTTATAACCTAAACAAAAGGAATAATTGTATAATAAATTCTCTGAAATCAGTTTCACAGAGCGTGTGTACAGTTGGGAAAGTGTCCTGAGAGGTTAATTAACCATTTTTACTTTGTTGTGGCATATCTTCCACTTTCTAGGAGAAATGTTCGACAAGATGTGCATTTGCTACATTTTTGTTCTGCAAAGTCTATTCTTTCAAATCTCAAAAGCAATCTCTATGAAGTGTGTGGAAGTTAAGAGCTTCAACTTCATTCAGCGTTGATATTTAGAAACCGGATTGTAGAATATTCCAATAAATGCTCAAGCTGGTTTTTCGGCCTGACAGTAGCACTACCCATGTGCATCCACAGACAGTAGCTCACAAAAAATGTTTGGCTGCTCTGTTAACTTCTGGAATATCGGTTTGACACACTTAGCTATTTTTAAATTGCTTAATGATAAGGCATGGGCCGTGGTGATGGTACCCAATGGGAGCTGGTGCACAACCAAGACAGTTCTGTCAGATGGTCTTATGTTGCGCTGTTCATCTCAGTGTTTAACCTGTACTGGGCAGATTTGCCCAGTTCACTTGTGGGTTTAATAGCTTCTGGCTGAACTTGAAGACTTAGCAGGGCTTGCCCTTCTGCATGCAGAGATTGCTGTCTCTATGTGCATGGCACCTGTGGGCCCCGGAAACAGCCACCTTTTTGCATTATTGCTATAAATATTTGTGCCTCTAAAGTATTTAGGGGCATATTATCTAAAAAGTGCGCTAAACATCGCAAAGCGTGTTTAGCGAGCACTTTTATCGCCCGGCTATCGTCGGAATAATTTGCCATGCTAACGCTGTATTAGCGACATTTAGCGCTATGGCGATAATTATTCCAGCCATAGCGGTGTTTTCCATGAAACATCGCTGGTTTTCCAGCGATGTTTCATGGAAAACGGCGATAACCTTGCTGATACGACCCTGTGGTCGTATCAGCATAATCCACCCCCATGTTAGATATGGCTAACACCTGCTAATTGCAGGTGTTAAATAAATGAGCGATGACCCGGTTAGCGCGACTTTTCACGTCGCTAACTGGGGCCATGGCCACCTTGCTAATAGGCGATAGGCCTGTTAGCGGGTGTTTCCCAGGTTTGTTCGTCGGGAACGCCCACTTTGCATGTCATTAGCGATAAATATCGCTGACATGCAAAGCGGTAAAAACACGGGCGCTAATGCCCGAAAACTGTCGCTAACTGCTGTTAGACACAGTTTGCTGATAGGGCGATAAGAATATCGCCGCTTTAGCGGCAAAAAGTGCCGCTAAAGCGGCGATAGTGCCCTTGCTAATATGCCCCTTAGTTACTAACACTAGTTTTGGACCGATATCACCAACCCTATTGGGCTTTAGTTTATAACTGTGCTCTTTTGTGTTTATGCCAAGGCTCTCTCTGCTGTCACCAGCTACTGTTAAAAGTAATGATGTATCATGGTTTGCACTAATTCACAGTGATGTGTTGAGTTCTGCTATTATCTATAAAAATATAAAAAATAAAGAAAATTATTAATAGGTTAACAGGCTTTCAATAAAGTATCAAAAACCTCAATTCTTGTTTGTCACACAACAAAGGAAAAAAATATGCTATGGCTTAAAAAATCAGAAGCTTCAGATAAGGAGTACGTACACACCTGAAGTTGACCGCCCTAAAGTCCCAGTCAAGGCTCTAAGACATAGAGGCTACTAAGTCTAGGCTGAGGGCACTTATAGGAGAACTAATAGCATTTAATCAAATTGTTGCATAATTCATGGTTTCATATAAAAAGGCCTACTTGCAAACTATTGTATAACAGCCCTTTATTTAGCACCCTTGTTTGATGCCAAAGAAAACAGTTCCATCACCTTAGGGCCCGATTTCAATGTTGGATGGATCTGAGTCCGTCCGACATCGATTTGGTACTGGGACCGACCAACCTCCTGTCGGCGGTCCCAACCCAGCAATTAGGATATGACTGAACACTTTTCGGTCGCACTCCTATTCTTTACAATGCGAGCATGCATTCCGACCGGAATGCATGCTCTCATTGTAAAGAGAAGAGGTGCAGTTCATCCCTGCACCCCATGGCAGGCACCTCAAGGTATCGCCGCGAAGCAAGGACCGAGAAGGGCGCAGTTCAGTTTCTTGGAGTCAGCAAGTGTTCAAGCAGAGGGATCCTTGGGTTGAGTAGTACCACAATGCGGCAGGACGCCGCTCCGGTAAACGGAGCGAGGGTTAGACACGGAGCATCAATGTGCGGAATATCCAATGTGCGCCGAACGCACTAGGGGCAGTCACCGCGGGCCAAGTTCATTCCTCACACCTAGCCTCTGCATTAGGGAAACATGCCAAGTCGCGCCGCCACAGTCTCGCATTTGGGCATCCATCGCCCGTTGTAGTGTAGCGCTTCCCCGCCCGTCACCGAGCCCATCCATGCAGCTCACACTGAAAATCCCAGATGTCCATTTTAGCATACTGGTGCAGGTTCCCATCTAGTTGATGCCGGTGCTTGCCGTCTTTCCCATTACAATCTTTCATAATTAATTATTTTCTCAAATTAAATCAGAGCCTCATGGGATGAAAGTAACTTTCTTTCATATAAATGTTCCTAGTTTTTACACATCTTCAAGGGAACTCAGCTTTTGATAGTTGTTCTTATATGAATGCTTCAAATGTTAATGTTCATATACCTTTACATACATGCACAGGTGTACTCCCTTGACAGCAAACAATCAGGGCCTGGAGACACACACAAAGTTGATGGCGAGAAGATGTGGTTATTCTGAGCCAAATCTGGAATTCTTTTCATCAAGTTGAATTCTTGGTCTTTCATGACACCAAAAACACTCTGGGGCCGATTCCGATCTCGGCCGGTAGGGCTCCGAATCGGATTCGGCTTTACCGGATCCGATTCGGAGCCCTGTTTCCCGACCGAACCGTACGCGGGTCCGGCCGAGCGAGTACGATGCGAGTCGCCGACCGACTCGTCCGGGCGTCCCGACCGCTCCGACCGACTCGCTCCCGGCTCGAACCGCTCCGACCGACTCGCTCGGACTCGACTCGCACCGCGCAATGGAGACGTTCCCCGGCCGGGTAAGTACGATGCGCGCCGCGAGCAGTCCGACCGAGCCGCGCACTCCGGCTCGAAAGAGCTGTCGGAGCCGTACTTTGGGGGTCCGTGTCGGACCCCCTGTACGCGTAGCCGCGCGAGTCGCACACAGGGGGACCCATGGGTCCCCCTACCTGTGCGTGTACGGGCGCGAGTCGCTTCGCCGCGTACCCGCTGTAGGGGCGCACTTGTCCGACTCGCACCCATTGAGTCAATGGGAGCCCGCGTACGCGTTGTACGACCGGCTCCCATTGACTTCAATGGGAGTCCGACCGACTCGAGTCCGATAACATACGGACGCATCGTACTCGTTCGGTCGGACTGCACGGGTCCGATTCGGTCGGAAATCTCTCCGGGTCCGGCTCGGTCGGAGAAATTTCCGGCCCGAATCGGAATCGACCCCTCTGTATCTCACAGCCTTTAACACTAGAATGTGGTCATTTAGATTAATATAAATGAATGTCATAGATAAAGTCCTTCATACTTTGGCAGACAATAATAATAAATGATATATCACTTTCTAGACCTAGCCTTCTAATGCATGGTCCAACTTTGATCAATCCCAAGGACACACCATGTACCTCATCGTTCTCAGATACTCAACATCATTTGCTACATGAAACCATTCCTGGTCACATCGTTTAACCATCTACTTCCAAATAAAACTCAATCTCACTATGAAAGTCTACCCCAGAAAACCCAGCATGTTTTAAGAAAAAGTCAGTATGGAGGGAATGCATTAGAGCAAGTATGCAGTGACACCCTGGGTGTTGGTGTTTTTAATGGTTTGCAACCAAAATTGAGATCACAACACATTGATACATTTCATTGCGACTTTCGATGAGGAGGGGGCTGCCCCTTTTACACAAAGCCCTTTTTCAAGTTGGAAAGACGCTTTCGATTCAAACAAACATGTAGTACACTGCAACTACCCTTTAACAGTCGCAATACCTGTAATTTTGTGAATCAGTGACTGTACTTAGTCACATGTTGATTTGCATAATTTCTTCTGAGTCGAGGTCTTTATGGTTGAAATTTGTAAGTATGCATATTCTAGAGTTTTGTAATGACATCTTAACAGCTGCATTTTTTTAACGTATGCTAGTTTTGTTCTATGTGACGATATTTGTAGCAAAACTTTGAGTTTTCCCTATTATTGACTTTGGGACACCTCTTTACAGAGTAGGTAAGAGAGGTGGACTGTAGAGGCTACACTGCCATGAGCAACAGCTCACACTACTGGCACGCTTGCTTAAACGAGCCCAACAAAAAGAGAGTGAGTGGGTGTCTAAGCTTGTATTCTTTGGGGATCATGGTCGAGCTGACACAGTCAATAAGTCTGTCTGAGTAATAATTTGATGCTCCTACCTAAGCCCCCTAGTTCTAAGGCAAAGTTACAGAGTAACCATCAGGCTGTATATGCGTCACATTGTTGCACACTTCAAAGAGGCCTAAATGGGAGGAAGAGAACTCTCTAGGAAAGCATTGAAAACTCAGCCAACACCGGTTATTTTGACTCCACTCTATGCTGAGGGTGAGTCATAATTGGTAGGAAGGCTTCCTCTTCCCCCTCGGGGCGCATGACATAACATATCTGGTCATAGAAGCCATGCAGACCCTTTTATTAAATAATTATTGTGCAATTCCTACAGAACATGTTGGGTTGCAATGGCGCCAATATTTTTTCTTATGATCCTCGTATGTTTCTCTCAACATGAGTATATTGTTATATTTTCTTGCCTAATTGTCATTGGTTTAAAACCCTAATCCTATTATCAGAGCAGCCTTTTGGCAAGTCCAATCAAATGTGATTTGCCTCCATTTTATCCCCAGATGCATAGCATTACTCTATTGTCACCAGAATGTGGTTCCTAGCATTAGCACTTTCCACCAGGAACAAAACAAAATGCTCTGGACAGGGGATTTAGTCAAACTATGTGCTATGGTTTTCACCCACAGAAATGATAAGTTGTTTTGGCTAAAATCTCAAACTCATTTCAGTCATTTGAAGTCTAACAGAGTTCAATGAAGTGGGATCAGAAAGCACTTCATATGTTATTTGCCAGGTTGTCTTTGAAAACAAGTAATGCCAAGCAGCATGAGTCCATCGCACCTCAGCCTATCATGAAACCAAGTTTTGCAATACAGTAGGAAATCAGTTTGAAGGAGAGATGTATGTTAATTCTAGCATGAGAGATCATCTTGTGGATTACTTTCCCAGTCCCATGTAATCAGTTTTTTTGCTCTGTTCGTTTTCAGTGGCCTAGGCTCAGAAGATGAATAGTCAATTTCTGCATTGAGTTTATGAGGCCTCTCCTCATGCCTTCAGTTTTGTGGAATGTGCAGTCCCTAAGATTTGGAAATAGACATTGGAAGGGTCATTATTGGATGAAAGAAAATATTTAACTAGGATTGGTACCTAACTATCTAAACTCTATCAAAATATGAAACAAGACAGTTTAGTTTAATTCGTAATCCATCTGTCGTGAGGAAGACTCATAGAATGTGGTCATTGACTTGTAAGTTTGTGTAGCCAAATATGTGTAAAAGATGTTTAATATGAGCGAAGGACAGAAGCCCTATTGGCTTAGGCATGTAGGAATCCATGCTACTCCTGGTTTATCTCCTTGAAAACTGGCTTTTGGCTTTCCAATTGGAGGGGAAATATTACCAGTTTTCTTGAACTGAAAACATCTGTATGGCTTGGGCAGGTTGGTCGTCTTCAGATCGGGAGGCAGGAGATTTAATCAATGTACCCACATTGTTGTCCGACCTGTCCCATATTGGTAACCATTTAAATTACTCCATGTATGTCTTCATAATCTCATCCCATTGCATGGGCCCTTATGTGAGTTTGGTGTCCACTAAAGGCACATCCTATAGAAGATTGTATCAAAGGTTGTGCAACACAGATGAGATTGTGTAGAACCACACCCAACAAGGCAACAATGCAAATAACATTCACTCGTTAACTGTTGAGAGGCAGCCATGATGTCCTTTTCAGTCTCTTGAGATGTAAGTGGCCTGCCAGCCAGTGTCTACTTAGAATAACCTGTTAACACCAATGCTTTTGCATCCTTAATTAGGATTCCTAGAGTAAGCAAAATGGGTAACAAAACACAAAGGGTTGAGCTGCTGGTTTTACACCAAGTACTTTTAGAATAATGTCATGAACAGAGTGGGACAATTTGACCACAACACCTAGAGCTGTATTACATAGAGTTCCCTAGGAGTGCAACAGGTGTGTGCACCCATTTACTGTACCCCTTATGTGATATAGAGAGTGCTGGTGCACATAAAGTGTTGGTGCAGTTTCATAGAGGGGCTCCCTTATTAGCGTGGGGATGTGGCTGTATGCAAATGAGGGAAGCACTTTGCTTCTTCGCTTGTGCCGTAATATGGATGCAGACACAGAGACAAATATACCATCAGTAGGCACACTGTCTCTGTGCCACAAAGAGGTGGTGCATAGCCAGTGAGCCACATGAAGGCACCCGTCTCGAGGGGTACATAGGTCCTAAGGACTCCCCAGACACCCTCCTGCAGGCAAAGGCATTCATTCACTGCACCCACCTGCAGGCGTCCCCCCATTAAAGTGCAGAGTAGTGATGCATACACAGTAAAATATCTTTCTCAAAAACGCTGTACCCGGGCAATGTAACTTCGAGGCTCCCCCGGGGGATGTGTATTTATTGCAATAGGGTGCAGTGTCTCTGTTTGAGCCTACCACAGTTGTTGAAAGATGTGCCAGGGCATGAACAGGTACAGTGTGCTTGTTACATAGTACGGGCCCTGGCATGCTCTAAGAAATTCGTTTTTCCCTCCAGTGTTGGATGCAAAACATTTCTTCCTAACTTATAACCTAAACAAAAGGAATAATTGTATAATAAATTCTCTGAAATCAGTTTCACAGAGCGTGTGTACAGTTGGGAAAGTGTCCTGAAAGGTTAATTAACCATTTTTACTTTGTTGTGGCATATCTTCCACTTTCTAGGAGAAATGTTCGACAAGATGTGCATTTGCTACATTTTTGTTCTGCAAAGTCTATTCTTTCAAATCTCAAAAGCAATCTCTATGAAGTGTGTGGAAGTTAAGAGCTTCAACTTCATTCAGCGTTGATATTTAGAAACCGGATTGTAGAATATTCCAATAAATGCTCAAGCTGGTTTTTCGGCCTGACAGTAGCACTACCCATGTGCATCCACAGACAGTAGCTCACAAAAAATGTTTGGCTGCTCTGTTAACTTCTGGAATATGGGTTTGACACACTTAGCTATTTTTAAATTGCTTAATGATAAGGCATGGGCCGTGGTGATGGTACCCAATGGGAGCTGGTGCACAACCAAGACAGTTCTGTCAGATGGTCTTATGTTGCGCTGTTCATCCCAGTGTTTAACCTGTACTGGGCAGATTTGCCCAGTTCACTTGTGGGTTTAATAGCTTCTGGCTGAACTTGAAGACTTAGCAGGGCTTGCCCTTCTGCATGCAGAGATTGCTGTCTCTATGTGCATGGCACCTGTGGGCCCCGGAAACAGCCACCTTTTTGCATTATTGCTATACATATTTGTGCCTCTAAAGTATTTAGGGGCATATTTACAAGCCCCTTGCGCCACTTTTGCGTCACTTTTAACATGGGAAAAGTGACGCAAAAGTGGCGCAAGGGGCTTGTAAATATGCCCCTTAGTTACTAACACTAGTTTTGGACCGATATCACCAACCCTATTGGGCTTTTGTTTATAACTGTGCTCTTTTGTGTTTATGCCAAGGCTCTCTCTGCTGTCACCAGCTACTGTTAAAAGTAATGATGTATCATGGTTTGCACTAATTCACAGTGATGTGTTGAGTTCTGCTATTATCTATAAAAATATAAAAAATTATTAATAGGTTAACAGGCTTTCAATAAAGTATCAAAAACCTCAATTCTTGTTTGTCACACAACAAAGGAAAAAATATGCTATGGCTTAAAAAATCAGAAGCTTCAGATAAGGGGGTACGTACACACCTGAAGTTGACCGCCCTAAAGTCCCAGTCAAGGCTCTAAGACATAGAGGCTACTAAGTCTAGGCTGAGGGCACTTATAGGAGAACTAATAGCATTTAATCAAATTGTTGCATAATTCATGGTTTCATATAAAAAGGCCTACTTGCAAACTATTGTATAACAGCCCTTTATTTAGCACCCTTGTTTGATGCCAAAGAAAACAGTTCCATCACCTTAGGGCCCGATTTCAATGTTGGATGGATCTGAGTCCGTCCGACATCGATTTGGTACTGGGACCGACCAACCTCCTGTCGGCGGTCCCAACCCAACAATTAGGATATGACTGAACACTGTTCGGTCGCACTCCTATTCTTTACAATGCGAGCATGCATTCCGACCGGAATGCATGCTCTCATTGTAAAGAGAAGAGGTGCAGTTCATCCCTGCACCCCATGGCAGGCACCTCAAGGTGCCTGACACTGGGTGCAGGGATCAACAGGGGGGCACCATGGGTGCCCCCATGGCCTCCAATCGGAGGCCGTGCACCCATGGGGGCCCTGCTGGGGGCCCCTAAAGTCGACTTCCAACAGACTTTCTGTGTTGGAAAGGCCATCACAGAAAGGCTGTTGGAATCTGACATTGTAATCCCTCGGGTGGAAAGGGCCGCCCTTGGGATTACTGGAGGCTTTCCGAATGGCAGACGGGCTCTCCAAGCCCGTCGGAAGCCATTCGGAAATCCAGTTCGGATTCCTTTCTGACCAACTCCATCCAAATGGGTCAGTCGGAAATAAATCCGAACAGCTGATTACGATGCCGTAAGAAGGGCTCCGACCGAGGGTCGGAGCCGTTTACAATGGCATCGTAATCGGGCCCTAAGAAAAAGAAGGTAATGATATTTGCACCATTATTGACTGCCCGTTGCATACGCACTGCGACACAGTATATCTGTTTAGACCTTCATTTAGAGAAGAATGGATTTCTGCGTAAGTCTTGTGAAGTGGGTGGCAGGGTCCAAAGATGAATACTTCATGTGCATCAGCACATGCAAAACTGAGCAGTTGACTTGCTTTAGCATGCTCTCTGGCCTGCTTTTTTGCAGTTGTCACTAACCCCGCACAAGGAACACTGCACAGTAATGGCAGATCTGGGTCCCTGGCTGCAGAGTAATTGTAATATTGACTGCTAGAGTTTCGCACATGTGCTCTACAGTAGCAGAGCTCCATGTTTCCTCTGGTGTTTCTACTTCCTCTATCTGTTCAGTGATAGTTTTTCTTTTGCATTGTTTTACATATGTCCTGTTCCACTTTTCTCCTTTCCAATTCCTTTAGTATTAGCCAATCCGGATGATGCAGGGTCATGGTGCCTTGATTCACGAACAATCCCCGGGCTCTTCCAAGTTCAATTCACCTGAAACATTGACTAACCCTCCAGTGCCTACTCTTGGGTTCAAACAGCACCTACCACCATTCTCAGTGCCCCGCTACTGTCACTCTTCAAGGTTCCTGAGAGTCTGTGGCAAAGTAAACCGTTTGACACCTGTCCGACTGGACATTCAGTATTACTTATGGAAATCTATCTAGGTCAAGCTAAATAGACAGTTTACATTTATCTTCTGTGTGCAAGTTGTAGTAGATGATATAAGGACATTTTGACAGAAAATCTGACAGACACAGAGGCACAAGGTCCAGTCACCATTACTGAAAGGGTATCTTGCCAGCAAAACTGAATGCATGTATCTAGGGGAAAAAAGAGTTTCTTGAGTTCCTGAGCAGTGATGTTATGCTGTGTTATGTTATGTTATGTTAGAGGTTTGTAAAGTGGATGGGTGCTCCAGACAGAGTGGCCCCACGCCAAGATTCCTCCAGCAGAGGCCTACTACTCCTGCTCTGAGCACCATGAAGTTCAGTATTACCTACATAGTCGATTGTCAGTTTAGCTTTGCCTAAATATCCAGGTCTTCAGTGTTTTTCAGAATCGAACTTCGGACGACTCCATTCTCAAGTCCAAGGGCATAGAGTTCCAAAGTCTGGCAGCCAGGAACTTAAAAGAGCTACCGCCCAGACGCACTCTGTTTACTCTGGGAATCACTATCATCACAGTCCCTGAGGACCGGAGACGACTGTTAGGAAGATAAGGTTTAATCAAGGGGAAGAGGTAGCGAGGAACTCTCTGTTTAAGGATTTTGTTGCAGAATCCGTGTGCTTTGAAAGCAACTATATGCTTCTAGGCAGCCAATGGCGCTGTGCAAGCCCTGTGCCTATTGGAGATTGTCTCGTAATATTCAATAACATTTAGGTAGCAGCGTTTTGACCCCTGTGGAGCATTCCCAACCTAAACTTTAGAGACCCCCAAGTAGAGTACATTACAGTAGTGCAGGTGAGATACCAACAAGACCTGGTCTACGGTCTTCTTTGTGGAGTCAGGTAGGAGCCCCAGGATTTTCTGGAGCATCTTTAGTACTCCAAAACAGGTGCCATCAGTAGCAGAGATTTTGTCAAAAGAAATGGAGGAGTCAAACCTAAAGCCAAGGTTTTTCACCTTCAGATTGGGGAGCAGTGTGGAGCCCAATTCCCTAGGCTACCATGCAGAAGTCCATATTGAGGGCTGGTTCCCTCCCACCAGGACTTCTGTATTGCCTGCATTTAGGCTCAGGCAGCTGGAGTCCATCCATTCGGCCCGGTCCACCAAACAGGCCTTAAAATTGGCTGCAGCACTACCATCATCCTGCACCATAGTAATGATCAGCTTGGTGTCGTCAGCATAAGACACAATCCTAACATCATGGCGCTCAATAACGTCCACCAGCGGGCATATATACAGGTTAAACAGGGTCAGAGCTTAGCACCACACCCTGTGACACTCCCTGCTGCAAGAAGATGACTTCGGAGGTACAGGGCTTCTGAATAACCTGAAAGGTGCGATTATAAAGAAAATCATCGAACTATTCAAGGGCCAGTCACCTGATACCTTGCTTCCATAGCCGCTCAAGTAACAAACCATGGGACATGGTGTCAAAGGCCGCACTTGGGTCCAGCATGACTTGGACAGGTGTCTTGCCTTCATCTGAAGAGAGATGGAGAGACGGAGAGACTCCAAGGCCAATAGAAGGGCAGATTCAGTGCGGAAGTACGTTCTAAAGCCGACTGAGTCTCATGAAGAAGTTAGTTCTTATCTCTAAACTTCATCAGCTGTAAGTTCACATGTTTTTCTGTGACCTTAGCAAAGAACGGAAACAGAGATATCGGCTTGAGGCTTTCTGGCTTTGATGGCTCTAACGAGGGCTTCTTTGGGAGAGGGACCACCATAGCGTGTTTCCAATCTGATGGTACCCAACCAGTTGTGAAGGACAGATTGAGCAAATTACATAGCGTAGGGGCAATAGCCACCATACCCCGCTCCATCATCGCCAGTGAGGCTGAGTCCAGTGGGGATCCTGATTTAATTTCGGCAGTGAGAGCATAGGTTTCCGTCACTGATACATTATCTATGCTAAAAGAGCCTTCCATTGGGATAGAGAGTGACAGTCCAGGAGAGGGAAATATATATTTCCTGACTTTTTTCTGGGAAAGAGGAATAGATGGTGGAAATTTTCTCAGAAAAAAAGTGTGTGATCTGATCACAATCAACAGTCGTAGGGGGTCATCACAGTTGAGATGCTGAGATCCACCTCTCTCATATCTCTCACATGCAACAGAGTATTGTGCATCTGTAGTCTCGGCCGCTGTGGCCTTTACAAGTAAGATGTCTGCCGTCAATTATCATAATTCATCTTATTAGTTCAAAAATTAAGTTGGTAGTAGCACAAATCCAGAGTCAAACATCTGATTTGGGTAAGGAGTATAGGCAATAAACACAGGGGTAAACCTTCAGTGATGATTCTCTCTGTGGAGTAAAATGGAAGGGCTTTCATGATAGGCCCACCTCCCTCCCTCGCCCACCCCACACTGATTCAGTAACTATTCCTCAAACTCAGTCATTCTAGATGTGGAGAGAAACTTGTAGTGTATGAATCAGGCCAATCCCTGACATAGGCCACACATTAGTAATGCCAAGACCCAGTGCATTGTAAAATCATCAAGTGTATGCCCCACCCTTTCCTTTTAAGTCACTGTTTTCCTATTCCTGTGTGTCCCTCAGATTCCTTTATTGGGAGTTTGCCATCTGCTAAGTGCAATGTGTCATACGATAGTAAGGGTCAGTCGTGTGACCATGTTATGGAGAAGGCAACAATAGGGTCCATCAGATATCTGCAAAGACAGTGACAATAGCAATCTAACATATGAGTGATATATGATTTTGACAGCTCCATACAGAGTGGTGGATAAAACCAAAACGAAATGTGGGTTGTGCATCCTGTGCACCATGTCCAAGGCCAGTATTCTTTTTTCCGCTGAGCTGATCACATGATGCCAAGACTTTGGGTTACACATTCTAGGACTTCATTGATATAATTTTCATATTTCACATTCTCGGGATTACTTCCCCCCCCCCCATGGAACTCCTCCACTGTAAGTCACCCTACATTAATTCTGTCTCAGATTACTTAAATCCAATTTCTATTTCCTTCTTAAATAGCATTTACGGGCCACAAAAGCAGACCCTCCTTCCCCAATGTCCAAACAAGACACGTGTTTTTATTGGAGCAGCACGAAAAAATATAGGGCCTCATTTATGAACATGTTGCATCGCTGGGAAAAAAACAGCGATGCAACACTTTTCATTGCACCATCCTTACGACACCATGGATGTGCGGTATTTACACTACGGTGCTCCATGTTGCAAGGATTGCACAGATACGTCAGAAATTGTTATGTATCTGATGGGGCAGTAATGACGCATTGCTGGAGTGTGTTTTGGTCAACTGACACAACTCCAGCAATGTGTCATTACACATGGGGTGAGTCCCATGTAAAAGGCCCTGTGTCACTTCTTATGCCTGCTTGTAGCAGGCTCATGGATTGTGGTGGAGTCAAGTCATAGGAGTGGTGCAGTGACATCTCTTAAATGTCACTGTGCCACTTCTACAAGGCTTTTTAACAAGGGAACGCCCACCCTGCACACATTATAACTGACGCAGGTATAATGAAGCACAGGCATTTACAATTGACGCATCTGCTTAGATGCGTCACTTTGTAAATAGGGCACAGTGTGGTGCTTTGTATACGCCATCGCAGTGTCACAAAAAAAGGACCCAACGGTGGGGTAAGCCCTCATAAATAAGGGCCCAAACTCTTAAAGATAAGCGTGCAGCTAACAAACCTTCAAAGGAGTTCCACAGGAGAGAACAACACCTATGAGTGCTGATCCACTCAATTTGACGATACTTGTTTCCTGTTAACATTCACTCAGCCCTGATCAATTTGACATTGATCAGCCTCTTTACCTTGTTCTACCTTTGTACCTTTTGTAACACCTTTGAACAAACCCCTATTGAAATGTTCTTCTCGCAGCTCTGGCTTAGAAGATGTTTGATGTTTATTTTGGATTCAATAATTTACTCAGCACCTGATGTTTGCCTAACATTTGCTAGAACTATCCTTTCACATGTAAAACACTGGTGCCTAAGGAACGTGGGGATTCCACGCTCAGTGCGCGGAGAAGCGGTGGATTGGCTCTCGGGGACTCTCATCCGCAAACTTTCTTCAGAAACTTTCAAGCTCCCTTCTTCCACCTTGGAGGGGATACCAAAGGGATTACTTTAATTGGATGCCATAATGAACTTTTCGAAGCCAGCCCTTGTGTACTGCTTGTTGCCTGATGCCTGCCTAATCCCACCTCCTCATTTGTCTAATTTAGCAGTCATTTTCTTGCGCACACTAAATATCCTTCCACGGAGTACTTATTAAAGGAGCTTCTCCACATGGTGCCCGTGTAACCTACATATTCAAGCCTTCTCGTCTGCAGGGCCCCCTCTCCTTTCTTTACGCCGGACTCGGAGACGGTTAGATATTCTCTTTGGAGCCCCTTGCAGGGGGCGAGCCTGCTTTGATTCCGGCTGCCTCCTGGCTAAGCCTCCAGAGCTGTGGCGCCAGCAGATGAGAACTTCTGATCTCAGATAATGATACATTCTTAGCAATGGGGATTTCTCCTCCACGTCAGGCCAGCCTCAGCCGAGGATTCTCATTATTTCTTGTAATCAGGCACTTGTGCAGACACAGTACAGCTCTTTCAGATCCCTGTTCCCTGAGATGCAGTGTTCGTCGCAGGGGATCCAGTCCTTCATCGCTGCATCCCTGTTTGAGTTTGGAAAATGCACTCAGCTAAGCTGTGTACACTGTTCATAAGTGTTTGGCGAACATGATCACAAGATTACTGTGAAGGACAAAGAGTGCACGTTTATTTCACATTGCTCCTGGCTGGCTGTCACAAAGTATAATAGCATTAACTGCATTATCTGAACAATACTCAACCAAACCCACTCTGAATGGACTCACAATTCAGGGAAACACCTTTGAAGAGTGGCATATGCTATGTTTAGGCTGGGCAAGCTTGGCACCTGGCTGGACTGCAGGTCACGGGATCAAAATGACGCATCCCTGACTAAGCCGTTAATCTTTACAAGGTGGATTGCATAAGTACCACTGTGCTGCCAAATAGCAACACCAAGAGACGCTTCTTTTACTGAAATACTGGTTGTTTTAAAATTGTTTACTTCTGGCTAACAAAAAACATGCTCATTGCATGATGGGGATTATTTTTCTACAAAAATCTAAGAAAGCATTCAAAGAATGAGCATGAGCGAAGCAGAGTCAAGAGTTAACCTGTCTGTTTAGTGTATGTTTTTTTCATTTATTTACTAGTTTTATGTAGTGTCACAATTTAGTTGCTTTTAGTGTGCTGAATATTTATAAAGAACAATTATAATTACCAGCGCCTTGGCAGGTGCTACATTAAAGCCACCAGATGACGCCCAGTTTTAGTAAATTACTTCAGAAATGGTCATGTTTAGCACACATCCGCTCTTTCGTGTGGCCTAGCGGGCTACCAAATGTATAATTCAATACATTCGTTTAGTCAGATATGACAGTGGGCTGGAAATTGGAGACGTCTAGTTCTATTATTCGATTTTTAGGATCACACTCATTAATGTTTGGATTTCTGGTGAAGGAAGCGACCTGGCCCATAGACTTTAGCATGCTCTTTTTGAAGGTCCTGAAATGTTGGTTCTACTCTACGGCTCGGCCATTCCTCGCTCCCTTCGGTTGTGAGGATATCATTGGCGTGTCGCACAGGGCGCTGATACGGAGGTGGGTGGGACAGCAGGTTCATGCAGGAGGCCAGATTCTGGCAGGAGAGGCAGCTCACACACACACACACCACAAACATGAGGGATTCCAACCATGGGAGGGGTTCAGTATACACAGCCACCACGTTTCCAGGTTCATCCATGATGTGCCCCATCAGTCCAGTTTTTTGAATTTGAATTGTGGGACTTGTAATCCTGTTTTATTAATGGAATAAACAAGACTACATGTCCCAGAAATCAAAGAAAAAGCCTGGGTTAGAGCAGCACATCATGCATGGGCCTGGGAAAGCTGGTAGAGCTGAGTGTAAAGTAATTTGGGAGTTAAAGGGAGAACTTGCCCTTCATAACTCCCAGTTTTATTGCTTTCTCCAAATACTGCACGTGTATCATGCAGATTTCGTTGCCTCACTCCAATTTTCTCTGCTGGAGGCCAAGTTAACATTATAACCATGGAGGGGGAGGTGGAAACCTTCTGATTCTACAGGTCCCTGATAATAAGCACCTCCAGCCCCCTTCGGAAATGAAGGGACAGTTGGGAACAGGGTTTAGATCCAATGGAGGAGGTGGAATAGACTGTAGTGAAGATGACTCCACGAACTTTGACGCTGTCCTCCATACTCTTCATATGATTCAAGCACTTCAATAGAGTATGCCATATGCCAAGCAGTGGCACGAGTGCGAACAGCCCCAGCTGGGACGTATTGATAGGTACCCTCATGCACATTTAGGACGTTTGGTACTTAAGAAACACTGTTCGCACGCCCACCACATCCATGGGATGGTGGTGGGACAGACAATCACTATCGACCCCAAAATGGCAATACTGAGGCTGACTGATGACAGGGAAGCCCTGGAGCATGTAGGTGCTGGTTAGGATGGGGTTCTTTCTAGCGAAGTGTGACATCGTTTGCCATTGGAGGGAGAGTATGGCACCCTTGGTCACTGAATGGTTTCGAGGGATGACGTGCTGTGGTCAGTGGGAAGAGGTGGTGTATAAAGCCAGAGGATGTCCCCAAAAGCATGGAAAAGCTTGGGACATTGTTTGGAACACTTTGGAGGGGAGCTGCCACAACTTGGCTAGATTATGTGAGAATATATCAAGTCATGAGGATGAAGTGAATGTTTATGAACTCAGGGGCAGAGTTAGCAATATTCAAAGCAGCGCAACGCAGAAAGACAACTTGCTGCACTGGTCAAATGAAGAGGGCAGGAATGCACCATATCTACCAAGATATGGGGCATTCCTGCTCTCTCCCTACCCTTGCGCACTATGTGCTGCCCAGCGCCAAGGCAGACATCCATCGACTATGGTGCAAGGATGCCTGCGCTGCGGGCAAGATTATTTTTGTGCAGGGAGGGACACCTTTGTGCACAAAAACAATCCTTGGAGGCGTTTCCTTTTTCTAAGTGTGCTGCAGAATGCAACAAACTTAGAAGGAGGAAACAACAAGGAGAAATAAAAAATATTGTTCCTCGCTGCATCTCTACTGGAAAGGGGTTCAGTTTTGACGCGTTCTCAAGTTTACTTATCTTGGTAAATCTGGAAATGTACCAAAAAGCACCATGCCCATGCTCCACCTCTGTAACGCCTTCCTGGCACAGAGTAATGCAGGGCAGCGACATGCGATGCCTTGCATTACTCTGGGTACATCAGGCCGCACAGAGCCACACAAGGTGGCTTTGGGGCTTGGTAAATCTGGTTTAAGGATTGTGACGAAGGGCAATGCAACCCTTTGGTAAATCTGGCCCTCGGTGTTTTGAACCGTTCTGAAAGGCGTGTCACGAAAAATATTATTGCTTATAGGGCAGGGGGAGCACCCAAATGGCAAACCAGCATTTTATCTGCTGCTACAATAATCCTTGCACGAGTTACCATCACTATAAAATCTCTGTATGAATAAACAAATGTGTTGCATCTCCATATGACCTTTTAAGACATGAAAGGCTGAGATATTTTGATTTGGTCCATGTACATAGGTGTAGAAATTATGATATATTTTGCTTAGCAGGTTACTTTTGAAACATCAACTGTACCTCAAGCGGTTCGTGATACATTCAGAACTAGACACTGCTGTTCTTCCGTAGCACTAATAAAATAAACAATGAACGTGTCACTTGCCCTGGATTAATGCACATACATATGTTTACCTCAGTGGCATAGTCAGTGTGTCATGGGCCCTAGTGCAAGGAAGGAAATGGGCCTCCTGACTGCTTTTGGAGCTGTGAAGTAGAGCAATAATCAGGTTTCAGAGGGCCCTTCAGGCCTCTGGGCTCCGATGCCACTGCACCTGCTGCACCCAAGGAAGCGACGCCCCCTGGCTTACTTTCTTATCCCTTGTTTGTGAAAAATGGATGAATGCCCCTCAAAACATGTCCTGAAACATGTCCAGTTCACTTTTGGAAAGTAATATTTGCATGAAACAATAAATATATATGTAAACAAAATCTGGGTATTTGAGTGCTAGTAAAAACCTGAACTTGCATTTTATAGGAACGTTTACATGGAGATGGTTGGATTTAAAGTTCACTTAGTACTTCTGTTCAGAAGTTTATTTGAATATATTAAATATGAAATACAACTACGGTCAAATACTCGAGAAATTACCAGCCTAGCTCGGAACACATTTGGAATTAGA
Organism: Calotriton arnoldi; assembly: GCA_963921515.1. Classification (NCBI taxonomy): domain Eukaryota; kingdom Metazoa; phylum Chordata; class Amphibia; order Caudata; family Salamandridae; genus Calotriton; species Calotriton arnoldi. The sequence goes on along the minus strand of CAWUFW010006689.1, from coordinate 554,951 downwards.
TGCTTTTACCAGATCCCTTACAGTGGGGGCAGTGTGCCAGTTCCCGTCATTAAGATGCTGTGTCGAATTCCCTTCGCAGCGCTACAGAGGTCCTGGTCAACGGTCCACAGGGGAGAGAGACACCCTGGTGTTTTCCTGCACTGGGCGTGCTTTGCAAATTGGGGTGCACTCTCTGTTCTCTCAGTCTGACGCGGCAGGCGACGGCCACACTGGGAGCTGTCAGTGCAAACACTTTAGCGGCTCAGGTAGAAGGAAGATAGAACGTGCCATGTGTTAGGGGAAATCTGTCGTGTTCCCATCTGGCAACATCTCAGGGACAAACACCATGTAAGAAGTGGGGTTATTAGAGTAAAACACCCCAACATGGCAACTTCCTTATAGATTTAGGGGCATATTTACGTTCCCTGGCGCATCCCTGCAAATCAGCAGGGATGCGCCAGGGAAGATGCGACACGCAAGTTTGCCCTTGCGCCACCGCCGATGCGCCGCATTTACAATGCGGCGCGCCGTGGCGCACAGAATGGCAGATGCGTGTCGCATCCCCCGACGGAAGGCGGCGCATTGCTGGAGTCGCGTCGCAAGCGCGACGCAGCTCCAGCAATGCTCGGGGTGCCCTATCCCTAGCATGGTGCGTCAATCCTTACGCCTGCTTCAAGCAGGCGCAGGGTTTTGACGCAGCATGGGCATAAAAGTGACTCAGTGAAATCTTGTAGATTTCACTGCGTCACTTTTACGTGGCGTACCTGTGAGGGAACGCCCACCCTGCGCTGGATCGCCCACATGAAACCTGACGCAGGTTTCATGTGGCGCAGGGGTTTACATCGTGACGCATCTCCCTAGATGCGCCACGTTGTAAGTATTGTGCAACGTGGCGCATGGTTTGCGTCGCCGCTGCGTCACATGAGTGACGCAACGGCGGCGCAAAAGTGGCGCAAGGGGCTTGTAAATATGCCCCTTTGTATTTATTCTTCTAATGCCAAGATGGATCCCAGTGCTTTCTGGCCATCTCTCTTAATATGCTGCCTTCAGTATAAAAGCAGAAGGTACTACTTGGTGCTGTGCTGCAAACATTTTAGGAGTCTGCCTCATGCCTTCTATTTTGTTCCCTGTGATTGTTGCCCCTTTTTCCTTCCTCTTCAGGGCTTTGCCCTCAAGCCGTCTGATTTTCAATGTATTTCGGTCTGTTTGGTTCTGTCTTGTACTAATACAGTGACGGCTCGCAGTGGGAGTGCTGTGGGGCGGTAGGGCGGGGCGGGGGAAGGGCAGGGTGGGGGGTAGTGGAGTCGGACATACGACGTCCACCAGTAAAGTAGGCAAATAAAACTATTTACATTGTGCGCGCTGCACCGCCGAGTTGGCGATGCAGCGCGCGCAAGGTAAATAGTTTTATCTATTTATTTACCTACTGTACTGGTGGACGTCGAATGTCCGACTCCACTACCCCCCCCACCCTGCCCCTCCCCTGCCCCACCCCACCGCCCGCAGCACTCCCACTGCGAGCCACCACTGTACTAATAACCCGGTAGGTTCCTTGGCTCTTCGTCTAGTGATCTGAAACAATGAACAACCTTTCAGGAGTTTCTTAATCCCCTTGGCTTTTTTTTATGCTGCTTGATGATATATTTTGGGCATAATATTCAACTTTGCATTTTATGCTCCACTCGCTGACAAAGTGGCTGCCAAATGAAGTTGCACATTCCCCAAAAGTGGAGCAATGGATGCTCCAAGCTCTTGGGACATTTCAGTGTGTGTCAAGCTGCAGTATTTATATGTCAAAGCCAATGTTCGGAAGTAAAACATTCAGGGGTAGATTTACAAACCCCTTGCGCCTCCTTGTGCCGCCATTGTGTCACTTTTTGTGACGCAACAGTGGTGCAAACAATGCGGCCAATTTACTACGTGACGCATCTAGGGAGATGCGTCATGTTGTAAAGCCCTGCGTCCAGGGCTTTAAGTGGGAAAAAAACTGGGGGTGCTCTAAAAGGGGCGTGGCAAATCTCTTCAAGGGGTGTGGCCTATCCGAGTAGGGGCGTGGTCTAAATCAAGATAACTAGCATTGTGTGCTTAAGAAAATCATGAAGTCGCATCCAGCAAAGGATAATAAAATAGGCAAAAAGGTATATTTATTAAGTATAAGCCATAAAAATACCAAACACTTTAAAAACATGTAAAAATTATTTACATTACTTAGAAATCTATTGCAGGGTTCCCCAAACCCTTGAAGATATTCACTGTGTCTATTTTGCTGGGGTTTCTCGGCGGAGTCAGAGGTGTGGCAGAAAGAGCAAAATATCCCAATTTTTTGAATTTGTTTCCCATTTCACTAACCGGTTACAGCTTACTACATTATTTAATTTAACCAATGGATACACATGTTTATTTAAGGTTTAATATGAGTTATTGACATTAAAATACATTCACAAAGTGGGATACGTTTCCAATCACAGAATGTCCCAAATATCCTTAAAAGTGGAATCACAAGCCATTCGTCTCCCAGCCATGGAGTTTCTGTCATCAGCACTTCCCCACCCTTTATCCACAAGAGCAGTTCAAACATGAATGGCAAAATATCCTAGTTTGCAAATGTTTTCCACATAATTATGGCTCTGCCATATTTGCCACATAATACTGCTGTATAATCTGACGATTTTAACTAATAAATTGTTTATAGCTCAAACGGATCAAAAGTTACAAAAAAATGTGACTTGTGTTGCTGCAAAGTAGATGGCCCATTGCAAAGGTTGACTGGTCAACTTTCTCACTGCTGCACTTGTATGTTCCACTGGTACTAATAAGGAAAAATCTTTATGGATACTGTTAGCATGTTTAAAAATGTCAAAATAATAAAGTATCAGAAAATTTACAGCACCACTAATAGCAGTATAGGGTGTCAGAGCACTTTACATCACGTATGATTGCTTATCTCAGTGTAGTATATGTATGTAAATCACTGTATAGGAAATGTTACATAAGACAAAGGACTATAAGGTGTAGGAGTCACATGACAACCATACTAGTAGGCAGCATAGTTTAATAGTGATTGGTCTGGAGAAACACAAACTCAGAATTTAAAACGTAATACCATGGTTGGGGGTTCTCTTTAATAATCAGAATTGATTTCTACCCAAATGAACTCTTTTTGCAACATTAGGATAATCAAAGACTGTGGAAAAAACAATGCTCTAATTTATACCTTGCAGTTTGCATGCAGCTCTTACATGACAGTTAAGAGCTCACTGTTCTATGTTAGGATTTTAACTTATTAACTGCAAGTAACAATAGGGTCTCTCTGACAAAAGCAGTAACCCACTGACCTATTTACATTATGTGCACTTTGTGATCTGCATGGTACATGTTCTTAGCAGTGGGCACATTAATCCTCTGCGCTTCCTTTCCATGAGTCAAAACGTCCACTAGACAAAACACCATCTCTCTCTACTAAGAACATTAATCCCTGGAGTTATCATGACATTTTTATTGTTGCCAACAATTGTTGGAGGCCAGGAAGGAGACAGCAAGTGCTTTTAAAACCATATTATACTTGCAAACAGGACGCCCCCACCTGAAGTCAGTGCCACCCGCGGTCCGTGCAGGTAACAGCGGTGGGGCCGGGTAAGGGGGGTTTCGAGGATGATGGTGAAGGAAAATTAATTATTTAATTTTCCCTCTGCATCGTCCCTTGAAATCCCCCTTACCCGGCCCCTCTGCCCCACTGCTGTTAGCTGCACGGATCGCGGGTGGTCAGCACCTGGTGCGGTCGCACTGCCCTAGAGCCACCCTGCTCAAGGGTCCTTTGACCTCAGTGACAGAGTCACTGTCACTCTATGGTGTGCTGCTTCATAGGCCTGCCTGCAAGACTGGAGGTGAACTTCAGAATAAATTGTGGCGGACAGGCCTTCAAGGTTAACCCACACATGCCACTGCTAGGGTCCACCTGCTGGTGCTAAGACACCAGGGCTTTTAAGATCTTGCGGGGCCTTCTAAGGTCTAGCATGGGAATGTGCTCCCTCAGCGGGAGTGGTCTGGTGGACTGGTCATGAAGGCTGAACCTGGTTCCCCAGTTCCGAATTCCGCAGCTCTGACCATAGTGACACATCCTCTCCCCCACTGAACACCATACTGCCCAACTGAGAGAAACTTGCACTGCACTGACCCGCTATAAACACCTGGATGTGACTCAATTCAAATTACGCACTAGACAAGAGCAATATGCTGCCTAAAAACATCCTAGAAAAAGCAAACACTCATAGAGAATACAAGATTAAGTAAAGCACATGAAATGTAAGCAGGAACAACATGGTTACCTTTTTCTTTTTACACTCATTATTCAGAAATTAGTGAGTGCTTTTGCCCGAAAAGGTAAGGCCATGACTACAGGGCCAGAAGGGACCCGTTTCAATGCCCATTGCTTATATCCTTACAAAACGTAAGCAGTATGGTTTAAAAAGACCACATTCGTGATCACACAGCCACTGTACACATTTTGTTTTCCAATTCACCCATCAAGTAGGTATTTCAGTACCTCCAGGAATAGTGCACTTTCCCACCAAGGGAAAACAATGTTGTTCAAAGAGAGACGAGAAAACAAAAGTAGCGCTTCACTGGCAAACACTGTAAAGTGGCGCTAATGTGTTTAGGTGTGAATAAATCAACCTGGCCACCTTGCAACCACTCTGTCTTGCTTTAGCTAGTTACTTTTCATATTTTGAATGTTTTAGTTCTCTCCACCCCGAGGCTGCACTTAGAAATTGAAAAAAGTCAGAAAAAGAGGACGTTTCCAGCAAAAGTGTTTTTCTTTTTTGGATCCATTTCACAGGGGAGCAAATAAACGAAAGCAGGAAAGAGAAAGTGATACCTGTTTCTAAAAGTCTCGGTTTTCACCATCCCACGCTGGCACCACGACGTCATGCCGTCGTGCCGTGGACGTCATGCCGTGACCTCCACTACTCAGTGAGGAAACTGAGCTCTCAATGCAGTCCAGAAAAAAAAAAAAAAAAAGAAAGGACTACCTTTGCCAGCCGCGAAAATAGAGCCCGATAGAGACCCGTTTCGAGGGCCCCAAAAAAAAACTGCCGGTGCTCAGACCCGTACAGACCCGGCCCAATTAAAGCCCTGCCTGCGTCACATTATACCTGCGTCAGGTATAATGTATGCAGGGTGGGCGTTTCCACGCAAAAAGCCATGTAGAACTGATGCTGTGAAATTTACATCATTGCATTGCATCACTCTATGCCTTCACTGTGTCAAAATCCCTACACCTGCTCAGACCAGGCGTAAGGAATGACACAGTCCTTTTTGAATGGGACTCACCTATCTGTTGTGGCGCATTGCTGGAGTTGCGTCACTTTCATGAGCAACTCCAGCAATGCGTCACTTTTGGGCCAACAGATGCGTCAGAATTTCTGAAGCATCTGTTAATCCTTGCGCCATGGAGCACTGTATTGTAAATACAGCGCATCCATGGTGGCGCAACGACATTTGGTGCTGGCGCAAGGAAACTGACGAATCTATGCAGATGCGTCAATTACTTGTAAATCTGCCCCTCAAAGCCTATTAACTCGCTTGTTTCACTAGTCACAGAGTTTGAAAAGGCTGTTTGCTAAATAGGCTAGGACAACTTTGTTGTTGTCAAGGACTACTTTTTGTTTAAAAAATACAAATTGCATAGCCTGGCTTAAAAACAATCTGAAAAATCAATCATTTTACAAAATACTGAAACTTAGGGGCATATTCTCAAGGAGCTACCGCCGAGTTATCGGTACTTTAACGCATCCAAAGTCGCGCTAAATTTATCGCCCCATTCACAAGCTGGTGCTAACAGCCCATAACACCAGTTTCCCTGCGAAAGCAGTCGCAAAAAACATCGCCACAGATGACCCCGGCAACTAACGCTAATGAGATGCAGAGTAGGCGTTCCCGAGCAATAAGCCGCGACAACACCACAACGCAACATTCTCAACGACCAGCCACATCTGCGATAGGAACACAAAACAGGCGATACGGCGCGTTACGAGCAGGAAATTAACACCTGCTCTGACTGGTGCAAAGTCGGACGTCAACCTGCACAAGAAAAGGGAGCCCAGCCCACAGCCACACCTGAAGAACAACAGATGCCATGGAGCCACTCACCATGCACCCCGGAGCCCCCAGAGGGCAACAACACCCACTGCCACCACCCCCAGGACCGCCACCCCCCCAATGGACCCCCCTGGCCCCCCCCAGACCACCACAGAGGCAGCGCAGACAAACACAGCGGACCTTCAGGAAATGCACCAGCCCCACAGACCTAACACCAGACAATGCCAATTCCCACTACAGGCCCAAAAGGACAACCATCCTCCGCATCCTGAACATCATTGCCCACAGGCTGACGGTACCAACACAGCGGACAACCAACATCCCTCCGCAGTCAAAGCTGCTGGCTGTGCTGCACCTGTTGGCCTCTGATACCCTCCCAAACAATAACCGCCCGAGTCGGAGGAGTCTCACAGCCAGCCCCATCCAAGTTCCTCACACCTGTCCCGGATGCCCTCACCAGCTCGGGACCCCAGCACCCATACGTCCCCCACAATGCGCAGGAACAGCTGGAGACCAAGCACGGACTATACGCCATAGCTGGAGCCCCGCATGTGTCGGGGGCAATCCACTGCACACTTGTCCCACTTGTGCCCCCTGCCGACACCGCACACAATACCCCAACAGAAAGCACACGCATCCCATCAACGTGCAGGCAATAGTGGACCACAGGGGACTCCTCACCAATGTCATGCCAACTACCCAGGCAGTGTGCATGTTCCCTTCATCTTCCGACAGTCCAACATCAACCAGCGCTTCCAGGATGGCACCCATGGGAACGCACTGCCCGTTGGCAAGTACCAAATGAACACACCACACACCTCAACACCACAATCATGCAACTCACAACTCTGGCACTGCACATGTCACAAAACCACATACAACATGCCAAACAACATGCCCCCCACCAGACACGACAGCACAACTTACTGTGGCAACCTTGGTCAGCCATGTACATGAGCCATCGACGGCATGGCACCTCAGCCACACAATACCGGAATGTGGGGAGAGGTGGGAACCAGGCATGTGCGAAGGAGGCAAGTGACCCATGAATGAGTATGTACACAATGCCAAGTCTGGCGGAGATGTGCTGGACAGACTGCAGACCACAGACACAGCCATGTCTACATGCACTGCTGGTGTTTGGAGTGTCGTGGAGAGTGGACACAACCATGTCACCCCACCAGTGGGGAAAATCGAGGAAATGTAGCTTGTGACGTCCCCCCCGTAAGCGTGTGTGGAGTGGGCTGGCCCGGCATACGCCAGGCCAGCGCAGGGGTGTGAATAAAAAGCACATAGCACTGGGCGTCGTTCTCTTCCGGAATGCCCAACGCATCTGCCAGGGCGGCACCTCCCACCCCGCCACGAGGCCGACGCCGTCGCCGTGAGCGGTGTGGCCTGCGACCCTGTGCGCCTGCTGCACCCCAGGCCGCTGGTCCCCGGAGCGTCATGCTCAGCCAGGCCTCACTGCTCACCTGCCGACACCGGCGTGTGTCAAAGAGGGCCCACCACGTGCCGGCGCAAGCTCCAAGCCCGAGGCCCGCGACCTTCGCAGCCTCCTCAGACCATCACGGCCTCCGCGACACAGGCCCGCTTTACTCCTTTTTCGTTGACGTACACCACCGCTGCCTCCAGCCTACACTACGCTCAAGTAGGTCACACATTTGGAACTGAGTCTTGATTATGCTATGGCAGAGTACACACTTTATGGCATAGTTTATATCACTATACTCCCTTCGATGTGGTGACACAAAGTATGTGCATGGCATACCAACCACACGTGTCTGTGGGCCCCTGATGACTACGCCTTCGGCCTACACTGCAGATGTGTAGGTCACACATGTTGAACTGATCCGTGATTTCTGCATGGCGGAGTACATATCACTGTAAGCAGGGAGACGAGTAAGAGGAAGACGCGGTTCTGTCCGGAGGAGAAAAGGACCATCGTTACGGAGGTGTCCAAACACTGCCGACAACTGCCCTGGTGTCACCAACCCTGTGCATCGTGGGCCAATGACACGTGGCTGTGGGCCCCTGCTGACCCCTGCCTCGGGCCTACACTGCGGTCAATTAGGTCACACATTTGGAACTGAGTCTTGATTACACAATGGCCAAGTACACACTTTATGGCGGAGTTTATATCACTATACTCCCTTCGATGTAGTGACACAAAGTATGTGCATGGCATCCCAACCACATGTGTCTGTGGGCCCTTGATGACTACGCCTTCGGACTACACTGCGGTCCTGCAGGCCCCACACAAATCCATGCCAGTCCGTACCAGGCAGGACACGGCATTGTCGCTGGCCAAACACCTGCTCAGCTCTGTCGCTACTGCCTCGGTCAACCACGAGTCATCCCCACATGCCATTTCAATGCCGTGTGTCAGTGTTCCAGGAGGAATTTGCTGAACAGCGGTTGGCCTGCGCTGGCCGCTGCCTCCGGACTACACATCGGGCGAGTAGTGCACACATTGAGAACTCAGTCATGATTCATTCATGGCAGACCTGATATCATTGTACTGGCCTCGTCGCAGACTGCATCCCCTGTCAGCTCCCGTGCCACTAAGTCTGTTTCCCGACAACCATGGACACTTTCTTCTTGAGATTTGTTGGCGACTGAGTCCATGGACTGGGGGTTGTCTTCATCATCATGTCGGTGATACTGACTATGTGGCCAAAACGAGGCTGTAGCATTCCACTCCTCCATCTGCCGCTTCCGGCCGGCTCCTGCCCTCTGCATCATGCCCTGGAGGACACCTTCCACTGTCCCCCGCAAACCTCCGCTACATTCACCTTCGCCATCGACGAGGCCCTATCTCACTGCACCGCAAGTCACCGTCCCATGGCGGTGTGCCTGTGCTGGCTGCAGTGCATCCGGGGCCACTGACTCTGTGCAGCTTAAACCATGGCCCCAGTCTGATGGCATGTTGGATGGCCTCTGGGTCGATGGTCTGGGGGACATCAACGCCATGTGTCTGTGGTCCTGCGCTGTCCGCTGCCTCCGGCCTCAACTGCGGTCCACCTTGGCTCACACATCACATCGAGTCCTGACCTGCCCGGACGTCGCATCACCGCAGGATGCACACGCCACCACCACCAGGACCGACTCCAAACGACAGGTGCCAGAGTCGGAGGTGTCTTACTGCCAGACTGTCAGAGTTGCTCACACCTGTCGTGGGGGCCATCATCAGCTTGATACCCTGCTCAGCTCTTCAGGTGCCACTAACTCAGTGCACCACAAATCAAGGAACATTCTGCTTGCATGTTGGGTGAACACTGTACTCCCTCCGGCTACCACCATGATGCTTCACAGTTGTTTCTGTTGTGCTGGTGTTTTATGTTTCAGCTTCAATTGTGATCACTGTTCAAGTTGTTGCCAGCACCAACGACTCCATGAGGGCTGGCTTACACTCACCCCACACACATCCAGCACATGCGTCACTGTACATGTGACCATGCCAATAAAGGTGTCGAGCGCACGTGCCGTGGCCAGTTCAACAAACTATCTGTGAGTGTCCGTGTGCTCATGATGTACGCATTTGTGCCCCGGGCACTACGACATTACATTGTGCCGTGTACAGAGGACGCAGCCATGTCACCGCAGGCAGCGGGTGGGACATTGCACATGTAGCTTTGTCGTCCCCCACTCAATACGTAAAAGGAGTGAACTGGGCCGGGGTGTGGATGATCATCCCGTGGCTCTGGGTGTGGTTCAGTACTGGAAATGTGCAAAGGCATGTGTCTCTGTCGCAGTGTGGGTCTCCGTTGGGGAGTCTTGGTGGGCCCTGATGGGACTTGGACACCCACGTATGTGATCTGGTTCGGCTTCCATGAGGTAGTGGCCCACCTGCACATGTTCGGCCACCCCCGTCTGTCAGTCTGACACCTGGCCTTGGAATGCGATGTGTGCTTGGGTGGGCTGCTGGGAGCCAGCCGGGGTTGTGGGTGCATCCAGCTGTGTTGTCTATGCAGGGGGTGGGGTGTCCTTGATGCAGCGGTGCTGCCCTGCTCCTGGAGGTCGATTGCCTTAGATGTCCATGGACTGTTGTGGGGCGTAGGTGTCGGAAGTGTGGTGGTCCTCTTCAGCATCACTGTAGAGTTTTCTGGTCAGTTCTGCTGGGGGTGTTGTTTGTCCCTCTGCAATGTGGGGGGAGATGCTTGTTGACATTGTGTTGGCATGTATGTTGCCGCATTGTTCACCTTTACATTCAGACTTCATGACAATGTACATTGTGACTGTTTGGGAGGGGCGGACTATTTGATGCGGGACAGTGGACATTTGGACTACATGACGTAGGTGAGGTTGTACACTTACCTTTGCATCTCACAATTTCCTGCTATGTCAGATGTGATTGGCCATTTTCTATGCACAGGCGGACCCAGTTGTGTCCTCTGTTCTGCAGTGTAGGTGTTGGGCTGTGTACCACATTGTCGTCCATGTGGGTGTGCTGTAATTGCTATGTGTGTGTGCTGCTTTGTGTGGGAGTCACACCTGCAGCTGTGATTTTGCTGCCCCTTATCCCTTGGAGGCGGTGTGTCTTTGGCTTTTGTGCTTTTGCGGTGCTGTGATGTTTGCGACTTGGGTCATTTGTGCTATTGGACGGTTTTTGTACTCTTGTGCATTGTTTGTCTGCAGATGTGTTGTTGACATCAGTGGTTGTTTGTGCAGGTGGATGTGTCAGAGTGTGACCTGCTCCTTTCCGGATGTGGTCCACACTCATCCACCTCAGTCTCGTGGCGTGCACAGTGTCATGGTGATTGTACTCCAGCCATGCTGCTGGTCATGTGGTGTCACTTGCATTGTCAGTGTGGCTCTCACATACGCATCTTTGCTGTGTTTCGCACGGGTGCATGTGTGTGTTGTGTAATTGGTGTTGTGTGGGGTGGGACCCCTTTGGGCACATGGTGAACGTGGGCCTACTTGATGTTTGTATGTGTGCTGCAGTGTGCCACGGGGATCAGGGACATGACCCAGGGTTATTGTGGGTGTGCGGTGTGCTACACATCGTTGTGCATGTGTGCCATTGTGCCCGTCCCCCCCGTCCCCACAGTCCCTGTTCGTTACTCACCCTGTTGCTGTTGTGTCAGGTCATGTCGAGCAGTGTCCGGACTCCCGACTCCTTGCACCGTCTCCACACTGATGACTGTGGGCGCCATTTGCTCCAGCTCCTCCTGTGGCGCAGGACTCCCACCTCCATTCGCCGTTGCTGCCTTCCTGTTGGCAGCGGGTTTCTGCTTGGTTTGGCTTTTGATATCATGCCAGCGCATCTTGGCCTCCTGGGCACTCCGACTGCATTCACGATGGGATGCCATTTTTCCGTCTGTATTGCCAATGGCACGGTGGTGGTGACGGACAGTTGTTGGTGGTGCTCTGTCACCTCCGTGACGATGATCGGGTTTTCCTGCGGACTGTACCCAGTCTTCCTCTTCCTCTTTTCCTTGGCCTTCCCCGCCCCGAGGTTCATTGCTGGTGGTCTGTGGGGCTTGTGGGGTTCGCGTTGACCTGGGCACTTGTTCCGGGTGCATCCATGTTGCTGCGCAGTTTGATTTGTTCATGGTGTGTTATTCTTGTTCAGCTTTTATGGTGCATTTTCCCGCCAGACGCGTGGGGTTTGCAGGCCTATTGCTGGTTGTCGCTGGTTTTTTTTTCGTGGTTGGCCTCATCGCAACTTTATTCACGTTGATGTTTCGCATTTTTCCGGCGTCCCGTTGTTTTTAACACAGTTATTTGACGCGTTATCGTGGGACTATCGCATGGAGACGCCAGGTTGAGAATGCTACGTTAACACGGCGTTGTTTTCCCGCGATGGACTGCGATGTGAGAAGTTGCGTTAAGCTAAACTTGCAGTGGTTATCACACGTTCTTGTGAATATGCCCCTTAGACTTTTAGTGCAAATGTCCCAAAGATGTTTTCTAGAAAGGTTGCAAATTCCTGATTTAGTTACAAAAGTCCCTAAATAATTTCTGCCAGGCACCTACCTTCTGCAGCATCTGTATTTTCATTTCCCCCACCCAGAAAGCTAAGACGTAAAATGATCACTCCCTCTTCTTGGAGGGTGGACAATACCCCTATGATGCACCATACCTGCTGGAAGCTCTCCATCAGCAAAGACATGGGAAGGATAGTTGCAGGACATCACACTTCCCAGAAACATTACATTCTTAATCAGTGAGGAATGTTAAAGGAGGAACAGAAGTTCAGATGACCGTTCAGACCACAGGGGAGGCAGGGACGTTTTGAAGTTCCATGCAAAAAGCATAGAGTGACTGGACCATTGAAAGATGCTGTCCCATAGATTCAATAGGCCTCTCACCCAGGGAGGAACACTAGGAAAAAGACTAGTTTGAGTAGGATTTCCATTGGAGGTGAGATGAGGGTATCTCCTTTTAGTATACACACTTCTTGGTGGCCTGTTGAGCCCAGATAGTTAATTAGCCCCTGCATTTTTAGAAAAAGTCTCCAATAGTCCTTTCTAGCATTTTTTTATATATAACATTTTCTATAGCACAATTGTACCATGTGATATTATTCTACTTTACATTACAACAAGGAATATAAAAGATATAGAAGTTATGCAATAACGAGCAACATCCCATGGAAGGTCACAGAGCGGGCTGATTTTGATAAGGTAATGGATTTAAAGGACAAGTGAACACATGCATGTGATGTAGGAGCACAACAGAGGCAGTGGTCTAAAGGTTCAGCTAGATGCCTCTGAAAAGGTATCTCTTCAAATGTTTCCAGAAGGTGGGATGTTGTCTCAGGGTAATTGTGAGAAAGTGCCTCTTTTTGTGTGGTCATCCGCATTTTCTGTGGACTGATGCTGCTTGTTTTTTTTTTAATATGTGCACTGCGACACTACTAACCAGCTAAAGCGGAGGAGCATAGCCCCACTGCTCTCCGAGCAGTGCAAAGGAAAAATAAAATAATAATAACAGAATGTTATTATCATTTTATTTTTAGTATGGAGCTTGCAGCCAAGTTAGGGCAGGACGGGGCAGGGCTTGCGTGACGTCAGAGTGAGGAGGAGTGGTTGGTGCACCATAGGCATGCATGACGGTTTGGCCGGCTGTCTTGGGCCGGCCAAACCGTTATGCACACTTAGCATGTTCCCCACCCGGCTGTATTGCACAACCTGGTTGGAGAACTTGATAGGCTCCCACTCCCTGTCTGAGCTCCGAGCCAGGCCACTCAGACCAATCATGGTGCTGCTGTCATGTTGGTGACAGCAGCATTGTGATTAGCTAGGGGAGTCTGGGAGCCTGGGTGCTGTCGGAAGCCAAGAAAACAGGGAGGGCTGAGGAGAGGCAGCGGCTCAAATTAAAAACTCCAGCCAGGTTGATCCTGGATGGTGTATCCAACTTAGGCTCGATTGTGGTCACCCTAAAATCACACCCAGGTCCCAAGCCCATGACCATTTGACCCGCATTGGTGCAGAGTGGTTTTTGGCATTATTTTTACTTCAAACTTTAAAAATTCTTATCTCTGGTTCCCTTGATTGGATTTTTGCCATTTTTGTGTCATTTTGCTCATTAAATTTACTCTCTGTTTGTATAAATTGGAGTGGGATTTTTATTGTGTTGTGTTTTTGACTTTTGAACTGTTTTGCTACTTCTAAATGCCTTACACATTTTCTTAAGTTAGGCCTAACTACTCTGTGCCATAGCTACCAGCGGTCAAGCTTATGTTTAAATTACTGTAACATTTAACTGGACCTAACAAGATGACATTATTACTTGTGGTCGACTACCATCTACCGCAATTAATAATTCACTTTCTCACACATCTTCTATGTGGTTCTTGGCCCAGAGTAGGGCAGTACGCACCCTGAAGGAGTTGCGATTGGATCCAAGAGATAAGGCAAGATCTTAACAACTCCTCTTCCTCTACTCACTTTATACCTCATTACTTAGCTTTTTAACACACTTTATTCAGCTTTTACCGTTATCACTCTGCAAATGATACCTAAATCTTTCTTTCCTTTCCTCCCTTCACTCCTCAATTCCAGGCCAGGATGTCAGACTGCCTTACAGCCATCAGCCTGTGGATTTAAATCTGCTCCCTTATGATAAATTAATCCACAACACACCTTCTCTATGCTTCAGTGGTCTCGGCAGCCACAACCACCCATCCATGTCTCTCACAGACTTTGTGATGACAACATCTCCAACCAAAAACCTTGGAATGAACTTCTAACCTTGAATGAACATGGAAACACTCATAACTATGACAATACCAGCAGCTAGATTTCTGAACTTAAGGACAGTCATTCAAGCTTTTCCTTCTAAGCGGACAAGACACAGTCTTTCTCATGGTACCTCCACAAAGCCAACTTCTGTCAGCTAAACACAGAACTCCATACAAGCTTCTGATCCTGGGCTTCAAAAACATGAAAGGATAGTCTCTGAACTGTCTCTTAGAACCCCTGAGTCGCTACTTTCCAACTTGCACTACACATTCATCCAACAAAAACATGTTAACAGCACCTACACCACAGTGTATTGTAACTAGATTTAAATCCTTTCAGTAGCTTGGGCTGCTATGCAAAATCTCACTTCTGACTGATATTTGCTCAATCCCTCTGATAACATATTTCAAAACTGAATGAAGGAATACATCATTGCACAAGGTTAACTTTAATCCACTTTATCACTACACTAATCTGCCTGGGTAAATCTCTGCATATGATAAATGTAAGTAGTGACATGCTATTGTTCAACATCCATCATCTGTTTAATTCCTTCCCCTTCTCCTAGTAGACACTTGGGACTTTGCAGTGAATAGCTTTTTGTGTCGAAATGCTCTGCGGTGCACTGAGAAAATAAATAAATGCATTGAATAAAATGTGCTGCATGTAGAAGACATGATTACTCTAGGCGAGGAGTTAATTTCAGTTTTGGAAACACTCACTGTAGAGCAAGATTGTTGAAGTTGCTTCTTCTTTTTGTGGTCGCTGTCCAGCGATCTCCCTGCTTGAGGGAGCCACTCCTGAGTTGTGCCCTGCATTCGAAGTTTGCGACCTGCAAAAGTACCAGCTTAGGAGCCTATTTATTAAAAATAAATGCAGCACAGCAAGTCACCTTGCTGTGCTGTGTCACAGTGAAAGCAAAAGACACACAATTGATGGACGGAATGTAGAACAAATCAAATCATTCACCCCCAGCCAAGAGATCTGGGTTAAATCCATCATTCTTTTGCTCACCACGCCACCCCAGTTTAGACCTGGCCATATGCAAATCAGTCTTGACCCTGTGCCTCATGGGAACAGTCCAGCCCGAACTGCCAAGCCAGGTCCTCCCTGGACCGGAAACAAGCATCCTAGGACCGGTTTCGGGGTTTCACCCCTCATCAGCCAGGATAGATTGAATCCAGTGGAACAGTGAAAGGGCAGGAATTCGCCGTATTTAACACAATTCAGCACATTCCTGCCCTTTCCCCAGCAGAGGCGCACAATGGGCAGCCTAGCGCCAATGCAGGCAGGATAGTTTTTGGCAGGAAGGTGCCTCTTCCTGCACAAAAATAATCCTCTGAGGCATATTCCTCTTTCTACGTGTTCTGCAGAATGCAGCACATATAGAAAGAGGAAGTGACGAGGAGAAACAAAGATATTTCTCCTTGGTACACCTCCCCTGGGAAGGCATACCATTTTGTCGATTTCCCAGGTTTACCAGTAAATGGTAAATCTGGGAATGCGTCAAAATCCATGGGAGAGACATGGGAACACCCAAGCAAGCCATGGAATGCCTCCCTGGGAAAGAGTAACGCAATGCAGTGATTTGTGCTGCGTTGTGCTACTCCTGATTTATCAAGCCACTCATGGCTTGATAAATCGCATTTGGGGGTTTGCGTCGCGCATGCACCATGTTGTGTGGCGCAAACGCAAAGCAAAGCCTTGATAAATATGCCACCTAGTTTCTTGAATCCTACTCATTGTCTTCTTTTCCTCCTTTGTAACCACTTTACACTGGATAGATGTACCTACCGTTTTCTTCCTAAAGAAAAATGATTGAAAACTTCTTTTTTGGGGGGAATTTCACAAAAAGAACGAGTGACCAACTAACACCTGCTTCTCTTGTTCTTAGATAAACAATGGGTGACGCTCTAGTGATGACTAATATTGCGTAATTAATGTGCACTTCACAATCTACTTTGAAAAATTCCATAGTGCAGCATTTTCCAGATTACAGACACTGGCTCGTTATGTTTCAGAAGAAACTGTCGTCCCATTAATCGATGTATGTGATTGTAAGCATTTAGCTTAATTATATGTTTACAGTGGCATTATAACTTCATCTTTTCCATAGTTGTCAGTGTTTAACTTAATTATGTTTACAATAAGATTATTTCTTCAGAATAAGAAACAGTCTGATGTAGGTAAATAATAATCAGAAAATGTATGTTAATTGCAATAACAATTCTACAGCTGCTGTTAGTATGGTCCAGCCGTGGTCCATGCAGGTAACTGCGGTCGGGTGGTGGGGCCGGGTAAGGGGGGATTTCGAAGGACGATGCCGAGGGAAAATTAATTAGGAGGAGGAGCGAACCTCAGGAGCCTGGCCCGATTTAAGTATATCCAATGACAGTCTCGGTGGGAAGTGCAAAAGTAGGCAGACAGTGGTATTCGAGAAGTCGAAAAGTGTATTTGTGGAACTGAGCCTATGAAGAAGGAAGTCATAACATGGGAATTCGTCAGAGCAGAAGACCTTAAACAAATGAAACCCTTCGGAGTATGGGAAGGACACTTTCCGACGCAGGAGCTCGAAGATTTATGGCAAGTATCCCTTAATCTTCTTTACTTGAATGTAAAAGCCGTTGCCTCAAGGAAAAATCATTTTTTGTACCGTCTACAGAGTTTACTGAAGTTGAACCCCTCAAAGGTTGGCTCCTTTTTCACTGAACCCTGTGCATGTAAGAAAAGCGAATACAGGAGGCAAATGACGAACATATGTCTCAGCTGCCCGGCCCTCCCTGATTTCTGGAAGAGGTGAGTAAAATATGGGCTGCAATTTTTGGGCAGGAAATCAAGGCAAGCTCTATTTTAGTGTTCTTTGGATGTAATCCCAAAGGTTAATGTGTATTTGGATTCTCATCCAGAAGAAATTGCTGTTATATCGAGTCCTTCTGGCTGGAAGGGAGCTATGTAAGCAGTGGCTGTATCCCCTCAGTCCAAAGTGGCAGGACTGGGTGAAGTTGTTAGAATATGTGTGCAAAATGGATGTTGAGAACGGCCCTAAAAGTTGGTGGAATATTTGGAATGATCTAATAAGGTGGTTGGTGGGGAATAAGTAAACTAGTTCTATGATTGGACCTTATGTAAAGCTGCCAAACCATTTTCCTCCCGATAGCCCGAATCAGCTAAAAGCAGAGAGGTCAGAGATGGGCATCTAAGCAAAGCTGGTGCTATGAGGACTAAAAAGAAAAAGTGGGAAAAATAGTCAATGTTCTCAAACTGACGTAGGCTTAGCAAATAAAACCAGAAAGAAATTATATTCATGTTATTTTCCATAAGAATATTTATGTCAATAAAACAGGAAACATTTTTTTAGTCAAAGACATCAGTAGGCGACAGCAGAATGCCTAGTGTCTACCCGGTCCCATTTCAAGAAAATATCTTGGGCTTTAGAGGCTCAAGAATGATAACCCATACAAATTTAGCGCACAGCTGGACATATAGTAGTGACCATAGTAAGACTACATTTTCTTTTAAGTTTAAAATATGAAAGTTTATTAAAAATAATTTGCAATGATAACAGATTAAAAGATCAACAGAGAATCATTGAAAAAATATAAACATATGATAAACACCAGCAAGAGAACATAAATAAGCATTAATAAGGTAACAAGTATGGAATAAGCAATGAAGAAATTCAGATAAAAAAGAACATAACATACTAAAATAGAAACAAATATTTTAACACAAAATTACATCAAGGAGGCTTAGGCACTTCTTCAATTCGTGGGTTATGAGAATTTGTGGAAAGAACAGAGTTGTCTAAAAAGGAGGTGATTGGGAGCCATAAGTAATCTCTTTTAATGGTTAACGAAACAGGTTGAACGTAAGCCCTATCAAGCCTATGGTGATAACATACACCATACCACCATGCTTGAAAGGATATTTGAGAAGAATCCTTCCAGGATTTAGTAATCTGCTGGAAAGCTACTGCTAGAAGTAAATCAATTATGTAAAAATTATCAGATTGAGATGATCAATACTCTGAAGCACTACCTAGAAAAAGATTAACAAAATTAAAAGGGGAGTGAGAGTTAAAAATTGAATTAATTTGTTTCCAGACTTTTAACCAAAAGTCATAAATAAGGGAGCATTCAAATAACGTATGTTTAAGGTCTGCAAAAGAGTGAGCACAAGACCAGCATTTGGGAGAGAGTGTCGGATTTAATTTATGGAGCCTAACAGGTGTAATAAATAGTCTATTATATATAAAAAATAATGTTTGAGTTGTGTTAGCCGCTGTGGAGGACTTTCTTATTTTAGACCAAATCATATCCCACAGGGAAGTAGGAAAGGTAGATTGAAGATCAATTTCCCAGCAAATTTCAACATCGGTTTTGTCTCTATCTACTGGTACTAGAGTTATATGCTTATAAATTTGAGACGCAGAGGGCAAAGTGTCAAATAAATTGGGAAGAGGAGAAGGAGAAAAAGTAGAGATTTGTTCGGAAGAGAGGTTGTGATAAGACTTTTGTATCGCTAGAATAAGTAGGTTATAATTATTTTCATATGATGCCGGAAAAGAAAAGAGTGATTGAGCATCTGAAAAGGAGAGACTGGAGCCATCCTGGTATAATTGAAATACGTGTTTTAAACCCTTAGAATGCCAGTCTTTCCAAAAAATAACTTTATTTTTTATTTTAATCAAAACATTATACCAAACAGAGGAGGCTAAAAATGTCTCTCTAGATGATTTGAATGACATAAAAACGGGAGAAAGAATTCTGCATGTGTTCTTGAAAATTGGAGGAGATAAGAAAGATGGTTTAGAAGAAAAAGATAAACATTCTAGCAAAGAGAAGGGGCTGAAAAAAGATTACTCCAGATCAGCCCATAAGGGTATAGGAGTATCTTCATTATTTTGTAATAAAAAGGCCGACTGTTTAAGACAAAAAGCCTGATGGTATTTGATGAAGTCCGGAAAATTAACACCTCCCAGAGATTTTGGTTTTTTAAGTTTATATAAAGACATCCTAGATTTTTTCCCATTCCATAAAAATTTAGATAAAATTGAGTAGATGTTTTTAAAATAATGTTTGGGGATATTAACAGGCATGTTAGCGATATAAAATAATACGACAGGAACAAGCATCATCATCTTAATGGAATCAAGATGACCCCACCAGGATAAGAATAGGGAATTCCATCGAGAAGTAAGGTCACGTAGGGTTGTAGACAGGGAATTCAAGTTCAGAGTGATAGAATTTTTAACAGAATCAGAAAACAATAAGCCAAGATATTTAATGTGATTTGGATTCCAATGAAAGGAAGATGCCATGAAATCAGCGTGGAAACAGAACTTATTTAATGGAAGAATTTCGCATTTATCCGTGTTCAACTTGTACCCGGAGACCTTTGCGAAGCTATCTACTTCTGACAAAAAGGCAGGTAAAGAAGATTGAGGATGTGACATAAAAAGCAAAATATCATCAGCGTAAGCTGAGACTTTAAGTTGAGAATTCCCGTAATAAAAACCAGTAATTTGGGGATTGGAACGTATTTTGATTAAGAAAGGTTCCGGGCAAGAATAAATAATAAGGGGGACAAAGGGCATCCCTGACGTACACCTCTACATAAAGGAAAGAAGGGAGATATGAGACCATTAGCAAAAATAGAAGATTTGGGAGAGGAATAAAGTAAAGACACATATTGGATGAATTTGGGACCAAACCTGAACCAAGAAAGAGTAGCAAAAATAAAGGACCAATTAACCCTATCGAACGCCTTTTCTGCATCCAAGGCAATCGCTGCAAGAGAGGATTTATAGGATTTGGACTTACTAATAACATTAAAAAATAGACAAATATTGTCTGAAAGAAGTCTACCTTTAATGAATCCACACTGTTCTCTGCCAATTAAATGTGGTAAAAAATTCTCCAAACGTAGAGCTAACATTTTTGCTAAAATTTTATAATCTAAATTAATCAGGGAAATAGAAAGTAGTTCTTACATAATTTAGGATCTTTTCCCTCTTTTGAAAGAAGGCAAATTAGTGCCTCTTGAAAGGAACCGCAGGATGATTTAGTTGAAATAAAGTAAAGAAAGAGTTGATGTAATTTAGGTACAAGGAAAAAAGAGAAGAATGAGTAGAACTCAATAGAGAAACCATCGGGACCAGGAGCTTTACCTTGTTTAATGGAGCGGATGGCAGTAGAAATATCTTGGATCCGAATATCAGGTTCTAATAAAGAAAAATCTAAGTCAGAGTGTGAAGGTGGTGGAATGGAAGATAAATAAATAGAGGCATCATGTGCGTCCGATTGGACTTCTGGTGAATAAAGAGTTTGGTAGAATTTAGTAAATTCTGAAAGAATATCCTCACTTTTATGAAAAGTTTGATTGGAGGGAGATAGAATGGAATCAATAACAGTACGTTCTTTTTTGATTTTAAGATAATTCGCAAGAAGTTTGCCTGATTTATTCTGACCACCATAGTATTTCGAACTTGTTTTGAGGAGAAAAGAGTTAGCATTCTCAGTAGAAATCCGATTAAATTCAAACTTGGTCTTTAACAAATCATTTAAAACGCTTGAAGAATGGGAATTATAATAAGAATATTCTAGTTTCTTAATCTGTGAAGTAAGGATTTTTATTACTAGCAGCAGACTTCCGCTTTTGAGAGACAAAGTTACTAATAAAGTCCCTAGAGGTGGCTTTAAAAGAGTCCCAAACAATTTGAGGAGTAATCCCAGGGATTTCATTTTCCTTGAAAAATGTTTGAGCAAACTGTTCAAATGAGCGAGTAAAATGTGGATTTAATAAAGGGGGGACAGGGAGCCAAGTTATGAGGTCCTGCACACAGGCTCCCAGAGAAGCTCAGTCTAAAAGGAGTGTGTAGTTCCTAGCTGGACGTGGGGGAAAGACAGGTCTTTCTTCATGATGCCCTCACACACCCCGAAGGATGTCATGCTTCATCATAGGGCGATTGCCCCTCGTCAGGCCGGCGCTGCAATGCCTGACGGGCTCCCGAAACCGGGGCTCTTTATCGGGGATCTTTTTGAAGAGGCCGTAAGGTGCGTGCGGGTGTGAGGGCTTGGTAGTGCACAGAGGGTGAAATGATTTTAAAATACCGTACCGGGGCCCGGAGCAAGGGTAGGACGATTGCTAGTTGCCTGTCTACCACTTCTACCGGAGCAACGACGTGCTCTGGCTTTCTTCCCCGTCAGCCTTAGACTGTGTATCTAGGGGTCTACGGTACTCCCCAGTACAAGTTTACTAGGGCATTCCCTACCGTTTCTGGTAAATTTACATACAGAATCCCATTACCAGACGGTAGTGCACTTTTCACGTTTAGTTTTCCTGGTCCTGAAGAAGTGCCAAACGACCCGTTAGGGGCGAATTGGGCACGAAACATGTTGACCTACCACACTTTAACTGCCCCTTAGGAACTTTATTCCCATGTAGGGGTACTTACACATTTTAATTAGGCTAGAGCTATCTAACACATTCAAAATTTGAATTAAGTAGAACTGCTCCAGACTTATTTTAAAATCATTTCACCCTCCTTTTAGACCGAGTAAAATGTGGATCTGATAGAAGAGTGTTATTAAACCTCCATCATCAAGGACCATGGAGAGGGGGAAGGAGTTCTAAATCTAAAGTTACTGGAGCATGGTCTGAAATCAATATAGAACCTATATCAGAATTGATAACTCTCTGAGCAAGATTATTGGAAATAAAAATGTAATCTAACCTAGATTGCGAGAAATGGGGGGAAGAAAGTATATTCTCGGAGGGTGGGATTACATAATCTCCATGCATCAACAAGAGATCTTTGGGAAAAGGTTGATGTAAATTGAGAATGTATATGAGAGGGTATAAATTTAGTTTTAGATTGTCTATCTAGGATAGGGTCAAAAACCATATTGCAATCCCACCCACAATTAAATAGTCATCAGAGTAGGTCATCAATTTAGATAAAACTCCAGGCCAAAACGACTTATCAGGTGCAGTAGGAGCATACAAATTAACAATAGTTACAGGAATTTTATCAACAAATAAAGAAACAGAAACCCATCTGCCATCACAGTCCACGTCTTGGGTAAGCAATTGTACATTAAGACGTTTATGACATAAAATAGCCACCCCATTACGTTTTCCTGACCCTGGGGAGGCATAGACCCGACCAACCCACTGACGTTTTAATTTAGCAATTACCTTATCAACAATATGTATTTCTTGCAACAGAACAATATCCCCTTTTAAAGAGGAGAGATGAGACAGAACCCTTTGACGTTTTATAGGAAAACCTAAACCTTTAACATTCCATGAAATGATTCTTAAAGTCATTTATCATATAACAGGAACATAAGAACATTACCATATACAAGAAAAGCAATAACTGGTGCATTATGAGAAACAATAGAAGAAGTAGAATAAGAGATAACGTTGAAACAATGAAAGCAAGATGAAAAAACTTGCAAATAGGAAAAAGAAAAGAGAGAAAGAGTAAAAGATAGAAAAAGATGAGAAAAAGAAGAATACGAACAACTAGATTTAAAAGGCATCGGATCGATTGCATGATATAAAGAATTGCAAATAGAATGTGAGTCAAAAACAGAAGATAAGAGAAAGATAAGAAATGAGAAATAAAGCAATAGACAGAATTAGTGTTGAAAAGCAGTAAACAAGAAAAAGAGAGAAGAAAGATGAATAAATATTTGATGAAAAACATTGTGAGAAATGAGAAAGAGATAGAAAGAAAGAAAGAAAAAGTACAAGAGAAAGAACCATGTAAAAACAAAAAATACCAAAACCATGGATAAGATACAAAAAATGACATACCAAGAAAAACACACAAAAGGATCGACGGTGGTGGAGCCACAAAAGGAGATGGAACATCACCCGGAGCATTCGCGACGAGCATGGGAGGGAGACAAAATATCATCAGATGAACGGGCAATCACATAAACGGGTATGAGAGGGTTGAACCTAAAGAGAAAAGAAAATAGAACATGTTATAGACACGATAACAAGAACGCTATACCAACAAACAATCGGAGCAATCCAGTAAAACAAAGAGAAACAATAAAGTTCAAACCCTGGATCTTGAAACATCCTTGTCTTCCTGTCTGCAACTCTCCAAAAATTCTTGAAGTAGACGGGGATCTTCATAGGCTGTAGTTTTCTTTTTGTACGTGACTTTAAAAAGACATGGGTGGATAAGACCGAATCTGGCATTAATATTCCGTAGTGCCGGTCTCATGTCCAAAAATTGTTTTCTTCTATCAGCCGTTGCTTTGGAATAATCCTGTGAAAAGAAAATAGCAGAGCCCTGCCAAGAGATGTTGCCTTTGACTCTAGCAGCCTGTAAAACTTTCAACAAATCTGTGTGTACTCTAAAAAATACAATATTACTCCTCTTGGTTTAGTTGATGAAGACGTCGAATTCGAGATATGGCCCAAGCGATGAGCTCGTTGAATGTTCAAAGGTGGAGAGTTTGGGAAGTCCAAAAGTTTCGGAAGAAAAGATTGAAAGAAGGCGAGAGGATTGGATCCCTCAAGTCCCTGTATTAAACCATAAATGCGTAGGTTATTGCGTCTGTTGTGATTTTCAAGATTCTCAACTTGTTTTTGAAGACTTGAAATCTGAGACTGCATAGAGGGAACCTGCACCATAGTAGTATGAAAAGATTCCACTTTATTTTCCAACTGGACAACCCTACTCTCCATATGAGACCATTTGTCTTCTAATTGTTGAAGACGGATATTAGTTTCCTCCATATAGGGTTTAAGAGCTCGAATTTCTTCCAGAATTAACTCCATTGAGATTGGGGGAGGAGATATTTTTGGAGAAGGAGGGTCTTGTTTGACCCTCTTCACAGAAAGTTGTGTCGACGTACCAGACAGCTTTGATAAAGGCTTAGAAGTAGGTAATGAAACATTAGTCATGGGAGAGCTTAATGAAACCTGTTCTGAATCAGTCACATTATTCTGAAGAACACTGAAAGGATTATAATCCACCATAGAAGTAGAAGACATTGCCTTGGAACGTTGAGCTGATTTTGTTCTCCCCATACATGAAAGTCACAAGATAGCAGGAATAAAAATATTGAGGAGAGGTACAGCAGGACAGTGTATATTTCTATCAGAAAATGCCAAAAGAGTCAGAAGATAAATGAGTACACCTCAAAAATCATTCAGGAGATGAAAAATAAGCTCTTCCAAAAGAAGCCAGCATTGAAAGTTCATGTCCCCATGCTTCTAAGAGCGCGTTGCTGCGTTTTGTAATGAAAAACGGAAGGTTAAGGAGAGGTACAGCAGGACAATATAATTCCTTTGTCAGAAAATGCCAAAAGGTGTCAGAGAATAAATGAGCCCACCTCAAAAATCATGTAGGTGACATAAAATAGGCACTCCAAAAGAAAGCAACATTGAAAATTTGAAATTAGAGTAGTGAAATTTGTGTCCCATGTCTCTAAAAGAGTGCTGCTTCGCTCTGTGGTAAAAAACGGCATTCGCGGTAAAACAAAACAAAATGGCCGACGCGAGTCACAATTCACCCGCGTCCGCACACAAAAGATAAAAAACTCCGTCCGCTTACCGCTGGCACCTCCTGGAGCATGGTATATTAATGCCACCAAGTCCATTCACGTTGTGGCTTCATTCCAAGCCGTTCGTCGCGGCTCCAACTGCCAAAAAACGGAAGAAAGCTCCCGCGCTGCCACGGAGCTCACGGGAGAGCGTCCATTCCTGATGGCGCCTAAGCCACGCCCCCAAGACTACATTTTCTAACAAGGAAATTGTGCTATACCGATAGGAATGTCTGTGTGATAAATTCCATATGAAAGGACTCGTTATCAGTGCCAAGAGTAGTACTTGATAACTCTGGCCACATAGTTACCGATACCGGGATACAAGTAACTGCTAGAGAGCAGAGTCTTCTAGTGTAACATGTAGGACAGTGAGAGTCTCCTAAGAAGTGAGGAATTGCTGAAGAATGCATTTCGATTCGGATTTCCCTGGTTATTCGGATTTCATATCTATTATTTCACCCCAAGCTTTCATATGCTTTCAGCAGCCAAAGCCGCAGAGTGAGAAACATATGGGGCCTCATTTATGAGGAATTGGCTTAGGGCAGCACCACAATTCTTCTGGCTGCACTTCCCTACGCCAATGTGAAAGGGCAGGAATATCCTTTTCCCCTGTGCTGGTGCACAATTTGCTGCCTAGCACCAACGTAGACATCCTCGCACCATGGTGCAAGGGTGCCTCCTTTGCAGGCAGGACTTATTTTTGTGCATGAAGAGGCACCTTCCTGCATAAAAACAATCCAGAGGGGCATATTTCTCCTCATTACGCCTGCTCTGGGGAGGCGTAAGGTTTTGGCTGTGCCCCAGGTTTATGTAATTAAATAAATCTGGGGCAGCATCAAAATTCATGGGTGTTGCATGGGAAAACCCACCGCAACACCCATGGAATGCCTCCCAGCCAAAGAGTAAGGCGGCACAGCAACTTGCGCAGCTTTGTCTTACTACATATCTATGAGGCCTCACAAAGCCACGCACAGTGTCTTTGCTTTGCATCATAGATATGATTGGGAGGCTTGTGCCGCCAGAGCATCAAAAGAAGTGATGCTCCAGCGGGGCAAGCCTCTCACAAACAAGCCCCCAGGTCCGCAGTGTTCCTATGGACTTGTGATGCGGGCGAAGACACAAACTCCCATATTCAGCTCCATTGGAAATATAATGGCACGTCTAATTACGGCTTGTCCATCAGAATATAGTGTAGAAAAATATTGTGCTACAAATATTTTGAGGCCAACATATTGACCACGATAAGTTCATGAAGATAAGTATATAGGTGAGTATCGTTTACTATTCTTAACTCCACATCTGCATTCCTTGATGAAATATTTTTCATCAAGGTACATATAAATGAACTTAAGATTAGTAAATCTATGCTTACCTACTTATACTTACCTTCACAATATTGTGATAGGCAACATGCTATTTAAGATATTTGGTGCCATTATATTTAAAATACAGCATACTTGCAGAATACTGTAATAGAGGCCTCTGTAACAAAATAAATAATATTCCTGATTCTGTGACTCAGGACTGGAAATTGCACTTGTTAATGAATATAATTGCTCGTTAAGTGGAACTTAATTGCTCAAATAGCTTTATGAATTGGCCCAATGAGTGTTCTGCATCCAATCAGTTGAACCCTTTATTGTAAATATTAGAGGTGTAAAAGACCGATGAGAAAGGGTGGCTTATCACATCAAGAATACATAGGTACAGTGAAGATGTTCTCAGGGACTCTGGTTTCAGCAAAGGCAGGAATGGATAACTGTTGCATTTTTGTATATTAGACTTGTATACCTTGCACCTTATGGTTAGGGTTATGTACTTAGTGTACTAGTATCGTTAACACAGAATGTTGCATCACCCATGTTCTAGGGTATTGGTGTACTGTGCCAGAGTTGGGTTCTCTCTGTGGTCAGTTGTCTGCTGGCTATAGAAGGAGCACCAACTGCAGAAATCTATGTGAGTAATAATGTTATCAATTTGAACCTCTACCGACTCTATGGTTTCAAATTACAAAATTGGCGGCTAGGATGGGATGTACCTGGAAGATTATGCAGGTGATCAGTAGAGGGGTGTAGTTTTCTGTTAGAGTTATTGGTTTGCCTAAAGGTTAAGATGCATGTCATTTTTATGCTTTTTTCTGTTCTTTATTTTTAGGTTTAAAGTTCAGTAAAAGGAGAAAGATATGTTGTATCTTTGTATATTAGGCTTGTATATCTTGCATCGTATGAGTAGGGTTATGTACTTAGTGTACATGTATCTTTAACACAGAATGTTGCATCACCTATGTTCTAGGGTGTTGGTGTACAGTGACAGAGTTGGATTCTCTCTGTCGTGAGTTGTCTGCTGGCTGGAGAGGGAGCACCAACTGCAGTTATCTATGTATGTAATAAAGTTATCAATTTGAACCTATACTGACTCTATGGTTTCAAATTACAAGAATAACAGCTTTTTTTACTTCAATGTGAAGATGTCCAGCCTTTTTTTTTTTAAACTTGTTTTTATTTCGGGGAACATTTCGCAGCATTACACAATACAAGCTCATGTCACATACATACTTTGCTTAGCTCTTTAGGGTTGTTCGACGTGCAATCATAGTATGGTCCAACATTCGGACATGTGACGTAGCCCAGACTGTGAAAAAAACGGATTTAGCTCCTTGCTTTTTTTTTTTTTTCAGGCAAATGAGCAACCACAGTTGGATTTACCAATATGCGTAAAACCGCGGAATAGAACTGTACCAACACAAATGTATGAAAACTGGGCAGCAGCTGGCAGAGCAGCGATCTACTATATTATCTAGCCTCTATGATCAATGTGATTGTACCTTTATATACATTCCTCCTACACTGCTGATGGATCATTATTGTACTTGGTGACAGTGTGCTTGGCCTCCATCCCCACGTATCTCCTATAGTGTAGATGTGGACGGCAACTTGGGGTGCCACGGGTGGCGTATCCCCATGTGTAGAATGATCTCCAGTCTCCTACCCTCACTGGGCCTAGGGTTGTTCACTCACCATTTATGAGCCTATAACTGGTTGTGTCGAGTGTTGTTGTTTGAGATATTAGGGGACGCTCCCTCCCCCCCATCCGCGTGTCAGTGGTCTCGGCCTGTAGAGGAGTGTCAAATCCTGTAGTTGACATCTCCGGGCCCTCAATTTTTCTAGTAGTATTCCCCAGGTCTCCAAATTTCATTTGGCATTCTCGTCTGTGCGGGCAATACGCAGTCATCGCTCCTCAGCTACCCCTGCCATTCGCACAAACCTGCCACCATTTGTGCAGTCTGAGGGGCGCCGTTCATGTTCAATGTATCGCTATGCAACGTTTGGCGAGTACCTGTCCCAGATTCGTGAATCTCCACTGCACTCTAGTCGTCACCCTTGGGGCTGGTAAAACCCCCAAGAGGAAATGTTTAATTGTTTCTTCAATCTGGAGGCCTGTTGCCTCCCTGAGCGACTCTAGGACCCTTGACCAGTAGCATCGGAATCGAGGGCAATTCCACATCAGGTGAGCAAAAGTGACTGGTTCAAATCCGCATCGAGGGCACCTCGGGGAATGTGTCTCATCGAAGCATGCTAATCTAAGTGGGGTCATGTACGTGCGGTGTAGATAGTGAAATTGTACGAGTTTGAATCATGCGTTGCAGGCTACTTACTGGACCTGTGCAAATGCACGTCTCCATTCGCTGTCTATGAGAGGTGTCTGGAGGTCTGTCGACCATTTGTCTCGAACTTGCAAAACATCAATGCAGCGGTCCGCCTTAAGTATTCGATATAGAAGGGAGATCAAGCCCCTGTGTGTGCCTTTCACTTCCAATTTCCATCCTCTCGGTTGTGGTGTTCCCCAGGGATCTGCCCTGAGCCCCACTCTATTTAACATTTATGTCCGCCCCCTGGCCCTTCTGGCCAAAGCCAGGAACATGGCTATGCTATCATACGCCGATGATACCCAATTGGTGTTCACATTCTCCAACAACTCTAAGCAAGATCAGGCGAAATTCCAAGGCGACCTCACGGCCATCTCTGAATGGATGGCTGACAACTACTTGCAATTGAATTCCACCAAGTCAGAAGTGTTTTTGGTGGGCCGGGACACCCATCTATGGGGCAATCAATGGTGTCCATTGGCCCTTGGTACCCCTCCCCAGCCGAAAAGAGTGGTTAAGAATCTGGGAATTCTGATGGACAGCTCCCTTTCATTCGAGGCACAGGCTAAGGCTGTGTCGGGCACTTGTTTTGGTCTTTTATACAGCCTGAAACCCATTTTGGGATTCTTTGATGCACCTATCCGTCAGATGATTGTCCAAGCCACTGCGTTGTCACGACTAGACTACTGTAATGGGCTACTACTGGGTGCCAACAAAACCGTGACCAAAAGACTTCAACAGGCACAGAACGCGGTGGCCTGCACGCTTTTTGCTCTACCTAAACACTGCCATGCCTCCGACCTCCTTTGGCAGCTTCACTGGTTGCCTATAGAACAGAGAGCCCATTTTAAGACTCTCTGCACCACACACAAGATCTTACATGGCCTGAGTCCGCAAATTTTGAGCAAGCTGTGCTCGGCGTATGCTCTGGCCCGATTCCTGCCCTGTGCGGACCGCCACTTGGCCTGTGTCCCGCGAGTTCGCAGGACAAGGGCAGGGGGGTGCTCGTTCAGGGCATTGGCACCCGCCCTCTGGAATTCCATCCCCCTTGCTGCCCGTGGCATGCAAGACCATTGGGCGTTCAGAAAAATGATCAAGACGTGGCTTTTCTCCAACCTTTAGCCTACCTGCCTCACTGTCCGCTTCTATTTGATTTAGCGCTGGGATGTCCAATTTGCTGGGGCAGCCATGCGCTCTATAAATGCAGATAACATAACATAACATAGTCATATGTCGCAGGTCCCCCTGCAGTGCAGCACGGTACCTTCGCTCCTCGCTGTAGGATTCTCGATTTTGCTGATCCCCCATGACACTCAAACTGGGCTCTAAGCTCCTTTTTCCCAGGTCTGCACCGGTGTTGTGTAGTGCCTCTGTGCTGCGTGGGTCACCTCTTCAGGGGGTGGTCCATTGATCGCAGGCTGTTGTCATGCCTTCCTGACTGACAACCTCACCTACGTCCAGACCGTATGCCTCACCACTCCTTGTTGTCCTCGCTGGTGGGCCCCTGCACTTGGACTTCAGCAGCACCTGCCAATGACCAGGGGCTCCAGACGTCCGTCCCAGTCAGTCCGGGGTCTCCTAGGCAGCCCCTGCTGACCGAAGCTGTCAAGGTCGCGATGAAGCGAGACGCCGCAACGTCATCTACACGGGGCCCCCTCTCCCGTTGCTCTGATCAGGCGGGCAGGGCAGGCAGTCCCGCCCTCCAAAGGCGCCAGCCGCATGGCCTCCGTTTACTCAGGTCTGGGGTCTTCAGGCCCTGTCCGGCCACCTCCGAGCGAGCCCGCAACCATTGTTTACAATGAACCCCCGTGGTGGCCACAGCGCTCCGTAGTGGCTCCAACGACCCACAGCTATCCAGGCGGCATCCTGCTCTTCAATGCCAGGCAGGAGAGGTAGGATAACTTATGGTGTCATGTGGGCCGGCGCAGAGCTTCTCAGTAAGCGTCCGCCACGGCCGCCATCTTGGCCACACCCCGATGTCCAGCCTTCCTTTCTGAAAACTCCTGAGTGTCATGACACCCAAATGAAGAGCTACATGTTGGAACACTCTTGACACTGATACATTTCCAATAGTCCAAGTCAACTTAAGGTCCAGGACTAAGAGGAAACAAAACAGAAAAGCACAAGACAGAAAGCAGTAGGTAGTTCTCTATTGTGATCAGAGCCATTGCACAGATACACTAAGGCCACCATGCTTTGACTGACCTACCAGAAGGATGTTATACACATAGAACAAATGTTCACTAAGCACTGGTGATTATTTTGACCTGTTGAAATCACCAGAAATAGCATGTGAAACCACTGCCACTTCAGGTGTGGTTGTTTAAGTCTGTCAGGCTGCCAGAACATGCCACCACAAATAAGTGCACCCCAAAATGACCTACAACAAAGCAAAAGGCCAGAAATACGAGGATGTCCATGACTAACAGTTTAATTTCCTAAAGATACATGAAATATAACAGCATTATGGCTCACCATCAAGTGAAACCATGTTACAAATGAAACACATTACGTCGGGAAGCCATAATGACATAAACGTGTTACTTTGAACAAAAAGTTATCTAATGGGCGGGTGACAGGATCTTCTCCTTTTGAAAGCTCAAGACATCATTGCAAAGAATATATCATTCCGGAATACAATACTGAGTTCATTATTCTCCTAAATGAGCTCTTCCATTTGCCAACACTGAAAACAAGATTACGTCTTGTGGAAAAGTGCAAATGTACTACCTTAATAAAGTGACCTCTAGGCCTACTAGAGCCAAGACACTTAGCAAGCATAATCAAGATTAAAGGACACTTCAGATCCATCTGAAATTAATTCAATGTGTTGTTATAAAATATATTGGTACACACAGTGACGTGCATATATATATAAAAAGAATAACATTGAAGTGCATAGGAATATATGATTATGTTTTGATATGAAGGATCGCTGGACACTAATACCCAAAAGGGAGATAAGATTAACTACAGCTGGAATGAGTGAAGCACCTTCAGGCTACAAAGCAGCATCTCTGCTAAGGGTCTATCTAGACACAGAAGATGTTGTAAAGATAATGAGCCTTTCTCAGTTGCTGACATCAGTTTGGCAGACCTTTACTCCTTATACTGATTAAATCCACCACTTTATATTGTCACCTTTTCATATGATTTCTTTGAAATAACCATGTGTATGGAGTGGTGGATGGAAAACTGTGTGTTAATATTTAGAAATGATTGAACACTGACCACAACATTGGCACATGTTTACATACTTTTTCAAGGAACAACTATCTTCCTCACTGCCCAAAAACCTCCACACCTACTACCCATCACAGCTAACAATGTGTCACTTTGTGTAATAGGTCACCATGTCCACAGCATTGCTAATACTAGTTAATCATATGTGAAGTTTCTGCTTACTAACTATGAGGTAGACTCCTAGAGAATAACTCAGCAAATGAAGACATACAGGGGAAGATTGAATAATATTTCATGCAATGCAGCAAGGCAACTTGCAGCCTTTTGTGAAAGGGAGAGAGCAAAAATGTGCCATATCTACTAAGATACCAATTGTTATCAACGCCTCAAGTATGTTTTTATCCAATTTTTACACTGAATGCTTGTAGAACAGAAGTAATCTTCTGGAATTGCTCCCCTTTACTTTTTCTCTGGCTCCTTTTTCATATATCGGGAAAACAAGAAATCTGAAACTTTCTGGTACCTCTACTAACGTTACTCTGTCTGATTCAGATTCAACTCACAACTATATGGATGACGCTATCTCTCAGAAATCTGAATCTCATTTAGGTGCCATTCTGAAACCTTCTTCATTAAATAAAATGCTGACAGGGTCAGATAAAAGAACTAAAAAAAGACCCTCCATCTCCAGTGAAATCTACTCCGGCTTCTATGGATGTGATTCTTGAAGACATTTGTGTGTTCAAACCTTTCATGGAAGAAACTACTAAGACGCTGCAACATTTTGATGATAAATAGTCCTCCCTAGAGTCACGTGTTTCAATAGTAGAACACAAAACAGAAAGTCTGCAACTCGCAACTTCTCGCACCTCTCATCTAGAGTTGGAAATCTCTTTACTTAAAAAAACACACAGAGGACCTTGAAAATCGATATCGCAGGAATAATTTGTGCATTTATGGGCTTCCTGAAAACACTGAAGGCTTTGATCTGACCAATTACTTTCAATCTTTTCTACCAAAACTCCATGATATGTCTACAACCATTCCTCTTAATATACAAAGGGCACATAGGCCTGGTCCTAGAGTTTCTAGAAAACGTGAGGAGTTATTCTGTACTTCTTGCAATTTACTGACCTTTTACAAATTATGTCTGCTTTTAAAGTGAAAAAGCAAATTTTTTCTCTCAGGATGTAGCTAAAGTTACTGCAGATCGCCGGAAACTATTTTAGGATATGCGGCCTCAGTTGAGAGCAATGAACGCTAGATTTGGTCTAATTCAGCCCTGTTTGTTTAAGGTGAAATATAAGGAAAAAACAATTACTTATGAGGAACCAGCCGCATTTAAGAGATTCCTTCAATTGCACAGAGGAGAAGATATGGGCACTGTTAATTATTGGTTTCTCTTATAACTAATTTATTATGATGTTTTTTCTCTCACTAAGACACAGTATTATTCTGTAATGTTTCTTTTCTTATGATACAGGTTTATGTCTTTGCATTTTGTTCCCATAACGTCTCACTTTGTGTGATGTCTTCACCCAAATCAAGGCTGCCGGCTGTCCTGTGGAGTTCAGATGTTGTCGCTGTTGTCTTCCGGTGTTGCCACCCTCCCCCGTGTTTCTGTGTTTTGTAGGTATGTTATTCAGTCGTCATTTGTATGACTTGTACTGTCATTTTGATGTTTGTTTCACTAGCCTCTCAGTGATATTTCTTGCTATGTTTCTACTGTGCTCTTTCTTCCTTTCTGTCTCCTATCCTATCATCCTTTTCCCCCTTTCTTTCCTCATTAAGGAAAATTATTCTCCCCAATATTTGGATTATCTCTTTGCTAACCTTGCCTCTGTAGACATATTCATTGGGCATACTATTGTTACTGTATGTCATTCTGTGTAACCACTTGGAACATCAAAGGGTTAGGTAACCCTACTAAGCGTCCGAGGGTATTATCTCATTTAGCCAAACTAAAAACAGATGTAGCCTGACTACAAGAATCACACCTTTCTGAAATTGAGGTGGCCAAGTTAAAAAGATGTTGGGTAGGCAATGTGTTTGCTTCTCCTGCTTTGAGGAAGATGAATGGAGAACTAATTCTTTGCCACAAAAATATACATGCTACAGTTATTAACCAAGAATCGGATTCTGAAGGTCGATGGGTTGTTGTTAAGCTTTAAGTTGATAATATATCTTTAACTATTTTTATTGTGTATGGTCCAGTTTCTGTCAATAATACTTTTTGGACCATAATTTCGGATCAATTGCTTTTGTGTGATGATGATTATATTATATTTGGTGGTGACTGTAATCAAATCCATGATTCTGTATTGACTAGGAATTCAATGGTTAAATTTGTCCATAATAAAATACACTCACAATTTAAATCTGCCCTCAAGCGTAAGTCATTAGTTGATAGTTGGAAATTGTGTCACCCGAGTCTCCGGGAATACACTTTCTGTTTGGCTCCTCATCATTTACAATCTCACATAGATTATCTTTTTCTTAGTAAATCATTGGCCTAACATGTCCTTCAATATGATATAGGTTTGATACTAATATCCGATCATGCACCAGTGCACATGGACCTTGACCATTTCCCTACTTTTAGATACCAAATTCACATCTCAATTTGAAGCTTTTGCTTCTGAATTTGTTGTGATTAATAATACACTTGATTCTTCCTTCACAGTGATTTGGGATCTTTGTAAAGTAGCATCAAGAGGTTTTATAATATCTAGCATAAGAAAAAATCTATGGAAACCCAATCAAACCTATTACTTGTTAAAATTAAAAAATTGGAATATATGTAATATCACTCTAAAAATGAGACCTCCTTACAGCATCTTACAGTGCATGTTACTATGGAGGTCAAAATAAAAAGGCAAAACCGCTCGCGAATTATTTCAAAATCAGGCGAGATAGAAATAAAATTGAATCCTTGTGAAGTAATGCAGGGACTACTCTTTTTAAGGATATCTTGCAGGAATTTGTTACCTTCTACACAAATCTCTACTCTCCATAAACACAACCACTGCAATCAGACTTGAGTAAATACTTTCAATCCATTGCTCCCCCTCCCTCTCTACATATTGACTTTGATCCATTAGGGGCAGATATTTCACTCTCAGAAATCACCCATGCAGTCTCATTACTACGGAGGGGAAAAGCTCCAGGGATTGATGGCTTTAGTATTGAGTTTTATAGCCACATGGCAAAGCTTCTCCTTCCCAACCTTTTACAAGTATTTAACTCATTCATTACTAAAAGTGCTTCTCAAGGCTCCTTTCAAAATGCTGTGATTTGCTTAAATCCCAAAGATAATAAAGATCTCTCACAATGTAAAAATTATAGTCCCATTTCTTTGGTCAATACTGATTACAAAATGTATGCAAAGATTTTGGTGTTGCATATTGACCCTACTCTACCCGATCTCATGGCCCCTGAATAGTCTGATTTCATTAAGGGTCATTTGACCTCTGACAATGGTCAAGTCTTTTTCAATGTCTTAAGCAAAGCCTCCACACTAGACCATCCGATTGCTGCTATTGCTTTGGGAGCCCTCACTCACCGCCACTCACTGCTGCCGGTTGTCACCGGGGGACTCCAGGCCCCAGCAATCAACGCGCCAGGAGGCGCCAACGTGCACACTTCGCGCTCGGAAGCGCATATAGCAGCACGGGGCTCCCACAGCACGGGAGGCCTTACTCACCACCACTCACTGCTGCCGGTTGTCACCGGGGGACTCCAGGCCCCAGCAATCAACGCGCCAGGAGGCACCAACGTGCACACTTCGCGCCCAGAGGTGCATATAGCAGCGCGGGGCGCCCGTCAGAGCCCGGAGGAGGCTGGGCTGGGCCACCCCTCCAAGGCTGGTTTTGCAGATCCTTGGACTTCAAGCTTTATTATAACACAGGAGTTAACACAGGAGTTGGGGTCAGTGAATTAACTTTTTTTTGTGCCCTATTGCCCTATTGAGGTCAAAATACTCATAAGCTGCTCACGTCTTTTCGGGGTCGCCAACAGCCTTGCTCACTTTTGACATTTCTCCCACTCTGAATCCCCTCTTGTTTTAGGTAGTCACTTAACGCAGGGCCGAGTGAGTGGGCTGATTGTGGCCAAAAGCTCTCAGTGAGACCTGGCTTGTTCCAATGCGCCACTTGCAAATATGGGAAAGCGTATCTGCGTGGGGAAAAAACAAATACAAACCCCAAAAACTGCAACGCCCTTCCAGCAAACCTCCATTAACAAGATGCTCCAGAGGGCTTTCGGAGCAGTGGCCACATAAATTGAACTGACTGAAAGGCTCTTATCTTTGACCCCAGATCTAGCCTTACCCCTTATTAACTAGGACGCCCCAAGATCACCACCAGCTTTGGTTCCGGATTCTCCTACACCCCACCCAAGGACACGTACAATGGATTGTGAGCCACCCAGTGCCGAGCAGCACCTGGAAGGTGCTCACCCTGGTCTTGCTAGAAAAGGGAAACTTAAACCAGCAACAAACGGGGGGGGGGTCCAAATGCAAGAAGCGTCCTGTGAACATTTGGTGATTGCTGACTCTGGGGCGGTTGGGATGGGGGCTTCATCGCAAGTAGGCATGGAGCAGCCAGCTTGGGTGCATAATCTGGTGCTGGACCTACAGGCCCAAGTTAGGGTCATTGTAAAGGACGAACTTAATAATTTGCTGGAGCGGGTAGACAAGCTTGCATCATTGGTTGAAGCTTGGGGTGACAAGACAGAGGCAATCTTAAGGGGGAGTGGGTCTGCAAACTATCCGAAACCACAAGCAGCCCCTTCCATCACTAGGTTGGAATCCATAGTGACAAACATGACCCCTACCTCAATACAAAACCGCACTAACCAGGAGGGCACAAGCAAACATTTGAGTGGCCTAGTTAGGTCAAGAATAGACAATAATAATCACTGCCAGGGGCAAACTCAAGGGGTAGAGGCAGGGAGGAATTTCGGGCCCCATCCAGCAAGGTCACCAGCATGTGACTATCCCCGACAGGGGACTAGTCACAGGGGTGGTGCGAAGTCTGCCCCAGAGGAAGATAGCAATTAAGTAAGGTCAGTCTTGCCATCCATTAATCTCCCCCCGGCCTCAACACCCTACGTAATCATTCTAACCGGTGTTCCAGAACTGAATGAGGGTTCTAGGGAATCTCATTCTGCATTCTATTGCTTTGGATGCTGAGAAAACTATTGCTTTGGATGCTGAGAAAGCTTTTGATAGGATCAGTTGGGATTTTATATTTCAGGCATTGAATTGGATTGACTTTCAATCCAAATGGATTGCTTACATTTGCCTGTTATACACAGGCCCAAAGGCTGCAATTTTGTTAATGCCATGCTCTCCGACTATTTTCCTTTATTCAGAGGGGTAGGCCAAGGTTGTCCATTATTACCTCTTTTGTTTATTATAGCACTTGAACCCCCCTTTCTAACCAAAATCCGACAAGATACATGCATCTCAGGTTTTCAAATTAAGATGCCAGTTTATGCTGATGACATTCTTCTTCATTGTTCCACCTCCACTGTTCCCCTCCCTCCTTTTCTTCAACAAGTTACCACTTTTTCCCATGTGTCTGGTTACTGATTCAACATGGATAAATGTGAAGTACTACCTAACTAAATGTCCTGGGTAATAAGCAACTTTTTGATCACATGGGATTTGCTTGGCAATCCTCCCATAAAATGTATTTTGGATTAGGGGTCTCACAGATGACTAAAGAAACTTTAAAATTGAATTTTGATTATATTACAAAGACACTAAATGATAATATTGCCCAATGGTATCTACTTTTTCTTTCCTGGTGGGGTAGGAGTGATTCTATTAAAATGATGCTTGCTCCTCTAATATTATTTGTTATTGCTATGATTCCTGTTCATATCCCTTGTTACTACTTGTCTCTTTTATCATAATTTCTTCGGAAAGGCAAACCACCTTGTATAGCTTTGTCCTTGTTCAAAAAAGATAAATGTCATGGAGGACTTAAATTCCCAAATTTTACAAAAAATCACTAAGCTTTCTTTTTAAAACAAGCTGCTCCTTGGCTCTCTTCAGATATCCCCTTACACACTCCTTTGTGTTTATGATTAGAGAAATCTCTTATCACCCTTTTTGATTTTAAAGAAATCTTCGCTTTCACAACACTTGTTTCTCAATCACACTCTCCTGTTATTTCCCATACCAGCAAAATCTTAACATCTCTTTTACCATCCACATACCCGTTGATTGCTACTTATCAACACCAACCCATTTGGCGTAATAAATTATTATAAATTAGGAATCATTCTATACATGTAATGACGCTCTATTCACAGCATTATACTGTGCTGAGCCGGACCTGATGAAGAGCACCCAGTCTGCACTTAAGACACCCAACTAGGTATACAAGAAGGGTTGCTCACCTCTGCACAGGCAGACAACATTACTCATGAATGGACTGCAAGGTCCATAAGGCATTGCAGTGCTTTCCAACCACAGGAGATGCCATACGCTCTCTAGTATTTAAGAGTGCGACGAGCAAGCATTAGCGCTTGCTATTCTTTCCTTGACACCAACTTATTTCCGCTAGATCATTTCCTGGAAGGGTATGGCTTCTCATCGTGCTCTCTGACCCAGATTCTGTTGCTGTGGCTGCTCACTCTTTTCCGAGCTACCTCATGAAGCTCCTTTGGCTGGCTCCTCTGTATCCTGCAGAGGCTGTCTCTTCCTGGCCTGCTGGTATCGACTACAAGCTCTTCCCTTCGGCTGGAGTTTCCTGCCAGGTCAGCGCAGCTACACTGGGTGCAACGCCATAGATCGGAGTGCTGCAAATGAGTCTTGGCAGGCCTCCATCTACAGAAGCTCAGTGCACTGGCAGTGCGAATGCCCAGAACTGTGCTCTAATCTGTGTTTTGAGTATACTAGATCCAATATCCTGAGTAAGAATCCTTGTACAATATGTAGTTTGAATTTAAGTAATTGCTACTACGAGAAACAGTCACTAACAAGTGAACTATTGACATTGTGGTTGCTATGAGATGGATTATGGTTATTTGATTTATTTATGTTATTGGAGTGCCAGGAAATTAACTCCTTGAAGAGTAAAAAGTCCTAATGTCAAGCCTTAAAACATGCATGTGAGTGAACCCTATCACTAGAGTGTATATATTTATACATACATGGAGTGAATGGCCAGGGGAACACTTGGGTAATGTGTTTTTCCCCCTTTTGGTCACTACAGGTTTTTCATGTGAGATAGTGACTCTTAGCAGATGGTTTACCGCAACCAGTGCTGGGAAGAGACAGCAAGGGCAGGACAAAGTGAGAGAGGAGGTCTACCAGTCTGTTCTTTTGTTATTTTATCCACTCGCCCATTCCCTTGAGTGCGCACTTTTGGGGAATGAGACTACATGTTCACCAATTGAACACCAAGGGGTGTGGTCGGATAATCGTCACACCATCGTCCCTGCCAGCAGAACAAGGCCAGGTTAGTCTTTCAATACATGTGTGATGCTAACTGGTATACAGTGTAACAGAATAGCAATCCCACATATCTAGCAGGCCTCCGCTATGGTTTTCAACGCTGTTCTAAAAGCGATTTTGGAAACCATTACTAATTTGCAAATGGAGGTACATGCTTCATGTGTGGAAAGTCAAGAGTTAAGAAAAGAAATGGGAACCGTTAGGAGAGAGGTTGCGGGTCTCACACGTAAAAGCCATTCTGATAAAAGTAAAGAGGTAGGAGGGGCACACACTGTCATGAAGCTCTATGCGTACTCACTTTTATATCCGGCACTCGCAGGAGCAGAATGTCGAGTATTTCCCAACTCTCCCTACAGGCCTTCCCACGAACCCCAATTGCACTGGTGGTCACGTGAACCCTGCCGGGGGAAAGGGGTTGGGGACAAAGAAGAGACTGCCTCGCTTTTCTTCGGTTCTTTACCTGCTCTCACTCACTTTCTCTTCCTGTATTCTCTTTTCTCTCTATGCCCTCTCTTGGTAGAAGAACTGGAAAACAAATAACAACATTAAACACTTCCTAGAAATTCCCTCCTAAATAGTCTCTAGCGTCTGCTGAGCTCCCCGTTCTTACCCTCAAAGTCTAAGGCTTTAGCTCCTCTTCGAAATATTTGGATACAAGTTATAATTACTTCACTAATATCCTTTCTTTCTTCACAGATAATTTTACTAGTTGCTGAAAAAGGAAAACACACACAAAAGCATGGACCTTCCCACTTCCTCTTCCTTCCTTTGGGACTTCTTCAGACCACACCACTATGCATTCACCTAGTGAAGGTGAAGCTCCCCCTCAGGGATTTTACGCTTCAGACTAATGTTCCAACCCCTGTACTTGTGGTTCACCCCCCACAGATACCACTTGCAGCACCTGAAGGGTTCTATGGAGATCCAAAGAAGTTCTGAGTTTTCATCAATCAGTGTTGACTACATTTCCTGTGCAAACCAATGGTATTTACTGATTAACAAACAAAGTCTGTGTTTGTGTTGTTATATTTAGGGAGAATTCTGGCTAATTGGTCAATCCCTCTGATAGAAAGAAATTATTCCCTACTATACAACTCTCCGGCTTTTTGTGGGGAGATGCGTAAGCTCTTTGATCATAAAACGCATCTCCTGACCCTAAACAGTGAGTTCGTCACCCTGAAACAGGGAACTCAAGATCTGCTCACATATGTTGCGATGTTTAATCGATTGGTGGTGGAAACGGACTGGCTTGTGGGAAAAAGAACCTCTTTTTTTCTATCAAGGCTTACGCAATGAGCTAAAGGACTTCTTAGCTCAGGTTGTACAGTGGTCACAAACCTGTGAAGAATTGATTGAACTCACAGTACAATTGGATAACAGACTACAAGCTCAGGAACCTGGACTGCAATGCATCAAGAAACCAGTCCCAGAACCAGTCATGGCAGTGGATGGTACCCCCCTTACTTTTGGTCCTGTAAGGTGCTCTCGCCATGCAATACAGAGATAATCATATTGAGTCTATCCAGTTTTATATTATCGATGCACCCCATTTCCATTTGATATTGGGTATGCCATGGCTCACTCTCCATGATCCCACAGTCAATTGGGCAGCCCCCTCAGTGATTATGGAGTCACCTTTTATCCAGGAACACTGCACACAGCTCTCTACGTCACAGGTACACAAGTCAGCCATACCAGCAGTGTATTTAGCCCAAGGATGTACTGACAAGTATGTTTGTGGTACAGTAGCACTGACTCCTGTATATACAGAATGCCAATCTGTGTTTGACAAAGACAAAGCACGTCAGTGGCCCCAACATCGTGCGTATGACTGTCAGATTGACCTGGTGCTACGATACCCAGTAGCAGAATTTATTCGATGACGGAGCCTGAAAATCAACACCTGACTAACTATATGTAAGAAAATCTGGCTTCTGGATTCATAGGTCGATCTTCTCCTGCTTTGTCTCCTCTCTTCTTCATACCCAAGAAGGACGGGGGTCTCAGGACATAAGTCAACTACCATTCTATTAACAGACACATGATAAAGAACAAATACCCTCTGACGCTCATCCCAGTATTGCTGGGCCAACTCAAGGGCGCCACCATCTTCACTAAACTGGATCTCCGAGGCGCATATCACCTTGTAAGAGTGAAACAAGGAGAGGAGTGTAAGACTGCATTCCGGATAAAACAGATTATTCGAATATCAAGTAATGTCCTTCGGGCTCTGCAGTGCCCCTGCTGCATTTCAGTATTTCATGATGAGGTCCTCAGGGGATATCTGGACACATTCTGTATCATCTACATTGACGATATCGTGATTTTTTCAAACAGCCTGCAAGAACATATAGCTCATGTTAAAGCTGTTCTGGAGAGGCTATCGACCTATCACCTATACGTCAAACTAGCGAAGTGTCTCTTTCATGTGGCCGAAGTAGACTTCCTGGGGTACATAATAAACCCAAAAGGGCTGAAAATAGATGATGGAAAGGTGACAGCAATAACCCAGAAGAAATATCCTGCTACCACAAAGGTGCTACAAAGCTTCTTAGGCTTCGACACTTTTTACAAGCGTTTCATCAAGGGATTCTCCTACATAATTCAGCCCATCACCCGACTACTGAGAAAAGGCAACCCATTTGTATGGACTGGACAGAAGAAATGGAACAAGCCTTCCAGGCATTGAAATTGTGGTTCACTCAAGCCCCGATATTAAGACATCCGGGTGTAATGATGCCTTTTGTGGTAGAAGCAGATGCTTTGTATTGCGCCTTATTTATTTATTTAATTTATTTATTTATTTATTTGAAGAGTTTTATATAGCTCTGGCTAGACACGGAGGTATGAGAGCGCTTTACATGAGGATCAGCGAGTTGCAAGTTACAAAAATTAAACATTAGTTACACAGTCTTACACAGTAAAACAAGAGCTACTAGAGAATAGCAAATAAAGACACATAATAAAACAAAGTTACACAGTAGTATGAAATTACTAGAGCATGGCGTAACAGAGATAAAACATCCTAAGGGGCAAAGAAGGTAAGGGGGGAAAAGTAAAAAGGGGTAAGGAAAGCAGATCAGGACAGGAAAGTGAAAGATAAACAAACCGGCATTGGGACCAGCAATCTCAACAACCCAGGAATCGGAGACAGTAATAGGTGAGAGGAGTGTAGGAGACCTGGGGGGGGGGGTTAGAGGTAAAGGTCAGTCAGACGAAAACGTGGAGCAGTCCAGTGGAAAAGAGAAACATTCGAAGGTCGCCCAGATGGAGTCCAGCGGGAGAGAGGAACGGACAAAGGTCGCTAAGATGGCGGATCCAGGTCATGGGCATCGATAGAAATAATCCCAAAATGGCGGGATACACATAAATCCAAGTCCAAAACCAAGAGAGCTGATTCCACGGAGTGGAGCTGGAAGGGGGATGCAGCCAGAGTATCAAAGGAGGGAGGAGGGCTGGAGATTACCAAAACACAAACGGGCCGTCCGCGTGCACAGGTTCTGGGCTGCGGGGGCAGCAGTGTCGTCGATCCGAATGCCGCAGGTCAGGGGAAGATTTTTCAGGCGCCAAGGCAGCAACCCCAGAGAAAGGGAGGCAGCAGCGGGGACCAGGAGGGCGCGCCTCCCAGGCTCTGAAGGTAAAGACAAGCTCAAGGGCACCATACCGCAGTGCCGTGATTCTCACCACCGCTGCACACCCGAATTTGGAAAAAACAAGACTCATGCATCCCAGTCATCTTACAGGAGGTGAAGCTGGAGGGCTGGCAGTAGGGCAAGCAGCAGCAGTCGAACCCGGAGGCAGTGGGATGGTCAGGAGGTGTGAACCTCAGCCCAGCTCCTCGACGGCCATCCGGAGAACTCCACCAGGCATCAGCATCGCTGAGATTGGCTCCGTCGACTGCAGGTCATCAATGATTCGTGGGAAGGCGGGGGAGGAAGAAGACAAGCAGCGGAGAGGTGAGGAGAACTGTGCCCGATATCTGGCTGGGTAGGTGCCGGCCAAGGCGGAGAACCGGGCCAATCTCCTCTATAGCTGTCGATGCAGCTCCACCGGGCATCGGCCATGTTGCTCAGTCTCCGCGGTCAGAACAACGATCCCGTATTCATCCGAAGATCTCGAGCCCAAATACAGGAGATTGGAGAGACGAGGACCGCTGTCTAAGCACGACCCAGGTGAGTAAAAGGGTCCAGGAGGGGGGTGGAAATTAGGGGATTTGAGCCAAAAAGGCAATCCCTAGCCGGGAGCTCCCGGCCGGAGCTCCTGAACTGTCGGCCATCTTGAGGAGCTCTCCCAATGGCATCCTGAGATGGGACAAATGCACCCTGTGGCTTATTATTCCAGCAAGCTAACACCATGCACACAGAGTTATGGCACCACAGACAAAGAGCTCTTGGCCATAAAGAGGGTGTGTAAAGAGTAGAGACATTACCTACTGGTAGCCCATCATACTATAGACATCTTCACAGACCCACCACTACTTCAAATTTCTCCAAACCACCAGAGCACTCACACCACGCCAGTTATGATGGTTGTTTTTCTTTCTGACTATGATTTTATCATCAAATATAGACCAGGTCCACAGAACGGAAAGGCAGACACTCCCTCTCAGGCAGATCCCCCACTGGAACCAGATTTCACTTCCAATGAGGAATCCCCTACTATCCTCCCAACAGGAGCCTTTGGGAACCTAGAGTGGCTGTTTTTGACTTCAAGACCTTTCAGAACCTGAAAGAACAGATTCGTACAGAAGATGTTCAAACATCGATTCAAGAAGACCCCGACAACAGACTTTCAGAAGTATAACTTCTGTATCAGCAAAACTCATTGTATGTACCAAACAAAGACTTTCAACTTCAAGTGTTGTCTTGGATCCATGACTCAACTGTAGGAGGACACATGGGCATGCAAAAAACAAGAAATGCCTCAGAGAGGAACTTTTGGTGGCCTGCGCTTTCTCCTGATGTTAAGCTGTACATAGAGGCAT
Source organism: Calotriton arnoldi (assembly GCA_963921515.1). Classification (NCBI taxonomy): domain Eukaryota; kingdom Metazoa; phylum Chordata; class Amphibia; order Caudata; family Salamandridae; genus Calotriton; species Calotriton arnoldi. The sequence goes on along the minus strand of CAWUFW010006689.1, from coordinate 510,826 downwards.
GTGTGGTTTGTGTGCAAGGTAAATCCATTCATAGTAAACCCGCTGGGTTATTGCAACCTGTATCTGTGCCTCCAAGCCCCTGGCACACGGTTTCTATGGATTATGTAATTGAGATGCCACCCAGTGATGGACACACAGTGACATTAGTTATCGTGGATCACCTAACTATAATGGGACACTTCATAGCTCTCCCAAAGTTGCCTTCTGCAAGTGAGTTGGCTAACATATTCCAGAATCATGTGATCTGGTTACACTGTATCCCTCTGATTCTGATAATGGACAGAGGTTCACAGTTTACATCCAAGTTCTGGAGGGCATTATGTAAGGCTATGCACATCGAAGCCCTGTGGTCTACAAGTTTCCACCCTCAGACTGATGGAAAGACTTCGGGGCATATTATCAAGGGCCTTATCTCCGCTTTTTTGGCTTTAAAAGCCAAAAAAGCGGAGATAATGCATTCGCCCTATTTACAAGGCAGTGCTAACATGCATTAGCGCATGTTAGCAGCCTTATTACCGACGCCTCGCTTTGCATCTCTAATGAGATGCAAAGTGGGCGCTTCCTACTAACACAACACGGAAATAAAGGAGTTACAGCACTACTCCCTATCAACAAGCTGGCCCAGGACACCAATTCCGATGTTAGAATCCGCGCTAACCGCGGATAACGCCGAAAGCTAACGTCTGCTAAAAAGCAGACTTAGCTATACATATGATGGGAGGTGGATTCTATGGCTGAATCCACATCTCCCTATTAGCAAGGATTACCGGGTCGCTTCCGTTGTAGCGCTGGATTTCCTGCGATGTGCGTGGATTTCGCCGCTATCGCCGTATTTAATATCGCTGTGGAGATATGCGTTGTTAATAACGTGATATCTCGGCGATTAAATCCGGCGATAGCCGGCGTTAAGCTAATCCGCGCTAAGCCTGCTCAGCGATGTTTATCGCTATTCTTTGTTGATATGCCCCAGAGAGACTAAACCAGACATTGGAACAGTATCTCCGTTTTCTGACTATACAACAAGGTGAGGAGTGGAGTTCTCTCCTGTGGATGGATGAATTTGCTTACAGCAACACAGACCACTGTACATTAGGCTGTTTGCCCTTTTTCTGTTTGAATGGTTTCCACCCTCATTGGTTAATCTTCAAGTGGTCTGTCATTACTGATCATCCATCTATACAAGAACATCACAATCACCTACGTTGCGTTTTACCATAGCTGTTTGTCTGTGCTCACCAGCTGCCGCCGTAATCGCCAGCAACTACATCCTTGAAGGACCCCTGGTGGGACGAGGGTCCCAGGGGCTACGCCGCTCTTCCTGCCATACCTGCTCCTTCCTTGACACTCAGGGGAGGACTGCAACCCCCAGAGTGCACCACTCCATTCCGCAGCTGCCGCGAGTGAGGGGGAGGCGTGGCCAACGCGCTTACAGCGCAGCCTCTCCCCCCGCGGCGTGGGAGACCATAGCTGTTTGTCTGTGCTCACCAGCTGCCGCCGTAATCGCCAGCAACTACATCCTTGAAGGACCCCTGGTGGGATGAGGGTCCCAGGGGCTACGCCGCTCTTCCTGCCATACCTGCTCCTTCCTTGACACTCAGGGGAGGACTGCAACCCCCAGAGTGCACCGCTCCATTCCGCAGCTGCCGCGAGTGAGGGGGAGGCGTGGCCAACGCGCTTATAGCGCAGCCTCTCCCACCGCAGCACGGGACGCAGCCCTGACGAAGCCCAGACCAAGGGCGGGCCCATCTGAGCCCGTCAGAGGCAGAAAGAGGCAGGGCCGGGCCACCCCTCTAACGTTTATAACTTTGGGTTAAACTTTATTGCTGCATTGCTGTATTGTTGTTTACTTTGCATTTTCTCCCCATTACTGTATATTTATCTGCTGCAATAGTCACCACTGCTGGAACATGAGCACGCGCAATAAACGCGTTGTTGTAGGGACTTTAGATGCTTTTCTTATACGGGCTGAATCAGCCCTTATACATGAAATTCAACTGACCGAACGTAGATTGTCACTGGATCCGGTTACTGTTTCTAGTAGATTATCATTGACGCCTGTTTTAGGTAGATCTGATTCAGTAAATAACACCAAAGAGCAGCTTCCGAGTCTGACTGATATCTCTATTCATGATACAATTGGCCAGGAAATAGTTACAGTCCCAACCATAATATTAGACTCTGTAGATGTCCTTATTGGAAATAAAGTCACGACGAGAGGTCAAAGGGCGAATCAAAGATCAGAGTTCCCTGTAGAATCGCAACCAGTTAATAAGAAATGTAGAAATCCTCCGAAGCAGAGTAAGCGGGTGTTGGCATTGAATAGGAGAAAGGGGAAAGTTGCTAAGGTCTTGGTGGGGGACCCTAGGGGGTTATCAATATCCCCGAACAAGAATGAGACGGTTACCCATACTAGCAGCTTGACTGATGGGAACTTTTGGGGAAGGCTTGAGTCAATGATGACATCACTTCTGGAACCAATTTTGACGAAAGTGTCTACAATAGAAGCTAGACTGGTTACAGTAGAGGAACTGATGAAGTGTAAAAACTTAAGTGTTCTCACAAGTGGTGTTACACCTAGTGATTGCCCTTTAACTAGCAATAATGTAAGCCCTATTCGAGAGCTACCGCAGGCCTCCCTTACCACTAAAAACATGCTTGGCAGTATTTGTAATGATAATGCTATTTCAAACAAAGATTTAGGACATCTGAGCCATAGTCTGTCTCGAGACGTCCCCAGTGCTCCGGTGGCTAAATCATTGGATAGAACTGTGAATGTACATAAAACAACAGGGATGAACGATGACAATAGATCGATGGGGGTGGATAACACTCGTGTGGAAAAACGGGATGCTTTTGATCATCCACCTCAAAATCTAAATCTACCGTCAGAGGCTACTCCATACACGGTGGTACTGGCAAATGTTCCTCCCTGCCCCCATATTGAGTCAGAACACTGGTCAGCGTTGAAAAATAAGTCCCTGCATTTCCTGACTAAAAGGACTGGCCTGAATAGATCCCTTTTGCGGACTTTAAAATGGTCCGTAGGATAAGATGGGTGGGTAACACCCCTAAAACACTTTATGGAGATTGTATCGTTTTAACTTTTAGCTCACCTTACCTTGTCCATACAATTTTGGATAGGGGCAATAGGGGATTTGTCGATCCCAACGATATCAACATTTTACCTTTGGGATACTTTTATTGGCCGTGCAACCCCTGGCACCGACAAAACTCTGTGCTTGAAGGTAGCAATCATAGAGGGCCGAGGCAGTTCGGTTACACCATTCCAATATACAATCGATTCGAAATGTTGAATTCCTTGGAGGATCTTGATTGACTGAAGTTACATTTATCAGACTCTGATACGTCCAAGAGGGTTGGTGTAAGCATAGATGAGCCTAATGATTCATCTGATCTTCCTGCGGGGAATTTGGCTGGGCGTGAGCTTTTATTAAATATTCCTCTCTTGAAAACAGAATTAATAAAGGACCCACCATTGAACAAAGATGTGCGGGAACACCGACATATGCCTTGGGTACTCGACTCTCCGGTAGTCCCTGTATGTAATCTTAACGTTTCTATATTATCGAGACCCCCACATAAAGAAATCAGTGATATGTTTGCTCATTCCAAACACCCGACATATGATGGAAAATCTCGGCCCTGTAATATTGTGTCATGGAATATTGCCGGGATCAGCTCTAAGCTGAGTAACCGACAATGGTGGGACTTTGTCACTCAGTATGAGATCTTACTTTTTCAGGAGACATGGGCTAAGGATGTGATACATTTGAATGGGTACAGGACTTATCGTAGCCCAGCTGTTGGTGTTCAGAGTGGTAGGGCAAAGGGAGGACTATGCCCTTATATTTCGAGCACTTTGAACACAAAGAGCATAAAGTTGCTCGTTAGCGATGATTACTACCATTTGATTATACTACATATTGACGCCACTCACTCAATAGCTCTGGTTAATTTCTATAATAATATCCCGCCAGGTCAGGTTGGCACCGTTCTAAATAACATTTCGAATTCATTGAAAGTGTTAGGCAGCGGTAAGACCAATGACATTATGTTGATATTTGCGGGGGATTTTAATTGCTTCCATTCCATTCCATAAACTTTATTTCGGCCACAAGAGACCATAAAAGTGCAAATGACAATAAAACATTAAAACGCTTGAAAAATATTTACAATAGCACATTCGATATTACCGAGTTCATTATCATTAAATTCACAGCAGTTTTACAAAAATACACATAAAAAAGGGAACTCGGCCGTACTAGTGGTAATATTTTTTTTTTAAATATCATAGAAAAGATTTAAAAAGGATACAATAAGAATAGAGATAAAAGTTATTCAAAGTTAGGAATGGATACAGTCTAGATCCGGGGGGACGCATAGGTAAAAGAAAACAATCCTATGCGTGATCAACTATTTCTCTCCTCCTGGAATCAACTGCATTAAAAAGGCCGCCTAATGAACCACATTGAATTTAAAAAGCGTGAGACAGCAAACACTATTGGCGGGTGAGTTACATATTTTAAAACCCTCAATGCCTCCACGCAACGCACAAAGCCGATATTCTTGCACAGTTGGATTAACCAACGCTTGCGCGGCGTAAGATAGGCTGGGCAAAAAAGAAAATATGGGTAATCGACTCTTCCCTGTACTTACAGGCGGGACACTCGCTATTGCTTTCGTTAGCCCATTTGCTGGTAAAAGAGCGAAGTGGAAGGGACCCTATCCTGAACTGAACATAAAGTTTCCTGGCTAAAGGGGTTCAATAGTGTCCAGAAAGGATTCTCTGTTATACACGTCTTTGACTTGGAGAAACTCCATAGTCAAATGACCGTGCGAAGAACTTTCCTGGGTGGCCGCTAGTTTATAAGTTCTATAGCGCCCAACTAGAGCCACCCTGGGGGTCATTGGGCATGTTATCTCAGGTGACCTCCATAAGTCTGGCATACCTAACTTGAAAGCGTGGTCTCTTATATGGTTTAACCAGGAAATTTTCTTAAGAGTACAGGGGACTAAAAACTCCTTAAGCTCAGCCCTAAAAATGGACAGTTCCGGGGTCGCCCATAGACAGCGCCAAAATGTGATGGGTCTAAGGGCGATCTCCTCATCTATAGGCCTAATACTCAAGTCCATGCGAATAGGCAGCAGGGGAGTACTACGAGGAAGGCCTAGGAGCTGCCGCAGGAAGCTGTTCTCCACCTTACTCAAATCAGAAGAGGGGCGGTGCCCCCACAGTTCTGCCCCATATAGAGTAGCACCCCGTGCTTGTGCCTTGTAAACTTCCACCACGGGACCCACCGGTTTGAATGCAGAAGGGCTATATAGTTTCATAATCCCACCCACCGTCTGCGTAAGCCTGAGCCTTGCCTTTGTCATCTGTGGCCCCCATTCAAAGTGTTCGGACAAAGTTACACCCAAATAATCAAACACCTTAACTCTTTCCAGGGAATTCCATAGAGAGATGGGTTAGGGCGAGTAGTTTTAGGGGGTTGAAGACCATGTACTTTGTTTTTGAAATATTGATCTCCAATCCCCGGAGCCTGCAGAAATTAGCAAACCCGTCGAGAATACGCTGACTACCCATTGGTGTTTTAGCAAGTAGGAGGGTGTCGTCCGCGAACATCAGCGCCGGCACCCTCCCAGAGGCTAACTTTGGGGCATCGTTGTCTTTAATTCTACTGAGATGATCAATGAGCCCGTTGACAAAGAGGCAGAATAAAGTGGGGGCTAAGACACAGCCCTGGCGAACCCCTTTCCTAACAGGAAAGCGCGGGTGAGCTCCCCGTGTTTTCCACATCTCACTTGGGCAAAGTTGTCTTGATGGAGTCTTACAATGACATTGAGGAGATAAGATGGAATTCCCAGGTCTCTGAGCACTTCCCAGAGTCGTTCTCTGGGTACAAGATCAAAAGCTGACTTCAGATCAACAAAGATTAAGTAGAGGCTGCCACCCTCTACTGTCACCGTTTTCCAAAAAGAAGTTGGAGTCTGAAAATCTGGTCCACGGTTGACATGTTTGATCTGAAGCCAGCTTGATACGGGGTCAAGATCTCCTTTTCCTCCATCCAGCCCTGAAGTCGATCTAAAAGGACCCGGCCGAAGAGTTTTTGGGTAATATCGATTAAACTGATCGGCCTGTAATTTATTGGGAGAAGAGGGCAGCCTTTTTGTATATGGGAACAATCTCTGCCCCACACCAAGTGTCCGGGGGCTTCATGCCCTTCATAACGGCATTGAATAAAACCCACAGGTAGGGTACCCAGATTTTGGGTTCCTCTTTAAAAAGGTCACCTGGTAGTTTATCTAAGCCCGGCGCTTTATTGCTGTGGAGTCTGTTGATAGCGTTACCCACTTCGGTCATGGTAATCTCAGTGATCCCCTCGCTGTCAGGTTCTGATATTACAGCGGGGTTGCCAGTACAGTCGGAACTGTCTTCCCTAATCGAGTACAACGACTCGAAGTGGGACTCCCATACTTCGGGAGCTATGTTTGGCTCTATCGACGAGCTTCCTTCTCTATCGCCAGAGCTTACTATTGCCCAAAAGGTTTTCAAATCCTTATTGTCTAGGGCAATCCTAAGAGATTCCTATCTGTCACTTTCCCACTTCTTCTTTTCCTGTTTGGTTATCTCTTTATAACCGGCCCGGGTGGATTTAATTGAGGGCTTGTCCTTCGCTTTCAGTGCCTCTAATAGGGCTAACTTGGCCATACAACACTTGTCATTGAACCAGGGACATTTGGAACGTTTGGGTTCCCTCCTACGCACCAGGGGATGGAATACGTCCACCAACTTCTCCAATAGCTCTTGGTGCGTAAGGCCTGCCTTATCCAGCTCCAGTAGGGGGCCCCCCGCCTGCACTACCTCCCACATTTTGGTCATTGACGGGATGACTGCCTGATAGACTTTGGCCAGCTTAGGGGGTGAGTGTTGTATGTAGCCCCATCTAACATTTCTTCTGTTGTTTGTCAATGTTAGTGCTCGGGGAAGACTATCTACTGGGCCAGCAGAGTTAAAAACACCAAGGTCCTCTGCTTTCAGGCTCAAGATTAAGGGGCCGATTCCGATTTTGGCCTTAAGGGCACCGAACGATGGTCGGAGCCCTTCCGACCGAATCGGAACGTGCCGCTCGGATTCCTTCCGACCGAGCCATTCCGATGGGCTCGGTCGGAAAGATCTGACTCGGATTTCCGGATGGCTCACGACGGGTTCGGAGAGCCCGTCAGCCATCCGGAAATCCCTCTGTACTCTCCCGGCTGCCTCTTTGCGACCGAGGGAGTACGATGGCAGTTTTTCACTGCCTTTTCGTGCCGGTTTTCCGGCACAAAAAGGCAGTCGGTCACTGTCTTTGGGGGCCCCCAGTGGGACCCCCATGGGTGCAAGGTCGCCGAATGGTGCCCCTCTGTTGAACCCTGCACCCGGTGGCAGGCACCTTGGGGTGCCGGCCACAGGGTGCAGGGTTGAACTGCACCCCTGCTTTCTCCAATGCCAGTGCTCCCATTGTGGGAGATACGAGTGCGACCGAACAGGGTTCGGTCGCATCGTACTGCCTGGGCCGTAACCGACGACAGCAGGTCGGTCGGTTACGGCTCCGGACCGATGTCGGACGGACCTGAGTCCGTCCGACATCGGAATCGGCCCCCTAAGGCGTTATGGTCACTATCATGTCTAATAGTAATTCGAAAGTCAAGGACCCATCCCCACGATCTTGTTTCCACTAGAATATAGTCAAGTAAGGATGCTTGACCTACTCGATTAAATGTAAGTTGTCCAGGGCGGTCCGATTTGGTACGCCCATTGCATGCCCTTAATGACAGAGCCAGCGAAAGTGAGTTGATTTGTATTGCCAGTGGTGACCAGATCCTGATAGGACTGATCTGTGGATCAGGGACTGACCATAGAATATCCTCCTCGCTGAGCATGAAGTGATCCTGATCAGTAAGGGGTTCATATTGGCAATTAAAATCGCCCCTACAATTTTAATTGCACTCTATGTAAGAATTTTGGGGTTAATCTGTGTGGTGTCCAAGAAGATGATGATGTTTGCATGTCACACTTTGGTCATAATGCTTTGGGGGAACAACTCAATGATTTCATTTTTAGTCATGACCTGGGTTTCGCAAATGAGTTATGCCCGCTTCCAGCTCCTCTGCTTTGTACCTTTAATGGACGGGGTTTTAGCTCTATAATTGACTATGTTCTTATATCATATGCGCATAGCCTTCTTTCATTTCACGTTTCAGATAATCCATTAAGCGACCATTTTCCTTTGTGCCTGACTGTTTTACTGCCTGGTAGGAAGATACCAAGTCCTCAAAATAGTAACGCACAGCTGCTAGAAAATCTAGCAATAGGTAGTACCAATGGTTATTCCGTTAGATGGGCGTTGGTAAATCAAGCAAAATTGGTTAGTACTGTGGTAAAGCATTGTAAAAACGATATAGATTTATGTTTGAGGGAAGTAGCTGCCCCCGAACAGATCTTAGCCTCGTTTCTGGCCATATCCACTGAGATAAGTAATCTACTTGTCAGGCAGAAAAAGAACAGTGGTGAGCAACGGGGCTGGTTTGACGCTAAATGTACCCGTGCACTTTCCCAGCTGAAAATTGAGCTACAGAAAACTCCTAGAAATGTGAACAATATCAGGCTGGCTCGAGGGGTGTATAAACGAGTACTAAGTGACAGAAAGATAGCATTGAAGAAAGAGGCGTGGGATGCCCTGTATTCGGCATCTCTTATTAAAGATAGCGCAGCATTTTGGAGGGCTATCAGGGCCCCTTTTTTGGTTAGCGATGGTGGCCCGTCTGTAGAGATAGCGATTCCAGAGGTACAATGGATTAACCATTTTTCCTCAGTCTATAAAGGCGAGGGAAATCCCCCCACGACTAATATGTGTTTACGCGAGTCGCGAGGGGAAAGCTGTTCTCAGCAACAAAAGGAACTATGGTTCTCCCTAGAGGAGGTGGAGCGGGCCCTCTATGCAAGTAAAGGTGGCAAGGCCCCAGGTCCAGACGGGGTGCCGATAGACATATTTAAATCTAATGTTCCAATGTGGGGGCCCCTTTTGGTCCAGGTGCTTAATGCCAGTTGTTCCACTAATTTTTTACCTACTTGGGTTATCTCTATTATTGTCCCAATTTTTAAAAAAGGGGATAGGCAGGACCCGGGGTGTTATCGCCCAATTTCTTTATTGGATGCTTTTACAAAAATTGCGGGCAGGGTTTTACTTCAGCGTCTTCAAGACTGGGCCGAGGAGAATTCTATTCTCTCCGATTTACAGTATGGTTTCCGGACTGGTCTGGGGACTATAGAGCAGGGCCTGAATCTTTTACTTTTTGTGGGGAAATATACCAGGGCAAGGAGGGGGCATTTGTTTTTAGCTTTTGTGGATCTCACAGCCGCTTTTGACTGTGTGGTCCACGCCAAATTGTGGTTAATTTTAGAAACTATGGGTGTAGATCTAAACATTATTTATTTTCTTAAGCGTTTTTAGTGTGATGCTAAGGCCAAGGTTCGATACGGTATGAAGGGTGAGTGCTCTGAATCCTTCCCGATTAGGTTCGGAGTCAGACAGGGGTGTGTCTTGGCTCCGTTCCTTTTTAACCTGTATATAAATGGGTTAGGGGAGGCCCTCTTGAATGGGAATCAGGATTTCCCCATAGTTGCTGGTCGCCCAATTCCAGCGTTATTATACGCGGACGATGCAGTTTTAATGTCTCGCACCCAAGTTGGCCTTCAGCGTGTATTGAATAGTTTCTCCCGTTTCATGATAAATTTAGGTTTAAGAGTAAATATCGCTAAGACATTTATAATGCGATGTGGTACTGGTATAAATAAATGCAAGGACATGTTTTTGTCAGGTCAAAAAATTGCTGTTTCGCCTGGATTCTCATACCTAGGTATTCTTTTTGCCAATAATGATACGTGGACACACGCAGTTTCTGCCAAAAAACTGGCCTTTGCCCGTACAACTACAGCGTTAATTGCCTTTGCAAGAAAATTGGGCAAAAGACCTCCCATTCAGCTATTACAAATCTATAAAGCCAAGTGTGTGTCTGTGGCATCCTATGGGAGTGGGATTTGGGGTTTTGCTGAGCTGTCATCAATTCAAAGAGTGGAAAACTCATTTTTAAAATATATTTTATCTGTTCCTTCCGGCTCTCCACACATGTTTGTCATGCTGAATTGGGTTTGCCGTATATTTCTGATTTAATTAAGCTTGAACCGGTACTTCTGTGGCATAGACTTTGGTCTAAAGATGAAGCTAAACTGAATCGGGAAATTCTCTTAGATATTATGAAATTGGATGGAGCCCTGAAGATACCGTGGCTCAAATATCTTTTTAATTTCTTAAATGATCTTGGTCATCCAGAATTTTATACTAATCCCAGTTCTGTGACCACTATATCGAGGAAGGACTTAAAACACAAGGCTTTGTCTCTGTTAGAGTCCGTGAGACTAACTACAGAGATACTGAAACCTACTGTCTTGTACAATCAGTTGGTTTTAAGTACATTCAATATACAACCATATTTAATTATTGTTTCTAGTGCATATGAAAGATTTCTACTGACCCGTTTTAGGATGGGAACTTTTCATCGTCTTGTTACCTTTCCTATGAAACATAATTGGTCTCAATGCCTCTTGCCTTGTCCCTGTGATAATGTCTCCCTACAGACTACGATTCATGTTATTCTTTTCTGTAAATATTATTCTGCATCACGGACCCTGTTCTTAAAACCTATTCTTAAAAAACTCGGTCTATGTCGCCCTGCCTTATTAGTCTTGCAGCAACTGGACAATGTACATATTATTTTTAGTGTCTCCAATTTCTTGAAAAAGTTCTTTTTCATAGAAAACGATTGGTTATGACTTGATTAACCTGCATTGGAAAGTTTTATGGTTCAATATCTTTTTATTTCTGTGTATATATTTTATTGTAACTATGAAATGTTTTTTATTGCTGTGCTTTTATGACTGTTTTGTTTAAACATTCGAATAAAGCTTTTCTGATCTGATCTGATCAGTAAGCTACTAAACATCTACAACAAGCTCGAGAAGCAGGAAAATGATTTGCAGATCGGAAGAGGACAATTGAGCCTTCGTATGCAGTAGGAGATAAAGTCTGGTTGGCTACTGTTAGATTTGGGGGTCTCTAGTTGGCAGAGGTAGGTACCTTTGACCAAATAGGGACCCTTGCGTCTAGTCAGGGTAAGGGGGTACACTCCTAAAATAACCCCTGCTCACCCCCTTGGTAGCTTGGCATGAGCAGACAGGCTTATCTCAGAGGCAGTGTGTAAAGCATTTGTGAACACATACAGTAACCCAGTGACAACACTACAGATGGACACCACACAGGTTGTATATCAAAAATAAGTATCTTTTATATAGATTTAACACAAGACCATAAACGACAAAAATCCTCAATACTGTACTTAAAAATGGTAGAAATAGCTTAGTTCTATTTAGATGGCAAATGCGACACTTTGAGTTCAATGTACCTTTGGATGCGTAACGCTATACAACGCAAATTTTGCAGGGAAGATGGAGCGTCGGTTCCTTACACGCAAGAACGGTGATGCGTCGGTCCCTACTAATGCATAGGGGATGCGTCGGTTCTTCTCGGCGTGGGGAGGTGATGCATCGGTTTCTTACTGCGCTTTCATGACGATGCGACCAGCAACGCTGTGATGCGATGAAGATCCGGTGCAATGAAACAAAGATGGCGTCTTCTTCCTGATGCGACACGATGCATGCACGCCCGACGGCCGTGCGGCGACTCAACGATTCTTCTGAGCCGCGACAGGGCCTGCGACACGCTTCCCGGTGATGCAGCGGTGTCTGGTGCGACGTCAATCCTCTTCTCCGGCGATGCGAGACGCTTCGGCGATGCGACAGCGGCAGCGGCGACACCCTTCTCCAGCGATGCGACGACAGCGGCTGCGGCGGCGACACGCTTCTCCGATGATGCGGCAGCGTCTGATGCGACGTCGATCCTCTTCTCCGGCGATGCGAGGCGCTTCTGCGTTGAGAAGCGACAGTGGCAGCGGCGACACCCTTCTTCAGCGATGCGACGACAGCGGCTGCGGCGGCGACACGCTTCTTCGTGAGTCGCGCTTCCAGCTCCTTGCGACACGCAGTCCCTCAGAAGGCCCAACACAACAGCAGGCACTTCAAAAGAACTCTTGGGGAGCTGGTGGGTGAAGTCTGTTGTCCCTTAGACTTCAGCAGGAGGCAAGCTCTTTCTCAAGCCCTTGGAGATCTTTTACAAGTTGATGAAAGTACACACAAAGTTCCTTTCTCCTTTCTTTGGCAGTCAGGCAATCACTGCAGGCCAATCCCCCAAACAGCACTCAGCTTAGGGATAGTCTCCTCCTCAGTTTCTCTGGTTCCTCTCCTCAGCAAGGGTTCTTCTTGTTTCCCAAAGTGATCTAAAGTTCTGGGGTTTGGGTCCCCTCTTTTATACTCATTTTCCCTTTGTTCTCTGAAGGCAGAGAGGCCTTTGCCTAGTCCAAACCAGTTCTGGTCAGTCCTGGAGCACTTTGTTGACAAGACTCCTTCTTTCCTTTCACAGTGTAGGCCAGGGACATCAGACGCACCACAGGAGGTGGAGCCAGCATTGTGGAGGGAAGGCACAGCCCTATTCAGGTCCCAGGTGCAACTCCTCCCACCCATCTACATGCAGATCTCTCTATTCAGCCCTGGGCTGACTCACCCTGTCTCCTGGAATCCCCCAGCCCCTGTCACTCACAAACCAGACATGGAATACACAACCTAGCAGAGGCAGGCTTGGGTAGTTAGGCAAGAAAATACCTACTTTCTAAAAGTGGTATTTTCAAACACAGAATGTTAAAACCAACTTCACTAAAAGATGTATTTTATCATTCTGAGTTCAGGCATACTAAATTCATTTTTCTACCATGTTCCCTGGGTCAGTTAGGATTATAAGATGTAATAATCAAACTGCCCATTCTGGCCTATGGGGGACAGGTAGCCTTGCAATAGTGAAAAACGAAAATGGCTGTAATTCACTATTAGGACATGCCACACACACCAGGGCATGTCCTACCTTATACTTACAATGCACCCTGCCCTTGGGCCTACCACAGGGGTGACTAATATGCAGAAAAGGGAAGGTTTAGGGACTGGCAAGTGGGTGCACTTGCCCAGTCAACATGGCAGTACCAGACTGCACACAGGCTCTGCAATGGCAGGCCTGAGACACACTTTTACAGGCTGCCTCTGTGGGTGGCACAACCAGTGCTGCAAGCCCACCAGCAGCATTCGATTTACAAGCCCTGGGCACACTCAGTGCACTGTACTAAGGTCTGACAAGTAAACCAATCCAGCCAATCATGGAATCACTAATCCATACACCAATTTACCATAGGGAGCACTTGCACTGTGGCACTGAATAACAGTGGCACAGTGCCCAAAGCATCTATAACCAGCAAAAACACATGAGGCAACAGCGAAAAATGGAAGGGAGACCCACGCCAACAGTGCCAGGTCTAACACGTGTCCCCTCCAGCTGAAATGTGGGGAGAACTACCCTACCTCCTGGGAGTTCTCTTCACTAAGGCGGAAAAATCTGGACAGACCATCAGCAGTGGCGTGTTCTGTACCAGGGCGGTGTTCCACCGTGAAGTCCATCCCCTGTAGGGAAATGGACCACCTCAACAGCTTTGGATTCTCACCCCTCATCTGCATCAACCATCTGAGGGGCCTGTGGTCTGTCTGAACCCGGAAGTGAGTCCCAAACAGGTATGGTCTCAGCTTCTTCAGTGCCCAGACCACAGCAAATGCCTCACGCTCAATCGCACTCCACCTCTGTTCCCGTGGAAGTAACCTCCTACTGATGAAGGCTACGGGTTGATCTAGGCCCTCCTCATTTATCTGTGACAAAACAGCCCCCACACCATGCTCTGAAGCGTCTGTTTGAACGATAAACTCTTTTGAGAAGTTGGGTGCGAGGAGCACGGGCGCCCTGCACATGGCAGTTTTCAGGGCCTCAAAAGCTTTCTGACAGGTGTCAGTCCAAATCACTTTCGTGGGCTGCTTCCTGGAAGTCAAGGGTGCAACGATGCTGCCATACCCCTTGACAAACCTCCTGTAATACCCAGTGAGTCCTAAAAAGGCTCTCACCTCTGTCTGGGTCTTGGGGGGCTCCCAAGCCAGGATGGTCTCAATCTTGGGCTGTAGGGGCGCCACCGGACCATTTGAGGTGGTGGAGCGCAAGAGTCCTGTTACCTACTTGGTGGACTTGCGGTCTCCCAGGAACCCCTTGCGGGTCCTGCATGTCAACCGCCGGAACCCTGCCCGATCTGGCACTTACTCGCCTTAATCGTGAGGCCTGCCCTCCGCAGCGCCATCAACACTTCCCAGAGGTGGCGCAGATGTTCTTCCCAACTGGCGCTGAACACTGCAATGTCATCCAGGTAGGCGGCACTGAAATCCTCCAGTCCAGCCAACACCTGGTTGACCAACCTCTGAAAGGTGGCAGGGGCATTCTTCATCCCAAAGGGCATAACCCGGAATTGGTAGTGCCCATCTGGTGTGGAGAATGCTGCCCTCTCTCTTGCCCCATCAGTCAATGCGATCTGCCAGTACCCAGATGATAGATCAAACGTGCTGAGGTACCGGGCAGCCCCTAACCGATCGATGAGCTCATCAGCTCTGGGGATGGGGTGTGCGTCAGTCCTCGTGACTGAATTGAGCCCTCGGTAGTCCACACAGAACCGGAGTTCTGGCGTGGCACCCGGTGCAGCAGCCTTTGGGACCAAGACCACTGGGTTGGCCCAAGGACTGTTAGAGGACTCAATCACCCCTAACGCAAGCATCTTGGAGACCACCTCCTTGATGCAAGCTCTCACCCTGTCAGTTACCCTGTAAGTTTTGTGCTTAACAGGAGGACTGTCTCCAGTGTCCACATCATGGACGCACCAATCAGTGACACTGGGAATCAGGGAGAACAGATCAGAAAACAGCCCCAGCAACTGGTGACAGTCATTCTGTTGCTCAGGGGTCAGGGTGGAAGAGAGGTTCACACCATCCACTGACCCATCTCGCTCTGTCGCCGACAGGAGGTCAAGAAGAGGCTCAGTCTCCTTCTCCATTCCTGCAACTGTCGCTAAGAGCATGCCCACTTCGGACCTCTCCAAGTGGGGCTTCAGGCGGTTGACATGCAGGTCCCGCAAGGGGTTCCTGGGAGACCGCAAGTCCACCAAGTAGGTAACAGAACTCTTGCGCTCCACCACCTCAAATGGTCCGGTCCACTTATCCTGGAGCGCACAAGGCTCCACTGGGGCCATGACCCACACTTTCTGACCAGGCTGAAGCTCTACCAGAGTGGCATTCTGGTCGTACCACCGCTTCATCTCCTCCTGGCTGGCTTCCAGATTCGCCTCAGCGAGTTGCCTGAAACGCCTAGTCTGGTTCCTGGAGGCCAGCATGTAGCTATATACATCCTGGGGAGGTTTCCTGGGAGATTGCTCCCAGCCTTCCTTGACCAGACTCAGAGGTCCTCTCACTGGGTGACCATAGAGAAGCTCAAAGGGGCTGAACCCTAGAGATTTCTGTGGCACCTCACGGTATGCAAAGAGCAGGCATGGTAAGAGGACGTCCCACTTACGCCTCATAGGTTCCTCAAGACCCATAATCATGCCTTTTAGGGTCCGGTTGAATCTCTCAACCAACCCATTTCCTTGGGGGTGGTAAGGAGTGGTGAACTTATAAGTTACCCCACACTCCTGCCACAGGGACTTCATATACTTGGAAATGAAGTTTGTACGTCGGTCAGACACTACCTCTCTAGGGAATCCCACTCGGGAGAAAATTCCCATCAGTGCCCGTCCCACCACGGGGGCCGTCACTGTCCTCAGAGGTATGGCTTCCGGGTACCGGGTGGCATGGTCCACCAAGACCAGGATGAACCTGTTGCCCATGACTGTCTTGGGGTCCAGTGGCCCCACAATGTCAATACCCACCCGTTCAAAGGGGGTGCTGACCACAGGGAATGGCTGGAGAGGAGCCTTTTGCTTTCTCCCACTCTTTCCACTTGCCTGGCAAGTCTGACAGGTCCTGCAGTGAGTATCTGAACTCCTGCGCATTTGGGGCCAATAAAAGTGGGTGACAAGCCTCTCAAAGGTCTTGTCCTGCCCCAAATGTCCTGCTAACGGCACATCATGAGCCAGCCTCAGTAGGAAGGCTCTGAAGCGCTGGGGTACCACCAGCACACGGGCTGACCCAGGCTCAGCAACCTTAGGCTCAGTATACAGGAGATCATTCTCCCAGTAGATCCAATGTGATCCAGACTGATCACCTGCTGCCTGGTCTGCAGCCTTCTGCACCAAACCCACAAGAGAAGGACACTTCTTCTGCTCCGCGCAGAACTCTTCCCTGGAGGGTCCTCCTTCCTGCTGCCAATGGGTCAGCTCAGGCAGGTCCCCCAGTTCAGCTACCTGTTCCCCTGTAGGCTCCAGGGCATCACCCTCAGGGTCTACCTCCTCCTGGACCGTGGGAACTTCGGGGGCCGGTTTCCCATGCCCCCTGCCTCTTCTCTTTAAGGCAGGCACCTGGGCCCCCTCTCAGGCTCCAGGTCCTCTTGAACACCCTTACTGGCTGCCATGGACCGTGTGGTCACACACGCCCAGTCAGGCAGACCCAACATCTCCAAATGAGCACTTCGCTCCGCCTTAGCCCAAGGTGAGCTCTCCAAATCGTTCCCCAACAAACAGTCAACAGGCATGGCTGGCCTCACAGCTACTTGAAGAGTACCAGAGACCCCCCCCCACTCAAAGGGAACCTGAGCCACCTTGCAGTGGCTCTCTGTGATGTCAGCGGCAACAACTGGGTAAAATGCATTGGGGACAACCTGCTCTTCAGACACCAGGTGATACTTGACAGCTGTCACACTGGCTCCTGTGTCTCGAAGAGCCTCCACTCTATGGCCATTGATGATCACCCACTGCCTGTACTTCTTAGTGTTATGAGGCAGTTGGGTCCTGGGGACCACCTCACAGTCTCCTAAAGAGACAAGGGACATCTCTGCAGGACCCCACCCACCTTGGACACCCATCTCCTCCCCAAGGGCTACACTCGCCATCTGCCGGGGTGGAGCACCAGTGGGTGCTGTCTTTCCAAACTGTGGGCACTGGGTATCAACCGACTTATGACCCACTTCACCACACTTGTAGCACCTCAGGGGTCCCCTGGAAACAGGCCTACCTGTCGGGGCCCTGTGCTTCTTCTCAGGGGGAGGCTGGGAACCCTTCCCTTGGTTCCCTTGGGGATTACTTTGGGGCCCTTTCTGGAACTCCCTCTGTTTACCCTTGTCCCCCCACTCTTCTGCTGGGGACCCTGCCCACTCTTGGCAGAGTCTCCCACCTGACCCTTGTGGACCAGGGGCTCACCCAGCGGTCCGCCTCCTCCGCAAGCTTCCTAGGGTTAGTCAGCCTGCTATCAATCAGGTGCTGGCGTAGCTCTGGAAAACAATTACTTGACAAGTGCTCCTATGCAATTAAATCAAAGAGCCCCTCAAAAATCATTCACTTTGCTACCCTTCACCCAACCATCCAATGCTCTGCAAAAGAAAGTTACATAGTCTACCCATGTACCTGACTCCACCTTCTTGCAATTTCTAAACCTCTGTCTATACAATTCAGGAGTCAACCCATACCTGGACATCAATGCATCTTTCATGTGGCTATAAGAATTATGGACTTCAGAAGGCAAGTCTAACAGTGTGTCCCGCACCTCACTAAGGAACCGCCCCCACAACCCCAATCCTTCTCAGGGACCCGGTGGGAAGACATGGCTACCTCATAGGCTTTGAACCACTGCCCAATATCATCATTCTTATAAAACTCTCTCACCACATCTTTAGGAATATACACCCTTGCTTCAACAGGCATGGACGGTGTGCTGCCACAAGAGGGAGTAATCTCTAAGCTTCTAGCTTTCAACTCCAACTCCCTCAAACTTTTCTCATGCTCCAACTGCATTCTCTTTTCTTCCAGGGCCAATCTCCTATTCTCTAACTCCAGTTGCCCACCCAACTTGAGCTTGGCAAGCTCCAATTCGTGCATCCTGTTTTCCTTCCTGTCCGCCAACTCCTCTGGGGACAGGCCTTTGGCAAAAACACTGCTACCTACTGGGGAAGTTGCGCTCCTCCCCTCTGTACCCAATGGCCCCTGCAGCTGATCATCTGCATTCTCAGCCCCTTCCTCATTCTCAGGGGTATTCCTTGCTTCAACCCAGGCCCTCAGCGCCTTTTGGAACTCATCCTTCTTGGAGAGACCGGTCATAGCAACTTTAAATTTCCTGCAGAAGTGCTTTAGCTATTTCACATTGTAGTATTCTAGTTTCTCCTCTTCCCAATCAAAATCAACAGATGCTATGGATGCTGCTTTATCCATGGTGGTTAAACTTGGCAGTTCTTTGCAAAAATAGAAAATCCCAGAAAAAACAATCTACCAAAAGTATGTGGTCGCGTTTTGGTCTGCACTCACTAGTAGTGTTCACCAATCACTGTACATGAGTCACAAATCCAAGTCCAGAATCCTCACCGCTGGCCACCAATGTTAGATTTGGGGGTCTCTAGTTGGCAGAGGTAGGTACCTTTGACCAAATAGGGACCCTTGCGTCTAGTCAGGGTAAGGGGGTATACTCCTAAAATAACCCGTGCTCACCCCCTTGGTAGCTTGGCATGAGCAGACAGGCTTATCTCAGAGGCAGTGTGTAAAGCATTTGTGAACACATACAGTAACCCAGTGACAACACTACAGATGGACACCACACAGGTTGTATATCAAAAATAAGTATCTTTTATATAGATTTAACACAAGACCACAAACGACAAAAATCCACAATACTGTACTTAAAAATGGTAGAAATAGCCTAGTTCTCTTTAGATGGTAAATGTGACACTTTGAGTTCAATGTACCTTTGGATGCGTAACGCTATACAACGAAAGTGTTGCAGGGAAGGTAAAGCGTTGGTTCCTTACACGCAAGAACGGTGATGCGTCGGGTCCCTACTGATGCGAAGGGGATGCGTCGGTTCTTCTCGGCGTGGGGAGGTGATGCGTCGGTTTCTTACTGCGCTTCCATGGCGATGCGACCAGCAACGCCGTGATGCGATGAAGATACGGTGCAATGAAATAAAGATGGTGTCTTCTTCTTGATGCGACACGATGCGTGCAAGCCCGACGGCCGTGCGGCGTTTCAACGATTCTTCTGAGCCGCGACAGGCCCTGCGACACGCTTCCAGGTGATGCGGCGGCGTCTGGTGCGACGTCGATCCTCTTCTCCGGCGATGCGAGACGCTTCGGCGATGCGATGCGACAGCAGCAGCGGCGACACCCTTCTCCAGCGATGCGACGACTGCGGCGGCGACACGCTTCTCCGATGATGCGGCGGCGTCTGATGCGACGTCGATCCTCTTCACCGGCGATGCGAGGCGCTTCTGCGTTGCGAAGTGACAGCGGCAGAGGCGACACCCTTCTTCAGCGATGCGACGACAGCGGCTGCGGCGGCGACACGCTTCTTCTTCGTGAGTCGCACTTCCAGCTCCTTGTGACACGCAGTCCCTCAGAAGGCCCAACACAACAGCAGGCACTTCAAAAGAACTCTTGGGGAGCTGGTGGGTGAAGTCTGTTGTCCCTGAGACTTCAGCAGGAGGCAAGCTCTTTCTCAAGCCCTTGGAGATCTTTTACAAGTTGATGAAAGTACACACAAAGTTCCTTTCTCCTTTCTTTGGCAGTCAGGCAACCACTGCAGACCAATCCCTCAAACCGCACTCAGCTTAGGGATAGTCTCCTCCTCAGTTTCTCTGGTTCCTCTCCTCAGCAAAGGTTCTTCTTGTTTCCCAAAGTGATCTAAAGTTCTGGGGTTTGGGTCCCCTCTTTTATACTCATTTTCCCTTTGTTCTCTGAAGGCAGAGAGGCCTTTGCCTAGTCCAAACCAGTTCTGGTCAGTCCTGGAGCACTTTGTTGACAAGACTCCTTCTTTCCTTTCACAGTGTAGGCCAGGGACATCAGACGCACCACAGGAGGTGGAGCCAGCATTGTGGAGGGAAGGCACAGCCCTATTCAGGTCCCAGGTGCAACTCCTCCCACCCATCTACATGCAGATCTCTCTATTCAGCCCTGGGCTGACTCACCCTGTCTCCTGGAATCCCCCATCCCTGTCACTCACAAACCAGACATGGAATATACAACCTAGCAGAGGCAGGCTTGGATAGTTAGGCAAGAAAATACCTACTTTCTAAAAGTGATATTTTCAAACACAGAATGTTAAAACCAACTTCACTAAAAGATGTATTTTATCATTCTGAGTTCAGGCATACTAAATTCATTGTTCTACCATGTTCCCTGGGTCAGTTAGGATTATAAGATGTAATAATCAAACTGCCCATTCTGGCCTACGGGGAACAGGTGGCTTTGCAATAGTGAAAAACGAAAATGGCTGTAATTCACTATTACGACATGCCACACACACCAGGGCATGTCCTACCTTATACTTACAATGCACCCTGCCCTTGGGCCTACCATAGGGGTGACTAATATGCAGAAAAGGGAAGGTTTAGGGACTGGCAAGTGGGTGCACTTGCCCAGTCAACATGGCAGTACCAGACTGCACACAGGCTCTGCAATGGCAGGCCTGAGACACACTTTTACAGGCTGCCTCTGTGGGTGGCACAACCAGTGCTGCAAGCCCACCAGAGCATTGGATTTACAAGCCCTGGGCACACACGGTGCACTGTACTAGGGTCTGACAAGTAAACCAATCCAGCCAATCATGGAATCACTAATCCATACACCAATTTACCATAGGGAGCACTTGCACTGTGGCACTGAATAGCGGTGGCACAGTGCCCAAAGCATCTATAACCAGCAAAAACAAATGAGGCAACAGCGAAAAATGGAAGGGAGAGCCACGCCAACAGTGCCAGGTCTAACAGCTACAAAAAACATAAAGTTCAAGAGTACTAACAGTCTGAAACCTAAATGTGTGAGTCCCTATGTTATGGCCAAAGTAATCAACCCTGTGGTTATGAGGTTAGGGCTACCCCCTGCTTGGTGTATTCATCCTGTCTTACATGTTTTTCTTCTGCGCCAATACCTTCCACACACCAGAACCATCAACAAACCCACATTAGTGAAGGTGAAAGGGAGGCAGAGTATGAGGTTAACAGAATTTTAGACTCTAGAATCAGATGAGGAAGAATATGATTGGAAGGGCTTTGGTACTGCGGAAAGGTCCTGGGATCCTGTTTGCAATCTATGTTGCCCCGTCCTGCTTAGGCAATTCCATATCCCTCAAAACCAAGGAAACCGCTGAGACGGCGGTCTTTGAAGAGGGGGTACTGTTATGACGCTCTATTCACAGCATTATCCTGTGCTGAGCCAGTCCCGATGAAGAGCACCCTAGTCTGCACTTATGACACCCCATTAGGTATGCAAGAAGGGTTGCTCACCTCTGCACAGGCAGATGACATTACTCATGAATGGACTGCAAAGTCCATTGCGGTGCTTTCCAACCACAGGAGATGCCATACGCTCTCTAGTATTTAAGAGTGCGACGAGCAAGCATTAGCGCTTGCTATTCTTTCCTTGACACCAACTTATTTCCGCTAGATCATTTCCTGGAAGGGTGTGGCTTCTCATCGTGCTCTCTGACCCAGATTCTGTTGCTGTGGCTGCTCACTCTTTTCCGAGCTACCTCATGAAGCTCCTTCGGCTGGCTCCTCTGTATCCTGCAGAGGCTGTCTCTTCCCGGCCTGCTGGTATCGACTACAAGCTCTTCCCTTCGGCTGGAGTTTCCTGCCAGGTCAGCGCAGCTACACTGGGTGCAACGCCATAGATCAGAGTGCTGCAAATGAGTCTTGGCAGGCCTCCATCTACAGAAGCTCAGTGCACTGGCAGTGCGAATGCCCAGAACTGTGCTCTAATCTTTGTTTCGAGTATACTAGATCCAATATCCTGAGTAAGAATCCTTGTACAATATGTAGTTTGAATTTAAGTAATTGCTACTACGAGAAACAGTCACTAACAAGTGAACTATTGACATTGTGGTTGCTATGAGATGGATTATGGTTATTTGATTTATTTATGTTATTGGAGTGCCAGGAAATTAACTCCTTGATAAGTAAAAAGTCCTAATGTCAAGCCTTAAAACATGCATGTGAGTGAACCCTATCACTAGAGTGTATGTATTTATACATACATGGAGTGAATGGCCAGGGGAACACTTAGGTAATGTGTTTTTCCCCCTTTTGGTCACTACAGGTTTTTCATGTGAGATAGTGACTCTTAGCAGATGGTTTACCGCAACCAGTGCCCGGAAGAGACAGCAAGGGCAGGACAAAGTGAGAGAGGAGGTCTACCAGTCTGTTCTTTTGTTATTTTATCCACTCGCCCATTCCCTTGAGTGCGCACTTTTGGGGAATGAGACTACATGTTCACCAATTGAACACCAAGGGGAGTGGTCGGATAATCGTCACACCATCGTCCCTGCCAGCAGAACAAGCCCAGGTTAGTCTTTCAATACATGTGTGATGCTAACTGGTATACAGTGTAACAGAATAGCAATCCCACATATCTAGCAGGCCTTGGCTATGGTTTTCAACGCTGTTCTAAAAGCGATTTTGGAAACCATTACTAATTTGCAAATGGAGGTACATGCTTCATGTGTGGAAAGTCAAGAGTTAAGAAAAGAAATGGGAACCATGAGGAGAGCGGTTGCGGGTCTCACACGTAAAAGCCATTCTGATCAAAGTAAAGAGGTAGGAGGGGCACACACTGTCATGAAGCTCTATGCGTACTCACTTTTATATCCGGCACTCGCAGGAGCAGAATGTTGAGTATTTCCCAACTCTCCCTACAGGCCTTCCCACGAACCCCAATTGCACTGGTGGTCGCGTGAACCCTGCGGGGGGAAAGGGGTTGGGGACAAAGAAGAGACTGCCTCGCTTTTCTTCGGTTCTTGACCTGCTCTCACTCTCTCTTCCTGTATTCTCTTTTCTCTCTACGCCCTCTCTTGGTAGAAGAACTGGAAAACAAATAATAACATTAAACACTTCCTAGAAATTCCCTCCTAATAGTCTCTAGCGTCTGCTGAGCTCCCCGTTCTTACCCTCAAAGTTTAAGGCTTTAGCTCCTCTTCGAAATATTTGGATACAAGTTATAATTACTTCACTAATATCCTTTCTTTCTTCACAGATAATTTTACTAGTTGCTGAAAAAGGAAAACACCTCGAGGTAAGTATTCACTAGTTCGCAGTAACTCACTATTTTAGCGTTGTCTATTTCATTTGTAATATTCTAAACTAAATATTTATACTTTTCTTTTCAAAAGCTTTTACTCACGGTTGTGAAGACTTCAGACTGGGAGATAATAAAAGGCAGAAGAAAACTGTCCTTCCAGGAGTCAGCCGAATCCGAAGAGTGAAAACCAGCCACCTATGCGGTACGAAGAACTCCGGGCGGGTGAGGAAACTAATTTTCTAAATTTCTATATTTTTTCCTTTTTAATGAACCTAACTAACTGTCCGTCGGTCAGCGCTACGAACTACCCTACGCCTAAGCCTGGCAATTATTCTAGAAAAAACTAACTCTGACTAACTTCCACTAAATAAACACTGGTCTTGTCACACCGGGAATGTTGGAGAAGTGCGCGGCTTAGAACGCGGCCGCCGCACTTCACAGCTGGTCCTGTCCTCGCGCTCGAAGCCAGACGCGAGAGACTAGACCTGCGATTGAACTGGCATGCCTCCATTTTAGGCTTGCCCGTCCAATTGCTCTGCACTTGGTCACGATTACCCGTAGTTTCCGATTGATGGGCACGGAACTCGAGATTCGTTTTCCTGGGATTTCGCTAGTGCAGGGAAGCACATGGGTTCTTGGAACCCGAGCCCTGACAGTACCCCCTCGCAAGACTAAGCCTCCGGGCTGAGGTTTGTGAGGGTATTGCAGATGAAAGGCCTTGATCAAATGAGGAGCATGAATATCAGATTGAACTTCCCAAGACCTCTCCTCGGGACCATAACCCTTCCAGTCTACCAGATAGAAGATCTTTCCTCGAACGGATTTGGAGTCTAAAATTCTTTTAACCTCAAATTCCTCTTGTCCATCTACAACTAGGGGTCTAGGTTTTCTTGACTCTTTATAGTTGGATGATACCTTCTTCAGCAGGGATATATGAAACACTGGATGTATCTTTAACTGAGTAGGAAGTCTTAATTTATAAGTTACTGAATTTATTACCTGTTCCACTGGAAAGGGGCCTACAAAATGTGGCTGGAATTTTCTATTCCCCTTGAGTCTCAGATGTTTTGTATTAAGCCAAACTCTATCTCCTTCCTGCAGAACTAACTCGTGTCTTCTTTTCTTATCTGCGTGCTTCTTATAGCGTTCTTTAGCTAAGGCTAAATTCTTGGTGGCAGACTCATGAACCTCACTAAGATGTTGAACTATTTCTTGTGCTGCAGACACTGAGACCTCTTGATTTGAAACTGCAGAATTTGGATGCCTTCCGTAATTCAAGTAAAAAGGGGAATATCCAGTGGAGGCATTCTTCAAATTATTATGTGCGAATTTTGCAGTCCAAAGAAGATCAGGCCATTCTCCCTCTTGATCTAAAAGAAACAGCCTAAGGTACTTCTCTAATTCCTGATTTGTCCTCTCTGTCTGGCCATCTGTTTGGGGATGGAAGCTAGTAGAATATCGTGTTTCAATACCTAATTTCTTGGTGTAGGCCCTCCAATAATGGGATAGAAATTGAGACCCTCGGTCCGAAATCAAGACTTTTGGAATTCCATGAAACTTAATCAAACTCTGATTGAACTGTGTGGCAATTTGTTCTGCAGTAGGGTTTCTCTTCAAGGCGACGAAATGCGCCATTTTTGAGAAGGCATCCACCATTATCAAAATTGAGCTGAATCCCTGACTAGAAGGCAAATCCACAATTAGATCCATGGTGACTGTGTGCCAGGGGTGTGGAGGAGTGGGTAAAGGTCTCAGCAGACCTTGAGGGGCCCGCCTATCCGTCTTACCCATTGCACAAGTCCCACAGCCCTCTATGTAAGTTCGAACATCCTTGGATAACTCTGGCCACCAGAACTGTCTTTTCAGCAATTTTTCAGTACGATGGACCCCGGGATGTCCAGCCATAGGACTGTCATGACAATCTGCCAACGCTTGTTGTTGAAGTTCTAGAGAAGGCAAGAACAAGGTTTTGGCATGGAATGGTAACTCATTGCGAACTTCTCGCGTTGTATCCTCCTGAGCCCAGTTTTGCATTTCCTCCTGAGTCATAGCTTCCTTGACCTTATCTTCTAGGGTTTTCACCACTGTAGCTCCTAAGATTCTTGTTTCTGGAATTATCTTTTGCTCGCTAATGAGATTTCTTTTTCCATCTGTGTCAATTCGTGACAAGGCATCCCCCTTTCCGTTATTCTTTCCGGGCCGATAAGTAATTACGAAGTCGAAATCGGCGAAGTATAGGGACCATCTCAGTTGACGCGGTGTGAGCATTCTGGCTGATTTTAAAAATTGAAGGTTTCTATGGTCGGTAAAGACTGTGACCACATGCCTAGCTCCTAGAAGATAGTGTCGCCATTCTTGGAATGCATCTTTAATGGCGAGGAGCTCCTTATCAGAAATGGTATAATTTATCTCTGCTGGTTGCAGCTTCCTGGAGTGGTACGCGACAGGGTGTAACTGCCCAGTTTCTTTGTGTCTCTGCGATAGCACACCTCCGATGGCCTGCTCGGAAGCGTCGGTCTCCAGGTAGAAAGGTTGGGTTGGATCAGCGTGCAGCAGAATGGGCGCGGTGGTAAAACTTTTCTTCAGAAACTGGAAAGCATCTTCAGCCTCGGTTGTCCAATGAAAAGGAACTCCCTTACGTAATAGCCTAGTAATGGGTGCGACCTTGGCGGAGAAATCTCGAATGAATCTACGATAAAAATTTGCAAACCCAATGAAACTCTGTATTTCTTTTACGGAAGTTGGTGGGGGCCAATTCAACACAGCCTCGATCTTTTTAACATCCATGGTCAGGCCTTCGGGTGTGATAACAAACCCCAAGAAATCCACTGACTTCACTCCAAAGGCACACTTCCCCAGTTTGACGTATAAATCATTTTCCTTCAGACAGCGTAAGATTTTTTTGACTTGGTGAGGATGTTCTTCCTCGGAAGAAGAGTAAATCAAAATGTCGTCTATATAGACGATTACGCATCGGTCTATGTACTTTTTCAAGACGTCATTTATGAAATATTGGAACGCTGCGGGGGCATTACACAAGCCGTAGGGCATGACTTGGTACTCAAATAATCTGTACTTGGTCCTAAATGCTGTTTTCCATTCATCACCACTCCGCACTCTGATTAGATGATAAGCCCCCTGCAGGTCTAACTTCGTGAAGATCTTGGCATCTTTTAATTGATCCAGTAAGACCGAAATCAAGGGCAGGGGGTAACGGTTCTTAATTGTAATCTTGTTCAAAGCACGGTAGTATATACACGTCCTAAGATCTCCATCCCGTTTTGGGACGAAGAATAGCGGAGAGGAGACCGGGGACTGGGATGGTCGAATGAACCCATTTTCCAAGTATCTTTGTATATAATCCGTCAAGTGTTGGTTCTCAGCTTCTGTAAGTGCGTAAATCCGACTACAAGGAAGATTGACCCCAGGCTCAAGATCGATTTTACAATCATATGATCGATGTGGAGGAAGCTTCTTTGCTTCTGATTCACTGAACACTTCGGCAAACTCCTGGTATTCCACTGGCAGGCTCTCTGTTTGTACTGCACACACCATCAATTTATTTTCGCATAACAAGGCCGCTGGGTTTTTCTCTTGTCTTTCAGACTTCTCACAGTAACAATGTTCCAAACAGTAATTGGAGTTTAACGTCACTGTCCTCTCGCTCCAGTTTATTGTTGGGTTGTGTTCCGTCAGCCAAGGCAGCCCCAAAATGATTCCAAACTGTGGGGCATCTATCAGATTAAATTGAATCTCCTCTCTATGACCCTCATTGGAAATGAGTTCCACGCCCTGAGTATGACTGATGATGGGTCCGGACGGTAAATTTTTGCCATCTACGGCCCTCACCGCTTCACTTCTCGCCTTAAGTAAGGCCTTCAGACCTATCCTTGAAGCATATTTGAGGTCGCAAAAGTTCCCTGTAGCACCGGAATCCAGCATCACAGCTACTCCAGGAAGAATATGCTCTCGGAATTTCAACGTCATAGTCATAATGAGGTGCGGATCTGAAGACTGCAAGGTGTTAGCAACTTGGTGATGAATTGGAGTTGTATCTTTGTTTGCAACCACCAGCCCAACTCCCCCTACTGGTGGTGCTGCGAGTTTTCCTTCAGAGATGTTTTGGGTTTCTTGGGGCATCCTTTCACGAAGTGTCCACTGGTTCCACAATAAAGGCACAGATTATTTTGTCTTCGCTTTTCCTTTTCTTCCTTGGTTAGTGGGCCTCGTATGGTTCCTATTTGCATGGGTTCGACACCTTGCTCTTTCTCTATAGATCTTGTCACGTCAGATCTAACCCTATCAAATTGCGGTACACTCGATCGACACTCTCGTCTCCTTTCACCTCTTCTTTCGGTTTGCCTATAGTCGATTTCTAAAACCAGGTCTATCAAGGCTGATACTTTTGTGGGGCGATTTGGAATTTGCGACAAGGCATCCTTCAAGTCATCTTTTAAACCACGATAGAACAAGGCGGCTCTCTTGGACTCCGGCCATTCGGTTTCGACAACTAGCTTGTTAAATTGTGCAAGGTATGTTACTAGTTCTCGATTCCCATGCCTCAATTCCAACAATTCATTATCAGTAGCCTGCGCAACCTTCCTTCAATCAAATATGTGCAGAAATTCTTTTTTGAATTCGTCGAAATTATACAAGATTGGGGCGTCTTGAGTGACCAAGGGCATTGACCACGCAGCCGCGTCACCATTGAGGTAAGACAGAATAAAGGCAATTCGAGATTGTGCATCAGGAAAGACGGTAGGTCGACACATAAAATGCAAGGAGCATTGGGTTAAGAAGATTTGGGCCTTTTGGGGATCCCCACAAAAGCGCTCTGGTGGTGCCAAGGGAATAACAGAGGCCAGGGAATGTACTACTTGAGTGGTGGACCCTGAGCTAGCAGCTGAGCTTGAATTAAAAGTATTTTCTCCAGAAGGGGGAGAATGGAACCTTTCCCCTGGACACTCTCTCTTAATCTGAGCTGCCATATCCTTAGTCTCTCGTCTAGTTGCCTCCATCTCTAACTTGATTGCCTTATTCTCTTCTCTAACCACCATTAACTCTTGTTAAATGACCTCTAGGACCTTCCCTAAGTTTTTTAAATCGAAACCCTCCGCCATTCTGCTCAGGTGAGTAAATGTTCGTGGGCACTTCACTCTGTCATTAAGCTCTATGCATACTCACTTTTATATCCGGCACTCACAGGAGCAGAATGTCGAGTATTTCCCAACTCTCCCTACAGGCCTTCCCACGAACCCTAATTGCACTGGTGGTCACGTGAACCCTGCCGGGGGAAAGGGGTTGGGGACAAAGAAGAGACTGCCTCGCTTTTCTTCGGTTCTTCACCTGCTCTCACTCACTTTCTCTTCCTGTATTCTCTTTTCTCTCTACGCCCTCTCTTGGTAGAAGAACTGGAAAACAAATAATAACATTAAACACTTCCTAGAAATTCCCTCCTAAATAGTCTCTAGCGTCTGCTGAGCTCCCCGTTCTTACCCTCAAAGTCTAAGGCTTTAGCTCCTCTTCGAAATATTTGGATACAAGTTATAATTTCTTCACTAATATCCTTTTTTTCTTCACAGGTAATTTTACTAGTTGCTGAAAAAGGAAAACACCTCGAGGTAAGTATTCACTAGTTCGCAGTAACTCACTATTTTAGCGTTGTCTATTTCATTTGTAAAATTCTAAACTAAATATTTATACTTTTCTTTTCAAAAGCTTTTACTAACGGTTGTGAAGACTTCAGACTGGGAGATAATAAAAGGCAGAAGAAAACTGGCCTTCCAGAATTCAGCCGAACCCGAAGAGTGAAAACCAGCCACCTATGCGTCACGAAGAGCTCCGGGCGGGTGAGGAAACTAATTGGCAAAATTTCCGAATATTTTATCCTTTTTAATGAACCTAACTAACTCTCCGTCGGTCAGCACTACGAACTACCCTACGCCTAAGCTTGGCAATTATTCTAGAAAAAACTAACTCTGACTAACTTCCACTAAATAAACACAGGTCTTGTCACACCGGGAACGTTGGTGACGTGCACGGCTTAGAACGCGGCCGCCGCACTTCACAGCTGGTCCTGTCCTCGCGCTCAAAGCCAGACGCGAGAGACTAGACCTGCGATTGAACTGGCACGCCTCCATTTTAGGCGTGCCCGTCCAATTGCTCTGCACTTGGTCACAATTACCCGTAGTTTCCGATTGATGGGCACGGAACTCGGGATTCGTTTTACTGGGATTTCGCTAGTGCAGGGAAGCACATGGGTTCTTGGAACCCAAGCCCTGACAGACACAAAAGCATGGACCTTCCCACCTCCTCTTCCTTCCTTTGGGACTTTTTCAGACCACACCACTATGCATTCACCTAGTGAAGGTGAAGCGCCCCCTCAGGGATTTTACGCTTCAGACTAATGTTCCAACCCCTGTACATGTGGTTCATCCCCCACAGATACCACTTGCACCACCTGAAAGGTTCTATGGAGATCCAAAGAAGTTCTGAGTTTTCATCAATCAGTGTTGACTACATTTCCTGTGCAAACCATTGGTATTTACTGATTAACAAACAAAGTCTGTGTTTGTGTTGTTGTATTTAGGGAGAATTCTGGCTAATTGGTCAATCCCTCTGATAGAAAGAAATTATTCCCTACTATACAACTCTCCGGCTTTTTGTGGGGAGATGCGTAAGCTCTTTGATCATAAAACGCATCTCCTGACCCTAGACAGTGAGTTCGTCACCCTGAAACAGGGAACTCAAGATCTGCTCACATATGTTGCGATGTTTAATCGATTGGTGGTGGAAACGGACTGGCTTGTGGGAAAAAGAACCTCTTTTTTTCTATCAATGCTTACGCAATGAGCTAAAGGACTTCTTAGCTCAGGTTGTACAGTGGTCACAAACCTGTGAAGAATTGATTGAACTCACAGTACAATTGGATAACAGACTACAAGCTCAGGAACCTGGACTGCAATGCATCAAGAAACCAGTCCCAGAACCAGTCATGGCAGTGGATGGTACCCCCCTTACTTTTGGTCCTGTAAGGTGCTCTCGCCATGCAATACAGAGATAATCATATTGAGTCTATCCAGTTTTATCTTATCGATGCACCCCATTTCCATTTGATATTGGGTATGCCATGGCTCACTCTCCATGATCCCACAGTCCATTGGGCAGCCCCCTCAGCGATTATGGAGTCACCTTTTTTCCAGGAACACTGCACACAGCTCTCTACGTCACAGGTACACAAGTCAGCCATACCAGCAGTGTATTTAGCCCAAGGATGTACTGACAAGTATGTTTGTGGTACAGTAGCACTGACTCCTGTATATACAGAATGCCAATCTGTGTTTGACAAAGACAAAGCAAGTCAGTGGCCCCAACATCGTGCGTATAGATTGACCTGGTGCTACGATACCCAGTAGCAGAATTTATTCGATGACGGAGCCTGAAAATCAACACCTGACTAACTATATGTAAGAAACTCTGGCTTCTGGATTCATAGGTCGATCTTCTCCTGCTTTGTCTCCTCTCTTCTTCATACCCAAGAAGGAGGGGGGTCTCAGGACATAAGTAAACTACCATTCTATTAACAGACACATGATAAAGAACAAATACCCTCTGACGCTCATCCCAGTATTGCTGGGCCAACTCAAGGGCGCCACCATCTTCACTAAACTGGATCTCCGAGGCGCATATCACCTTGTAAGAGTGAAACAAGGAGAGGAGTGTAAGACTGCATTCCGGATAAAACAGATTATTCGAATATCAAGTAATGTCCTTCGGGCTCTGCAGTGCCCCTGCTGCATTTCAGTATTTCATGGATTAGGTCCTCAGGGGATATCTGGACACATTCTGTATCATCTACATTGACGATATCGTGATTTTTTCAAACAGCCTGCAAGAACATATAGCTCATGTTAAAGCTGTTCTGGAGAGGCTATCGACCTATCACCTATACGTCAAACTAGCGAAGTGTCTGTTTCATGTGGCCGAAGTAGACTTCCTGGGGTACATAATAAACCCAAAAGGACTGAAAATAGATGATGGAAAGGTGACAGCAATAACCCAGTAGAAATATCCAGCTACCACAAAGGTGCTACAAAGCTTCTTAGGATTCACCACTTTTTACAAGCGTTTCATCAAGGGATTCTCCTACATAATTCAGCCCATCACCCGACTACTGAGAAAAGGCAACCCATTTGTATGGACTGGACAGAAGAAATGGAACAAGCCTTCCAGGCATTGAAATTGTGGTTCACTCAAGCCCCGATATTAAGACATCCGGGTGTAATGATGCCTTTTGTGGTAGAAGCAGATGTTTTGTATTGCGCCGTATTTATTTATTTAATTTATTTATTTGAAGAGTTTTATATAGCTCTGGCTAGACACGGAGGTATGAGAGCGCTTTACATGAGGATCAGCGAGTTGCAAGTTACAAAAATTAAACATTAGTTACACAGTGTTACACAGTAAAATAAGAGTTACTAGAGAATAGCAAATAAAGACACATATTAAAACAAAGTTACACAGTAGTATGAAATTACTATAGCATGGCGTAACAGAGATAAAACATCCTAAGGGGCAAAGAAGGTAAGGGGGAAAAGTAAAAAGGGGTAAGGAAAGCAGATCAGGAAAGTGAAAGATAAACAAACCGGTATTGGGACCAGCAATCTCAACAACACAGGAATCGGAGACAGTAATAGGTGAGAGGAGTTTAGGAGACCTGGGGGTGGGGTTAGAGGTAAAGGTCAGTCAGACGAAAACGTGGAGCAGTCCAGTGGAAAAGAGAAACATTCGAAGGTCACCCAGATGGAGTCCAGCGGGAGAGAGGAACGGACAAAGGTCGCTAAGATGGCGGATCCAGGTCATGGGCACCGATAGAAATAATTCCAAAATGGCGGGATACACATAAATCCAAGTCCAAAACCAAGAGAGCTGATTCCACGGAGTGGAGCTGGAAGGGGGATGCAGCCAGAGTATCAAAGGAGGGCTGGAGATTACCAAAACACAAACGGGCCGTCCGCGTGCACAGGTTCTGGGCTGCGGGGGCAGCAGTGTTGTCGATCCGAATGCCGCAGGTCAGGGGAAGATTTTTCAGGCGCCAAGGCAGCAATCCCAGAGAAAGGGAGGCAGCAGCGGGGACCAGGAGGGTGCGCCTCCCAGGCTCTGAAGGTAAAGACAAGCTCAAGGGCACCATACTTCAGTGCCGTGATTCTCACCGCCGCTGCACCCCCGAATTTGGAAAAAAAAAGACTCATGCGACCCAGTCATCTTACAGGAGGTGAAGCTGGAGGGCTGGCAGTAGGGCAAGCAGCAGCAGTCGAACCCGGAGGCAGTGGGATGGTCAGGAGGTGTGAACCTCAGCCCAGCTCCTCGACGGCCATCCGGAGAACTCCACCAGGCATCAGCATCGCTGAGATTGGCTCCGTCGACTGCAGGTCATCAATGATTCGTGGGAAGGCGGGGGGAGAAGACAAGCAGCGGAGAGACGAGGAGAACTGTGCCCGATATCCGGCTGGGTAGGTGCCGGCCGAGGCGGAGAACCGGGCCAATCTCCTCTATAGCTGTCGATGCAGCTCCACCGGGCATCGGCCATGTTGCTCAGTCTCCGCGGTCAGAACAACGATCCTGTATTCATCCAAAGATCTCGAGCCCAAATACGGGAGATTGGAGCGACGAGGACCGCTGTCTAAGCACGACCCAGGTGAGTAAGGGGTGGGGTGGAAATTAGGGGATTTGAGCCAAAAAGGCAATCCCTAGCCGGGAGCTCCCGGCCGGAGCTCCTCACCTGTCGGCCATCTTGAGGAGCTCTCCCAACGGCATCCTGAGATGGGACAAATGCACCCTGTTGCTTATTATTCCAGCAAGCTAACACCATGTGCACAGAGTTATGGCATCACAGACAAAGAGCTCTTGGCCATAAAGAGGGTGTGTAAAGAGTAGAGACATTACCTACTGGTAGCCCATCATACTATAGACATCTTCACAGACCCACCACTACTTCAAATTTCTCCAAACCACCAGAGCACTCACACCACGCCAGTTATGATGGTTGTTTTTCTTTCTGACTACGATTTTATCATCAAATATAGACCAGGTCCACAGAACGGAAAGGCAGACACTCCCTCTCAGGCAGATCCCCCACTGGAACCAGATTTCACTTCCAATGAGGAATCCCCTACTATCCTCCCAACAGGAGCCTTTGGGAACCTAGAGTGGCTGTTTTTGACTTCAAGACCTTTCAGAACCTGAAAGAACAGATTCGTACAGAAGATGTTCAAACATTGATTCAAGCAGACCCCGACAACAGACTTTCAGAAGTATATCTTCTGTATCAGCAAAACTCATTGTATGTACCAAACAAAGACTTGCAACTTCAAGTGTTGTCTTGGATCCATGACTCAACTGTAGGAGGACACATGGGCATGCAAAAAACAAGAAATGCCTCAGAGAGGAACTTTTGGTGGCCTGCGCTTTCTCCTGATGTTAAGCTGTACATAGAGGCATGTGTGGTTTGTGTACAAGGTAAATCCATTCATAGTAAACCCGCTGGGTTATTGCAACCTGTATCTGTGCCTCCAAGCCCCTGGCACACGGTTTCTAAGGATTATGTAATTGAGATGCCACCCAGTGATGGACACACAGTGACATTAGTTATCGTGGATCACCTAACTATAATGGGACACTTCATAGCTCTACCAAAGTTGCCTTCTGCAAGTGAGTTGGCTAACATTTTCTGGAATCATGTGATCTGGTTACACTGTATCCCTCTGATTCTGATAATGGACAGAGGTTCACAGTTTACATCCAAGTTCTGGAGGGCATTGTGTAAGGCTATGCACATCGAAGCCCTGTGGTCTACAAGTTTCCACCCTCAGACTGATGGAAAGACAGAGAGACTAAACCAGACATTGGAACAGTATCTCCGTTTTCTGACTATACAACAAGGTGAGGAGTGGAGTTCTCTCCTGTGGATGGATGAATTTGCTTACAGCAACACAGACCACTGTACATTAGGCTGTTTGCCCTTTTTCTGTTTGAATGGTTTCCACCCTCATTGGTTAACCTTCAAGTGGTCTGTCATTACTGATCATCCATCTATACAAGAACATCACAATCACCTACGTTGCGTTTTACAGTAAGCTACTAAACATCTACAACAAGCTCGAGAAGCAGGAAAATGATTTGCAGATCGGAAGAGGACAATTGAGCCTTCGTATGCAGTAGGAGATAAAGTCTGGTTGGCTACAAAAAACATAAAGTTCAAGAGTACTAACAGTCTGAAACCTAAATGTGTGGGTCCCTATGTTATGGCCAAAGTAATCAACCCTGTGGCTATGAGGTTAGGGCTACCCCCTGCTTGGTGTATTCATCCTGTCTTACATGTTTTTGTTCTGTGCCAATACCTTCCACACACCAGAACCATCAACAAACCCACATTAGTGAAGGTGAAAGGGAGGCAGAGTATGAGGTTAACAGAATTTTAGACTCTAGAATCAGATGAGGAAGAATATGATTGGAAGGGCTTTGGTACTGCGGAAAGGTCCTGGGATCCTGTTTGCAATCTATGTTGCCCCGTCCTGCTTAGGCAATTCCATATCCCTCAAAACCAAGGAAACCGCCGAGACGGCGGTCTTTGAAGAGGGGGTACTGTTATGACGCTCTATTCACAGCATTATCCTGTGCTGAGCCAGTCCCGATGAAGAGCACCCTAGTCTGCACTTATGACACCCCATTAGGTATGCAAGAAGGGTTGCTCACCTCTGCACAGGCAGATGACATTACTCATGAATGGACTGCAAGGTCCATAAGGCATTGCGGTGCTTTCCAACCACGGGAGACGTCATATGCTCCAAAGTATTTAAGAGTGCGACGAGCAAGCATCAGAGCTTGCTATTCTTTCCTTGACCTGACTGATTTCCATCCGATCATTTCCTGGAGGGGTGTGGCTTCGCATCGTGCTCTCTGACTCGGATTCTGTTGCTGCAGCTTCTCACTCTTTTCCGAGCTAGCTTATGAAGCTCCTTCAGCAGGCTCCTGTGTATCCTGCAGAGGCCGTCTCTTCCCAGCCTTTGGTATCGACTACAAGGTCTTCTCTTTGGTCGGAGTTGCCGCCAGGTCAGCGCAGCTACGTCAGATGTTATGCCATATATGGGTGCACTGCACTTGAGGCTTGTCCGGCATCCACCTACAGAAGCTAAATGTACTGGCAATGCGAAAGCCCAGTACTGTTCTCTCATCTTTGTTTTGAGTATATTAGATCCAATATCCTGAGTATAATCCTTTTACAATATATAGTTTGACTTTAAGGAATAGCTACCTTGAGAAACAGCCACTAACAAATGAACCATTAACATTGTGGTTGCTATGAGACAGGTTATTTGATTTATTTACGCTATTGGACTGCTAGAAAATTGACTTCTTCCTGAGTAAAGAGTCCTAATGTCAAGCTTTAAAACATGCATGTGAGTAAACCCTATCACTAGAATGTATGTATATATACATCATGGAGTGAATGGCCAGGGGAACACTTAGGTAATGTGTCTCTCCCTCTTTTGGTCACTGCAGGTTTTTCATGTGAGGTGGTGACTCTTAGCAGATTGTTTGCCCCAACCAGTGCCCAGAAGAGACAGCAAGGGCAGGACAAAGTGAGAGAGGAGGTTTACCAGCCTGTTGTTTTGTTATTTTATCCACTCACCCATTCCCTTGGGTGAACACTTTTGGGGACTTGTTCTCCAATTGAACTCCAAGGGGAGTGGTCAGATTATTGTCATGCCATCTTCCCGCCAGCAGAACAAGGCCAGGTTAGTCTTTTCATTCATGTGTAATGCTAACTGGTATAGAGTGTAAAATATGTTGGGAAAACTTGGCAAGCCAAGGGTTTGTGTTGGGTATCACAACATTTTGACAATGACCAACTTTTATCCTTTTCTGCACTTCAAACAAAATTCTCTCTTCCACCTACATCCAAGACACAATATGACCTATTATGTACCTCCCTCAATCGGTACATATCCGCTTTGCCATCTACATCCATCTCCCCCCTCCCATATTTTTTACTTTTTTCCATTGCTTGATAATTCTCCTTCAGCTTCTGCTATTTATAAGTCACTGCAATTGACTTCGGATAGAGCCTAGACAAAGACCGAATTAGATTGGGAAAAATATTTAATGGGAAGTTGGCCTATTACTTTAAGGGATAAGATATGGCTTAAACTTCACAAATCTACACGAGCTGCTAATACTACACAAACCCTTTACTTTGTTTATCATCGTTTGTTATTTTCCCCTGAGACCCTACCCTTTTCATCTCGATGCAACCTCATCCTGCTGGTCCTGTGCATGCTCCTCTGTTGATTTAAAGAATATGTTATTTGAATGCCCTTCTATTCAACACTTTTGGAAACAGGTTTAGTGTCAACTTAATATGATTTTTAAACTTGAAATTTCTTTCTCCATAGTCAACATATTCTTAGGCAGTTTAGCTCCTCAATGGTCTCACTTAATCCCAGATTAAAAATTAATAGATTTACTGTTAGCTATTGCATTTCATTTAATCACGTTTATATTGGAAACAGGCCAGGAATATTACCTTTAGGTATTGGTGGAATGCCATCTGCTTTCATCACTGTCTAGACACTAACCATGTCTCACCCATATCTTTAACTATAAAAAGAGATCTTTTATGACTTCCATTAACCACATACTTATCCTATTGTGCTACATCTGCTAATAAAAATATTATTTTTTATGAAGTAATGAAACCACCTTGAATTACACCTAAATCTTTATAATGTTTATAAAGCCGGGTCTGGTGGCTCAGTAGACTAATGCATCCACTGCAGGGGCCTGTGTTCGACCTCATGGTCACAGGTTCGAATCCCGGCGTGTCCACTCAGCCTTTCATCCATTTGAGGTTGATAAAATGAGTACCATTGAGTTGGGTAACAATAAAACATCTGTTATTCAGCGCCAAGATGCCCTGTTGCTGGGGTAAACGTGCGCTTTACAAATACACATGTTATATTATATATATTTGTGCATATGATGTTTCCTTTTTTCTTTTTGTAAACAACTACAGTTTTTCAGCAGTTATTATAGTTTCATTGTTTTTCCTTTCCCTCCCTTTCCTCTATTGCCCCCTATTAGTATACAACTACTTACAGCGTAGGTATTATATCTTCTTGTATTTGTATCAATTTTGTCTTTTGTCACTTTTTCTACATCTAATGTATTTTACTCATATTATTCCTTATTGTGATGTATGTTCATTATTGATAAGTTGTTCTTTGCTGTTTTCAATAAACTCAAAAACAAAAAAAGAAGGATAAAAAAACATAAAGAAGTACATTTTCCTCCTGTGGCACCACCCTTTTTCTCTTGTGCTTGTGCGAAA
Source organism: Calotriton arnoldi (assembly GCA_963921515.1). Lineage (NCBI taxonomy): Eukaryota > Metazoa > Chordata > Amphibia > Caudata > Salamandridae > Calotriton > Calotriton arnoldi. Next base: position 473,152 of record CAWUFW010006689.1, on the reverse strand, counting down.
GCACCATAGGGACAACAGAATATTCCTTTTTATTAAATATCTTTTCTATGTGGCAGACCCCGAGAAGTCATAGGTTAATGTTCATGTTTGGGATTCAAGGCCAATATTCTGTTAGAAATGTATGTTTTTTTCCAAATCAAACTGGTCTTTCGCCCCAGTGTTGCACCCCGAAAAGCTTCCAATACCTTGGGATTTTTGTACCTACTGACAGGGTGGCATGTATGAAAAGGAATTTGTTGGCTATCCTGACATGGTTGGGAGAGAATATGTCTCATTGAAAGAAGCTTCCTCTCTCTCTGGAGGGGAGATCTGCACTTTACAAAATGATAGTGCTTCCAAAGATTTTAGGTCCTGCAGAACACCCATAATAGATCCCTGAATATCTTTTCATTTAGTTAGGTGGTGTGGCATGCACCCTACTGTTGAATGGATGTTTCCCTAGAGTTACATTGGCATTCCTTTACAGTGGATGTGTGATGGGCCATTGCACTGCCTGATATTGGGAGGTATTACTGGGCATCTCAATTTGATCTCTTTAATGGCTGGGTGTTTTCCTCCCTACTAATACGCTCCCTAGCATTTGACTGCCATGCACTGTCTCCCTACCCCACAAACTGATTAGGATTATTACACTGGAATCAATTCTATGAGATTGTTTAGCCCTTGCAGAACTCTGAGATGTGCAAGAATTTAATGGGTGAGGACGGATAGAGTTTGCAACGGTTGGTGATGTCTGGGAGGAGAAGGGAGTACCTCCATGCAGAGACTTCCTTGGAAAACTGTAAACATTATGGCTATATGCGAGAGACATACTTTGTATAGGTACGTTGATAGAATGTGTGATGTGCAGGTCTCCTACTCAATGGGGATTAAGGTTGTACTAAAACCCCTCCATGAGAAGGATGTCTCTGCCTTTAGAAGAAATTGATCTCTAATGCATCCGAATAATTGGGCAAGTTGTGTGAAAAATGGCAAAAGGACACAAATTGGATGTTGGAGGAACATTGGGATACATTAAACATGTAACTTAGAGAGGGGTCACTTAGGTCAGGATTGCGGCTAATGCAGTTGAAGATTCTGTACAGAGGGGCATATTCTCAAGGACTTATCGCTGAGTTAGCGGCCCTTTATCGCAGCCAAAGTGGCGATAAATTCATCGCACCATTCACAAGCTGGTGTTAACAGCCCAGAACACCATTTTACCCGCGATAGCATCCGCAAAAAACATCGCCACAGATGACCCCCGCAACTATTGCTAATGAGATGCAGAGTAGGCGTACCCGTGCAAAAAGCCGCGAAAACACCACTCCGCAACATTCTCAACGAGCAGCCAGATCGGCGATAAGACCACAAAACAGGCGATAAGGCCCGTTAGCAGCAGGAAACTAACACCTGCTCTGACCTGGTGCAAAGTCGGACCACAGCCTGCACCACAAAATGGAGCCCAGCCCAGAGCCACACCTGAAGGGCAACAGATGCCATGGAGCCACTGATCATGCAGCTCGGAGCCCCAACAGGGCCACAACACCCACCGCCACCACCCCCAGGACCCCCCCGGCCAAAGACATGCCACATCAACTATACGGAACATGTACCAAATAATCCGTCAGATGTCGCACAATCACATTTGGTGGCATGCATGTGTCGTCACAAAAATGAGCATCACACATCCGCCTTTCGATGTAACAAATGAAAATGTATTCAAAGAAACACAGAACAGAAATGAAGACACATGGCGGATCCCCTCGGGACAATCCGTAGGTCACAGCCTGCAAGACAAAAATCATGATGAGAAGGTGTGTCTTGCGCACATCAAAGGACAGAGAGAGAGCGAAGGAGAGAGAGAGAGAAAGAGAGGGAGCGAGAGAAAGACGGACAGAGAGGGGGAGCGAGAGAAAGATGGACAGAGAGGGGGAGTGAGACACAGATAACAGAAGAGATGGACAGGGGGAAAGAGTGCCCACAATGCGCACCCAGGCCACACTGCCCACCTGCTGCCACAGGTGTGTCTCCAACCACGTGCCTGTATGTAGTGCAGTTCACCAGGTCACACATCTGAAACAAATCCGTCATCTGAAACAGAGTCCAGAGACATGAATGGCAAAGTACACACAATTGCAGAAGACATCATCGCCTGTCCGTCCCTGAGCAGCCAGGCAGATGTACCCCAGCCCCTCCCGCCGCCCAGTGGTGCATGCCCGCCCCTGCGCACCCAGGCCTCACTGCTCACCTTCCGCCCTTGGCGTGTAGTAATGAGGGCCCACCACGTGCCGCTGCAAGCCACATGCCCGGGGCCCACGGACATGGCACACTCCACATCATGCTGCCCCGCTCCGCAGGCCACCAGGTCTCACATATGATTCTGGGTCTTGATTTCGCCATGGCAGAGGACATACCAGTGCACCGGGCATCATCGCAGGCTGCACACCCGCTCAGCCCTTGAGGTGCCAGTAACTCTGTGATCCGGGATACGACGCCAGAAGGCGGTAGGCCCGTGCTGCCCGCCGGCTCTGGCCTACACTGTGGTCCAGCAGGGCACACAAATCCTGAGCAGTCCGGACGGCCGGGACGGGGCATCATCGCAGGCTGCACACCCGCTCAGCACTTAATGTGCCCCTACCTCAGTGCACCCAAAGTCACCGTCCCGTGGCGATGTGCCTGTGCCGGCCGCAATGTATCCGGTGCCACCAAGTCTGTGTCCCAAAGTCATGGTCCCTGCATGATTGGGTATCGTGTTGCGGACGTCATCATGTCACCTCCGGTCCTGGGGAATGTGATGTTGCAGGGCCCGAGGCCCTCATGCCTACATTAACACCACACGGACGCACCCAGATAGAGAGTGGAAATGGCGTCTAGCACGTGCGCCCGTCCCTTTTCATTGGCAGGGTCACATGTCCCGTGACGCGTGGGCTGCATGGGTGTGGTGTGGGTGTAAACCAGCCGTGAGGGAGTGGCTGTGGCATGCTGACAACTAGACCTGTGAGCAGCAGATCACCACAGGAAAGACAGGGGACATGTAGCGTTGCCGTCCCCCCCTGTGAGCGTAAGCGGAGTGGGCTGGCCTGGCGTATGCCAGTCCAGCGTAAGGGTCTGTATATGACCCCAGGCCCCTGGGTGTGGTTCCGTACTGGGCTGGACAAGGAAGTAACTCATGCGTGTGCCCCTGTTGTTGTGTCAGTGCCACCCGGACCGCATTGGGCAATGTGTCACCCTGTGACCCCTGTCCTCTGAAATGAGCCACATGGACGTAAGAGGAGTCCAGTGAGCCCACATTCATCCATACTTCCACACTTAAAAGACCATAGACATGACACATCTGTGTGTATATGAATGTTTAATGCACATTCAGTGGAGTGTTGCATCTGGAGCAGTACAGGGCCATGCAAACCCCACATGACGATGTTGTCCCGTGGAGGTCCAGCCAGGGTCCTCCAGGGAATGACAAGTCCAAAGGAAGAGGAGCGAGTACAGTCTGCAGTCTGATTGTTGTGTCAATGGCGATCAAACATCATATGGCAGTCCATGTCGAGGTCCAAGGTGAGTGTCGCAGAGTGCATCGGGGGGACAGTGGAAGGTGATGATGCAGAGGGCAGTACCAAGCTGAAGCCGGACCTATGGTTGAGATGCAGGCTGCTGCGTCCTCCTTACCACGAGGGCAGTATCATCCGCATCTTCGTTCTCTGCTGTTTCATGTGCCTCACGTGTGGGTGGTGGTGTTCTGTCTCCAGCACTGTGTGGGAGTGACACATCTGTGGCCGGAGGTGGAAGGTCTGCCGCACTGTGTGGCACTGACACTTCAGGGGGCGGAGATGTGGCTGGAGTGGTGGCAGCAGCATGCATCCGCACCAGGCCTTGTGGCACCAATGCCATGAGGAGGGTCCTGAGGTCATTGAGGAACCCAGCTACCTCTCGCTGGTGTGCAGCCGTGGCAGCCGCTCGTTCCGCATTTGCCCGCTCCATGGTCTCCATTAACCTCCCCATGTTTCCCAACTCCCGTGTGACCTCGCTAGAGCCACTCGGACTGGACAGTTGTACTATTCTCTGAGTCAGGGCTCCAGCGATGTCAGCCATGGTCCATTGGAGAGCATGGAGCGGACTGTGGGTGTCCGTTAGGGACCGTGAGTGGTCCCTGATGGGATTTAGACATCCACGTATGGCATCTAGTTTGTCTGCCATGCGGTCGAAGCCCACCCGCACCTGTTCAGCCAGATTCTCCTGGCACCCCAAAACACGGCGTTGGAAGGCCATGTGTTCTCCGTGGGGGTCCTGGGAGGCAGCAGTGGTGGGAGGGTGCTGCCTACTGTATGGTCTGTGCAGGGGGTGGGGTCTCCTCGTAGCAGCTAGGCTGCCCAGCTCCAGGAAGTGGGCTGCAGAGGCTCTCCACGAGCAGTTGGAGGGCGTCAGAGTCGAAGCTGTGGTCATCCTCTTCGTCTCCAAAGAAGAGAGGGTCGGACTGCTCTGCAGGAGGTGTTGATTCTCCCTCTGCAATGTGAAGCGGAGATGCAGTTTAACAGTGTGTCCACATGTATGTTGTCGCATTGTACATGTTTACATACAGACAGCATGACTGGGTACATTGTGGCTGTTTGGGAGGAGCTGCCTATTTGATGGGGAACAGTGGACATTTTGAAAATATCACGGATGTTTGTTTGTACTTGTACATTATCAACGCACATATCCCTGAAATGCCAATTGTGATTGGCCAGTGTCTGCACCCAAGCGGCACCAGTAGTGTCCTGTGTTCTGTCGTAGGTGTTTTGCGGATTGTGTCACATCGTTGTCAATGTAGATGTGCTCTGTATGTGATGTGTGTGCTGCATTTTTGGGGAGTCGCCCCTGCAGCTCAGATTTTGCTGCCCCTTATCACTTTCATGAGGTGTGCCTCTGACTTCTGTGCTTGTACAGTGTTGACATGTTGCATACTGGGGTAAGTTGGTCTCTTGGTGGGAGTTGGTGGTCTGGGGCATGGTGTGTCCGCAGATGTGCTCAAATTAATTGTGCATGTGTGCCCTTGTGCCCATCTCCACCCGTCCCCCCAGGCCCTGGTGGTTACTCACCCTGTTGCTGTTGTGTCGGGTCCTGTTGAGCAGTGTCCGGGCCCCCAACTCCTGCCACCGTCTCCCCACTGATGACTGTGGACACCATTTCCTCCATGTCGTCCAGCTCCTCCTGTGGTGCTGGGCTCCCACCTCCAGTCTGCATTGCTGCCTTCAGGTTGTTGGCGAGTTTCTGCTTGGTTTTGCGCTTGACATCATTCCAGCGCCTCTTGACCTCACCCATTGTCCTCTTCAGCACTCCGACTGCATTCACCTTGTCCACGATGGACTGCCATAATGTATTTTTTGTTGCCAATGACACAGTGGAGGTGACGAACAGTTGTTGATGATGTTCTGTCACCTCCGTTATCAGGATCCTGTTTTCCTGCGGACTGAACTTCGTCTTCCTCTTCTTCTTGTCCTTGCCCTTCCCTCACCCCGAAGTCCCAGGATGGTCCTCCGGGGGGCTTGTGGGGTTCTGGCTCTCCTCCGTACTTGCTCCGGTAACGTCCATTGTGCTTTGCTGTTGTTTGGCATTTGTCTGTCTGTTTTTTTTCTGGTTTTATGGTGATTGTTCCTGCCTGACGCGTGTGGATTGCAGGCCTGTAGATGGGTTTCGCTGATTTTCGTATCGCGATTGGCCTCATCACAGCTTTTTTTGCGTTGGTGTTTCGCATTTTTGCGGCGTGGCGTTGATTCTAACACGGTCAGTGGGCGCGTTATCTGGGGAGTATCGCATGGGGCCACCGTGTTGTGAATAGTTGGTTACCAAGGCGTTAATTTCCCGCGATGGACTGCGATATGCAAAGTTGCGTTAAGCTAAATTTGCGGTGGTTATCACACCTTCTTGGGAATATGCCCCAGAGTGTACTATACACATTGGCATCTGGTCAAAGTAGGACTCACTATTGACACTACCTGTTTGGTGATGGTATACACTGCTGCATTCACCACTGAGGCTCTCAGCACTGCATCTAATTTTTAGCAGAGACTTATTTGAAGGCAAGATCAGCTTTTTTCAGGAGCTACCTTTGGTGGCTTCACACTAGTTATATCAAAGAGAAAGTGCCCTGCAGCTCCCAATTGCTACCCATAATTTTCTCCGTTATTCACCACATGAACGTCCTATTGATGGTGATTCAGAAGGCTTTCTCATGGTGTTCCTCTTGGCTGGCCCAAAACCTGCCCTGACATTAGATATTCTCAACTACCCATACCTCTTGACCCTATTCCTTCCTGCTCAAACCAAGCGGTCAGTAGGAGTGGAAAGGGCACTATTATTTGTCCCCTATTAGAGATCCACCTATTGTATTTGACCCTGTAAAACTGGGGCGGGATAATATTCCCTATTCTCGGTGGAATCGATTGTAATAGCCAGATTTGGGTGTGGGGTTGCCAGCCAAAATATTAATTCCAGCCACCTGGTTTCTCCACATCTAAATTAGGTTATATATGAAGAACAGTGTAGTCCCCTGTAGTTCAAACAACTTTGTACCAGTAATAGACAAACACAGTTTCCTATTGAAGGTCCCCAAACTGAACAAGAACTGAAACCCAAAAATAGACACCTACCATTTAATGGCCTTACTCAGCAAAAGGACATGATGTGTTTTAAAACTACAAAGAAGGACAATGATGAATGAATAAATGTCCTTGCATGACACCTGTGAAGTACCTGCAGAAAGCCATATGAGGAACTCATCCATGTAAATCCTAGAATCAGAAACAAAGATAAGAACATTCTGCTAACCAGTGCAAAAGTGTTTGTATGCTCTCCTTTAAGCATAGTAGAACTGACTCATACCCAATTGGCACATTAAATTTACTTGTAAGTCCCTACTAAAGTGGTACTACATGTACCCAGGGCCTGTAAATTACATGCAACTGGTGGGCCTGCAGCACTCATTGTGGCACCCACTTAAGTAGCCCTTTAAACATGTCTCAGGCCTGCCATTGCAGCCTGTGTATGCAGTTTTAAATTGACATTTTGACGTGGCAAAGTGAACCATTTGCCAGGTCCAAACCTTCATTTTTAATACATATAAGATACCCCCTTGGGTAAGCCCTAAGCCGCCCACAGGGCAGGGGGCGGTTATATTTAAAAAGTTGGACATGCACTTTTAACGTTTACATGTCCTGGTAGTAAAATCTCTTAAATTTGTTTTTAACTACAGCGAAGCCTACATCTCCCATAGGATAATACTGGGTTCCCTAAATTATTTTTAAGTTAGTGGTAACTTTCACTTGGTAGCAGATAAAAAAGTTTTATATGTTATATATATGATTCACTCAGAGAAGAAAAGAGGAGGTGCAAAAGACTAGAACGTCTGTGGAGATTAAACTATTGCGACCTAGCTAAAGCAATCTATAAAAATGCTTTGAAAGATTTACATAAGTCGCTAAAAACAGCCAGGAGAAAATACATTGTCTCAAGTATCCACAAGGCAGATCACTCTAGTAAAGAGGTGTTTAAGGTAGTACAGACCTTTTTTAAGCCAAAAGCAAGAGACTGAAGTGCAACCATCCCCAGCTCTGTGTGAAGACATTTCTAGCTTTTTTGATAACAAAATCTTAAAGGTCTATGACTCCTTCTCAGCACCCATGGTAACAGAGAAACCGGACACACCATTGGGAGTAGTGGAGGTTCCTCTGTTTACAAATTTCCTACCTATTTCGCATCAGGATGCATTGGCTGAAATTCAAAAATGTAGATCGGGTGCCCCAGATGACCCATGCCCTCCTAAACTTTGGAAAATGCTGTCTCTCTCTCTTACTGGTGCATTAGCTCATATCTGGAATGCATCCCTTGAAACTGGCATTTTTCCCGACAAGTGGAAACACGCTACCCTTCTCCCTTTGAGAAAGAAACCTAATGGTGACCCAGGAGACCTCAACAATCTCAGGCCAATCTCCCTGCTGCCTGCTCCGGGAAAAATGCTAGAGAAGTTGGTCCAGCGTCAACTGACCAACTTTGTCGAGAGCAATGCCTCCCTGCATGATACACAATCTGGTTTCCGAGCGGGCTTTAGCACGGAGACTGCCCTCCTTGAGGTGGCCAAGTCAGTGAGATGGTCGTTAGATTCAGGGGCATCAGCGCTACTGGTGCTCCTGGATCTGTCTGCAGCATTCAACACCATCGACCACGCCCTGTTGGTGCAGAGATTACAAAACACGGGCTTTGGGGGGAAGGTTTTGACCTGGCTGAAATCATATCTAAGCGGCCGTACCCAAAGAGTCGCCTTACAACCATTTGAATCAAAACCTAAACCCCTATGGTGTGGCGTCCCTCAAGGCTCTGCACTGAGCCCTTTACTTTTTAATTTGTACCTAGCCCCACTTTTTTCTTTGATTGCCAACTGGGGTGTGAAGGCAATCTCCTACGCTGACGACACCCAGTTGGTTTTCTCTTTTCAAGAGCGGACGGTAGAGGCTTTTAAGAATTTTAAAGGTTGCTTGAGAGACATAGCCCTTTGGATGAATATAAACAAACTAAAACTCAATGCGAAAAAACAGAGGTGCTGTTTTTTTGGTAAGGGCCCAGTGCCTGTTCCAGATCTGTGGTGGCCATCAGAAATGGGCCCTCCGCCTTCTCCTAGCACTAGTATCAAAAATCTAGGGGTGAGATGGGAGGCTGACCTCTCTTTCTCGGCCCAAATCCAACAGGTCTCCGCCTCGTGTCTTAGTAAATTGAGAAACCTCAGCAAATTTTTACATTTTATGCCAGAAGATTGCCGTAAATTTGTAGTCCATGCCACAGTGACATCCAGGCTGGACTACGCAAACGGCCTATATCTTGGCCTGCCTAAATATTCGATTAGACATCTGCAGATGGTGCAGAATGCAGCTGCGAGACTGATTAGATGCATTCCTTTTCGACATCATGTCTCTCCGCACCTACAGGAGCTACACTGGCTCCCAGTAGCCAAAAGAATCGAATTTAAGGCCTTGACCCTGGCCTATCGGGCTCTTAAGGGAAAATGTCCTAGCTATCTTAAACAAAGACTCTGCCGGTATAAGCAAAATCGATCCCTGCGGTCAAATTCTCAGAATTTGCTCTATGTTCCCCGCTTTGCGAAAGCCCGTCTGGGTGGTAGGGCGTTCACAGTAAGAACGGCCAAAATGTGGAATGCCCTGCCTGGGTATCTCCGCCAAGCTAACACAGAGACCTGTTTCAGAAAAGCGCTGAAGACATGGCTCTTTAGCAATGACTAGGCCTGGCCCCAGTGCCCAAACTTCCATGCATGCGTTGCTTGCTGCTAGAGCGCCGGGACACCTCTGTTGTTGAGGTAGCTGTTCGCGCTATACAAGCTCCAGTATTATTATTATTATTATTATCCCTCTTTAACGGTAAAATCCGATTTTAAGCCTCAATTATAAGAACTCCATTTTTAGAAATTTGGCATTCTTTTATCCAAACCATTTAGTGCCTGCAGCCTGGATCCTGGGTCACATGACTAGGTGTATCTGGCATTTGGCCTTCGTCCATTGCTCCCAGACAGTAAGACAAAGGGAGACTAGGTATTGGCAGGATGGGCCATCTCTGACTTGTTGGGGGTGGAGCTGTCACCTACTACACTTGCACATCACAAAGCCTCTGCCTGAGCATACTCACAAATGCCCAGGGCAAGGAGGCAGGGCATTTCAAAACACCTCTGACAGTGGAAACCTCCAGAACCTTCTGCTACTTCAAAGAGGGCACCAGGTATAAATAGTGGACCCTCAGACCCTTCAGTACACCTCTGGACTTGTGGAAGACTCAAAAGGACCGCTGTGCCACTCTGCAAGGACTGCTATTCTGTTGCCCTGCTGCCTAAGTAAAAGGTCTAGACCTGCGTCTTGATCACAGGACCACCAGAGTGACTCCAAGGGCTAGTAGGCTGGCCTCCTGACCAGAGCCTTCGGGTGCAGAAAAGGCTCCAACCCAGCACCTGGACTCTGTCTACTGTGAGTCCTACCTCCCCAAAGTAGTGCCACCCCGCTCTTGGATCCTCCCTTGGAAGAGGGCCTGAAGGTGCTCTGCCAGCTCAGCTCTGGTCCTGTTAGCAAAACCCACACAAAATGAAGCATCTCTGCAGAGCCAAATCAGAGGTTCCGCAATGCATCCCTGAAGTGGGACCTCATATTGCAGCCCGCAGGAATGCTGCTGTGCAATGCATCCTTGAAGCAGGCCTTCGCATCAGAATCCCCTCGTCGACTGCATACTTAATGATGATGCAGTACTTCACATTGCAGGGCCACAGCTTCTTCGGAACCGCCGGTGCTCGATGCTACCTCGACGCAGGACTTCTCATCCAAAGCTCCCATTGACAGCATCCTCGACAACAATGTAGGGCTCTACCACACAGCCCTGCAGCTTCTCTGAACAGTTGCTGCGTGATGCACCCTCAACGTGGGATCTCGCAACTCTCCATTAACCAGGATTTGGGGTACTTTGTTCAGCAGGCCTAACTTGGTCCCTCATGCAGCCCACGCTCCATCGGGGTCGGGCTGAACTTCTGTCTTTGTCCCAGTCCGGAGCAACCAGATAACCATAGTAGTCATTTGTGCTTCTAGGCACTATTTCACTTAAATCTTTGAAACTGCATATCTCCAGTTCTACTGATAGGATTTTTGTTGTTTGGAATTCAACTAATCTATTACATTTTACTCTATTCTTCTAAATGGGTGTCTAAATGGGATTTTCCTTGTGTTTTCACTTTATTACTGTTTGAAGTGCTGCATAAATACTTTACACATTGTTTCTAAGTTAAGCCTGACTGCTTTTGTGCCAAACTACCAGAGGGTTAAGCACAGGATAATTTGGGATTTGCGTTTGTTTCACTCTGACAGAGATTGCGGTTGCTGCTTGAGAAGGGGTTCACCTCCCTCAACCAGTAACTCAACTTTCAACAATGGGCATATCACAGTCACTTTTGTGGTGACATAGCAGTATGATGACTATAGGACACACTCTTCCAACAAGTGCCAGTACACACAGATACATTCAACTATGAGGCATCTGTGGAACAGGAGTTAATCTGAGTCAAAACCCAGGTTTGGATTTTTGACCAGACTGAATGTAGCCCAGAAACAACGAGGAAAAAAGGTGTAAGGCTTTGAATGATATAATGCTGTTCAAGTTTATCAAAATCAGAAGCAAGATAAGAATGCCAAATTCCTATTCATCTTACATAAAATTAAAATTTGGATTGCATCACTGGAATTCAATTATGATGAGTAAAAAATCTCAAACTTATGTAGACAGAGAGCTATATAATTTCTCCAGCTATCAAGATGTCACAAGTAATCCAAGGGACCAAACAGGAACAAAATCATACTATATGTTCCAAGGCCCTCTTTCCAAGTTGTCCTGACTTTGGTGCAGATACCAGGGGGACGGAATTATAATGCTGGCTCGTAACTCTACACCAACGCCTGGCCATTATCTGTGTTTTCCTTGAAATGGGGAATAACTGCTCAGTCCTGTAGTTGCTGAATGATTTACCAAGCACTTTTTTTTAATCATTTTGACAAAAAAACAGTGTCATTTCCTATCTGCTCTTATCAAGTGGAAAGAGTCAGCGAGAGTGCTGGTATGGGGTGGGTGGTGATGTGGAGGTACATAGGAGTACAGGATACATTTGTATCTGTCCTGGGGAGTACTGTCTGCTCCTCACAGGCTGGTGATGGGGGTGGGCAGTTGCAGGGCAATGCTGCTGCGCCTAGCCCTGGTCCTGCAGCAACATTTGCATTGTCAGAATTATAATGTGCAGAGTTTTGGGATGCAAAAAAACCAGACATTGACACACTTGTAATGGAGACTTGGAATATTTCACCCAAAGTTATCAGACCAGGTGAAATTCCAAAAACGCCTAATGAGGACCAAAGGTTATAGTTAGATATGCAATTAAAAAAACATGAAGACATTTACGATAAAAGTGACAAGTCTATTCAAGGAAAGACTTGGTAATATACTTTTGCCACAAGTCATGGCTACTGACAATACTAGTGATAAAGTATTTAACAAGCGGCATCCATAATTTAACACATCTATATGTCGGCCTTGATTTAAAAAACAAACTTTCCGTAGGTGTGCCAAAGCTCTATTTGAGGGTGCAAACCACTAATTCAAAAATGGATGTATTTGATAACCACAGAAAGCAGTTGAATGTTTAGGGTTAGCGGTAGGACGACTGGGCATCCGCTGAACACCATTAATTGGTCATTTTATGATGATTCACCAACATTCACAATGTTGAAATGTTTGTAGCATTCTGGTTTTGCCCATGCACAGGTATATATGAACATAAGCTTCCGTGCAAAAGGCTAGGATTTTTAAAGATTCTGGGGCATATTATCAAGGGCTTTATCGCCGCTTTAGCAGCACTTTTTGCCGCTAAAGCTGCAATATTTTTATCGCCCTATTAGCAAGCTGTCGCTAACAGGCGTTAGCGACAGCTTTTAAGCGTTAGCGGCCGGTTTTACCATCGCCTTGCATGTCAGCGATAATTGTCGCTAATGACATGCAAGGTAGGCGTTCCCCACTAAAAGCGACTGAAAACAGTCGCTAGCACAACAACCCTATTAGCAAGGCAGGCGATGCGATAAAATAATTCGCGCTAAAGCGCGTTTATCGCTAGATTTTATCACCTGCTAGTGAGGATGACTTACCTGTTTAAAGTATAGGAGGTGGATTCTAATGCTGAATCCACCTTAGCGTTAATGCGAGAATATTGCTGGTTTTCCAGCGATATTTTCGCATTTTGCCGCTATCGCTGGAAAAATTATCGCTATGGAGATAAACCTTGTTAATAGGGTGTTATCTCAGCGATATTTTCCAGCAATAGGCGGCGTTAAAAATTCGCGCTAAGCGCGGTTAGCGATAAATATCGCTATTCCTTGATAATATGCCCCTCTATTTGAAACAGCAGTAAGAAAGAAATATAAAATAAAATATTTAAAATAGAAACCAAAACATATAAAACTCTTTTTGGGATATGAACATGTTTGAAGCCAGTTACCTTACGTATTTTTACATATCAGTTACAGATATATCTGGACCTCATAAAATGCGAGTATATGTCCATGACCATAATTAATTATCAGGTTAAGCATTTGTAAATTCATCCTTATTAAACCTTCTCCACACCAGTTTGAAATGACTGGCCATGTGGGCAGGATACATTCACTCTTCAAAAAAAATTAAAAATAGCTTGAATCCATTGATTAACTGCAGGATGGCTGTTATCTTACCACTTCACGCAATATGCAAACAAGTTATGAAGATAGTAAGGACATTAAAGTTATACATAAAACTTACAAGTGATACTCAGTATAAATAATTACATCTTCAAATATAAGAAGACTACCCGGTGAACAAAATATTATTCTAAACACAAGCTCGGAAGAAAGTTCATGCTGATAGGACATGATTCAAACATATAGCCATAATCAGCTGTCAGTCACTAGAAGCATGGACATCGGCTTGAGGGCCCCGGTCTGGTACTTCACTTAGATATTTTACCAGGATTTTATAGAAGGCAAAAAGGATCACAAAAATTAGAATATATACTTTAAAATTGCTATGCATAAATGTGACTTTCTAAGTGAATCTACAAAAAGACTTTGATTAATATCTACAGCTTACCAGTTAGACCAGTTTCCAAACAACAATGGGAACTGATCATGATGGCGGAAAAATCTGAAAGATCTGAGATCTTTGACTGGCTAGTGTTCCACAAGGTGGAATAGTTTAAAGAATCTACTGTTGGTCCACTTCTAATCTCCAAATAACATAGTCACACAATTGAAGGTATTTAAAAAGTTCATGCTGAGGAACAGAGAACTCATCTTACAATTCTCTTAAGTTTTTAAGGAATTCCTACTGCTTATATATTTGATACACAAGTATAGACCTGAATTATGCTAAGCAAGTGTTTTAAACATTCAAATGGTAGCATGTAGCTCTTAGAAGTAGAAATCAGCCACATCCAGCAGATGAAAAGAAAAAGAGAAGTACATCTCTGCTCATGTCTGCTCACAATCTTGGTCTTAGTCACAAGAGATAAAGGGAAAATTCAGGGTTCTCCCAAATGTTAGATAAACCCTTACAGTTTGACCATTTATTGTCAGCGGACTTGGTTCTCCATGCTATCAGCCTGGAAAAGAGCATAGGTAAACACAGGTGAGGAGGGGTCTACCAGTGAAACTGATGTCCATTTTTGTGAATGTTTGCAAATCCTCCACCTTACCACATTGGTCCAGTCACCCATCCAGGGCGATACATTATTTGTGGGGCTAAAAGTATGGAGATAGTGCATTAAGTGATGAGGGTCTGTATGGCACACCACATTTTTGGGCACATGGTGATAGGCTGACACTGCAGTCATGCAACTACTGACACCTCCTGTGTGAAAAGCTGTAATGAAGTTTTTCCTTGAAGTTTTAACTTTGCACTAATATCCATTATGTGCAGTGCTTTCTCATAGCTTTCAATTGATGGATCAAAGACTAAAGAACATGTCAACTTCATTTTTAAAATCACTAAGAGACATCATATCTTGTCCAGGGCACAAAGTAAATTTTAAGTATCACCAGCACAGAACATCCAGGAAGAAGTAGAAGGATAAAGGATAACCTTGTTTTCACCAAAATAATACTGTTGGTACATACCATGCCCTAAATACTAGATAGGTGACAGAGCAGCAATCTCAGAGAACACAGTCAGCCAGCCACTATTTGATCTACCATCTTGACAATTTTGGAACAAAATAACGACTAGCCCAAAATACTACACAAGGCCAGCGCTGCTCTGAGATAACATATTTATAATATTAAGGGCCTGGTAGGTAAAAGCTCATGGGAGCTCTTCCTATTCAGTGCACTAGATAACGAATCCCACACTCATGGGACCGCTCATATGGCATAACATAATCCAGATCAAATTGATCACTCCCACATTATTGAAGCCTCCCTGACACCTTTTTTGTAATACATATGTCTCGAAAAGCACTCAACAGATTTATACCAAATAATCAAATAGTTCTTGTTTTTACCAAGTTTGCTGTAATTCCATTGAACATTTTCAAGTACATTGGCGAGCAATCTTTTTCCCATGGGAACTTTTTCCCCTGAAGCTCGACATGTTCAATTTATTCAGATGCACTATGCAAGTGCTACATTTGAGTGTAGGATCGTAAAACTGGGTGAGAGGTATAAGCAAACCAAAAGTGTGAACTGAGACTTAACCATAACGACGCAACCACTTTCACTAACTATATGTATTAGAGAGTGGTGGTCACCACAGTAATGGTTGAGACACACTTTCCATTAAATCAGTATTTTTTGATTTGCTTATAACTTTTGACTCCATGGACGGATTTTGATGAAATTTGTTAAATTCATTCAGCTAAATTTCTACATGTAAGTTTTGTGCACATCCATCCATAGAATAAAGGTTAAGTGGGGGCATGGGTGAAAAACAAGTGTTTTCCTATCAAACTCCCACAGGGAATTTTGCTCACACCTATAGCCCAAATAGATGAACGGATTTACATCTAGCTTGGCATGAAAGTAGAACTTGATGTAAATCCATTCACTAGTTTTTGAGTTGTAAGCATTTACAAAAGTGTGCAGGCAGGTTTTACATGGTTAAACACTTTTGTATATCTCCGCTCTTTGGAACTCAATCATTTGTGAGTTCTGGATTTAAAAATGGGAGATCTCATTCAATGATGAAGCCTTTTTCCCATTGTCTCTGTTGGATCTGTGGTACCAAAATTAGTACAGTTGATCAGAGAGATCAGATTGAATGAGAAATATTTCTCAGGAGGCAACCATTACAGAACTTTGGTAAATGTACCCTGACGCCCATGTCACAGCATGGGCACCCACAAAAGGCCCTCCTTAGATTAAATCCTTTTAATAAGTGGTAAGATTTGTGAGTGAGATTTCTGACTTGCGAATCCAAGTCAGTTGAAATGGCTGGTGGGGACCATGGTATCTGTTGCGCTACTGCAGGCCCTGGCTTCCATTTGAGATGTTGTGTATTCAAGTCAGAAATCTGACTTGTGATTCTGATCCAAGATTCAGGGTGTAAATCTTGCTTCAGATTCACAAATCCTATTTAGGTTTTGCAAATCCAATAAATATTTTTTTTAAAAGGGGCTGGTCAAAAGACCGCCCTGTGTGCATCTCAATAGGGAAGGCCTTCACCCAAACCCCACTGGGCATATCAAAGGGCAGGTGCAGCAGGGGTTGATAGCCCTCAAGGTGAGTTGTCCAATGGAGTGCCTTTCTTTTTTTAACTCAAATTCACAAATCCTCTTCGGATTTGCGACTGGGCAGAGGATCTCTGGATTAACACGCGAGATAGCTCTGAAATGTAACCTCTTCATGCTCAGACCATAGGTCTTTGTAAATGTTAATTTCCTAAAAACTACTGAAGGAATTTAGACCATAACGAGGACTAAGGTACTTCCTTATGTAAAGTTCTACTCACATAACAGGTTTGCTATAATTCTATACAACCACTTGTCTGTATGGGGCACAAAGAATGCTCTTGGTGTTAAAATGAGAAATGTCACTGTTGGGACCCCCTGGATTTGAACTGTGTTTACCATGAAGAAAACAAACTGGATGAACTTTTATTGGGGTAACATTTTCTGCACATTAATGAAACAGAGCCAAAATAATTAAGAAAACAATAACATTTCTTTAAAAAAAACTCAGACCTAACCATAACAACACACTTCTATTTTAATGCATATTGTGTGTATGTGTATATATATATATATTCACTGAAAAAACCGTAGGTTTCAGGCACGTTATAGTTACAAATTAGCATTTTAAAAACCTTTGAAATTCACTGAAAAAACCATAGGTTTCAGACACGTTATAGTTAGAAATTAGCATTTAAAAAACCTTTGAAATTCACTGAAAAAACCATAGGTTTTAGGGACAGTTATACTTAGTTGGACATTGCACTCGTACAAAACCCGTGAAATTCCCCGTTATAGTTAGTTCAGCTAACTATAACTTCGCACCCCACAATGCACTGCTGATGACGTCACATATTACATCACTCATGACATGGTCAGTGACATCACTGATGACATCACTGATGTCATCTCAAATGACATCACTGATGACATCATCCAGTGACTGTGTGTTTCTGTAAAGTTTAAATATGTTTAATATATATAGGGAAAGGCGTATTGAAGAATGAGTGGGTGTATAAGTGTCTGAATGGATGATTTAGTACGTGCGTGACTGACTCTACAAGTGAGTGATTAAACGTATCTTACTGAATGCATGGGTTAGTGACTAAACTGTGTGAATGTCTGTATCCGTCTGTTGGTGTGTAAGTGGATGCATGGATTTGCGAATAGCTACATGAGTGTCTATATGGGTTATTGATTGGTTCTATGAGTATCTGTATGGGTGCCTGAGTGTTTGTGTGGATGGGGTGTGTGCGACTGTGCATAGATGTGTGAGTGGGTGATTCACTGGGTGGATGGTTTCAAGAGTGCATCTGTGATAGACTGTATGGGTGGGTAAGTGTGTGTAAGAGTGTGTTAGTGAGTGAATGTATGTCCCAGTGGTACATGTGTGAGTAACTACATATGTGAAAGGCAGTATATATGTGTATTGGAGTATATAAATAGCTATAAGCGAGAGTGAGTGATTGTGATAGTGGCTGTATGGATGAATGTGTGCTTGTATCAGTGATTGTATAAGAGCGTAACAATGTGCTAGTATTTGTATGATTAAGTGAGCTGGTGTGTGTATAACTGTATAGGTGAGTAAATGGCAGTGTGTTTAATTATTTGCATGACTGACTAGGTGTGTGAGTACCTCTATGGATGAGTGGCGGTGTTTGAGTGTCTATATAGGAGTAAGAGTGCATATGATAGTCCTGTACTGAGTGACCATAAGTATGAGTGACTGTACGGGTGAGTGAGTGGATGTGTGTGTGTAGACCTAAGAATCAGTGAGTGGGTATGTAGTTATTGGTGTTGGAGTGTCTATGGTTTTGCGAATGGCACTCTGTAATTTAGATTGGGTGTATCAAAGGTTATATTAGGGTGTGAGGAGCTGCATCAGATTATCACGTGGATGATGTCATCAGTGATGTCATTTGAGATGTCATCAGTGATGTCTTCAGTGATGTCACTGACCATGTCATGAGTGATGTAATATGTGGCGTCATCAGCAGTGCATTGCGGGGCGCGAGTTATAGTTAGCTGAACTAACTATAACGGGGAATTTCACGGGTTTTGTCACGAGTGCAATGTCCAACTAAGTATAACTGTCCCTAAAACCTATGGTTTTTCCAGTGAATTTCAAAGGTTTTTTAAATGCTAATTTCTAACTATAACGTGTCTGAAACCTATGGTTTTTCAGTGAATTTCAAAGGTTTTTAAAATGCTAATTTGTAACTATAACGTGCCTGAAACCTACGGTTTTTCAGTGAATTTCAAAGGTTTTTAAATGACAATTTTTAAATGTATTAATTTTTATATTAATTTTTTTCATACTGATTTACTACATTTTTAGAAACAATTTCTTTTACATATTTTATTTTTAAATTACATTGTAATTACATTATACATTACATTACAAAAATACTTTCTCAGAATGAATTACTTTAGTTTAAATACTTTGCACATAGGCAATAGACTTTTAAGTACAGTAGTTACAGTTGTTGCAATGGGCAACACATTTTCAAACACAATGCAACATTCAGCTCAATGTGAATTTCTAGTTAAATGCAATTAGTTACTTTATGGATTACTTTTCTAACCACAGGACTGGATCCTAGATTCAGTCCTGGTACATCTCCTGTAAACAGTTGAGTAAAAGCGTTTTGGTTACAGTCGTGATTTTTAAGGAATATTATTGTATTTTAAAAGTTGACACTTAGAAACTTTTTCTCATAGAATCACCAATGTTATCCTATGGAAGGAAATTCACTTAGCAGGTAAAAACTGTTATCGTTACTTTTTCTTACTCAGTGTTGGATCCTGGATCCAGCACTGGTGCATCTCCTGTAAACAGTTGAAAGAATGCGTTTAAGTCATACAGGCGATTTTAAGGAATATTTGTAGTTTGTGAAAATCGACACTTTGAAACTTTTCTGCTGAAAACCAGACAATGGATTCCTATGGAAGAAAATATAAGTTACTGGTAAGTACGGTTAAAATTACTTTTCAGGACCAGTACTGGGCTGAAAGATGCAGCACTGAGGTCTCTCCTGATAACAGGTGAGTAAATCAGAATTCGGATTTCGGCTGATTTTAGAGGAATATTTTAAAGTTCCAAAACTCCACACTTAGAAGAATTTCCAAGTGAAACCAGTCAATGTTAGCCTATGAAGGAAATTCAAGTTACCGGTAAGTACGGTTAAAATTACTTTTGAGGATCAGTACTGGGCTGAAAGATGCAGCACTGAGGTCTCTCCTGATAACAGGTGAGTAAATCGGAATTCGTATTTCGGCTGATTTTAGAGGAATATTTTAAAGTTCCAAAACTCCACACTTAGAAGAATTTCCAAGTGAAACCAGTCAATGTTAGCCTATGGAAGGAAATTCAAGTTACTGGTAAGATACGGTTAAAATTACTTTTCAGGACCAGTACTGGGCTGAAAGATGCAGCACTGAGGTCTCTCCTGATAACAGGTGAGTAAATCAGAATTCGGATTTCGGCTGATTTTAGAGGAATATTTTAAAGTTCCAAAACTCCACACTTAGAAGAATTTCCAAGTGAAACCAGTCAATGTTAGCCTATGAAGGAAATTCAAGTTACCGGTAAGTACGGTTAAAATTACTTTTGAGGATCAGTACTGGGCTGAAAGATGCAGCACTGAGGTCTCTCCTGATAACAGGTGAGTAAATCGGAATTCGTATTTCGGCTGATTTTAGAGGAATATTTTAAAGTTCCAAAACTCCACACTTAGAAGAATTTCCAAGTGAAACCAGTCAATGTTAGCCTATGGAAGGAAATTCAAGTTACTGGTAAGTACGGTTAAAATTACTTTTCAGGACCAGTACTGGGCTGAAAGATGCAGCACTGAGGTCTCTCCTGATAACAGGTGAGTAAATCAGAATTCGGATTTCGGCTGATTTTAGAGGAATATTTTAAAGTTCCAAAACTCCACACTTAGAAGAATTTCCAAGTGAAACCAGTCAATGTTAGCCTATGAAGGAAATTCAAGTTACCGGTAAGTACGGTTAAAATTACTTTTGAGGATCAGTACTGGGCTGAAAGATGCAGCACTGAGGTCTCTCCTGATAACAGGTGAGTAAATCGGAATTCGTATTTCGGCTGATTTTAGAGGAATATTTTAAAGTTCCAAAACTCCACACTTAGAAGAATTTCCAAGTGAAACCAGTCAATGTTAGCCTATGGAAGGAAATTCAAGTTACTGGTAAGTACGGTTAAAATTACTTTTCAGGACCAGTACTGGGCTGAAAGATGCAGCACTGAGGTCTCTCCTTATAACAGGTGAGTAAATCGGAATTCGTATTTCGGCTGATTTTAGAGGAATATTTGTATGTTTCAAAAATCAACACTTAGAAACTTTTTCAGCAAAAAGCAGGCAATGATATCCTATGGAAGGAAATTCAAGTTACTGGTAAGTACGGTTAAAATTACTTTTCAGGACCAGTACTGGGCTGAAAGATGCAGCACTGAGGTCTCTCCTTATAACAGGTGAGTAAATCGGAATTCGGATTTCGGATGATTTTAGAAGAATATTTGCACAATGGTGAAGGGAGGGGCGGGGCCTGAGGTGACATCTGTGCAAACGCGCCCGTGGCGCGTTTTAAGTTGGGGATTAAGTCCCTTGAATCCTGAGGGTCCCTAGGGGCCAACTTAGCCCACCAGGAACCTCCAATATGCGCCAGGGGGCTGCATTGCAGAGACGTGTAGAGAGGCCACACCCCTTTTACACCTCTCTGCAACGCAGCTCTGTGGCGCTTTCTGGATGTACCTGTTGGGCTAGTTGGCCTCAGGGACCCTCAGGATTGAAGGGATTTAATTCCCCATCTTAAAACGCGCCACGGGGCCTGTTTGCACACATGTCACCTGAAGCCCCGCCCCTCCCTTCACCACTGTGCTAACGCGCCCGTGGCGCGTTTTAAGTTGAGGGATTAAGTCCCTTGAATCCTGAGGGTCCCCGGAGTCCAACTAGCCCACCATATACCTCCAAAAAGCGCCACAGAGCTGCGTTGCAGAGAGGTGTAAAAGGGGCGTGGCCTCTGTACACCTCTCTGCAAGGCAGCCCCTGGCGCATACTGGAGGTTCCTGGTGGGCTAGTTGGCCCTCAGAGACCCCCAGTATTCAAGGGGAATTCGTTCCCCCTCTGCAAACGCGCCAGATACGTTAAATCACTCACTTATAGAGTCAGTCACGCACCTACTAAATCATCCATACAGACACTTACACACCCACTCATTCTTCAATACGTCTTTTCCTATATATATTAAAAATATTTCAACTTTACAGAAACACACAGTCACTGGATGATGTCATCAGTGATGTCATTTGAGATGTCATCAGTGATGTCATCAGTGATGTCACTGACCATGTCATGAGTGATGTAATATGTGACGTCATCAGCAGTGCATTGTGGGCGCGAGTTATAGTTAGCTGGACTAACTATAACGAGGGAATTTCACGGGTTTTGTACGAGTGCAATGTCCAACTAACTATAACTGTCCCTAAAACCTATGGTTTTTTCAGTGAATATATATATATATATATATATATATATATATATATATATATATATATCCAAGGAATTCCCGGTTAATTACGACATCAGTAACGGCTCGGGCACAGGCTCCAAGTTGCGTGAAAAAGATTTATTTAGAAAGCATGGTCCATATGACGAGTTTTGGCCGCTGACCTGCGGCCTTGCTCACATAACGCGCTACGTGACACTGGTGTTCAATTTATACAATAAAGTTTTTTACATTTTTTTCGACACGGCTGTCGTTTTTACACAGGTGAGTGAAGTTTAAACTACCCTAGGCAGCGAATCACATGGAAAAAGCAGTATGTCATGGAAAGCATTAAAAGACTCACGATATGGCCAGGTGAATGGACATAGAAGCAGTAACAACATGATTATAATGGAGAAGAAACATTCTACTCATTTTATATATAGTACATAGCAAAAGTTATAGTACATCATAAAAGTTATCAGTGCTGCATTCCTAAATATACAAAAATGGCTGCATAGCGCGTAGGTATGTCTCAGTGATTTGAACAAATTAAATTAAATAACTCAAACCAGACAGCAATGCGAGAAATATATGGCATAAACAAAATAAGGGCTGACAGTGTACCTGGGCTACCTGACTGTTGACTTAAGAAATAATGATGTGCTCAACCGATCGAATCATGCAGCAGCGAGGGTACTAACAGAACACTATTGTTATAGAAAACCATGGGGCATATGTACAAGCCCCTATCACCACCACAATGACGCTGTGGTGGCGATAGGGGCTTAGCCTTATTTACAAGGCAGCGTTAAGCCACTTAACATGGCTTAACGCTGCCTTGTAAATAAGGCCCCCTTTCACGCTATGGTTAGCGTGAAAGGGGTGGGCAGTGGGTGTTGCTGTGGGCGTTCCATCGCAACACCCATTGATTTTGGCGCTGCACCCTATGTATAAGGGCAGCGTACATAGGAGGCAGCGCCAAAATTAAGACCAGGGAAAACCTGGTCTTAACTTTGCGAAACGAGGAGAAATGCATTATTTCGCCTCGTTTTTGCTTTTTCTATGTGTGCTGCCTTGTGCAGCACACATTGAAAAAGCATACTGCCATGGATTGTTTATGTACATGAAGGTCCCCCTTCCTGTACATAAACAATCTGTAAAAAAAATGCCATTTTATGACTTTCATGTTTGCTGCATGAAGCAGCACACATAAAAGTGACAAAATTGCATTTTAGGATTGCTTATGTGCAGGAAGGGACATCTTCCTACACATAAACAATCCTCCCCTGCACGCAGACACCATTGCACTATGGTGCAAGGGTGCCTGCGTTGGCGCTACACTGATAAGTGTAGAGCCAGCGCAGGGAGAAACGCAAGGCTGCACCATATCCTTGTAAATATGGTGCAGCCTTGCGTTTCTGAAGTGGCGGAGTGAGGCGTTAAACCATGACGGCTAACGCCTCACTCCGCCACTTCCTCGTACATATGCCCCCATGTGTACTAAAGTTCAATGAGACATGCCGCATAAGCGCTAGATGTGCATGTAATTATGGCTGCTAGTGAGTCAGTTAAGCAAGCCACTAAATTGTGCATGCCCTAGGGTACGTGAAAGTGCTACAAGTGATTAGTGCTACATTAACAAAGCAAGTGCTCCTAGAGGAATTGCTAAGGCATGTGAATTCAGTATAGTAGTGTAAATGTGAATTTAAAAAGTAAACAACTGAATATACATCTGGCTAAAAAGCGCGGACTGCAAATGCGAAAAATATCATAGGACACAGATCACAGTGTAATTATTGGTGGTCACAGAGAATCATATGGAGTGTAATCACCCCCACTGAGAAACACAAAGAGTAAAAGATAGAACTGTTCAATGCTTAACTAAAGGAGTGTGGTTATGCATATTAGCATTGCACCTGTAGGCATGAATGCCCTACTCAGATAATCACATGCAAAGTAACTCCAATAACATAAAGAAAAACAGACTATACCGAGAGAAAATATCAGTTGGAGTAATTCAGTACATTAATGCGGCACATTGAGTTTGGCGGTGGGATGGACAAAAAACAACAGAAACGGGTACAGATCCAAATCAATATAGAAAATTATAGATAATTATGCAAATCCTCACTCATGTTTAAACCCCATGGTGTTTTAGTATTTAAATCCATTATAGAGCGTGTCTCAAGCTGTCTAAGGAGTTTTTCGCGGTTACAACATCTCCTTGATTATTGCATGATCTGTAGTAATTCCTATCATGTATATGTCAGACTCGGTAAATGCCTGAATGTGTCACCAGTACACAACGACATGAGACTGAACCAAAAGATTAACATCATGGATTAATTGGCATTGGAGTAATAAATGTAACATCATTCCCTACTAGTTAAAATGTTCATGCATAATAGAATACATGCCATGAAATATGTAGATACATGTAAGCCCACTCTAACGATGAATGATGCTTCAGTTGAAGTTTTTGTTTATTATGACTACCACTCCCACAATGCCTCATAATGGTATAAGTGGGAGATAGGTATAAAAAGGAAGAAGCGAAGATGGACTATCGCTATGTACCGTGACCAAGACCTGTGTGGTTGAAACGCGAAGGAGGAGTGAGATGGCTTTCCAATAAATGAATTGTAAAATCCCCAAGAAAGTGCTGCGTTATTTCAGATTTTGGTGAGAAATATACTTTCAAGGATAGTCCAGCCTTGCCGCATGCACCAGCTGATAAGTGCCCCCTTTGCTGATGGACTGTGTTGTTGGATTAAATTGTGCACGGAGGAGCGCCCGACATCTGTTTTCTGCTTTAAACAAATCTGAAAATGTCTACCGTGTGGGAAATGTCGATGTGAAAGGAAATATGGCCATACACCACCAGGGAAGATGAAAACGAGCAAAACAATACTGGCCAGGAAACTGCCTGCACACAACCCCCAAGCGTCAAGATTGAGCGTTGGTGAACAGAGTTGGAGGACTCCGAACGACCGGTAGACTCCCAGGTGAGAGCGCTGTGCGCATACGGGAAGGTGTTGTGTTTTGACGCAGCGAGTGAACAAACTGCCCCAGGCACATGCTGTGCTTGGAGCAGAGATAGAAATTTCACTTCCTAATGGGGATAAACGAGCTTCAGCAGTAAATCCATTGCCATCAGTGTGGAACTCCTGGAACAAAGCGAGTCTGTACATTTGGAACAAGTGGAATCCGCTCTGTTTGTAACAGTTATCAATCGAGTGGCATTTCAGATACCCACTGAGACCAACAGATAATAACATGGAGGAAAGAGCTGCCAAACGAATACAAAAGGCAGAAATAATTTTTCAAAAAGGTAATAAAACACTGAGAAACAGAACAGAGGAGCCTAGACCAGGGAGTTCAGGAGAGATGACACTAAAACAAATGTTTGTCCAACTTGAAAGAATGTTAAGAAAAGAAATAACAAAAAGCTGGGAAGTAATAACACTTGAGAAATATATAGAGTGTGGAAGAGTTCCAAGAGGCCTAAGAATTTTCACATTACCTAATCACCCGGACACTAAGTCAGAAATGTTAGAAGAGTGGAGAAATAATAACATGCAGTGTTCGCGCAACATGATTCTGATAATTGTGAAATATGCTAAAAAGGATATTGAGGAACTACATAAAAACATAGCAGAACTAGAGGCACAAATCCAAGCATCTAAACAAGAAGAGGAATCTAAAAACTAAGAAAAGAAATGGAACACAATTTGGACAAACATGAGAGTGAAGTGAAAGAGCGAAAAGAACGGAAATTCAGAAGAGATGAACATGATTATGAGTGTGGTGCAATACTAACATTTGCCAAACGCTTTGATGCTTTGAAACAACAAATGCATACCAACAAACAAATACCACAAGAATCTCCAAACACGACGCAGAGTGAATCAGACACTGACTTCAGTGAAGGAGAAGGATCAGCGACCTCCACCTGTGGCACGTCTTTTTTAGACGAGATGAAACTG
Organism: Calotriton arnoldi; assembly: GCA_963921515.1. NCBI lineage: Eukaryota > Metazoa > Chordata > Amphibia > Caudata > Salamandridae > Calotriton > Calotriton arnoldi. Next base: position 447,424 of record CAWUFW010006689.1, on the reverse strand, counting down.
CTGTACTTAGATCAGAAAACACCAAGAGGAAGGGGAAGAGGACGTGGTACTGGACCTGGAAGAGGAAGGGGAAAAGGCCAAACTGGAAGGAGAGGAAGCGGCGAAAGACAAGAAGAGGCTCCGGAAAAAACAAAGGGGTACCATCTGCACAATTGAACAACAAACAAATGATAAGTGAGGATGGGAAAACAGAACCTAACTTAATCATAAATCTATCCAAGTACAAGTTAACCAAGGACGAACAAAGTCTTCTAAATAAAGGCCTTACTTTCTGTCCAGAGAAGCATCATGATCATGTTGAGACCAGGATAGACATTTACAAATTTGTACGTAAATTAAAACTAGCAACATTTTTCAACAAACAGAACAGGAACAACACCTCAGAATCCATGAATCGAGAAGTTGCAAATGTGGAGTCCATGAATGAATTTACAATTTCAGAAGTAAAGGACTTAAGAACAGCCTATGGTCTCGTGAATGACAGGATGATGTGAACTTATCTGACTCTCAAGTCTTGGAACAAATGGGTATCAGCACAGAGAAACACATCATTACCAAATTTAAGAATAAATCAAAATTCTGCCCAGCACTACATCCTGGCAATCGGATAGACACATTTCACGATCTAGTAGTGTTGGATTTGGAGTTGATGGAAAATGTAAAACATGGTCGCACAAAAGAAAATCTCACTACTGAAGAATGCAAAGCATTGGAGTCACTAACTAACAACAACCTCATAGAAATCAAGCTGGCGGATAAGGGTGGCAACATAGTGATTTTGGACAAAGATGAGTACATTCTGGAAGCTATGTGGCAATTAAATAATAGAACCAACTACACCAAACTGAAGAGAAACCCAATCAATGACTTAGTAGTGAAATTAAACAACAAATTAAAGACTTGGAATGAAATGGGACTACTAAGTGACAAAGAGGCTTTATTCCTGAACAATGACAATCCCATCATACCCACCTTCTACTTCTTGCCTAAAGTACATAAAACATTAACCAGACCACCTGGAAGACCCATAATTTCAAGCTGTGGGTCACTGTATGAGAATATCGCCAACTATGTGGACCATGTTTTGGCGCCAATTGTACCAACCTTGAACTCATACATCAAAGACACTGGTGACTTTCTCAGAATTCTAATGGAAACTGGATGGCAAAAAGAATACTTGCTTGTAACCATTGATGTCACCTCCCTGTACACATCAATAAGCCATCAGATTGGGTTACAGGCTGTTATGTACTTTTTAAAGCAGAGGCCCTTAGAAGAACTACAACACACTCTATGTGCCTATAGAAATGATCGAGCTTTGTCTAAAGAACAATGACTTTATGTTTAACAAAACATTCTACTCCCAAAGTTGCGGGACCACCATGGGAGTTTCCTTTTCTCCAAGCTATGCAAACCTCATGATGGGGTGGTGGGGAAAAACCATAGCTTGGAGAGAAGAGAATGAGCATCACACAGCCAAAGTGGCACTTTGGCTGCGATTTATAGATGATTTGTTTCTTCTATGGAATGGGACGAAACAGAGTTCATGGAATACTTTGCGATTCTTAATAGCAATGAGGTTGGCTTGAAGTTCACCCACAACATCAGTGCCACTGAAATAGAATTCCTGGACAACAAAGTGTACATCGAGTCAAACAAAATACAAACCACAGTCTTCTGGAAAAGCACAGCCACCAACAGTGTTCTCCATGGCTCGAGCTTCCACCCTAAGTCATTGAAGAAAAACATACCCTATGGAGAGTTCATAAGGATGAAAAGAAACTGTTCTGAGGTCAAAGAAATGGAATCAAAATTGAAGGAAACCAAACAGAGATTCCTACAAAGAGGGTATAAATTCAGTGACATTCAACGTGGAGAAGCAAAAGCAAGGTGCTTAACATGAGCTCAGACGTTGGTGAGCAAAAAGGAAAAAAGGAAGGAAGAACAAAAAGACGATACAATCAGGATGATCTTAACCTACAGCAAGGAAAGTTTCAAAATTCCAAAAATATTGAGCAAGTACTGGAATGTACTAACAAAAGATCCTGACATCGGAGAAAAGTTGGGTACACGACCACAAATAACATTCAGAAAAGCGCAGTCACTGTCTGACAACTTGGTGAACAGCCACTTCGTGATGAGGAAACCAGAAACCTGGCTACAAAATTCGCAAAAGGGATTTAGCAAATGCAGCAGCTGCAAGGCATGCAAAATTGGTAAAAACAAGAAAACTATCACTGACCCACGAGGAAAAGTCTTCAACATTAACGAAACTATCATTTGTGAGTCCACATATGTAGTATATTTGATTTAATGCCTATGTGGGAAACGCTACATAGGCAGCACAATATGCCCACTGAAGAAACATATCCTGGAACATATCAGGGCAACCCAGAACAAGGACACTACATACTCAGTGGCAAAACATATGATGACACACGAAGGAAAGACCTGGCTGAATATGACATACTCAGGCCTAGCATCGATGCCGATACATGAGAGGGGAGGGAACAGGACCCTCAATCTGAGACGTTTGGAATCACGACTCATTAAAAGGTTTAAAACTAAGATCCCCACAGGTTTGATTGGGGACGAAGAGATGTATATTCACCTGTAATGCTGTTCATATAACTATATTATCCATCATTTTCTCTGTAAATGTACTTACTTATTTTTTTCTGTAATTATGTTTCGGAACATGAATTATACCTATTAATCAGTGATATGAATGTAGGAAGTGGGGTATCTAGGAAACTTGGCTCATATCTATAGATTGCATTGACCATACTTACGGACAGTACATCGTTGAATTACTCCATATTCACAATTGTGGCACTGAGCCAAGGAAGAGACATCGGGATTGGGACACTTAGTCCAATAATCTTGTTATTGCATGATCTTTAGTAATCACTATCATGTATATGTCAGACTCTGTAAATGCCTGAATGTGTCACCAGTACACAATGGCATGAGACTGAACCAACAGATTAACATCATGGAATAATTGGCATTGGAGTAATAAATGTAACCTCATTCCATACTAGTTAAAATGATCATGCATAATAGAATACATGCCATGAAATATGCAGATACATGTAAGCCCACTCTGACTAACGATGAATGATGCTTCAGTTGAAGTTTTTGTTAATTATGACTACCACTCCCACAATGCCTCATAAAGGGATAAGTGGGAGATAGGTATAAAAAGGAAAAAGCGAAGATGGACTATCGCTATGTACTGTGACCAAGACCTGTGTGGTTGAAACTCGTAGGCGGAGTGAGATGGCTTTCCAATAAATGAATTGTTAAATACCCAGGAGAGTGCTGCGTTATTTCTGATTTAGGTGAGAAATATACTTTCAAGGATAGTCCAGCCTTGTCGCATGCACCAGCTGATAAGTGCGCCCTTTGCTGATGTACTGTGTTGTTGGATTATATATAGTCTGTGACTGTGAGGAAGGGATTCAGAGGGGATTACGTCCTGCTCTGATCGTTCCAGAGGACGGACATTTTCCAAGGCCATCGTAGTATGAAAGCAATATGCAAATATGTGAACGCACATGACTGCATGAGTAAAGATTCCACACCAACATCAGTGCATGTAAAAAGAATGAATTAAGGACATTGACAAACTGAGGATGAACAATGATTTCCTGTATTACATCCAAAATAACTTTACAATGCACTATGGGAAATTTATTTTTAAGTAAGTCATGTGACTAAAAGGTTTTAAGCACGCACGAACGCACTTTGCAATTTTAATTCTTTCCACCTATGATCAAGGCTGTAATGGACGCCGAAACGCGTAAGGATATGGAAACAGGATGTGCGGCTGTGCCTGGGAATAAATGTCACGTCTCTGGAATTGGGCCTCATTGCTTTTCTGTCATGGTGGTGATTGATGGGCTGCTCCGTGCCCATTGTTTGAGGCCGCCCTGTAGGGTCGGGGGCTCCTTTGATTCGGAGGATTGTGTTTTGGTGAAATTCGGGAGCATGACCCACTCGCTTTCACATGCCCAAGAGAGGAGTACGCTAATGAAGCAAACTTGTGACTGTGAGGAAGGGATTCAGAGGGGATTACCTCCTGCTCTGATCGTTCCAGAGGACGGGCATTTTCCAAGGCCGTCATAGTGTGAAAGCACAACGCAAATATGCGAACGCACATGACTGCGTGAGAAAAGATTCCACACCAACATCAGTGCATGTAAAAAGAATGAATTAAGGACATTGACAAAATGAGGATGAACAATGATTTCCTGTATTACATCCAAAATAACTTTACAATGCCCTATGGGAAATGTATTTTTGATAAGTCATGTGACTAAAAGGTTTTAAGCACGCACGCACTTTGCAATTTGAATTGTTTCCACCTGTGATCAAGGCTGTAATGGACGCCGAAACGCATAAGGATATGGAAACAGGATGTGCGGCTGTGCCTGGGAATAAATGTCACGTCTCTGGAATTGGGCCTCATTGCTTTTCTGTCATGGTGGTGATTGATGGGCTGCTCCGTGCTTATTGTTTGAGGCCGCCCTGTAGAGTCGGGGGCTCCTTTGATTGGGAGGATTGTGTTTTGATATATATATATATATTTATATATATATATTATCTACTGGCGGTCGCCAGTAGATAGTTATAGTTACAACCTATTATCCATAGGAAATCCGCGACATTCTATTTGAAATAACTCTCTTGCCGGTTGACGTATCTTCGCGAAATTTTCAAACTTTGTGGCCCGCTCCGGTCCGCTCCTACCCTGAAAGTCTCGGGGATTCGTCAAGCGGGGGCCGAGAAAAAGGGGGTCCCAAAACGTGTTTTCCCCATGCACTTTTCCATAGGAAACTTTAGACACGGCTACAGCCTGAACTGCTGAACGGAATTACACCAAATTTGGCAAAGAGGTAGTTCTTGGTTCAGAAAGAACCCTTTTGTTAAATGGTGTAAATCCGTTCAGTAGTTGCTGAGAAAATGAGAAGTAAAAAGTTAGTGATATCTATGGCCGAGTAGGGTCCGCGTACCCTCAGCGCACCCTGCGCGCACCGTCCCGATCACGAGCTGCATGTTAATTGGCTGTCAGCTGGCTGTCAACATTCCGATTCAGGAAATGTTGGCAGCCATTTTGTCCCTCGGTAGAACCGAGGGACAGAAACAAGTGCGCAAAGCGCACAAAGGGAGCAGGGTAGAAACACCCTGACCCCTAGGTTTGCTCAGGGGGTCCCACAAGGACCCCTGGGCAAAAAAAAAAAATGTTTTTTTAAAAATCGGCAGGATGCGCTCAGGGTGCGCGAATCCTGCCGAAAAAATCGAAGCGCGGTCTCCCGCGCTCGATTGTATTTGCCCCCGGGTGGCCCAAGTCCCGGGGGCATGGTGGGGGTTTAATTTTATGTGTGGGGGCCTCAAAGGGCCCCCAAGCCCGGGGACCGCCACCCCCGGGGCTTTTTTTAAAATGGTGCGGGAGGGCTCTGAGCCCTCCCGCAGCCCCGGGACCACCACCTCCCCGGGGCTTTTTAAAAAAATTAAACAACCTGTGTGGGGGCTCCAGCCCCCCACACGCCCGGGGACCGCCACCTCCCGGGGCACTAACAAATTAAAATGGGGGTCCGTTTTGGACCCCGAAGCCCCGGGGACCACCACCTCCCCGGGGCTGTGCTGATGTAGGGAGGGGGCCGCGCGGCCCCCTCCTGGAGCCCTTGATGGCCCTGGGGACCGCCACCCCCAGGGCCGGCTCCTGCAGTGTCCCGGGTGCCTACCCCGGGACACTGTTGTTTGCAATGACAGGACGGGAGCCTCGCGGCTCCCGTCCTGTCATTGCAAACTTGCTTTGGATATTGGAAGAGAGAGCAGGAAACCTGCTCTCTCTTCCAATATCCAAAGCAGATTGCTTTCCACATGGGGAGCAGCATGTCAGCTGCTCCCCATGTGGAATAGCAATGCCGGCTCCCAAGGGACGTGGGGAGCCGGGCGGGACTGTGGGGGGATTGGGGACCCCCACAGTCCCCAACGGAGAGGGCCAGCCCGGGGGATGGGGTCCCCGGGGCAAGTAGTGGCCCAGGAGGGGGCCACGCGGCCCCCTCCCCAAAAAAAGAAAAAAAAAGAAAAAAAATGGAAAGGCCGGCCCCGGGGATGGGGTCCCCGGGGCCTTAAATGGCCTGAGGAGGGGGCCACGCAGCCCCCTCCCAAGAAAATAAAAAGGCCATGCCCGGGGGATGGGGTCCCCGGGGCCAATACAGGCCCAGGGAAGGGGGCCACGCGGCCCCTTCCCGTTTTTTTTTATAAAATAAAATTTTAAAAAGGGGTAAGGCCCTGGGGGATGGGGTCCCCAGGGCCCAAAAACAGGAAAAAGGAAGGGGGGCCACACAGCCCCCCTTCAGGGGACAAAAAAGGAACAAATTCCACTTGAATACTGGGGGTCCCTGGGGGCCAACTAGCCCACCAGGAACCTCCAATATGCGCCAGGGGCTGCGTTGCAGAGACGTGTAGAGAGGCCACACCCCTTTTACACCTCTCTGCAACGCAGCTCTGTGGCGCTTTGGAGGTATATGGTGGGCTAGTTGGACTCCGGGACCCTCAGGATTCAAGGGACTTAATCCCCAACTTAAAATGCGCCACGGGGCGCGTTTGCACAGTGGTGAAGGGAGGGGCGGGGCTTCAGGTGACATGTGTGCAAACAGGCCCCGTGGCGCGTTTTAAGATGGGAATTAAATCCCCTTCAATCTTGAGGGTCCCTGGGGGCCAACTAGCCCAACAGGTACATCCAGAAAGCGCCACAGAGCTGCGTTGCAGAGAGGTGTAAAAGGGGTGTGGCCTCTCTACACGTCTCTGCAACGCAGCCCCTGGCGCATATTGGAGGTTCCTGGTGGGCTAGTTGGCCCTAGGGACCCTCAGGATTCAAGGGGACTTAATCCCCCAACTTAAAACGCACCACGGGCGCGTTTGCACAGATGTCACCTCAGGCCCCGCCCACTCCCTTCACCATTGTGCAAATATTCTTCTAAAATCATCCGAAATATGAATTCCGATTTACTCACCTGTTATCAGGAGAGACCTCAGTGCTGTATCTTTCAGCCCAGTACTGGTCCTGAAAAGTAATTTTAACCGTACTTACCAGTAACTTGAATTTCCTTCCATAGGCTAACATTGACTGGTTTCACTTGGAAATTCTTCTAAGTGTGGAGTTTTGGAACTTTAAAATATTCCTCTAAAATCAGCCGAAATACGAATTCCGATTTACTCACCTGTTATCAGGAGAGACCTCAGTGCTGCATCTTTCAGCCCAGTACTGGTCCTGAAAAGTAATTTTAACCGTACTTACCGGTAACTTGAATTTCCTTCATAGGCTAACATTGACTGGTTTCACTTGGAAATTCTTCTAAGTGTGGAGTTTTGGAACTTTAAAATATTCCTCTAAAATCAGCCGAAATACGAATTCCGATTTACTCACCTGTTATCAGGAGAGACCTCAGTGCTGCATCTTTCAGCCCAGTACTGATCCTCAAAAGTAATTTTAACCGTACTTACCAGTAACTTGAATTTCCTTCCATAGGATATCATTGCCTGCTTTTTGCTGAAAAAGTTTCTAAGTGTTGATTTTTGAAACATACAAATATTCCTCTAAAATCAGCCGAAATACGAATTCAGATTTACTCACCTGTTATAAGGAGAGACCTCAGTGCCGTATCTTTCAGCCCAGTACTGGTCCTGAAAAGTAATTTTAATCGTACTTACCAGTAACTTGAATTTCCTTCCATAGGCTAACATTGACTGGTTTCACTTGGAAATTCTTCTAAGTGTGGAGTTTTGGAACTTTAAAATATTCCTCTAAAATCAGCCGAAATACGAATTCCGATTTACTCACCTGTTATCAGGAGAGACCTCAGTGCTGCATCTTTCAGCCCAGTACTAATCCGGAAAAGTAATTTTAACCGTACTTACCAGTAACTTGAATTTCCTTCATAGGCTAACATTGACTGGTTTCACTTGGAAATTCTTCTAAGTGTTTATTTTTGAAACATACAAATATTCCTCTAAAATCAGCCGAAATACGAATTCCGATTTACTCACCTGTTATAAGGAGAGACCTCAGTGCTGTATCTTTCAGCCCAGTACTGGTCCTGAAAAGTAATTTTAACCGTACTTACCAGTAACTTGAATTTCCTTCCATAGGCTAACATTGACTGGTTTCACTTGGAAATTCTTCTAAGTGTGGAGTTTTGGAACTTTAAAATATTCCTCTAAAATCAGCCGAAATACGAATTCCGATTTACTCACCTGTTATCAGGAGAGACCTCAGTGCTGCATCTTTCAGCCCAGTACTGATCCTCAAAAGTAATTTTAACCGTACTTACCAGTAACTTGAATTTCCGTCCAAAGGATATCATTGCCTGCTTTTTGCTGAAAAAGTTTCTAAGTGTTGATTTTTGAAACATACAAATATTCCTCTAAAATCAGCCGAAATACGAATTCTGATTGACTCACCTGTTATCAGGAGAGACCTCAGTGCTGCATCTTTCAGCCCAGTACTGGTCCTGAAAAGTAATTTTAACCGTACTTACCGGTAACTTGAATTACCTTCATAGGCTAACATTGACTGGTTTCACTTGGAAATTCTTCTAAGTGTGGAGTTTTTGAACTTTATAATATTCCTCTAAAATCAACCAAAGTACGAATACCAATTTACTCACCTGTTATCAGGAGAGAACCCAGTGCTGCATCTTTTAGCCCAGCACTGACCCTGAAAAGTAATTTTAACCGTACTTACCAGTAACTTATATTTTCTTCCATAGGAATCCATTGTCTGGTTTTCAGCAAAAAAGTTTCAAAGTGTTGATTTTTACAAACTACAAATATTCCTTAAAAATCACCTGTATGACTTAAACGCATTCTTTCAACTGTTTACAGGAGATGCACCAGTGCTGGATCCAGGATCCAACACTGAGTAAGAAAAAGTAACGATAACAGTTTTTACCTGCTAAGTGAATTTCCTTCCATAGGATAACATTGGTGATTCTATGAGAAAAAGTTTCTGTGTCAACTTTTAAAATACAATAATATTCCTTAAAAATCACGACTGTAACCAAAACGCTTTTACTCAACTGTTTACAGGAGATGTACCAGGACTGAATCTAGGATCCAGTCCTGTGGTTAGAAAAGTAATCCATAAAGTAACTAATTGCATTTAACTAGAAATTCACATTGAGCTGAATGTGGCATTGTGTTTGAAAATGTGTTGCCCATTGCAACAACTGTATCTACTGTACTTAAAAGTCTATTGCCTATGTGCAAAGTATTTAAACTAAAGTAATTCATTCTGAGAAAGTATTTTTTGTAATGTAATGTATAATGTAATTACAATGTAATTTAAAAAATAAAATATGTAAAAAAATTGTTTCTAAAAATGTAGTAAATCAGTATGAAAAAAATTAATATAACAATTAATACATTTAAAAATTGTCATTTACAAAACCTTTGAAATTCACTGAAAAAACCGTAGGTATCAGGCACGTTATAGTTAGAAATTAGCATTTAAAAACCTTTGAAATTCACTGAAAAAACCATAGGTTTCAGACACGTTATAGTTACAAATTAGCATTTAAAAAACCTTTGAAATTCACTGAAAAAACCATAGGTTTCAGACACGTTATAGTTACAAATTAGCATTTAAAAAACCTTTGAAATTCACTGAAAAAACCATAGGTTTTAGGGACAGTTATAGTTACTTGGACATTGCACTCGTACAAAACCCGTGAAATTCCCCGTTATAGTTAGTTCAGCTAACTATAACTCGCGCCCCGCAATGCACTGCTGATGACGTCACATATTACATCACTCATGACATGGTCAGTGACATCACTGATGACATCACTGATGACATCTCAAATGACATCACTGATGACATCATCCACGTGATAATCTGATGCACCTCCTCACACCCTAATATAATCTTTGATACACCCACTCTAAATTACAGACTGCCATTCACAAAACCATAGACACTCCAACACCAATAACTACATACCGACTCACTGATTCTTAGGTCTACACACACACATCCACTCACTCACCCGTACAGTAACTCATACTTATGGTCACTCAGTACAGGACTATCATATGCACTCTTACTCCTATATAGACACTCAAACAACGCCACTCATCCATAGAGATACTCAGACACCTAGTCAGTCATGCAAATAATTAAACACACTGCCATTTACTCACCTATACAGTTATACACACACCAGCTCACTTACTCATACAAATAGTAGCACATTGTTACGCTCTTATACAATCACTGATACAAGCACACACTCATCCATACAGCCACTATCACAATCACTCACTCTTGCTTATAGCTATTTATATACTCCAACACACATATATACTGCCTTTCACATATGTAGTTACTGACACATGTACCACTGGGACATACATTCACTCACTAACACACTCTTACACACACTTACCCACCCATACAGTCTATCACAGATGCACTCTTGAAACCATCCACCCAGTGAATTACCCACTCACACATCTATGCACAGAGTTGCACACACCCCTCCCACACAAACACTCAGGCACCCATACAGATACTCAGACAAGCATTCAATAACTCATATAGACACTCATTTAGCTATTCACAAACACATGCAGCCACTTACACAGCAACAGACAGACGGATACAGACATTCACCCAGATTAGTCACTAACCCATGCATTCAGTAAGATACGTTAAATCACTCACTTATAGAGTCAGTCACGCACCTACTAAATCATCCATACAGACACTTACACACCCACTCATTCTTCAATACGTCTTTTCCTATATATATTAAAAATATTTAAACTTTACAGAAACACACAGTCACTGGATGATGTCATCAGTGATGTCATTTGAGATGTCATCAGTGATGTCATCAGTGATGTCACTGACCATGTCATGAGTGATGTAATATGTGACGTCATCAGCAGTGCATTGCGGGCGCGAGTTATAGTTAGCTGAACTAACTATAACGGGGAATTTCACGGGTTTTGTACGAGTGCAATGTCCAAGTAACTATAACTGTCCCTAAAACCTATGGTTTTTTCAGTGAATATATATATATATATATATATATATATATATATATATATATATATATATATACACACACACATGAAGGATTGAAGGATTGTTGATTCAAGAAGAATATTTGTTTTTCTGTAATAATTTTCCAAAGATGCCAACAATGATTTTAATTCCCAAAATCCACAAAATATGTATTGCCACCTCCTGGGAGGCCAATAATTTTGGCAAAGGACAGTATATTTGAGAGTACGTCACAATATGTTGATGTTTTTCTACAGGATCATGTACATAATTCACCATTGTTATGGTGGACAAGTTGCAATAAACTTGAGAAATTAATTGGAGTGTGTCCGCAGAGGTTGGAGTATGTACACATATATATGCTCCCACACTGCATAAAAAAACCAAAAAACTAAAAAAGTGAAAATCTATGGGTGTCCTGGGTGGAGCTGAAACACTCAAATGTAAAAAAAAGAAAAAGCAGACAGCAGTGAGGGAGTGGGCTCACTTCACCGCTAAAAGATTAAAAAAAAAGCTTCAAGTAGAACTGGCGATGTGGGAGTGTGCTCCCCTTGCTAAATCAGAATAAATAAAAAAAATAAGCAGGTAGGATCGTGGCACCCACAATATTTAAAAAAAAAGAAAAATAGCATTGGCCTGACTGCCTTAGAAAGCAGCATGCCAATCATTAAATATTTACTGCTCTGGCTAGGAGTGCCACATAATTCCTGATTTGGGCTTTCTAATCACTATTTTACTTCTTGTGGTGCTCCTATGAGGGGCAGGAGAACAACCAACTGTTAACGTAAGTGTTGTGGGGAACTGCAAGGAGTACACAAGCCCCCCGGAATGTAAGTCTCCTGGGTCATTGAATGAATGCCCCCCAGAAAGCTACCCACTATTTTTAAACCACTCTGAGCAGCAGCTCTATGCTCTTTAGCTGGAGTGTGGTGATACCTTGTAGCTGGTTCTATGGCTGCATTTGTGACGTGAAGTGTGTAAAACAGAATCAACCACACATTTATGGTTGTTTAAAATAAAAATGGTTTATTTAAAATATTTTATATATTATCTTTCACATATTTTAAGGAATGCACTGGAATGTGGTTATTGATAAATTATTGTGGTGATTTTTTCCCAAAGCCAATAGGTCTACGTCATATAGGTTGATTTGCTGACCCCCAGCTGAAGCCAATAGGCCACTATATGTTGGTTTTCTGACCCTTTGACAAAGTCAATAGGTCTGGCTTACTTAAAATCACACCTATTTATATTGTTACTTTACCTTAGAAAAACCTCAGACATTTACTGAAAAAACAAAGGTTAAAGTGATGTTATAGGTATGTCTAATAGTAATATCTTACCATCTTACTTTACATCAAATAAACCACAAAAATTCATTGAAAAAACCAAAGATTGATGTAACATTATAGTTAGGTGAAAATTTCAGTTAAGAGTACATAATGTTTTAACCCAAAAACAAAACACTGAAATTCCCCAGTTATAGTTAACTGAAGTAACTATAACTTACACCTTGGCCATGCACTACTCCTGACCTCACATAGCACAGCACTCATAAGATTTTCTATGACATCATTGATAACATCACTGATAACATCTGAAATTACATCATTGATGATAACACTTTGCATGATGGGGGTTGCAAGTTATAGTTACTTTAATTAACTATAATTGGTGAATTTCAGTGTTTTTTTAATCTAAAAAGGTACTTTTTAATTGAATTTTTGAGCTAACCATAACACCACTTTAACATTTGTTCTTTAAGTGAATTAAATATATATGTACAAATGTATAAATAGACATTGACATTTTGTTAATGGTAAATTATATTTCCCCTGCTGATCAAATATTATCGAATGTTTAAAAAAACTGAGATCTTTTTTAAAACACAGATGAAGTGACGTTATGGTTAAGTTGAGCCTTGGGAATCAGCTTTTTTAAATTGCATTAATTATGTGGCGAGAAAGTCCTTGTATTTCAAATGAAAAGCAATTGTGGCACAACATTGATTTAAGTGTATGTTAAGGAACGCTCATCAGGTATCGAATCACATTTGGTTCACATACCAATTAGGAAGGCAGTCAAACAACCGTCTTTGGGGACTAGGAGCGGAATTAGAACAAGGACCAAACACTTGCATGCAGATTATAGTCTCAATAGTGCAGAAAACAATGGATACAGTGACTCCAAGCTCTGTGAATATCTGTGGATGACAGAGTAAACCCTCTGTGCTTTGCCTGGAGGCGGTAAACAGTCAAATATAGTCCTGACATGTATCCCATAAGGTAAGGTATAGATCGGTGTTCATTCTTCTGCCTGTCAATACAGAAGCCCAGAATGAGGGTACATTTGGAAGGTTTTGCACAGTTCTTAACAAGTGCTTAAAAAAGCATTCACATAGGTGTAAATGAAAGGTTGAGAACGGCATAGCAAAAATATCTCAGACAACATACACTTAAAGATATGATATGATGAAATTACTATTAGACACAGCATACATTTCTAGGGTGTATAATTATTTTTTAAAACACATACGAATGATAACAAAATTCTCTCAAACATAATTCTGCATTACAAACAAAACAAAAGTAAGAGTTTTATGTCTCAGTGAGTTAACCTTATAGCACAGTGTATCATGCTTCCTGATCACTTAATGAACCTAATTATAAATTATGGGGCATATTTATGAGGGCTTGGTGTCATGCTTGCTCAACGCATCGTGGTACATGCTCGACGCAAACCTTTAGGTAATATTTATGAAGCCACACAAAGCCACTTCATATGGTTTGAATGGCTTCAAAATATGAAGTAATGCAACGCAGTGCAAATCGCTGCATTGCATTACTCTGCGCATGGGAGGCATTCCATGGGAATTGCGATGGGTATTCCTACACAAATCCCATGGTTTTTTATGCATTCCCAGATATACCAAAACTGTTTTTTCCCCTCTATATGGATTGTTTTTGTGTAGGTAGGTGCCCCTTCCTGCACAAAAACAATCCTGCCTGTAACTCAGGTACACTTGCACTGTGGTAAAAATATGGTAATATGTCCATTTGTTCCTTAGAATAATTCTTCCTTCATTGCTTGGTTGGATGTGGGGGAGGTTACAGATTGCAAAATTTCTTTTGTCTTTGACCCACTTCTCGATTTCTGGGTCTAGTGTTTTAATATTTGCATCTTGTAATAATCTGATCTTATCTGCATTTTGTATGATGTAAGTATCGGGCCAAACCGTGACGCTGAGTTCATACTTCAAAATCAAAAACAGTTTTGTTTTTTACATTTCAACCTCCTGTTTCCACCTCTCCTGGTCAATTAGTCCTGGTCCCTTGATATACCTCCATAAAAATATTGTTGTCCAAAGATTTTAATTTTTGTTGTGCGCTTTTGTATCATTAGAGAAGTAATTTAGCTTAGGTAGACATTTCTAATCTGGGCCAAATTTTTCTGGACAACATTTTTAAAAATGGCAAATATGTTGCAGTGATGATGTAATATTTCAGGAACCATGAGCCCTATATACTTCCTTTTGGTGTCAAAACATAGGTTTTGGGGTCAGGTAGTCTTATAGAGACAGAAAATAACTCCTCAGCGCAACCCTTAAACCATTTTCCAAAATGGCACCTCTATAATGATGTGTTGTAGCCATCATATTGGTCATTTATTTCAATATTGTTTTTGTTTCAGGTTTTCCGTTGATTCAAATTCGTAAACATGAGCGAAGCATGTGGTAGCAGAAGATCTTTACCTCCTGACAGAGTGTTGCTAACTACAAAATCTGAGGACTCCTTCAACATAAAAAATGTGTCATATGCCAAACAAATCTGAAAGAAAAGCTAGCATCAACTACGGCTGGACAGAAGAGAGTTTGAGATGCTCCAGAAATACAGCAAGACGAAGTTCACAAAATATTGAAACTGATGAGTGAAGAGGATCAAATATTTTATCATTGTAACAAGTGCTACAAGTCGTATACAATGGAAAAAAGCCTGGAACAAATTTGTCAAAAAATAGCAGAAACCAGTAAATCACATCAAGAATCTGAGAAAGCGACAACAACCAAACCCAATGCCCAACCACTTAAAAGATTGATGGCTATCCCTCGTCCACCTCCAACAACTGATCAAAAAGCAGAGGATCTTCAATGTGTTTGTCTTTGATTTAGCCAGAACAAGGGCCAAAGGGATTGAAGAAAGAACAAAATACAGAGTATGTGAGTCTGAAAGGGAAAACATACTTTTATCTGCAGCCAGCAGCAGCCGGCTCAGGTAAGTGAGGTGGGGCGGGGCGGGGGCGGGGTGGAAGGGGGAAGTCGACAGACAAAATAGGTATCATTAAATAAATAATACCTATTCCGTCATCCGTCGGCTTCCCCCCTGCTGCACCCTGCCCAGCCCACCGCACTTACCTGAGCCGGCCCGCCGCTGTCTGCAGCTACTTTCTTCCAAGATGAAGTTTTCAGTCGAGTAGCTGATCTAAACAGTGAGGTGAATGTATTTACAGCAGATCTGAAAGCCCACCCGAACTGCGTGCATGCATACATTAAAAAATATGAATATACAATGAGCTCCCAGCAGCAACGTAACCACCAGGCTTCAGTTAAGTTTGCACTATTTGAAAAAGTACATTACGTTTTAAAGGCACTCTTGAGTGCTGACCACAGGTGAGATCAGAGAAATAATTGTCAACATTGATGAAACTGTATTGATCCATAACAATGAAATTTAGATTTTTTGGGGTGAGAATGTACAATGACACAATTTGTTTTTGTCAGTCTAACAAAATGAATGAGCCACTTATGGTGTTTTCAGCTGATTTGACTCTTGGAGTTCTTGCTGCCAAAATAAGATCAGAGGATGCAGGAAAATCAGCAGGAAAATCCTGAAAGATTTAGATTTTGTACTTACTGACACATTTTGTGATGCCCCAGAGCTCTGCGAATCATGGGATCAACAAGAATGCCTGAAGTTGTCTTAACATTTTTTACATCATTATTTATATCAGCAAAGCAAAACTGTTACAAACTAAAGTTCTTGAGTTCGGAACAGAAGCCAACAACATTGGTGATGACTTTGAAGATATAAGCGAAGAAGTGGAAGACAATCCCATAAACCGACAGACTTATTCTGTGCAAATGTACTGTCTTTTCCAAATCATGTTTTATGAATTACATCACGGGAAAAGGAAAACTCCTCTACACATGATGAATGTCCACGCAATTTAAGTGTTAAAGTAGAGAGCTAATTATTTCTATAAAAAGGAATAGTGTATCAACAAGTTATAATGACATAGTACAGAGCAGGATCTTTTTAGTAGCTTTTGCTATAAAATCTAGTGAATTCGGCAGCACACCTCTTCCAAGTCTCTTTATTAGGAAAGAATTTACAATTGCTGCTCTTGATAATCTTGATTTTGAAGACAGCTCTTCTTTGTCTGGAACATTTGACTCACATGATACTGCCATGGTGCTTTTTCAAGATTGTACAAATGAAGTAACTGCTGGAAAACAAGCTGTGTCAGCGACAGGCATAAACAATTGAAGCTGCAAACTTATAACCCAACTGCCTTGCCAATATGTGCAAATATCACTATGAGCCATCAACACGTCCCTGTCTACCAGAAATTTTCAAAGTGGCTGAGGACATATATCTTCTTCTACCTGATGCTGAAGTCGGCAAACCTGATTTAACTGAATTTATCATATCACTTATTCGGTGCGGACTGAAGGATGAAGAAAAGCCAGTTCCTCCGTGGCCTGCAATTCATGCTGCAATCTCCCAGAATACTGTCCCACTGAAGAAGGTAAGGTTTTTACCAGTAATACCATCTCCAGTCTCAAACTATGCAACAGTATACACAGCTCTAAAGAATTTCCAAAATGTGCATGCCCAGCTTGAAGACCAAACTATTTATAATGAAGATTTGATGAAAATTTTCCGTATTGTAGCTGACATTTTCATGGGCAATCCAGTAGAATTTGATAATCTTTATCCAATGATTGGCATTTTCCACCTGACAGACTTGTTAGTTACAAGGTATGGTCATCATATCTTAGGCTATAGAAACATTGCATTGGAATGCGTTCTGGAACAAGTATGACAAATTAGGCTTTGCATAACTTGTCTCAGAAATGAACAAGGCACAGGGTGCACTTCATTCAAAAGATATAATGCAAAGACAGGCAATGTTCAAGACACTCAGTTCACAATCAGAAAACCTGAAAACCAAGTTCATAGAGTTTATGAAATAATGTGACGAAAAACCAGAACTTTGCCAGTACTGGGGAAATGTTTTACACATGATAGCTCTAGTGAAAAACTTGGTACATGCTGATCGGGAAGGTGATTGCATGTGAAGACTGTTAAGCCACTGATTTCTGTGTTTCGCAAATTTGATTGCATAAACTACCTGAGATATGGGTCCTAGTATTTGGAAAGAGTGAAGAAGCTAGAGGCGGAAAAACCATGGGGCATATTATCAACGGCCAGCGATAATTATCGCTGGCCGTTCACAGCGTGAGAATAGTTATCGCCGGCTACCGCAGATAATTATCGCCATGCTAGCGCTGTATTAACAACGCATAGCGCAATGGCGATAATTATTCCTGCGATAGCTTGTTTTCCATGGAACATCGCTGGTTTTCCAGCGATGTTCCATGGAAAACGGCGATAACCTTGCTGATACGACCCTGTGGTCGTATCAGCAGAATCCATCTCCCATGTAAAGTATGCTTAAGTCAGGAATTTTACAGACGTTAAATTCCTGAGTTAAAGCTGAGGTAGCGCGATTTCTTTTATCGCTGCACCTCCTTGTTAATATCGCGAAGCTGCCTTCGCGATATTAACTTGTGTTGTTTTCACAGCCACGCCTTCTTTGCATCTCATTAGCGATGCAAGGCGAGGCTGTGAAAAACGAGCTCTACATCAAGGAAACACGTGCTAGCGTGTCCTTGATGATATTGCGATATAATTATCGCCGCTTTTCGCCCGAAAACGGACGCTAAAGCGGCGATAATTATATCGCCAGCCCTTGATAATATGCCCCCATACCTCTACAGAAAATTCATCCAAAGACTTTTTGTGGTGAAAGACAGAGAGGGGAGGTTCAATGCTGTGGCTCCAGATATGAAACTGGAACAGACAATCCAGAGATCACAGAAAAGCTTCAAGGGAATTGTTGGTCAGACACGTCAAAGTGGATATGTTGCTCAATGGAAGCTAGTTTACCATGAAATTCTTTCTATTTGCAATTTTTTCAGAGGGAAGACAAATTCAAAATGAATGGACCAAATTCAAAATTAACTGTTCCTGACCACAAACTTGTGGGAGAGGGGAACGTTTTAATAAGCAATATGTTCATAACAAAATAATGACACGTCTACTAAATGTCCTGGAACATGGATCAAAACTATACACAGAACTGAAGCAGTAGAGGTGTGTATTGAAAGAGAAAAGGCTGTTTGACATAATCACTAAAGCTAAACTTCCAAGCTTTAATTGCCATAGTAAGAGTTTTGTCAAACCAGCCACTATATAACAGACTACAAAAAAACAACTTTCACAAGCACATAGAGAGATGGATGTAGCAAAAGAAAGGGGTGAATCTATCAAGGACATTCTCTCGCATGATCTTCTTCCAACAAACGCATTACTTGATGGAGATGCTTCAACCAAACCAGTGAAGTACAAACTCATACAAGAGCTCAAATAAAACTTTCACCTGAAGAATTTCAATTCGAAAAGGTGTCCTCACTGAAAACTACTGTTGTTGTGGACTATATGTCACAATTATGAATTGTCAAGATTTCATCCATGCAAAACTTCGGAGAGGTCCTTCAGACTCTTCTACAGATATCAAAGTCAATGTTTGCCTTGCAAGAACTGCACATCGTCTTGAACTATCTGTCAAAGAATGTGAGAGAATCAGATGAATGTCTAGAAGTGGAATAATTGACCTTGCCTGCATCAAAATTCCGACACCTATACCTGTGAAACTTGATAAACTCTGGTCATCAACATCGAACAGATGAACTTGTTAACTCGCCAAAATATTGCTGATGACCAGGGATCCATTAGAGAAACAGCCATCACTTTCACACTCTCTGCAAGCAAATACCAATACAAAAACTTTTCCTCATCAGGGTAAAAACATACAATACAAAAACCTGCCTCCTAGCCTAATGCCTAGTGAGGTAAACCACAGAATTGATAAATTATTCAGTTCCTTCAGGCTGGCCCTCACAAGGAGAAATGTTTTTATTTCTCCTAACTGTACAGCACACATCCAATGCGAAAAGTTTTAAAGTTAGTCTAAGCACAGTATGTTGTACTGGAAGGATACTCTTGCAGTACCAACCTATACTAGAAATCACACACACACCTTTACATTGGGGTGGCAAGGCGTGTGATGTAAGGCAGATTTTTTGTGCGCCAGTGTGTGGGAAGATAGCAGCAATGCCATATCTTTTTAGATATGCTATATAGACCGGTGATATACTGGGTAAATGTGCTCCATCGTGTTCACAAAATGTGTGAAATTTTCTCCAATTTATACACTGTGTGCTTTTGCCTTTGGGCAAATTGTTCACTCAGAAAATTTCAGCAGGAGACATTCTGTCACAGAATCAGACATTTTCTTCTCAACCTCGTATGCACGTCTAATTTGAGATACCACAAACTGTATTTTGTGTAATCTAGGAGTACTTAGGGGCATATTCTCAAGGATCTATCGCCGAGTTATCGGCACTTTATCGCAGCCAAAGTCGCGATAAATTAATCGCCCCATTCACAAGCTGGCACTAAAAGCCCATAACACCAGTTTACCTGCGAAAGCAGACGCAAAAAACATCACCACAGATGACCCCGGCAACTAACGCTAATGATATGCAGAGTAGGCGTTCCCGTGCAAAATCTCGCGACAACACCACTCCACAACATTCTCAATGACCAGCCAGATCGGCGATAAGATCACAAAACATGCGATAAGGCAAGTTAGCAGCAGGAAATTAACACCTGCTCTTACCTGGTGTAAAGTCGGACGACAAGCGGCACCAGACAATGGAGCACAACCCATAGCGACACATGAAGAACAACAGATGCCCTGGAGCAACAGATCATGCAGCCCGGAGCCCCAATAGGCCAACAACACCCACCGCCACCACCCCCATCAAAGTACAGAGAGAGAGAGCGAAAGAGAGAGAGAGAGAGAGGGAGAGAGGGAGAGAGAAAGAGAGAGGGAGAGAGGGAGAGAGAAAGAGAGAGAGAGAGGGAGAGAGGGAGAGAGAAAGAGGGAGAGAGGGAGAGAGAAAGAGAGAGAGCGAGAGGGAGAGAGGGAGAGAGGGAGAGAGAGAGAGAGAGAGAGAGAGAGAAAGAGAGAGGGAGAGAGAAAGAGAGGGTGAGAGAGTGCCGACACTGCGGACCTAGGCCTCACTGCTCACCTGCTGCCACTGGTGTGTCTCCAACCACGTTGCGGTATACACTGCAGTCCCCCGGGTCCCTTATCTGAAACAGTGTCCAGAGACATGAATTGCAGAGTCCATACAGTTGTGCACGTCATCATCGCTTGCCCGACCCTGCGCACACAGGCTGCTGCACCCCAGCCCCTCCCGCCGCCCAGCGGTGATTGCCCGCCCCTGCGCAACCAGGCCTCACTGCTCACCTTCCGCCACCGGCGTGTCTCCCAGAGGGCCCACCACGTGCCTGTGGGAGCTCCAAGCCCAGGGCCCGCGACCATGGCACCCTCCACATCATGCAGCCCCGCACCGCGGGCCACCAGGTCACACACCTGACTCTGGGTCTTGATTTCGCAATGGCAGAGATCACATCAGTGCACACGGCATCATCGCAGGCTGCACACCCGCTCAGCGCTTGAGGTGCCACTAACTCTGTGAACCACGAGGCAATGCCACGTGGCGGGAGGCCCGAACTGCCCGCTGGCTCAGGCCTACACTGCGGTCCAGCAGGGCTCACACTGATCCTTGCCAGTCCGGACCGCCAGGACGGCGCATCATCGCAGGCTGCACACCCGCTCAGCACTTTAGGTGCCCCTATCTCACTGCACCGCAAGAAACCGTCCCGTGGCGGTGTGCCTGTGCCTGCCGCAGTGTATCCGGTGCCACCAAGTCTGTGCACCGCTAGCCATGGACCCTTAATTATTGAGTTCCGTGGTGCAGACGCCATCATGTCACCCCCGGCACTGGGCAATGTGAGGTGGCAGGGCCCTAGGCCCTCATGCATACATGAGAACTACACGGAGACACCCAGTTAGAGAGTGGAAATGGCATCCAGCACCTGCGCCAGGCCCTTTTTATTGGCAGGGTCACATGTCCTGTGATGCCTGTGCTGGATGGGTGTGGTGTGGGTGTACACCAGCCGTGAGGGAGTGGCTGTGGCATGCTGACAACTAGACCTGTGAGCTGCAGATCCCTACAGTGAAGACCTGGGACATGTGGCGTTGTCGTCCCCCCCTGTGTGCGTAAGCGGAGTGGGCTGTCCTGGCGTATGCCAGTCCAGCGTAAGGGTAAGAACAATGACCCCGGAGCTCTGGGCGTGGTTCAGTCCTGGGCTGGACAAGGAAGTGACTAATGGGTGTGTCTCTGTTGTAGTGTCGGCGCAACCCGGACCGTAATCGGCAATCTGTCACCCTGTGACAAAAGTCCCACAACATGAGCAACATGGACGTAAGGGGGAATCACTGACCCTACATTCATCCATACTTCCACACTTGAAAGATCATAGACATGACACATCTGTGTAAATATGAATGTTTATTGCACATTCAGTGGAGTGTTGCAGCTGGAGCAGTACACGGCCATGCCAACCCCACTTTACATTGTTGGCCCGTGGAGGGCCAGCCAGAGTCCTTCAGGGAATGACAGGTACATCAGGAGAGGAGGAGTTCAGTCCGCAGTCTGATAGCTGTGTCATTGGTGACCAAACAGAATATGGCAGTCCATGTCGAGGTCCAAGGTGAGTGTCGCAGAGTGCATCGGGGGACTGTGGAAGGTGATGATGCAGAGGGCAGAACCAAGCAGAAACAGACAACATGGCGGAGAACAATGCTTCTGCGTCCTTCTGACCACGAAGGCAGAATCATCCGCATCTTCGTCCTCTGCTGTTGCATGTGCCTCACATGTGGGTGGTGGTGTTCTGTCTCCAGCACTGTGTGGCACTGACACATCAGGGGCCGGAGATGTGGATGTGGTGGTAGCAGCAGCATGCATCAGCGCTTGGCCTTGTGGCAGCAATGCCATGAGGAGGGTCTTTAGGGCATTGAGGGACCCAGCTACCTCTCGCTGGTGTGCAGCCGTGGCAGCCGCTCTTTCCGCCTGCGTCCGCTCCATGTTCTCCATGATCCTCCGCATGTGTCTCAACTCCCGGGCGAGATCGCTGGAGGCACTCTGACTAGACAGTCGTTCTTGTCGCAGAGTCAGGACTCTAGCGATGTCAGCCATGGTCCGTTGGAGAGCATGGAGTGGACTATGGGTGTCCGTTAGGGACTGTGAGTGGTCCCTGATGGGACTTAGACACCCACGTATGGCGTCTAGTTTGGCTGCCATGTGGTTGAACCCCACCTGCACCTGTTCAGCCAGCTTCCCTGGCACCCCAACACATGGTGTTGGAAGGCCATGTGTTCGTCGTGGGGGTCCTGGGAGGCAGCTGTGGTGGTGGGTGCTGCCTGCTGTGTGTTCTGTGCAGGGGGTGGGTTCTCCTCATGGCAGCTTGGCTGCCCTGCTCCTGGAAGTGGGCTGCGGAGGCTGTCCACGAGCTGTTGGAGGTCGTCGGAGTCGAAGGTGTGGTGGTCCTCTTCGTCATCAGAGAAGAGAGGTTCAAACTGCTCCGCAGGAGGTGTTGGATTTCCCCCTGCAATGTGAAGGGGAGATGCAGTTTAACATTGTGTTCACATGTATGTTGACGCATTGTACATGTTTACATTCAGACTGCATGACAATGTACATTGTGACTGTTTGGGGGGAGCTGCCTATTTGATGCGGGACAGTGGACATTCTGACTACATCACGGAAATGTGGGTTTGTACTTGTACATTGTCAACTCACATTTCCCTGCAATGCCAAATGTGATTGGCCAGTTTCTACGCACATGCGGCACCAGTTGTGTCCTCTGTTCTGTTGTGGACGTGTTGCGGTTTGTACCACATCGTTGTCAGTGTTGATGTGCTCTGCATGTAATGTGTGTGTGCCGCATTTTGGGGGAGTCGCACCTGCAGCTCTGATTTAGCTGCCCCTTATCCCTTACATGCGGTGTGCCTCGGGCTTCTGTGCTTATGCGGTGCTGAGATGTTGCATACCTGTATGCATTGGTCTCTTGGTGGGAGTTGGGGGTGTGGGGCATGGTTTGTCCGCAGATGTGCTATGCTTAATTGTGCATGTGTGCCATTGTGCCCATCTCCCCCCATCCCCCCAGTCCCTAGTCGTTACTCACCCTGTTGCTGTTGTGTCCGGTCATGTTGAGCAGTGTCCGGTCCCCCAACTCCTGCCACCGTCTCCCCACTGATGACTGTGGACACCATTTCCTCCATCTCGTCCAGCTCCTCCTGTGGCGCTGGACTCCCACCTCCAGTCTGCATTGCTGCCTTCCAGTTGTTTGCGAGTTTCTGCTTGGTTTTGCGCTTCACATCATTCCAGCGCCTCTTGACCTCGTCCATTGTCCTCCTCAGCACTCCGACTGCATTCACCTTGTCCACGATGGTCTGCCATATTCCATTTTTAGTTGCCAGTGACACAGTGGAGGTGACGAACAGTGGATGATGGTGTTCTATCACCTCCGTTATCAGGATCCTGTTTTCCTGCGGACTGAACCGCTTCTTCCTACTCTTCTTGTCCTTGCCCTTCCCTGACCCCGAGGTCACCAGCTGGTCCTCCGGGGGGCTTGTGGGGTTCTGGTTGTCCTCTGTACTTGCTCCGGATGTCTCCATTGTGCTTCGCTGTTGTTTGGCTTTTGTTTGTATGTTTTTTTTCTACTTTTATAGTGCATTTTCCCGCATGACGCGTGGGAATTGCAGGCCTGTGGCTGGTTTTCGCAGATTTTTGTATCGCGATTGGCGTCATCGCTACTATTTTCGCGTTGGGGTTTCGCGTTTTTGCGGCGTTGGGTTGATTTTAACGCATTCATTTGACGCGTTATCGTGTGACTATCGCATGGTACCGCCGTGTTGGGAATCCCACGTTAACACCGCGTTATTTTCCCGCAATGGACTGCGATGTGAAGTGTTGCGTTAAGCTGAATTTGCGGTAGTTATCACACGTTCTTGAGAATATGCCCCTAAGTATTCTGTGACTTACAACCTAACTCTTTCTATCAAATTAATATGTTAAAATTGACAACATGAAAAAATCTGCGGCTCAAAGGGCAAGACATTTTGTATGAGTGACTACAGAGCGGTGACACCATGCCAGCTTGCACTGAAGATGAGATGCATTTGCAGTCAAGAAAACATACATTTTTTCTTCTTTTTCTACTGACCCCAGGTACAAATGGATGTTGAATTTTTTAATATTTACAGGTATCCGAAACATGAAACCAGCCCTGGAGCTATTGAAGATTTCCACACGAAGCAAAATGGTGACAGTTGCATCTCATCTTTTTGCTGCATGGCTCATCCGCCATCACACTGTTGGGTTGTGTTGACTTTTGCTTTACATTTTTGTCTGTAATAATTTTTATCATGCTTGTTTTTATCTTTTCATGTTTTATGGGTAGCACCTAAAATAAACAAAATTCTTCCATAAGAATTTTTTTTTAAGTATTGTGTTATAAAAATAGGAAGACGACCACATTAACAAGAAAACATTATCAAGTGAAGTAAGAACTAAGAACAAACAAAATAATGTACAACTGGGCTTGAAAAATCAAACTAAATGTATTACATCCAGAATAAAAATATTGCAAAGACTTAAAAAATGAAGAACGAGCTCATTATTAGTTGATTGATCAAAAACAGTAAATCGTAAAAAAGCATCATAATGACCCTAATTACAATGCCAGTTGGACGAGCGTCCAACCGGCATCATTGCAGTACAGGGACTGGCCAACAGGTAGTTGGCAGTCCCGACCATGGAGGCGGTCAGAAACATGCCTTTTGGCATTGAGGCTTGTGCTGCAGCCTGGAAAAGGCTGCAGCACAAGCCCCAATGTCAAAAGGCATGTTTTTAAACATCCCTGCACCCTGTGGCAGGCCCCTCATGGGGCCTGCCACAAGGGGCATGGATGTTTGTGCGGACACCACACACCCTGGCCTCATAGCGGAGGCCGCAGAGGAATGGGGGCCCTGCCAGGGGCCCCGAAAGTCCATTTCCGACAGCCTTTCAACGGCCGTCGGACTGCATTGACATGCCATCGGAAAGGGCCATTGTAATCCCTAAGGCGGTGCCTGAGCTGGCACCGCCCTCATTGTAGGGTTTACATTCCAACCGCAGGTCGACAGGCTCCTTGGACCCATCGGAACCACAACGGTCCATCCCTCACACATGGGGTCGGACCGACTGCATTGTAATGCAGCAGTCTTACCGTTGCTTCTGATGTCGGTGGAACCGACACCGACGTGCCGTCGGTGCCAGTCCCACCAACATCATAATGAACCCCAATGTTACTAAGGGTTGTCCTATTTAGATTCAGAAGGGCTGAGCTCACACCAGCTTTTTAGAGGACAAACATAAGATTGTATGCTATGAATCCAAATGTAATTTGCTTACGTAGTGGGCAGCGGAGGCTCCTCTGCTAAGTTGGAAGAGCACCGCCCCACTGTGGAAAAAGGAAAAAAAGGAAAAATAAAATGATAGACTGTCCCTCAGTGCCCCTCTCTACCTAACTCCAACATGTCAGAACTCTTCTTTCCCTGTTCAAAGCTCCCTGAGTTCATTGAGAGGATTGGCTATGGAAGATGGCAAACTCCCTTGTGGTCACTCCAAATCACTTCTGTGGAATTTCCCACCATTCCACTCAATTGGGAGCCAAGCTGACTAAGAAGACAAGGGGAGGCAGGCCTAGCTGTGGGCTACATCTGACAGGGACAGAGCAGGGGTCCTTTAATGCTTGGGAATTGGCTGGGCACAGCCCCCCAGGCCATCCTGACAATGGTGTAGACCACTCCTCCCTCTAAGGGCTTTTGTCCATTGTCTGTGAGCAGCCCACATCTGACCACAATAGAGTCACTCAACATTTAGGTGACACGGGACACTGGCAGAAAGGATCTTTTCGCTTAGGCAGAGAAAGACAACTTTCTAAAAGTGCAGTTTCTAAAATAGTAATATAGAATATTATATATATTAGTATTAAAATGAGTCCTTAAATAATATTTGTAGCTGCTCCCAAGCTGAAATCAAGTGTTATATGTGGTTATAATGTAACCTAGTGTTTCCCTATGGGAGAGCCAACCTTGCTACTGTGAAAAATTACTTTGAGGGGTTTTCACTGCCAGAGCATGTAAAACAGCACATATACATGTTCTAATTTTAAATACCATGCACCCTGTTCTATGAGCATTCAGGGTCTACCATAGGGGTGGCTTAAAAGTATTATTAAAAATTAAGTTTTAGGCCTGGCAAAAGGTTTCTTTTGCCAGGTCAAAATTGCAAAACCAGGCTGCAGGGGCAGGCCTGGAGACTTTTTTTTATAGTGCTACTTTAGTGGGTGTAACAATGAGTGCTGCAACCCACTAGTAGCATTTAATTTACAGGCACTGGGTACATATGCTAGGGATTCATATTCCTAAGTAGCACATTTAAATTACTTATGTCAGTTTTACCATGTGCAAATCATTTAAGGCTGGTCTAACCTCTGTCAGATTCAATTTCTTCAATAGTGAAAATACATAAGAAAATGGAGAGTGTCTTAAAGAGATGTTGAATCACAAGGGCAAAGATGATGTGATGAGACCTATGAACCAGCCTTTGGGGACATTATTAGAATACACGTGTTGCATTGTCTTCAAACTTGACACAGGTCTAGATTATCCTGATGAGTCTGCCATAAAGATTTATTATTGATATTGACAAAGTCATTTTTACCTCATGTTGTAATGGATTTTATAATTATGTATGTTTACTTTTATTTTACTAAATTGTTGCTTTATATTTTTTGATTTTATGAAATTAAGAAAAGGAAAGAAAAAGATTTAATGAATGGGAATGATGAATTATTAAAAGATTGGATGAAATCCACAAAAAATGCCACAACACAAAAGTTGCTAATCAACTCCAAAATTGCCAAAATAAAATAAGTTATAACACAATTTTCCTTTGAAACAACATTACCCATATGTTACTGATTAATATTATTCTCAATCACAAAAGAGATCCTTGAAAAAAAAATGTTACTGATCAATATTATTCTCAACCACAAGTGAAATCCTTCGTAAATTAAGGACAGAGAAAAAAGTGCACTCCATTAAATTGGACTTTTAACTCAGATGAGTGGTGTAGTGGCAATGAAGGCCCAAGCAACATACTTGTCACATTTACATTGGCGCCTGTCTCCTACCCATTTTATTTACTGGCCCATTACAAATGCATCATTTCCTTGACAGCCCCCCTTTTTAGGAAACCACCAGAACTTTTTAGGCCATAGCAGCAGCAAGTGAAGAGGCCATAAAAAAAACCCTCAAAGACAGTGGACACAGGACACTCAACATATAACAGGGATCAATGGCAAGGAACAGATGATGGGCATGAGCCAGGCTCAGGCTTAGTGGTGAAACTTACAAATCTACCACTATCAAAGACACAGTACAAAGAGCTCAACAAGGGACTGGGGTTTGCCCCCACCCACCTCTTTATGTGATTTCTTCACCGTGACATTTAAACTTGCAGAATTGTTCAGGGAAATTAATTTAAGACTTTACTGAATGGTCAGGCCGCTGAGAACGCTGATAAGCCTAACACAGCTCTCTAGATATAGTTAAAATTCCAGCCTCCCTATAACATGGTATTCGTGTAGAAGTGTTCCTATTTTAACAAGTGGTATTGAAGTACGTGGAAAAAGGAGAAAAGCCCTACCTTCAATAATTTATCCAATGAAAAACTACAATCATCCATACAGGAATTCTGCAATAATGACAGTATCATATGAAAATGGGTGCTTACATCTTCTCACAGACTACAATAGTTACAAAACACTAACTCATTGTCTCATCTCCGACTTTCTCACTCACAAAATGAACCTCACAACTGATACTGGAAGCAAAGTTTAGTTACCTAAGAGTGATCTGA
The DNA here is from genome assembly GCA_963921515.1 of Calotriton arnoldi. Taxonomy (NCBI): domain Eukaryota; kingdom Metazoa; phylum Chordata; class Amphibia; order Caudata; family Salamandridae; genus Calotriton; species Calotriton arnoldi. The sequence continues at coordinate 419,114 of CAWUFW010006689.1, read as the reverse complement.
TTTTTTGGTTACAAAAAAACCAAAAACTCCATACTTCTATACAGTGCATAAAATTCATAAAACACCAGGCTCCCCACTGGGATGACCTTCTTCTTAAAAGTTTGACTATTTTTTGCAACTTACTTTGGAGACCCTTACTAAACGCATTGTCATCTTATCTAAAGGACACCAAAAATGTCCCAAATCTACTCAAAGATTTAACGTTAGACCCTCAGGCAGAATTATAGATGAGGCTAGATTTAGAGGTCTTATACTGGACTGCTCCTCAAGAAGCTACTCTACGTGTGATTGAGGAGTTATTATATGGTATCCAATTGAAAACTTCACATCAATAACTTTCATCGTGATATGCGCATTCCTAGCTTTAATGATAATTATTTCCAGTTCAAAGATATTGCAAGGGCAAAAGGTTGAGGTGAAAGAGGGAATTCCTGCTGGATGCCTCTTGTGACTGATACAGACAGATAGGGCACCGCCACAAGGAGCCTTTTCCTTCAATACACTATACAGAATCAATACCCGTGATAGAAACCCTGGGTCAAGACTCAAGTTGCTCATGACTGCCCAGGGGAACCACCAGGAGACCCTGTCAAATGCCTTTTCAGCACCCAACAAGATCAGCCGGCGGGAGCCTCCTCCCCAGGTGCAACCTCCAAAGAAATTATAGACATGTTGACTTGTGAGGTCGAATCATGGCCCAGGATAAAACCATGTTGATTTGGATCCACTAGGTCTGAAATAACTACAAATAGCCAATTGGCCAATATCCTCATTTAGATCTTAGAATCTGCGTTAATCAAGGATTTGGCTGGTAAGAACCACAACACATGGGTTTGTTACCTTTTTTGGGAAAAATTACAATAGTTGTTTCCCACCAAAAATGAGGAACTCCACTGAGAAAGCCAGAGGAATTTAACAAATCCTGGAGAACTGCTGTAAGCACACTTGAAAAGGTTGAAAGGCATTTGATCCAGTCAAGACTCCTTATCCCTCACCAACTGCCCAATAGCCATCTCAACCTCTGCCAAGGTCACACACACTCCATCAACCATCATCGCTGTCCCTGTTTCAATTTCGAGTGTTGACATTTCTCAATAGAGCTTTTAAGGGATTTTGGGGGAGCAACTCAATCCTCACTGTAGAGGTTTTCATAGAATTACTGAAACGTCTTTCTAATTTCAGGTAGCTTTGTAATTTGCTCTCCCTCATCATACACGATCTCTTGATTGAGATTGCTAAGTATTCTCTCTTTGATACAGAAAGACAACAACCGTTCCATCTCCTCATTGTTTTCAAAACATGACATTTGCATAGCCCGAATCATCTTGCTGGCCCTGTCCCACATGTTTTTCTTTAGGGTAGTTTGTAGGACAACCTGATGTTCCAAGTCCATGGCGGCTTTGGATTAATGCTGTTGAAGTATGCTCTGCTATAATTCTGCCTCGATCTGACTAAGGGCAAGCAGTGCATGAGCCTCTGCTAGGCTCCATGACCGCTGTTGTTGTATTGTAGAGCTCAGAGTTTCGACTCTGTAAAAAGACTTATGTGCATCCCAAACAGAGGCAGTGAATGTCGAGCCTAAATTTGCGTCAAGATATTCCATTATCTTATTGTTCATTCCTTGAATATACTCACCATTCAACAACAGCTTCTAATCAAAGGTCCACCAGCATGGAGTAAAATGCTGACTGCACCAATCTGAGCTAATCAACATTGATAGTGAGTTATGATCAGATAATATTCTCACCTTTAATCGAATGTTAACATAAGATTTAGGTAAGTGTCTAACAAAAACATATCAATCCGAGACAGCGATTTATAGGGGGCAGAGTGAACCGTAAAACCATTCTATTGTGGTCTACAGATACACCAGACATCAACTAGTGCATAAACACTCACTATTTGTTTCAGGGCATCCCTAAGATTTCTTCCTCATGTAGTACTCTGTGATCCCCTTGATGTAGTATCAAGCTCAGGATATAGTGCAGCATTAAAGGCAACACATAATACTAAGGACTCTGGCCATTCATGAAGTTCACCCAAGAGATGGATCGTCTTCATTTGGTTCATATACGATACAGACAGTAAGTTGAACCGCCCCTCGTTGAGTCACAGCTATTTACCATCTCCCTCAAGTATCCAGTTTTGATTTCAGTACCAACCAATTTTGGTCCCAGACTAATACGGCAACCCCCGTTGGGTGGAAAATTTAACCTGTGGTGCTGAATACCCTACACCTCAGCTCCTGTGAATGGGAAACTTGTTCTTGAGACAAATGAGTCTCCTGAAGACAAATGAGGTGTGGTTTAAGAGTATGGATTTATTCCTTAATTAAGTTAAAGCTTTCATGCCATTGATATTCCATGAGAGAATTTAAAGGTACTGGCCACAACCCATCGCACTATCATCTGTCAACATCCCTGCATCCTGTATGATGGCCCGTGCACCTTCTCTTCTTCCATTGGGGAGTTTCCTACCCTTCTGGACCACTTACTCCACTTTTACTTCCATTTTTTCACAACATGTTTTTACTCCCTTGAGAGTCATACATATTCTACGTGACCCTCTACCACCCAAACAATCCCTTAATCTCACCATATGCCAACCCCCCCACATGACCAATCCTTCCCCCATCTTCTAAGCCCAATCTCTGAGCCAACACCTCACCTAACCCGATAAATCCACCCTTACGGACAGGCAGAACACCTGAAACCCACTCATGGTAGTACCAAGGCTACAAATAATCTAAACTAAATACACAAAACTCAGTAAACCCATTAAGAGTGAGAGTAAGAGAGAAAGGAGAAAAGATAACAAAGAAAAAGATGAGGAGCCGCCCTGTACATCCACTGCTGTCGATATACCTTACCCGTGGAAAAGCAAATCCAATTAACACAATTAAAGGGGGAAAAGTTTCAAAGAGAAACTTGGAGTATAAAAACTAGCCTTTAAGTCACATTAGAATCTCCTAAATAGAAATAGATAATTTTTCTCGTTGCTATTTACCAGTTCAAGAACTTTAGGTGCGTCTTTGGAAAAGTACCTATGGCCTTCAAACTTTAATTTCGGATTAGCAGGTTCCATTAGCGAGACTGTTTCCCCGATATATTGAAGCACCGGGATGTGCTTGCGAAGCCTCCAGTGACATGCAACTGTCTTGTGACTAAAGTCGGACCGGACACAGAACTCCACCACACGGGCTCTGACCTGAGATCGGGGTCGGGCCACCCAGAAAATTGATTGCCACAACTTGTACACTCTTTATGGCTCATTATCTCATTAGGCCTAGAGGCAGTGTTGTTTGTTTCAAGCGTAATACAGAATTAATGCTTTTTAAAATAAACAGTAAATTAAGTAATTAGGTCTATTTTAATTTATTTATAAAATATTCTGTAATAGCAAGTTTAATATTCTCTTCAAGATTTTTTTTTTTCAGTTTAGAAAGCTTTATTGAATTAATAAACATAGTAAAACATCATTACAAAAAAAAACATATAGCATATGATGGAGAAAAAATGACATATAAATAACGTAAATGCAATCCAGTCCCAAAAGAGGGAAGAAAAACTATACATAGGAAAAAATGCATTTTAAAGTTTTCAACGAAAGAAAGGGAAAGAAAGAAAGGAAAGAGAGAAAGGGGGGAGAGGAAAGGGAGGGGGGAGGCATGAAAAGCATAATCAATACTAAATACTTCTAAAAACAGTTAAAAATGGAAAAGTGATAAAGATAACAATGGGTACTTTAAAAAGGAAAACAGGTAAATCAGGAAGCACATCTGGAGAGGAAAGAGGTTAATGGTGACCACAACAGATCCTTTTTGATTAATAAAGGTAATGAAGTGGCAAAGGCACGATCAAGCCTGTGATGATGACATAGCAAATTCCACCAGGCGTAATACGAAATTTTTGAAGTGTCTTTCCAATTGGTAGTGATGATCTGAAAGGAAATGGCTAAATACAGGTCTATAAATTTACGTACATTGCTTTGAACATCCCATAGGGGTGAAGAACCTCCCAAAAATATATGTACAATTTCAAAAGAAAACTTGGTAGATAAGATTTCATTTAATTTCGACCAGATACGAGACCAAAACAACTTAACCAGCGGGCAGTGATAAAACATATGAAAGAAATCACTGTTCTCACAAGAGCAAGACCAGCATCTCTTAGACTCTAGTAGCTTGAATCTGTGCAATTCAGAAGGAGTGAAAAAGAATCAGTTGTAAAAAAAATATAGAGTTTGTGTGGTGCTGGCGGAGCGTGAGGAGGTGTGCATTTTGGACCAGATAGAGTCCCATGTATGAAATGAAAAGTCTTGGGCCAGATCTTTCTCCCATAAGAGTTCTAATTTAGATTTGGATCTAACTACAGAGGAATGGGACAGTGTTTTATATATAACAGCGGCTTTAAGAGGGATGGAAAAATCAAGTGAGAAGGAAGAGGCCTGGTCAGGGGCAATAAGGGGACAGCTCTGGGAAAGGAGATGAGTCAGGGAAGCCCTCAATTTGGAGTATTGAAGAGAATGTGTGGTAGAGATGCCAAACGATTCAGTAATGTCTAAAAAATCTAGAGGGATCTTATTCTTCAGTAATTGGCCTAAAGTGATGATACCTTTATCAATCCATTCCTTCCAAAAGAGCGCTCTATTGTTGATCTTTAAGAATTTGTTATACCAGATTGGAGTTTGGGAGAATAAATCCTCAGAGGAGAGGTGGGATCGAAACAAAGAAGATGCAAGGGCTTTGGAGTGAGTAAATATGGGGGTGGAAAAACGCTTTGGGGGTTGAGATAAGCGAGTAGCTGTGAGGAAAGAAAAGGGTAAAAGCTGTGCTTGTTCTAACGAGCTCCAAGCCGTTGAAGGAGGAAGAGGGGAGTCAGTTAAAAAAAGCCATATTTGTTTCAAAGTGAAAGCAGAATGGTAGCGTTTGAGATTGGGAAAGTTGACTCCACCCAAGTATTTGGGTTGTTGAAGACGAGAAAGCGAAATCCTAGCTTTGCGATTATTGCATAGAAATTTGGTTAGGGAGTGGTTAATGGTGCTAAAAAAAGAAAGCGAAAGGGAAACTGGGAGCATTGAGAGATAAAAATGAATGATGGGGAGAAGCATCATTTTAATAGTGGCCAATCTCCCCCACCAAGATAAGAAAAGAGGGGACCAGCTATCAATAAGGACAGAAAGTTTTTTAAGTATTTCTGTGTGGTTTATTTTAATAGTTTCTCTAATAGTGTTGGCATAAGAAATGCCTAAACATTTGATATCCCTGGGATTCCATTCAAAACCAGAACCGTGAAACATATGAGAAAGACAATATTTGTTTAAAGGTAAAACTTCAGACTTATCGATATTCAGTCTGTAACCAGAAACCAGAGAGTTTTCTTGTAGTATAGAAAAGAGAGTAGGCAGAGAAGTGGACGGATTAGAAATATAAAGTAAAATATCATCCGCATAAGCAGTAAATTTAATATCAATGTTTTGAAATTGGAAACCTGTGTAGAGTGGAGAACGTCTGATGTTTTCTAAGAAGGGTTCTAAAGCAAGAATAAATGAAGTGGGGAAAGGGGACAGCCTTGCCTAGTGCCTCTAAGGAGTGGAAAATATTGAGATTGGCAGCCATTTACCCAAATGGAGGTAGAGGGAGCAGAATATAACAATTGAATATATTTAATAATGGGGGGACTGAAACCATGCCATCTCAACGCACCAAACATAAAATCCCAGCTAACCCTATCGAATGCCTTCTCAGCGTCCAATGTGATGGCAGCCACCGGTGAATCCGTTTTGGAGGCAAGGTGAATAATATTGAGGAGAGTTCTCGAGTTGTCAGTAATTGATCTACCTTTGACAAACCCAGATTGGTAAATATTGATGAGGTCAGGGATGATTTTATTGATGCGGAGGGCAAGTATTTTAGCAAAGATTTTACAGTCTGTGTTAATAAGGGAGATGGGCCTATAGTTTTTGCAAAGGGAGGGATCTTTATCCTTTTAGGGATCAAACATAACATTGCCTGAGTGAAGGATCCCCTTGACTCGCCTTTGATAAGAAAATGATTAATCAATGAGAATAAATGAGGGATTCAAAGTTTTTGAAAGTGAAGAAAAAATCGAACAGTGAAACCATCCGGGCCGGGTGTTTTATCTTTGGGTAAGAGATTAATAGCATTAATGATTACGTTTTCTAAGATAGGAACATCAAGGGATGTAAGGTCTACAAGATCATCAAGAGGTTTAGGGATAGTTTGAAAGAAGGAGTCAATTTGTTCAGGAGAAGGGGTGAACTCTGGGGTGTAGAGGGAGGTGTAATATTGGACAAAGCAATCAAGAATTTTATCATCAGTGGTGTGCCGAGCTCCGGAGCTATCGGTGATAGCCGCAATTTTGGATTTTTGCTTTTTAATTTTAAGGTAGTTGGCTAAAGATTTGCCTGCTTTATTCCGTCCACCATACAATTTTGCATTGAATTTGAGGAGATTATTACATGCGGAGTCCCAGGAGTGTTTGTTATATTGCATTTTTGCTTTAATAAGAGAGGATAAGGTGTCAGTAGAGTTAGTGGTGAAGTATTGATGTTCAAGAGCTTTGATTTGTTTGAGGATGAGGGAAGAATCAATAAGAGCTTTCTTTTTCTTCCGAGATACAAAATCAATAATGAAGCCTCTGGCAGTAGCTTTGAAGGCATCCCAAATAAAGTGAAATTGAGAAGGGAGAGGGAAGATTGTTGTGAAAAAAATCCTGTATAAAAAACGTGAATTGTTCAACAAATTGGGAGTCCAAGAGAAGAGAGTTATTAAAGTGCCAGCGCCTAGATGTAGGGGAAGGTGAAGGGAAGTCCATATCTAAAATGACGGGGGCGTGATCTGAAATAAGAATGGAGCCAATCTCTGAATTGGTCATAAATTGAAGGGCATGTTGAGTGAGAAAAATATAGTCAATACGGGAATGGGATCTATGAACGGGGAGAAAAAGGAGAATTCCAATGTATCAGGGTGAGAGGTTCTCCATGTATCAATTAAACCTCTAGAAGTAATGGCTTTATAAAAAAAAATTTGCATCTTATTGGGAATGTATTTAGCTTGTGATTTCCGGTCCAGAAAGGGGTCCATGAGTTGGTTACAATCACCCCCCACAATCAAATCATCTACAGCATGCGAAGAAAGAAGGGTGGCAAATTCATTCAAAAAATTTAAATCAATGCCAGTTGGACCATAAACATTACAAAAGGAAAGTTGGGTATTATTAACTGTAGTGTTCAAAAACAACCATCTACCGTTATTATCACGAAACTCATTTTGTAACTGAACATTTAGAGATTTATGAAACAATATAATAACACGATATTTATTATTCACTGCCGAGGAGCAGAAAACGTCTCCTACCCACTGTTTGCGCAGTGAAGACAGATCTTGCAACTTGAGGTGTGTTTCTTGCAACAATGCAATATGACATTTCAATCTCGCTAGATGAGATAAAACTCGCTGCTTTTTAACAGGATTTCGAATACCTTTAACATTCCATGAGATAACACGAAAACCAGTCATCAGTAAAATTTAAGTAGTGATAGGCATGAGAATAAAGGCAAGCAAAGGGAAAGGAAAGGAAGAAAATATAAATACGAGGAGAGGATGAAAAATAGGAAATAACAAAAGGCATAAAAAGTAGTAAAGAATGTGTGATGTGGCCATAAAAAGACAAGAGCAAATGAGCAATAAAGTACCATAAACAGAGGTGGGAGAAATGGAAAAGTGGAGGGAAATAGAGCAGAAGTACAATGCAAGAGAAAAGGGAGAAAGGGAAAGAAGGAGAAGAAGAAAAGAAGAAGAAGAGGGGAACACAGTCGCCCAGAAAGAGCTAGGAAAGAAGAGATGACAGAAAACCAGATGGCTTTAGCCATATCGGTCAAAAACACAAAGAACATTAATGAGGGAGGGGAGACGGCAAAGACCAAGACAGCCAACCCATAAAGGGGAACACTGAGAGGAAACTAGTCTACCATACAATGACAAGATAGGGAAAGGGAGAAAAATTCCAAAGACAAAATAGTAAACAAATGAAACAAGAAGGAAGGGAACTTACCAACCATTAGGGAACAATGCAACGGAGTGAATCAGACATTACAGACAAATGGGTGACGTGGGCGTGAGTCTTCAACAACAAATCTGCATAAGGAGGACCTAAAAGACGTAAGAGAGAACAAACAAGAGAGCTGTTGAGGTGGACATGCAACAAACAAAACAAAAAACACCTAGGAAACATGAGAGAGAACAAATAACATGACAATCAGTGTTTGCTCAGTTCCATAAGTTCTCCTTTATGGGTGTGAATGAACTTCCGAAGGTCAGCTGGGTCGTCAAAAGAAAATGGTCTGTCCTTGTAAGTCACTTTGAAAAGGCATGGATGTATAAGACCATAACGGGCGTTCATGGATCTCAAAGCTGGTCAAGGTCAAGAAATTCCTTACGCCGGTGGGCTGTTGGTTTAGATACATCCTGACTAAAAAAGACTTTGTGGCCAGACCATAACATCTGCTTGTGCTGTTTGGCAGCACTGAGGATTGCCATGAGGTCGGAATACAGCAAGAAGTAGGCAATAATGCCTCTATGTTTAGTTGGAGAAGATGCGTTCTGAGGCCCTAATCTGTGTGCCCTTTGGATATTGAAGTCCATTGACTTAGGGAGACCAACGATCTGCAGGACTTGAGCTTTCAAGAAGGAAATCATGTCCGAACCTTCGGAACCCTCTGGAATTCCATAAATGCACAGGTTATTACGCCTATTGCGATTTTCTAAATCCTCAGTGGTCTTCTTAAGCTGAATAACTTCTTTGGTGAGACTATCAACTCTGGCGACAACATCCTGCGCATCGCTTATCTTTTGCTCGACGTCTGAAAGTCTTGAATCAAGGCCGGACCATTTCTCCTCCATTCTTTGAAGAGTAGCAGTGGTCTCCGACATAAAGGGGCTGACCCGAGACCGGAGGCAGAGCACTCGTGTGTTAAGAGTGACTTTGCTGGCTAAATCGTTTTAGCGTTATTTGCTGCTAGTCAACTGTCTTTGAATTTGTTTTTAAAAATTGCTTTTAAACTGTTTTAAAACTGTGATTCTACTTTTAAAATATTTACTGTGTGTGGGGTGGGGACAAAGCTGTGTTAATGCGCTGGGGGTGAAGGGGGCTTACCTACCTCCGCTTTCCTCGTCAAACGCCGGGTCAGCAGTCTAGTTGCTGTTCCCGGCACAGTTTCATTTAGATAAAAGCGCGTGATGACGTGACCGCTCTTGGGCTGACACGAGACCGGAGGCAGAGCACTCGTGTGTTAAGAGTGACTTTGCTGGCTAAATCGTTTTAGCGTTATTTGCTGCTAGTCAACTGTCTTTGAATTTGTTTTTAAAAATTGCTTTTAAACTGTTTTAAAACGGTGATTCTACTTTTAAAATATTTACTGTGTGTGGGGTGAGGACAAAGCTGTGTTAATGCGCTGGGGGTGAAGGGGGCTTACCTACCTCCGCTTTCCTCGTCAAACGCCGGGTCAGCAGTCTAGTTGCTGTTCCCGGCGCAGTTTCATTTAGATAAAAGCGCGTGATGACGCGACCGCTCTTGGGCTGACACGAGACCGGAGGCAGAGCACTCGTATGTTAAGAGTGACTTTGCTGGCTAAATTGTTTTAGCGTTATTTGCTGCTAGTCAACTGTCTTTGAATTTGTTTTTAAAAATTGCTTTTAAACTGTTTTAAAACGGTGATTCTACTTTTAAAATATTTACTGTGTGTGGGGTGGGGATAAAGCTGTGTTAATGCGCTGGAGGTGAAGGGGGCTTACCTACCTCCGCTTTCCTCGTCGAACGCCGGGTCAGCAGTCTAGTTGCTGTTCCCGGCGCAGTTTCATCTAGATAAAAGCGCGTGATGACGCGACCGCGCCGCTGGCGCACCGAAGGCGCACCTAAGGCAAGCCCGTCTGCGCACGTCCGCGCCCGACCGGGCCCAGGGGCCAGAACCCCTGCTCCTTTTCCCCCAACTCGACTTTATTACTCCAGCACTCAGCTTAAACTGCTGAACGGCTCTGTAGGGACTGCCTGTGCCCACTTTTTTCCTCCAGAACAGTTCCCCGAAATTGCCCCTACTGTAGGTGTAACTTTATTATCAATAACTCAGTATCCACCTCAGTTAAGGTCCAGTATAAAATCTTTTTATTAAACTGCAGATCCCTGCCCAAACACACTGCAGAGATCTGGATGCTACTCAAAGACTCTGACCCGGATGTGCTGTTCCTAACGGAAACTTGGCTTAACACCAGTTCTGAGCCAGATATTGTGCAAGCACTCCCACCTGGCTTCGTGATGCAGAGGGTAGACAGAACAACAGGTAAAGGCGGGGGGATTGCCATTATCCATAAGGAACAATTCACCTGTCGCCTACTTGGGAACCCCCTCTCAGACTGTGAGAACGCCCATTTTGTCATTGAATTCTCGCCACTGCTCTCTCTTACAGGCATTCTCATCTACCGCCCCCCGGGAGCGGTAGGAACATTTAATAAATCCCTGCTGGAGGCAGCGGTTAACCTGGCAAGCTCAGCGGCTAATCTCACTCTGCTCGGAGATTTTAATCTCCATTTTGATGATCCACGAGCGATAAATGCAATTGAACTGGCCAGGGATCTCACGGCCTTCCAACTGCCTCAAAAAATCCTGCAGCCCACGCACGTTAAAGGACACCTTCTTGATTCGGTGTTCTCTAGTCTAGAGGACCTTAAAGGGGAAGAGCCTACTCCTCTTCCATGGTCAGACCACTTTTTGGTCTCCCTCTCCTGGTCTCCACAGGTCACTGAACCTCCCACTCAATCTATATGGACCCAAGGCCGCCCCTGGCCCAAACTCCCCCTGGAGAAATGGACTCAAGAACTGGAAAGGACCCGACCCATACCTGATCCATGTCCAGTTATAGCTAATGATGACTTCTCTAGCTTGATAAAGGAATCATTGGATGTGGTCCTTCCAAAAACTAGGATAAAAAAGACCAAGGGCCCTCATAAGTCCCCCTGGTTCTCTTCTGAGCTGCATATCTTAAAACAGCGCTGTAAGGTCAAGGAAAGACATTGGAGGAAAGATTTTTCACCCAGCAAGAAGCTGGAATACAAGGCAGCTATTAGTGCTTATAAAGCAGAAATAAAAAAAGCCCAGGCTACCTTTTATGAGGGTAAGATCTTATTAGCCGCCAACTCTTCCAGAGAAACTTTTAGTATAATTAAAATAACTACTTAAAGCCCCTGTCCCACGAATAGTACCAGACATCTCCGGTCTACGTTGTAATAAATTGGCAGAATATTTCACCACTAAGGTTCAGAACATCCTTAAATCTCTGCCGCATAAGTTTGACACAGGTGAGATTTCCTATAACCAGATGGACCCCGACTCACGTCTTTCAGAACACACATTAGAGGTGTTCCCCCCCCTTTCGCAAGATTCTCTCCTCACTCTGCTTTCCATGGTAAAGAGCGGATCACCCAAGGATCCCGCTCCGATTAACATCTTGAAACAGGTAGCTCCGATAATAGCCCCTAATCTGACAGACCAGATTAACGTGTCCTTGTTCACAGGAATTGTGCCTACCTCCTGGAAAGGGGCCATGGTGAAAGCCCTGTTGAAGAAACCAAATTTGGACACGGCAGATCTGGGCAATTACCGCCCCATATCTCTCTTGCCAGGAATAGGTAAGATGGCAGAGAAACATGTAAATCAAAATCTTTCAGGCTTTCTCGAAACCCATAACCTGCTTCATTCCTCGCAAACAGGCTTCCGCCCGCGTCAGAGTACCGAGATGGCCCTGTTAGCCGTGGTGGAGGAAAGTAGGAACATTTTAGATTCAGGAGGTTCGACTGCCATTATACTCCTTGACCTGAGCGCAGCATTTGATACGGTGAACCATAGGATCCTGGCTCACCGTCTCAGGAATATAGGAGTAACAGGCACGGCTCTTCAATGGCTGTGTTCTTTTGTGGAGGGAAGGTCCTTTCAGGTATTTGAGGAGAACTTTGCATCCAAATCTACCCCACTACTGAGCGGAGTTCCTCAGGGTTCCTCGCTTAGCCCGACCCTTTTTAATGTATATATGGCCCCACTGGCATCTGTCGTAGCTCCCTATGGAATTCGCATGGTGACCTACGCCGATGATACACAATTGGTGGTGGCGTTAAACCAAGCGGATCAAAGTACTAACAGCCTTTACCCCTGCCTAGAGGACATCTCGAGTTGGATGGACGCGTCCCAGCTCAAGCTTAATGGTGGGAAAACTGAGCTCATGATACTAGGCAACCCCCTCAATTACAAATCCAGCTCTATGTGGCCAGTCAGCATGGGCCCCCCCCTGGTCCCCAAATCAGAAATCAAGAGTCTGGGCATCTGGTTGGACCAGGACCTGAGCTTTAGAGTACAGGCTAGGAAGACGGCAGCCATTTGCTATGGCTTGCTCCGAATGGCCCGTAAAGTTCTCCCGCTCCTCCCCTTCCAAGCCAAAAAAGTACTGGTTCAATCACTTATACTCTCCAGACTGGACTATGGCAATGCACTGTATCTGGGTGCCCCCACAACAGTAGTCTCTAAACTACAGTCTGTGCAAAACAGCGCTGCCAGGCTTCTAATGGGAGTCCCCAATCGAAAATCGGCGAAACCGGCAATCGTCTCTCTTTTCATTGGCTCCCAGTCCAGGAACGTATTAGATTCAAGGCACTATGCCTAGTACATAAATCTATGCAGGGGATCGCCCCCCCATCAACTTAGCCATGATACGCCCCTACAAAGCCAATAGGAAACTTCGATCAGATGATCTTCATCTAGCCGAGGTCCCAAAGATCAAGAAGGCTAGGAGTGGCGGACGCCTCTTCTCTTATAACGCCACTAAACTCTGGAACTCTCTTCCACTCTATCTCCGTATAGTGCCCAACCATGTTGCCTTCCGCAAACAATTGAAAACTTTTCTGTTTCCTTAGCTCTGCGCGGTCCCTCCGCCTTCCTCCTGTGTGCAGTCCTAGCGCTGGGATGCTTCCGGGTAGCCATGCGCTCTATAAATGTGTTTTCATTCATTCATTCATTCATTCAATGAGGCGCAGTTCATCCATGATGTCCTCTATCGTGAGAGGAAGAGGTGACTTAGATGGAGAAGAAGAATCTTTCTTGGGGCGCTTACCGGTGCTGGCCGCCGAGTCTCTACGACCTCCAGAAGAAGGTCCTGCGGGCCCATGAGGTTTGTTAGAGAGTGTATGATCCATGGTGAAAATTCGTGTGAAGCAGGGCAAAGACGCAACCTCTGAGAACAAGGAGAAGACTCCAAAATCGCATATAATACGGTCTGTAAGAAAGAAAAGCCGGAAAGCACAGAGCCAACGGCCTGAACCGGTGCTGTAGTAGTTTGGACCGTTAACTAGGAGCAAAACGCCACTGCGCAACAGCCAAAGAAGGATACAGGAGAGTGGAGCAACCAGCAAGTGCGCAGCCAATGTGAGACACCGGTATCGAGCAGTGACAGTTAGTTGCAGACAGTATTTGATCAGATTAAGGCTGTGCGCGTTTGTTCAAAGCAGCAAAAAATCATGCGAACATATCCTGAAGCAAAAGGTCTAATTGTGACTAGTTCAAAAGTAGCCCAACAGCTGACAGAAACAGTTGTGCAGTAACATTGTTGCCATTGTAATTTGAAGGAAAATCCAGGTTATGAGCAAAAATGCAAAATATAAATAACATCAATAAAATGGTCCATCCACAACATGGTAGATGTGAGAGGTGAAACAATAATTAGGAGCACGAGCAAGTCACAAGAGAAAAGGCTGCATGTCGACCGTTCGTGATTCCGCGGCGGGAATGCACAAAATGGTGGCCGCGTTATAATGAGGCACTAAGGCAAGACATACTGAAGATGAAAAAGGGTCTAGCAGACCATGTCTGCGGTCGGAAAACTTGCCTCAGCGAGCCCGGCAGTTTCTGAGACATGGATACCCCTTTCCGAACGGCAGCGCTGCGGAGAAAAGGTCCCTTCAAGGAAAAGCGTAGCTCGGCATCTCGGAGCTCCTCAGATGGCGGCCATCTTGTCGCCGGCGCCGTGCGCTCCCCTCTTCAAGATTATTTAAACCTTACAAAAGTCAAGAACCTTGTAAAATGATTCCTTCCTAACACTGTACTGCTTTTACACACAGGCACCTTCCTCAATATACTGCGTTGATATATTTCCTTTCAAATGTGCCCTATTGATTTAGATACATGCACAATGCTCCAAATATCAACAGAGGTAGCGACATGATTTATGCAAGAGAGCTGCATTTCACTGAAAATTATTTCCAGGGGTGTAGCTTGGTCACTTAAATAGGGGGGATTTGAACTTCAGATTTTCCAACAATCATGCTGGCATATAATGTTAAAATACATTATACAAAAGCAAGGGAGCATGAGAGGGCCCTAAGTGACAGTGAAAAGGGAGAAGAATATGGAGTGGTAGGAGTACTAAGTGAGAGAAAACACAATATTTTGAAAAAGAACTGACATTTTTTAGGACTTTCAAAACAGTGAGGGAGAAAGTGGGTGTGCGTTTTGTCTGTGTGTATGTAACATTCCTGGTGAAATCTGACACCTAACTGTACCCGACTGAAAGCACCTGTACCCAACTATTTACAAGAAAATACATTTATTAGGGGAGGTGTAACACCCCAAACAGCTTCCCAAATATTATGCCATTGAGTATGTCCAAAAATCATTAGATTTGCGAAATCGTCTGCTTTTTAATCACTACTAATATTGGAATCAAGAACTGACATTGAATAAAGGGATTGTAACTTTTTTTTAAAATAGACTTATTTTTTCCATTTTTATGGTCAGTTTTCTTTTCTCAGCCGTTTGCATCTTTACTGGGACAGTCATGAAAAAGTCTATATTTTCCTTCGATAATTATGTGTCATAATTTCCCCCAGTATGCCTTGCAGTGGTTCCAGTTTGGAATGTCACATTGCAGCACTGTAAACGTTCTTAGTTATTATCCATATCTGCATTTATATTTGCCAGCCATCTGGGACTAGTGAACTAAATTAGTTATTAGTGCAGTGGAAGTATGTAAAATGAGTCTTGTATAATTTGCTTATTACTATGATTAGTAGAATCATTATATTTCAGTAGCCTTGCACATTTTCCTTCACCTTTATAGATAAAGTTTGTTTTGGAAATGTTACTGCATTGAGGCTGTAAACTATTGACTATTTCTTATATTCAGCAGAAATTAAATATTTCATATTTTGGCAAGAAAAGAAAATTTCATAGTTGGCTAATTGGTAACTCAGAACCTGGACGGGCCATCCAGCCTGGCTCGTGTTTTTCCATGCTTGGTCACACCTTGACAAGTCAGACTCAAATATACTGGCCCCCAACCCTACAAATGTAGCAGATGCCCCCGGCACCTAGTATGTGCCACTCTCATGTACACTTGGGGGGAAATGAGAAACTCTTCATATTAGTTGTGGGCTGGAATTTCATGAGTTTCCTTATCTGTGTATGCATAATTAAAAAGCTTACATTCATGCAGTGGGGAATTAATATCCAAGCCCAGGCACCAGAGAGGTACCCGTACATCTTGAAGAGTAACAGGCTTTTGAACAACTCTAACTCAGCAACAAAAAGTATACTAAAGGGGGTGAATTGTGTAACTGACCCAATTTCGAAGAAGAACGTTATGATTTATCAATTCTAGATCTGATTCAACAAAGTATCAACACTATATTTGCACCAGAGCCGGGCATCGAATAACAGGACTGAGGCTGGATCGCTCCTATAGTAACTGCAAAAAATCTAATTCATTCCTACAAGATCCAGATACATTTGTGGACAAAACCTCCAACTAAGCATAAGCTCATGGTAATATTCTGGAACATCGCTGGACTGGGACCAATTCTTAATCAAGCTGAGGTACTAACATTTATTAAAAAACTGAAACATAGTTGCCTCCAAGAAACTTGGGCAAAAAAAAACACAGCTGATCCCGGGATGTTATGAAATACACCACCCAGCTGTCATAATTAACCACTTCGCTCCTCCATCTATAGGCCTTTCAACGTCTGTTACCACAATTTTAAATGTAGTAGCTACCCCACATAACAGAACATCCGGCAAGTCTGATAGTGGCAACTCATGGTCTTAATATTAATGGAGGTCTGAAACTGATTCTTCTAATTAATGTTTATCTAACTCTCCACAAACCAGATAGGAAACCATTTCTTGAAGGGTTCTGTGAGGTAATTGATGATCTATTATTTAGGTCTGCATTATATGAGTTAATTTTGACAGGGTACTTTAACATTAACACCATGGGCAAGCAATTAGCAGAAAAGCAGACAACAACATCGGATTACTTAATGAGGACCATGATAAACTATTTACACACTTACAATATTAACATTCTAACCCCTCATCAAGCACCCAAGATATTTACACAAAAATCCACACATGTACACATACAGGGGAACATCAACTTGCCTAAGATCCCGGGGTGATGTTATTTTAGCCTTAAGGGGCAGAGAAATAGTGTGGAAAAGTATCACACTGCAGAAGTACTTTGTCTGTTGTCGTAATATCAAACAGTGAGATGCTGTTGATGTTATTTAGGGATTTATTCTGTTGAGAAAAGATTGTGTGGAATAGTGAAAAGTCTGCTTCCGAATTTTTGGCTTTACATCCCCAATGGAGTACCAAGACTTTTTCACTCAAAAATTCTCTTCCGAAACTTTGGCTAGTATCCCCAAAAGATTACAAAAACCTCTTTTCACTTGATTGGGAGTAGAGTAGCGCTGGTCATTATTTTACGAGAAGTAAAAGAATCTCTTTGAATGTTCGAACTATCTCTTTTATTAGTGCACCAAAAAAAGTAGCATTGTTTTGTGTTGTTTCTAACAAGAATTTAGTTAAGAAAAACCTTGTAGTACATTGCCGTATTATTTTGTAAATGGAGGGTCAGCAGCAGCAGTTATACTGACGTCACAAAAAGCTGTGCTGGCATTGGTTGAAACAGTGGGCGCGTAGAGAGCCGTTATTGGTTGGTTGGTGTGAGCCGTGCTGGCATTGGTCGAGATAGTGGGTATGTAGTGAGCCGTGATTGGTTAGTTGGTGTGAGTCGCGCTGGTATTGGTTGAAATTTAGCGAATAGAGTGAGAAGATTTACGGAAGGTTTTCTTGTTTGTTTCTGGTTTATTTAGCGAGAAAAAGAGAGTTTAAAATGAAGATGGTAAAAAGAATACAAGATTTCTTTAAAAAGGACAAGCCGATAGTTACTAGAGAGGGACTTCCTGTACCTCCTCCAAGATCACCTGCTTCTTTCATGATGTTAGAGCGTGGATATCATACGTGTACATGGTTAGAGAATTGGATGGGTTACACAGAGGATGATGGAGTTTTAGCTTTTCCAAAGCATGGTACTTTAAATGTGAGGATATTGGAGAATTTGAGGAGACAAATGAATTCATTAAAACCAAATCCCAGACCTATGCAGTATGAGGCGCTTGAAGAATGGGAACATGAGGTGTATAAAAGGGAGATAGACAGGAATGGGATAAGATATAGGAATACATTGAGGAGGTATTCAGAAGCTAGGTGGGATGATCAGATGAAAAGATGGAGAAGAGAAGTGATCGCGGATGGGTTATCCAGTAATAGTTGCTGAGGATCAGGCTGGAGGAAAATGTAAAGAGAAAAAGAATAATGTAGAGATTTCAGAATTAGATATGGATCCAAATGAAATCGATGATGAATTATTAGATGAGATGCTATTAAAGAGAACTCCACCATATCAGGAGAGCCCGGATGGGATTTCTCCGAGTGCACATTAATTGAAATAGAAGTTCCACAAGTTTCACAAGTTACACATGTTCCGGCAGCTTCACAGTCTTCATTAGGTACTCGAGAGTTACAGGAAAGAGAGATTGACATGTTAAATAGAACAAAAGAGGAGTTGACTCAGAAAATTAGTCAGTTGAGTTTAAATGCAGAAGCATTGTCAGTGCCAGTAACAATTGGTCCTATAGTTCCATTGTACAGTGAGGGTCAAAATATTTCTAGAGTGCATACATTGACAATTCATATGAATAATGTCAGAAATGCTAGTGGATCGGAACAAGTTGAGAGGAGTGCCTCATTAATTGATCTTCCAGTAAATGAAAAGGTGCCTGAAACACCAAAAAGAAGTGTGCAGATAGATCCTAGGAAACTAGTGCAGAATGTGAGAGAAATTACTCCAGCATCAGGGGGTTCAGTGGAACCTTCGCCAGAGGAGTTAGATGATTGGATTAGAGGAATAGAAACTAATAAGTCAAAATTGAGTATAGATATAGGTAGATTGAGAGTAGATCTGGAAGAAATGATTAATGGCACAATAAGTCCAGAGAGACTGAGTAAATATCAGGATGAAGAGTTGCTATTTTTGTGTAAAAATATTACATGGAGAGCAAAGAATTTACATAAGAAATTGGTAGAGGTTGCTCAGGAATATGGAGTGGATATTGGAAAATCTAAAGCTTTGCAGAAAACATATAGATTGGACTTTACTGAAAAGGATTTAGAGAGTTTGAATACAAGTGGTAAACGATTGCAAATAAAAGAGTTGATTAATACCTTGAAGAGATGGGGTGATGTGGAACGATGGAAAGGTAGATGGGCGAAAAAGAAGGAAGAAATGATTAATAGTAAAAATGTGAATGCATCTTCTTTACTTCTGTTAAGAGAAGCAGAGCAAGTTGAAATGATATATCCAATGAGAGAAGTTCCAGGTGGTGGATATGTTCACATTCCTTGGTCAAGACAGGATATATTGTGTTTTACTAATGATTTCCCCAGATTGAGAGAAAAGCCTGTCGAGTGGTACAAACAGGTACAGAGGTTTGTAAAAGTTTCAAAGGTTTTGTTGAAAGACTTGGATGGTTTATTTGACATTGTAGTTCCAGCTGATTTATGGACTGAGTGTAAAATTGCAGTTGATTGGCCGAAAGAGGAATATCCTAGAGATGTTAAAACAGGAGCACCTTCAGAAGAAGTGATGAAAAAATATAATCAGGTAATTACTTACTTGAAGGGTAAAATTTCTCCAAAAGAAACAGATTTGGTTAAAATTTATAGGACAACACAGGAGTCAAAAGAATCAGTACATGCATATTATGAAAGGCTTTAACAGGTGTTTAAACAGTATAGTGGCTTTGAAAGTATAACTGATAAAGATATGGGACATTTTGTGTATAGGTTTGTATTTGGATTGAAACCTGAGATTAGTAATATGATTCAGCAACATTTGATTTATTGGCAGTGTAAGACAGTGGATGAAATTTTGTGATATGCTAAGTATTGTAGTGATGATATTGAGTCGAGGCATAAGAAATTAAAAGATAAAATGATGTGGGCACAAGTGAAAGTGGCGCAACAGAAAGATGGGAATTATGTCAATGTTTCTCAAACAGATTTTCAAATGAAAGGACAGAATCAGAATTTTCAAAATGGTCAAGCACCTAAAATGAATTGTGTATTAAATGGAGGAAAAGGTAGAGGTAAGAATAATAAAGAAGAAATGAAAACTAAATTTCCTTGTCATGCGTGCGGAAAGTTAGGACATTGGAAGAACGAGTGTAAGTCCTTGCTAGGAAATAATGGAATGATTCAAAATTTCAATCCGCAGATGCAGAACGAAGTGGTTGTGAATCAACAACAGCTGCAACAGCAACAGGTAGTTACACCACAGGTTCAACAAATACAAGTACCTCAAGCTCCTATGCCAAATAATGTGAATGCTCAGGTACAGAGATACAGTGCGAATGCTGAATTTCACTCGGGTGAACAAGTTGGTAGGAATCAAAATGTACAACAATATTGGTTGCAGTGTCCTGAGAGTGATTCAGATTCATCTCAATGACGGTGCCTGAGGGGGGAGGAAGAGTGCGTGCTTGGTGCATCTCTAGTGGTAGATCAATCATGCCTTTTTGTTGATGGGAAAGTGGAAGGTAATAATATTACATTCCTTGTGGACACTGGTGCTACCCGTTCTACTGTAAGAGCAGCAGAAATTCCAAACCCACCCCTCTCAGGAGAAACTATCCAAGTTGTGGGAGTCTCAAATAAATATATTAAGACTCCAATACCAAAACCAATGGAGGTTCATATAGGAAAATTCAGAGATATGCATCGTTTTGTGGTATGTGACATGAGTCCAGTAAATCTTTTAGGAAGGGACTTACTTTGCAAAATGAATTGCACCATCTATCGTACACCGGATGGTATTGCTTTTCAGACACCAGATGAAGATGTTGCTTTTAAAATGATATTAGCAAAGCAAGGGACAGAAGTGAATGATCTATATTCATTGCTCACATTTGAGGATTTGCCTGGTGAGTTAAGAGACACAGTAAGAACTGATGTGTGGGATTTTACAGGAAAAGAAATTGGATTGATGAAGGGTGTTGACCCTATTCGAATTATGGTCATACAAGGTGCAGAGTTTCCAAAAACACCACCGTATAATATGAGTCCCAAGACCATAGAAGGGGTTATTCCTGTAATAGAACAAATGATTGAACAGGGCATTCTAAAAGAAATATTGGGAAGTCCTTGCAATTCACCCATTATCGGAATTAAGAAACCAAGTGGAAAATACAGAATAGTGCCAGATTTGCAAAAAATTTATAAAATTGTGGTACCTTGCTGTCCAATAGTGCCAAACCCAGCAGTGATTCTTTACCAAATTCCTTGTGCTGCGGAATGGTATACAGTGATTGATTTATGTCAAGCATTTTTCTCGACACCTTCACATCCGGATAGCCAATATTTATTCGCTTTCCGGTTCGGAGACCGTGTCTTGGCATGGTGCCGAGTTCCTCAAGGGTATACAGAGAGCCCTTCAATTTTTAATCAGATTTTGAAAAAATGTTTAGAGTCATTGGTTATGCCAGGGAATTCAGTGTTAGTGCAGTATATTGATGACCTATTGGTGGCATCAAAAACACGAGAGGCATGGTTGACAGATTCAATTGCTCTACTGAACCATTTGGCAGAAGGTGGGCATAAAGTGTCACCAGCAAAATTACAATTTTGTCAGAAAGAAGTTCAATATTTGGGACACAAAATTGAGAAAGGAATTAGGAAAGTACTACAGGATCGAATCAATGTGATTTTGCAAATGGAACCTCCCAAAACACAGAAAGAAGTTTGAATGTTTTTAGGCATGGTTGGATATTGCAGGCAATGGATCAGTGGATTCTCACTGACTGCCAAGCCTCTACAGAGATTGACTCACAAAGATGTGACTAATCCGATTGAATTGCATGAAGAGAGCATGAAAGCTTTTATTGAGCTGCGAGATAGTCTTTGTCGAGCACCTGCATTGGGAATGCCAGATTATACAAAAGAGTTTGCATTGTTCTGATGTGAGAGAGATGGGTTTGCGCTTTCAGTTCTGACACAAACGCACGGAATGGCACGTCGACCAGTGGCATATTTTTCTACTACTTTGTACTCAGTGGCTGCAGCATTACCAGGTTGTTTGAAAGCAGTGGCTGCTACTTGTGTGAGTCTTGAGCAGAGTGAGTCAATTGTTATGGGACATCCAGTGAAAGTATATGTGCCACATTCTGTTGAGATCCTATTAACTCTTACAAGGACTCAGTATATGATATATAGTCGTTTGACTAAATACGAGAGAGTGATTCTAGGTGCTGAAAATGTGACAGTAACAAGATGTACAACATTGAATCCAGCAATTTTGTTGCCGAGTTCAAGTTGTGAAGAAGTGAGAGACGAAGCAGATCATGATTGTTTGGATGTGACAGAGTTGTGTACAAAACCAAGACCTGACATAAAAGATGCACCACTGGAAGAATCAGATTTTGTGATGTTTGTGGATGGATCTTGACTGAGAGATGAGAAAGGCATATTGAGTGCTTCGTATGCTGTGTGTACAGTGGCTATGGTTCTTGAAGCATCATGTCTAAGAGGGATAAATTCAGCACTAATTTCTGAATTAGTCGCATTGACGAGGGCATGCATAATTGGCAAAAATTTGAGAGTAACCATATTCACTGACAGTCAATATGGTTTTGGGGTGGTGCATGATTTTGGTCAATTGTGGATGCAACGTGGATCCCAATCCGAAACAGTAAAAATGTGAAGGATTTACTGAATGCACAACAATTGCCTAAAAAGATTGCAGTGGTTAAATGTTCAGCACATAAGTCAGGAAATGATTATGTGACTAGTGAAAACAGATACGCAGACCAAGTGGCTCATTTCTGTGCACAAAATTCAATTTCAATAAACAGAGGAAAAGAGAGAAATAATACAAATTGTCACTTGATGTTCTTAGCAATAGAAACATGGGATGAAATTAAACAGTTGCCAGAAGAAGCTAGTGATGAGGACAAAGAAATTTGGATCAAATCAGGCCGTAAAAAGAGATCTGATGATGAAGTATGGGTGTATGTAGATGAGAGACCAGTAATGCCAGACTGTTTACTTTCACAGATGGCAAGGATGTACCATGGAATAGCACATGTTGGGAGAGATGCTATGATTAGACTCTTCAAACAGTCATAGTCATGGTATAATCCAAAGTGCAGGGTCATTGCAGAGAGTCTATGCCAAAGATGTACAGTGTGCCAGCAGCAAAATCCAGGTAGAAAGACAGTTGTTAGTTGGGGCAGAATTGGGAAAGCTGCAGGACCTTTTAATAGGTTGCAGGTCGACTTCATGGAGCTCCCTCCTTGTAATGGACTAAAATATGTGTTGGTTGTTGTTTGTCTGTTTTCTGGTTGAGTGGAAGCATATCCAACAATAAGAAACGATAGCTTAACAGTTGCTAAACTGCTTTTGAGAAAGATAATTCCTAGGTTTGGATTTCCAGTCTCTTAAGAAACAGATAGAGGAACTCATTTTAATAATGAAATAGTACGGATGATTTGTGCAGCGTTACAAATTGAACAAAAGCTGCATTGTGCCTATCGACCAGAAGCATCAAGAGTGGTTGAGCAAATTAATGGCACTATCAAATCAAGACTATCAAAGGTTTGTGCATCCACAGCACTGAAATGGCCAGATGCTTTACCCTTGGTATTGATGAGTCTGAGAAGTATTCCTGATAAAAAGACTGGATTATCCCCACACAAAATTATTATGGGGAGAGCAATGAGACAGCCGATTGTACCAGCAAATCAACTGATGAATATTACTGAGGATCTGGTGCTTGATTATTGCAAAGGATTGGCTGATGTAGTGCGTTCTGTGTCTCATCAGGTTGGAGAAATTTCAACTACAACTCAGCAAGAACAAGCACATGATCTAAGTCCAAGAGAGTGGGTCCTGGTGAAGAAACACGTGAGAAAATCGTGTTTGGAACCTAGATGGCACGGCCCTTATCAGGTGATACTGGTAATAAGGACAGCAGTAAAGTGTGATGGCTTACCAAATTGGATACATGCAAGTCATACAAGAAGAGTCCCAAGTCCACTTGAAAGACAAGAAGAAGCAAATAGTGGTGAAAGTGAAGTTATAGAGTCTGAAGTTACAGATTCTGAAGTCGAACAAGGAACAAGTCGAATAGAGTGGGCACCAGCTACTGGGTCTCAAAAGACTGCTGTTGAGAAAGAAAAAGAGAAAGTGAATATTGAGAATCAACTTGACAACGAAGCAAAGGAAGCTGTGAAAGCTAAGAAAGCAAGAAAAGGTGATGTGTGGCCAGAAGGAGTGAAAAGACGGAAATACACTCTGAAACAAAGATCACCTGACACGATAATTGAAGTTTCAGATCAGACTGAGCAAAGTGAGTCTGAAGAAGAATCAGTTTGTAAAACAAAAAGAGTGAGGGTTCCAAATAAGAAATACATAGCACCAGAATGGACATATGTGGTGTTGGAAGAAATTGAAAACACAGATCAGATCAAAGAAAATACTGGTACAGAGCAAAGTGAAGGAGACAGTTTTGAACCACCTTAAAAGAACTGTGAAAATTAAGGTGCAACAATTTTTCAGAAAATTATTCTAAATCATTCAAAGAATTTGAAGAAGATATAAAAAAACAAAAAAAAAATTGGGGGTAAAGAAGAAAAGCCATTATGTGTGAGGGTACACTACTTTGGATAGATATTTTTGGGATAGATATTTTTTATAGATTAGATTTTTAGATATTTTTATTTTTGATTCTAAGTTAGATTTTTGAGTTTTTCTTAGTTTTTTAGAACTGGTACAAATTTAACTAGAAATGGCAAATACAGCGGAGACTGGACATCAAAATCGTAGTTTTAAACGTAAATGTATTAATGCTTGCCTATTTAGTATATTTCTACTAATGATAGTATGGTTAACACCAATTGTCATTGAACATGTCTTAATGGTAACTAATCAAAAGAATAACACTAATACTAATGGTGTGATGAGTGAAAAAGTAGATACTAAAGTTTAGAGGAAGACTCACATACTAAAATAGAAAAGATGAAAGATGACAGTATCTAGCATCATGATAAATCAATTAATGATTTTTCGTTAAATGTCTTTACCAAGTTATTGTATGAGTATGTTGATGCAATGGATGCGAGAGATTGTTATGTGTGCATGCAATTACCGTCGTCTGTCTCAGAGGGGGGTGACATATCATCACCTACCTTTAACATATGGTGTGTCTTGTAGTGTCTTAACTAGTTTGTTCTACGAGAGGGGAAGTCTCCAGTATTTCTACTCTAATATAGATTTAGTATTCTCAGAAATTCCTATTAGAAAGAATATGAATAAAATAAATAGTGCTAGAAATGCGGAATATATGGGAGTATTTTTTCATTCTACTCAAACAATAGATACAGTATATGCACGTAGACATAATCTAACTTGTAGATTACGATTTGAAGAAATAGAATTCATTAACATGGTTGAAGATAGTAGACAAGAGTTTCAAAGAAAGGCTGCTGAGCAAAAGTCTCATGTATCTCCATGGGCTTTCAGAGAAGGAGATTACAAGAAGGACGAGACTTACGCTGCCATGACCCTAGACTGGTATCAAAGAGGGAAGCTTTGTTTACTTAGACAAAAGACTGACTATAATAATTATTTCATTGGTTCTAGTGAATGTGATCATACCTTCCTAGTTACGGGAGGATGGGGATTAAAAGGAGGAACTGATCCTGTCGTTTCAGGAATTTATTATGTGTGTGGTAAGAATGCCTACTATAGGTTGCCTGCACATTGGTATGGGTATTGTTATTTAGCAATAGTATTTCCTCAAATATATCATATAGATAAGAATCATAGAATCAATGAAATAAAGAATGGACTAATACGTAATAAGAGAGCGAGCTTTTCAGAAATAATAGGGGATGTTTTTGGAGGATTGATACCTTCAGTTGGAGTTATTATAAATTCGCACAACATTAGAAAATTGTCTACAGTGGTTGATCGTTTATCAACAGACACTGCTGGTGGGTTTTTAATGGTTGATACTGAGATGGTTTCAATTAGATCTATGGTTTTGCAAAATCGACTTGCCCTTGATGTATTATTGGCTAAAGAGGGTGGAGTCTGCAATATGTTGAAAATACAACAATGTTGTACTTATATCCCTGACAACAGTAAGAATCTTCATGGGTATATTAAGAATATTACAAATCTTCATCAAGATTTATCCAAATTGAAGGTTGATGGTGCTTGGAAGAAACTTGGTAAGAGTTTTTCTTCTGTGGGAAATTGGTTTTCTACATTTGGGAATAGTCTATTAGGGAGAATATTAACACCTATTATTGCAGTGGCTACAGTGATATTAATGATTTTCTTGATTTATAAATGTTGCAAAGGCAAGAAAGAGACATCTGATAACAAACGAAGAGCAAGAAAAAGAAAGAGAGAAGAAATAGAACTAGAGGATAGAAGAGGAAACTATTATGAAATGATGAGGGATTTAGATGGAATAATGATAAAACGAGAGAGAACAACAGCATTCTAAGTGACAAATTGTATTGGTGGGTATTTGGTGATGGCTCAAAGACGCCATCAAAGGGGGGGTTGATGGAGCAGGGTTTTCGTAAAAATGAAACTTGCTCGGATTGATACCCCTAGTAACATTTTTTTATTATTTCTAACAGTGTGCAGTGAAAAACACGTGGTTTTAAAAAAACTAACATCAGGGAAATAATACTGCGCAAGCGCATACTAAAGCACTGAACTAGGCCGCAAATGCTTGACTAATGAAAATAAAGAGACTAATGCTGCTTTTCTGCACGTTATTAATGTTTGCTAGGAAAAAATAATAATATGGGTTGCGCATGGTTAGATGCAGCATTGGGAGGGTGCGTAAAGAAAGCATTTCAAAATGAGTAATAATGCTTGTTTCATTTTCCGTAGACGCATGGGTTAAGGTGAAAATGATTTTACAAAAATCAACTGAAAAAGCAAAGAGAATGTGGAGGGAAGGCAAAGGCGAGCGACCTTCGAATTTATGTCTGCCTGCCAAAAAGTTAAACGTGGAGACGAAAAACAATCAACAAGTGAGGAACGCTTCCTCTGGAAGCGCACGAGTGGCACAAGAAGTAACAGAACTGGAAACATTAGCGGAGAGAAGGAAGCTGAAGTCTGATATTAGTATACTTGTATTTCCTGGGATGATGTAGTCGTGATGTTGAAAAACTAAAACAATAGAACACTGAGTAAGATGGACATGTCGAGTGTGGTGTGACAGTACACCCCCTTCCTTAACCAATCAAATGTAACATTTTCTTTCATTTGAAACAAATGTGGGTTGGACATTTGGGTTTTAGGGTATAATTAAGGTGCCTGGTGGGAGGGGATTGAGAGGGCGATGCTGATGCGGATGCGGCTGGAGGCGTTAGGCGTGATCGTCGCTGTCGTCGGTTTGCTGTAGAGGCCTACCTGTTTTCTTCCTGTTCCTGATTCCTGACTTAGGGGTCCATTACGATGACTGGCGGATGCACCTCCGCGATGCTGGCGGTAGGAGAAAACGCCATTTACCGCGCACCGGCAGCGGTCCTCAAGCCCGCCATATTAGGATGCCTACATATAGCCCATTTCCCGTCCGCCGCGGTGCAACGCCGACCGCCATCAAAGTGCCCCCGCCACCGCGGCGGTGTGAGCCAATGAGCACACACCGCCGTGCGTAATGACGTCCCGTACGCCGATGATATTACGATGCTGGAAACAGGGCAGCGCACTGCGACGGAGAAACCGCACAGCTACAGACGGCGGAGACACCACAGCGGAGACAGAAAAGAGACGCCCGGAACACACCGCGATGGACCCAGCCCTACACGCCATCCCGGTGCTGTACATGATACACCACCTGCAAGCCATCTACGGCCGCGGACGCCTCCGCAGGTACGTACAGACACAACAGTGCAAGCAACACAATACACAGGTCAAGGGTCGATAAACGTAGCATGGGCACACCACACACCCCTGTGGGGACAGGCACACAGCCAGCACTGCGCACACACATGTCCCACCTAATACAAAAACCCCTCGCTACATACTGCTCACCCATGTACCGCGATCATCAACAAATGGCCCGGTCACGTCACCGCCGCGGTCATTGCGCAGGAAAACATGCACACAACCCAGAGCCCAGAGCCAGCGCCTGACATGGGCACTGTACAGATAACACAGACCCACATCTTAAGCCACAACACACTAGCCCACTCCCTCAAGGGACACCACATGTGCCTCTCAAGTGCCACTCCTGCACAACAACCACACAACTGAACCCACACCATGCCCCACATCCCAACAACTGCATGAACAGCCACAACAGAACCCTTTGCACAGGAACACATAGCACAGAGGCACAGGCCACAGCCAACACACACACAACAACAACAACAGCACACACAAGGCAACAACACTGAGGCCAGGCACAAAATATACAAACACACAGATGAGGAGCAAACACTCCACTGCACACACTATCTGACAAGTCACACACACACACACACCACACTGACTCACAGCCACATACACACACCACATGCCAGCAGAAATGGAGGACAACATATAGAACAGCTAAAGTGAGGTGCTCACAAATGGGAGGGCAGGGACACAACCATCAAGTATGTGTGAAGCAGATGTAAGACAAGAGGCATGTGAGAACACACACAGCCCACCAGAGCACACATGGTTGCCACAGTGAGCCAACACAAACCACGCTCACCTCAATGCAACTACTCAGGGAGACAGCAAGGCCACCCATGTATAGGCACAGGGAGGAAAGGAAGGCCCTGAACTCAAACAATGACCGGCCACACATAGGCATCCAACTACTGGACAAGAGAATGTCTGCACCACAACACACAGGGCCCAGTGACACACCACATGACTGCCAAGCACAAGTAGGATATGTCACACATACCTCCTCTCACAACAGCACCACACAATACTGACATGTGCACACAACACAACCCCAGGGCTGAACAAGTACACATACAGGCACATACAGGCACACCACTCCAGGGTGACACATGGGAGTAGTTGACAATGCAGGTGCACACACATCAACAGGCACGACAAAGTCACCCCCTCACACCATACACCTCTCCACCACCCAAGTGCACACATTAGAAGTAAGCCATGGGACCTGGATGACTCATCACCACAAGATGTACATACACCTACACTGCTTGCCACACAGAAAGGAAGCTCACACAGACACCATGACCCTGGCCTGCATGCCTGTGCCCAAACTCCCACCCTGTGCTGCCATTGCCCACAAACATGATATGTGTCCAACATAGATAACATGAGCAAAGAAGGATGATGACAACAGGATGTCATTGCCAACCACCTGCACTGCACCCATAAGCCTCAGAGTCAGGTAGAAATGAAGTCCCTTCCACCCCTGCCAAAAAATTGAAATGTGAGACAACCCATTGGCAATGTGGAAATGGCATACTGAGCATGTGACACAGTAAACCATGCACACACAGAAACAACTTTATTCAGGAAGGACACTGACACAACTCACAACAGGACCAACTGTGTTTATTCACATTTTGCATAGTGAGACAACAAATTTGGGCAACAGCAAGGCCAGTGGCCATTTCAATATGCACAGCATTTACATGAGAAGCTGCACAGGCGGGGGGCAAACAGCAGTGAACAAGGCCAGGAGCCAGTACAAGGTGCACAGTAGGGACATCAGAAGCTGCACAGGGAATGTGTGCAACTGTACCATGCCATGCCCAGCTACTGAGTCATGGGGCTGACAATGGCCACCACAGGCACTGCCGTGGACACACAGGTGTGTGAGGGTGACCACCACTCAGATGGGGCTGTCTGTTTGGCTTGGAGCTGACTGTGTGTTGGGGTCAGTTGGAGGGCTGCCCTGGGCAGTGAGAGGAACAACTGTTGAATAGCCATCTCTGCTGTGGGAAGCTGGGGGGCTGCTTGGACCAGGTGGGGTAGTGGCACGGGGAGGTGGACTCATGCTCTGCTGAGACACAGTGTGTGCAGGAGATTGTGGAGGGGTGCCTTTCCACTTCTTGGGGATCCTGAAAGGCTTCCCGTCTGGGTATTAATGGGAACTGGTGTGGACACAACAGGTGAGCCCACCACCAAAGCTCCTTCTGGTGCGGATGGTGACCCTCCCTCTGGGGACATGTGGGATCCCGCTGTGCGCTTGCCGGGGGCTTTCCGCCGCCCTGCCTTCCCCTGTGTACTCGGTTTGCCCCCTACAGTGTCCTCCCGTGCTGGCTTCACAGGGCTTGGGATGGGAGTGGAGGTCAAGGGTGGATCACCCATGGGGCCCTCATCCTGTGTAATGTTTGCAGGCAACACCTTGTCAGTGGGTGCAGAAACGTTCATCTTGCCTCTGTGAGCTGGCTTTGGGACAGGGGAGTCTTTGGCGGGGGAGGACGGTGAGGCCTGTGACCCTGAGGCTTGCTTCTTTGCTTTGTGGCCCTTGCTGTCGCCTGACTGACTTTTCTCCCTGCGCTCTGGGGTGGCCTTACTCTTATGTGGTGATGGTGTCTGCACCCTAGTACGCTTGGGCTGCTGCTGCTCCTGTTTGCTGCGGGTGCTGTATCGGGACTTTGGGGTCTGTTTAGCATTGTCACTGTCGTCAGAGGTGCACAGTGACACAGGGCCAGACAAAGGGATGGGAGCCGCACTCTAACTATGTGCCTGTTGCAGGGCTGCTGTCACAGTTGAGGATAAGGACTGCACAGTCCGGTGGAGCCCACCCACGTCGGAATGTATGCCCTCCATGAAAGCTAGCACCTGCCCCAACTTTTTGTCGTGGTCTTGGAAGGCATTGAGAAGTGCTGTCTGCCCCACACACAGCTGGCGCAATAGCTCGACTGACTCAGCACTGAGGGCAGCAGGGCTCACATGGGCTGGGGCAGCAGTGCCTGTGGTGAAGGTGACTCTTCTCTTCCTAACCGTGCCGACACGGGCAGCACCAGTGGAGGTTGAATGGAGGCTGGGCACTGGACGCTGTGTGGCCGAAGAGGAGGCTGAGTCCCCGTTCCCTGTACCCCCAACATGGATGCGTCACCGCTGGCGTCTGATGATGTAGAGCTTTGTGTCTCCGGCTGTGAATCCTCTAGCAGACTCCTGTCCCCCTCCTCGGCGCTGGTCACATCTGTGTCAGTCTGCTCCGGTGCGGCTGTTGTACTGGATGCCTCACCACTGGTGTCCGTCCCCTGTCCCTCTGTGCACACGGGAGATGCTGCATGAGAGAGAGATGTACTGTTAGTTGAGTGGCATCAACAGAAGTAACATGTGCAAGCAAATCTGCATTACAGAAGATTAGTACACCACGTTGCATTGCCACCCCAATTATCAAGCTAACGGTGCATGTCAAACACAAATCCAGCCATGAGTGATCCTTGTGGCTCACACAGCACACCATACTGCCGGTGGCTCACTTCAGACACATCCACAAAATGCCCTGTGCACACACACTGTCCTGATGGGGCAAGGATGAACACCACAACATGGTGCCAATTATCTACATGGATGGAGCGGTAGGGGACCACACAGACGCAGACCACAACATAACATTCCACAATGGCCCTGCGCTCATGCCATCCACCATGTCGTGTTCACGGGCACAAGTACTGTTCCACATTGGCCTCAGGTGACTGAGCAGCAGAAATCTGAGGTCAGGCATTGCATGCATTCATTGAAACACACTCAGAATAGGCACACTGCCATTTCCATCCATGTGAATTCACACACTACCCCACTGCAGAAGGTACCTGAAGGCCACAACTCCAAATGCAAGAGAGATGCACAGTGCTAACATGACTTCATGAAGCACAGGTAGGGCAAATGCATGGCAGATACACCCAGCACAGAGGCCACTGACAAAACATTGCACCACACTACCAACGTCACATATCTGACAATTTGCACAGTCTGTGGATACATGCACCCACCCCCAGCCAAAGGCAGCCTGCAACACATACTCACCCCTAGCTTGCTGCTGATGCTCCTTTAATTGCCTGTCCAGCTCAGGTTGTGTGACAGCCAGGATGCGGGCCATTAGTGGTGTCATGCTGCGCCTACACAACCTGCCAGTCCGAGGGAGCAGCCCCAGCGTCATCTCGGCCACGTTCTTGCTCAGCCGGCAGATGTCGTCCCACCTCTTATGACAGTGGGTGCGCCTTCGGTTTGACACACCCAGATCTCGCACTCTGGAGGCAATGGCCCTCCACACGGATTTAAGCTGGTGGACCTTCAGCTGCAGGCATGGGAGACAAGAGGGGTAAAACATCAGTGACACAGTGTACAATGCCAACACAAAGGAAATGCAGGAGCACGACAGTGACTCATCCCTAACTCCAGCAACAACTGTAACAGATGCAAAAATGCTTTGAACATGGTACAATGTCATTGGACAATCAGCCGTACATGCATGCATGTGGGATGGTGGACACAGTACCTCCACATCCCATTCACATGCAGGATACCAACACAGCAAGCAACGTGTAGTCTGCCCACATCTACTGTCCATAGTCACCTGCAACTAGACATAGATAAGATAGTAACACATGGGTAGTGTTGTGGGACTCAGTGTGTCCGACACTGCGCAGACCTAAGTGTCCTAGCCCTGTGGAAGACTCACTGTGTCTTGGAACCCACATAGAGTGACAACAACTGTCATACACACACCCTTCTCACACGGCTGCTCTTGTGCAATCTACAGGGCTGAGATGGGACTCAGATGAAGAGGCGTGAACAAACAACACATGGAACACACTGTACATGCAGTGATGTGTACATGTGCCATTCTGCGGGGACTGTGCAGGCCAGGTGGTCTGACACTGAGAGGGAAAATTGGGAGCAACACAGCCATTCACACAAGCAATCACTGGCCTGACTCCTGCATCACCAAAATGCTGCTGCACTGTATGGCTGACACTACAACACATTTCCCTCAACTCAGGATGTGCATGCAGGGAAACGTGTGAAAGAGCACACAAAGCCCTTCCCGCTGAAGTAAGCATGCAAGGCAGTGCATGTCAGAGCCACACACCCACTGACACATACAGAAGCACCTCCACCCCACGTGTGGCCACCCTACACTCTCACTCACAGTCATGGAGACTTACCACAACATTAGGGGCACCATAAAGCCTTGGGTACTGTGCAAGTACCCCGTCTACCAGGACCTCAAGCTCCTCGCTGGTGAAGGGACTGGCACGGATTTTCTGAGTCCTCGACATCACAATGGACAGGTGGCAGCAGCAGCAAGTGGAGGGTAGCAGTCAGCAGTCCCTGGAGGCAGCAGCAGCAGGTGGAGGGTGGCAGACAGCAGTCCCTGGAGGCAGCAGCAGCAGGTGGAGGGTGGCAGGCAGCAGTCCCTGGAGGCAGCTGCAGCAGGTGGAGGGTGGCAGACAGCAGTCCCTGGAGGCAGCAGCAGCAGGTGGAGGGGTGTCAGGCAGCAGTCCCTGGTAGCTGTGGAAATGTGTGGCACCCTCCCTCACATATATTGGCCCCTGGGGCTGTGTCAGTGGTCCCAGGGCGCTGCAATTGGTGTACCAGGTCTGCCTCATTCAAAATCATCCAATGTCCGCCTCCGCGGTGGCGGTGCACGCCTACCGCGAGTTTCAAAATCGCATCCGGCTACCACGATGGTGCGTCCCATTGGCTGCAAGGGCATGGTCCATGGCGGTGACACACCGCAGGGGCCAGGCGCGCGCTACCGCGGTGGTGCATCTTTTGAATGCTTCCAGTGATCGGCTCCGCTGTGGCGGAGCACGCCTACCGCGACTTTCAAAATCGCATCAGGCTACCGCGAGGGTGCTTCCCATTGGCTGCAAGGGCATGGTCCATGGCGGTGACACACAGTGCCTATGGTGACCGTGAGTTGGGTAGCGGTGCATGCTAACCGCCATTTACACATACTATTGTGGCGTTGACTACCGCGATTGTGTCTGGGGCATTGGCGCTCACAGTCCGCAGGGGCCAGGCAGTAGGCACCACGAAATGGGTGCCATACAGTGCCTATGGTGACCGTGAATGGACTTATGGAGTACCTGTGATGCACCTATGGTGTCATCCAGCTCAACGCATAGACCAACATGTACAGTGCCCAGTGTCTCCCACATTGAAAGACCCTCATGAGGGCAAATGCTCAAATGGAACATGTCACTCCATGTCACCTACACATCACATATATGGGTCTGCGATACATTGCATGGGCACATACACTTGCACATGTCACATGTGCTGTGTAATGACATGTAGACTGTCCAGTTATCATGTTGCATAGCATATGTAGATGATGGTCATTGTCTGTGGGTGCAATGTAATGCACAATGCTGTGTCATTGTCTGGACTAGGGGCATCACCGACTGTCACATTGTGTACTGCACCTGCACACACGTGTCCATCACGCTCAGCCGGTGGTCAGTGTGTAGTTGATGTGTGCCATGTGCAACCTGTGTTGGGAGGTGTATCAGGGACAACAACATGGTGTGTTATGGTAGTATTGCAATTTGGAACATATGCTGGGGGTCATACTCACAGGTGTGCCCACACATCTGTTAGCATGTCACACTGTGCATGCCAATGAGCCGGAGGGGTGCACAGGTAATTGCTGCGGGTAAGGGGACAGGTGTACAAGTAGTGTGCGTGATGTGCACCCACTTGTGATGTGCTCTGTCGGTCAATGGTGCAGTGTGTAACACTTGGGAATGTGTCTTTGAACAATGGACTGTCATGCACATGTCATGGTGTTTTGCATTGACATCTGTGCACTTCCATCTGTCCTAGGAGGAGGAGGCCCAATATCCATCGTCCTTTCACAGTGCTTGCAGACATGGAGGATGAGGAGATAATCCGCAAATTCAGGCTGGACCGACAAACCCTGCAGACCCTATGTGGCATGTTGGAACCCCACCTGCAGCCACGTCGGACATATCCAACAGCTTTCACCGCAACATCTAAGGTGATGGCATGCCTGCATTTCTTTGCGACAGGCTCATTCCAGCACACGGTTGCAAGCGCAGGCGGGATGTCACAACCGATGTTCAGCATGGTGCTGAGGGATGTACTGTCGGCTATGATGCTCTACAAAGACAGATATATTCATTTCCCCAGGGGGCCTGAGTTGGTGGCTGTGAAGGGTGATTTCTATGCCCTTGGACATATCCCCCATGTCATTGGTGCAATTGATTGCACACATGTTGGGCTTGTGCCACCACAGGCACGTGAACATGTGTACTGCAATAGGAAGCATTCACACTCGGTGAATGTTCAAGTGGTGTGCCTGGCGGACATGATCATATCACACGTGTGTGCCAAGTTTCCCAGCTTAGCCCATGATGCCCACATCTTGCGCAGCAGCATTGTTCCTCAGCTGATGGCCAATCTGCTTCCTGAGCGTGCATGGCTTGTGGGTGAGTATGCATTGTGGATTAGAGTGGTGTGTGTGACATGCTGTTGTGTGGCATTGTGGGACTGCAAGGTTAATCTGTGTTTCTCACACCCAGGTGACTCGGCATATCCTAACCGCCCATGGTTGCTGAGCCCATTGCGGAATCCCACCACACCAGCTGATGTGCGATATAATGATGCCCATGGGAGGACACGGCGTGGGATAGAA
The DNA here is from genome assembly GCA_963921515.1 of Calotriton arnoldi. NCBI lineage: Eukaryota > Metazoa > Chordata > Amphibia > Caudata > Salamandridae > Calotriton > Calotriton arnoldi. The sequence goes on along the minus strand of CAWUFW010006689.1, from coordinate 384,032 downwards.
CGTATATTTGGACTCCTCAAGTCAAGATTTTGCTGCCTGGACCGTACTGGAGGTGCCCTGATGTACACGCCAAGGAAGGTGTGACAGATTGTGGTGGCATGCTGCATGCTCCACAACCTGGCCATTCGCAAGGCAATACCCCTGATCCAGGAGGAGGATGATGAGCAGCCAAGGCCCCCGCCTGCAAACCAACCTAGATCAAGTGACGAGGGCAGTGGAGAGGAGGAAGGTCTCGACATGCGGCAACAGCTCATCACCCGCTACTTCACGTGAAGGTGAGTGATGATGTAGGAGGGACAAAATGGTCTGATGGTGTTGCAGTTGCTGTGAGGGTGTATGTGAGCTTGGTGACTGCAGCCTTGTGTTGACTCATTGCCGCATGCCAATGTGTGTGTGATTGGGTAGTGTGATATAGATACAGGATGTCTCTTTGGTGACTGTTGCCCTGTGTGATGTTTTCAGGTTTGTGTACCTTGTTGACAAGTGTTGTGTAATGTGTGTGATGCCACACCCATACAAGTGACTCTTGTTCTGCTGTTTTCCCTAGGTCCCATCAGCATCTCCTTGCCTACCTACATTCCATTCCCCTGGACCATGTCCTACACATTGAAGGTTGCACATCCTGTATTAAAGACGGAGCAGACACAACAACATGTGTGTAAGGTGTATTTAATTACAATTGTGACATGTGAGGGTTGACAAAATGTACAGGGTGGTGAATTTGAGAAGTGAGTTGACAGTCATGGTAAATGAGATACTTGAGTAGTCCCCACAATGATGTGGAGACCCAGTCCAACAGATGGATGCCATTCACATGGCAGTGTGGGGAAGGATTGTCCAACAGGTGAATGCAGTGGTGCAGTGGTCTGACATCATGGCTGGCTCTGGGACTTGCGTTTGGCAGGTGCTTTGGCATGTGAGTCCTCCTGGCCTTTCCTTGGATGGCCCCTTTGCACTTGAGTGGAGGGGCCACTGCTGCAGGGGTAGTGGTGTCTGAGGACTCACCCCCCCCTGTGGACGCAGGGGAGGATGATGCGGTGTCACCCTGCTGCCCATCAGGGGGAGGCGGAGATGTTGAATGTTGCACTGGCCTGTCCCTCAGAATCGCCACTTGCTGCCCAAAGAGGTCCACAATTTGTCCCATGCGGGTGTCCATGGACCTCATCAGCAGGAAGAGCTCCCGAGAATCTTCCACAGACAGGCCCTTTCGTCCCTGGGCCTGTTCGTATGCCCCAAGGACTCTGTCAATGTGTGCCAGGGCTTCGGTCCCAGGATCAGTTCCCCTCTGCATGACCCTGTCCCTCAAACCTGCACTGCTGCCACGGGCCTGTCCGGTCCTCAGATTGGCCCGCTGCATCCTCTCCCTGGCCTCCGCAGTCGATGTTGTGGGCTGGTCATCCCCTGGGTCAAGGAGGGTGTTGCCGGCAGCTATGGTGGTGGTGGTGGTGGTAGTGGTAGTGGTTGCCACACAGGCCGTGACAGCAGGTGTCTGTGGAGGTACATGAGTTGCAGCTGATGTTGTTGTGGGGACAATGGGTGCCTGGGACTGGTTGTGGGCTGGCACACCAGATGGGCCGGCTTGGAGCTCCTCATCCAAGGAATCCAGGAGTCTTCATCCAGGAGTCTCTGTCCCGGGGGTGGTGACTGGCTCGGCAGGTTTGTGGTGTCGTCCTCTGCAGTGAGTTCTTGGTCACCTGTGGGTGAGATGAGGAATGGTCATTGTGTTGCACCCAGCAAAGCTTGTGTTAGCAGTGTTACATCAACTGTTTGTACATCCAGCAGTTGTTCACTGTTCAAATTTGCAGTCACCGACATCTAGTGATGCGTTAAAAGCTGTTGCGGTACATGCATTACTTGTCCATATTGGGAGTTGTCAAAACATGACATGCACAATTTACATATTTTTCATTGACAGGTTCATGTTGGCATCCAGTTATTGATCAATCATGTGTCATCCAGTTAAGCGTATATGTCACTTGTTGAGCCCTTGCAGCGGTTTTCTATGCACATTGAGTGAACATTGTAGTCTAATGCATACCTTTTCAATGTGTGTGAACATATCTGTATTTGCAGTTCCAGCCATGCTTTAGTTTGCCTTAATTTGGTCCTAGGTGGTCTGGACCACTGCTACTGTCAGATGGCATGTAGTGGTGTGCATGGTTGTACTCTGAGTTCCATCTACATGTGTTACTGACTTTCACACTTTGGTTGCTGTCACAGTTTCATTTCCTTCAGTGTGTGCACACTATAGTTGACAATTTTATCTGGGTGTGCAGTTGTGCATTGAGAGGCCTGGTGTCCTCTACCACCATGTTTGTTGAAATGCATATCTGGCTGCATGTAGTGGCTGGTGATATGTTGTGTTTGTTGTTTTTTGGTTGTATTTGTGGAACCTCTCTGTGTGTGTGTGATGATGGCTTCCATCTTGGTCCAGTGTGGGACAAGTCAGCGTGATATGTCTACCTACCAGTTATTTGGGAGTGGACATTGCAATGAGTGACACATGCATCTTAGTGCGAGGGAGTAATGAGTCTTGGGTGCTGGAGGTCAGGTGGCCCTGTGTGAGTTGTTGTGCAAGCTTCACACACCCACACACCCGACCTGTGCGATGCGGTTACCTACCTGTGATTTGAGTGGGTAGCATACAATGGCTGCCACAGGATTCTGATTGGGGGTGTAATGTCACATCCTACATAGGGGTGGAATAGCATGCATGGTGGCTTTTGTGTTACAAATTGCCAAACACACTACACCGTCTCACTGTGAAGATGGCTACCTACCGTTTGCAGTGAAGGTGAGCAATGACATGGCTATGTGCCTTATGAGTAATTTTTGAAGGAATGTGCGTGTGGTGAGCAGTATGTGTGTGTGGCTTTCAGTACCCATACATTTCAGGTTACATATGGACATGGGGTATAGCCCCCCATCACTGTTGTCCCAACTATCTGGGTGTGGTGTTCACTCCCCCCAAATTGTAAACCGCAATAGGGCATGGGGTATAGCCCCCCATCACTGTTGTCCCACCTATCTGGGTGTGGGGCTCATTCCCCCAACATTTGAAGGCACAATAGGGCATGGGGTATAGGCTCCTATCACTGTGGTGACATACAGCAGGGTGAACATCGCACCCAGCAAACATTTCAACACCATCATGGTTTCATGGTATTTGTGGCCCGGAGTACATGAGCACAGTACAGGTGAAGCACTTGTTCCGGGACATCCATACACTTACATGTTGTGGACAACCGTGGTGTGTGTGTGAGATATACTCAGCCATGTGCAGACAATGTGTGCTTTTGGGGCCAGACTGTACCAGCACTGTTCAGACAGACAGTGTGAGATGTGACCATTGTCAATGCATACACACATTGGTGGTCCGAAGCAGACACCTTTGAACATTTTAGTCTGACGAAGTGTTGTTCTGCAATTCAGTGCAGCACTGTGGTAGCTGGGTCTGTTGCAGGACATTTTGGATGTGCATAGTTTAGCATTGTGAGTCCCAGCTGCAGTGTAGTTTTGGGTAAACATCACCTCCACGGTTTAAATTGCAACACTGTGGTATGACATGGGTGATTTGCACATTGCCAAACAACCTGGCAGACACTGCTGCAGGGCAGCATGCTCGTTGTCAGTGTTGCAGTGTGTGATGCCTGGCAGAGTAGACACAATGTGTGTGATTGTTGAACAGAGACTTGTGCATGCTGACTACAATACAACTGTTTTGCATGATTAGTGTGGGTAACTGTGGATTAAGTGTCATGGTGTCATGTGTGGGTGCACATACCTCACATGCCTATGTGTGGTACAAGTACTCCATCATGCTGAGCTGTGGGAGTAGGGGGCCTGTTGTGAGTTGTACTGCTGGGTCACCAATGACAAGCACCACTCCCGGTTGACATGGTTACCTACCCGTAATTTTGATGATTGACATTCCATATGGGCCACATGGTTGTGTGTGTGTGGAGTGCTCCATCATACTCAGCTGTGGGAGTATGTAGCCTGCTGGGAGTTGTGGTGCAGGCTTCCACACCTCCAACACCCCTCCCTGTGAGTATGGCTACCTACCTGTTAGTTTGAGGTGAGCAATGCAATGGGTGGCACATGGGGGGAGGACTCCATCTTGCTCAGCTGTGGGAGTGTGTGGCCTTGTGGGAGTTGTAGTGCAGGCTTCCCACCCAGCCACACCCCTCCAAGTAAGTATGGCTACCTACCTGTTAGGTTAAGGTGTGCAATGCAATGGGTGGCACATGGGGGAGGACTCCATCTTGCTCAGCTGTAGGCAAGGTGGCCTGCTGGGAGTTGTGGTGCAGGCTTCCCACCCACCCACACCCCTCCAAGTAAGGATGGCTACCTACCTGTTAGTTTGAGGTGAGAAATGCAATGGGTGGCACATGGGGGGAGGACTCCATCTTGCTCAGCTGTGGGAGTGTGTGGCCTTGTGGGAGTTGTAGTGCAGGCTTCCCACCCAGCCACACCCCTCCAATTAAGTATGGCTACCTACCTGTTAGGTTAAGGTGTGCAATGCAATGGGTGGCACATGGGGGGAGGACTCCATCTTGCTCAGCTGTAGGCAAGGTGGCCTGCTGGGAGTTGTGGTGCAGGCTTCCCACCCACCCACACCCCTCACAGTAAGGATGGCTACCTACCTGTTAGTTTGAGGTGAGCAATGCAAAGGCTGACACATGGGGGGAGGACTCCATCCTGCTCAGCTGTGGGAGTGTGAGGCCTTGTGGGAGTTGTAGTGCAGGCTTCCCACCTAGCCACACCCCTCCAAGTAAGTATGGCTACCTACCTGTTAGGTTAAGGTGTGCAATGCAATGGGTGGCACATGGGGGGAGGACTCCATCTTGCTCAGCTGTAGGCAAGGTGGCCTGCTGGGAGTTGTGGTGCAGGCTTCCCGCCCACCCACACCCCTCCAAGTAAGGATGGCTACCTACCTGTTAGTTTGAGGTGAGCAATGCAAAGGCTGACACATGGGGGGAGGACTCCATCCTGCTCAGCTGTGGTAGTGTGTGGCCTTGTGGGAGTTGTAGTGCAGGCTTCCCACCCAGCCACACCCCTCCAAGTAAGTATGGCTACCTACCTGTTAGGTTAAGGTGTGCAATGCAATGGGTGGCACATGGGGGAGGACTCCATCTTGCTCAGCTGTAGGCAAGGTGGCCTGCTGGGAGTTGTGGTGCAGGCTTCGCACCCACCCACACCCCTCCAAGTAAGGATGGCTACCTACCTGTTAGTTTGAGGTGAGCAATGCAAAGGCTGACACATGGGGGAGGACTCCATCCTGCTCAGCTGTGGGAGTGTGTGGCCTTGTGGGAGTTGTAGTGCAGGCTTCCCACCCAGCCACACCCTCCAAGTAAGTATGGCTACCTACCTGTTAGGTTAAGGTGTGCAATGCAATGGGTGGCACATGGGGGAGGACTCCATCTTGCTCAGCTGTAGGCAAGGTGGCCTGCTGGGAGTTGTGGTGCAGGCTTCCCGCCCACCCACACCCCTCCAAGTAAGGATGGCTACCTACCTGTTAGTTTGAGGTGAGCAATGCAAAGGCTGACACATGGGGGAGGACTCCATCCTGCTCAGCTGTGGGAGTGTGTGGCCTTGTGGGAGTTGTAGTGCAGGCTTCCCACCCAGCCACACCCCTCCAAGTAAGTATGGCTACCTACCTGTTAGGTTAAGGTGTGCAATGCAATGGGTGGCACATGGGGGAGGACTCCATCTTGCTCAGCTGTAGGCAAGGTGGCCTGCTGGGAGTTGTGGTGCAGGCTTCGCACCCACCCACACCCCTCCAAGTAAGGATGGCTACCTACCTGTTAGTTTGAGGTGAGCAATGCAAAGGCTGACACATGGGGGGAGGACTCCATCCTGCTCAGCTGTGGGAGTGTGTGGCCTTGTGGGAGTTGTAGTGCAGGCTTCCCACCCAGCCACACCCCTCCAAGTAAGTATGGCTACCTACCTGTTAGGTTAAGGTGTGCAATGCAATGGGTGGCACATGGGGGGAGGACTCCATCTTGCTCAGCTGTAGGCAAGGTGGCCTGCTGGCAGTTGTGGTGCAGGCTTCCCACCCACCCACACCCATCCAAGTAAGGATGGCTACCTACCTGTTAGTTTGAGGTGAGCAATGCAAAGGCTGACACATGGGGGAGGACTCCATCCTGCTCAGCTGTGGGAGTGTGTGGCCTTGTGGGAGTTGTAGTGCAGGCTTCCCACCCAGCCACACCCCTCCAAGTAAGTATGGCTACCTACCTGTTAGGTTAAGGTGTGCAATGCAATGGGTGGCACATGGGGGAGGACTCCATCTTGCTCAGCTGTAGGCAAGGTGGCCTGCTGGGAGTTGTGGTGCAGGCTTCCCACCCACCCACACCCCTCCAAGTAAGGATGGCTACCTACCTGTTAATTTGAGATGAGCAATGCAAAGGCTGACACATGGGGGAGGACTCCATCCTGCTCAGCTGTGGGAGTGTGTGGCCTGGTGGGAGTTGTAGTGCAGGCTTCCCACCCAGCCACACCCCTCCAAGTATGTATGGCTACCTACCTGTTAGGTTAAGGTGTGCAATGCAATTGGTGGCACATGGGGGGAGGACTCCATCTTGCTCAGCTGTAGGCAAGGGGGCCTGCTGGGAGTTGTAGTGCTGGCAGCATGTACACATGTACCCATGGTGATGTTGCTAGCTACCTTTGGGGTGCATCAGGGGGTGTGTCTGTTGAATGTGTGAGAGATGTGTTGTGGAGAGTGTGGTGCACGTGAGAACATTTGAACCTAGCAGGGATAACTTTGGGGTAGTGCAAGACAGTACATCAGTGTGAGGATAGGCATTTGTTAGTACTTACCAGCCTCAAGTCCCCCGGGTATTCCTGAGAGACTTTCTGGATGTATTATGCCAAGCACCTTCTCCTCCCAGTCGGTGAATGTTTTGAGTGGAACAAGAGGGCCACTGCCTGTCCTGTGAGTCAGCTCATGGTTCTTGGCTCTCTTCTTCTTGACCACTGCCTTCAGATCGTGCCAGCGCCTCATAATCTCATTTCTATTGCGTGGCACGGTCCCTACTGCATTTACCTTGTCTACAATCCTTCTCCACATCAGCGTTCTTGTGGCTGGTGGTGTCTGTTGAACCAGGTTCCCAAACAATTGTGGTTCTACCCTGATTATCTCATCCACCATGACCCTCAACTCACTCTCAGTGAATTTGGGCATTTTTTGTGGTGCCATGGTGTGTGATGTGCAAAGGTGTTTGAGGTGCAGGTGTTGAAGTGGTGGTGGTGGTGATGTGTATGGTGTATGATGTGCACAGGGGTTGTGGGTACAGGTGTAGAAGTGGTGATAGTGGTGGTTATGTGTGTGTGTGTGTATATTGTGCTGCTTTGCCTCTCCTTTCAGCTGTTGTGGATGTGCCTTCAGGTCTGGAGTTTTGCAAAGGATTGTGGTCTGATAGGGGGCTAGATTTATACTGGGCTCTGGGTGTGTCAGGATGGGGTATTGGTAGCAGGTGTGGTGTGTGTGTAGTCCTGGGATTTGTAGATTTTGAGTTTGCCAGGGGGGTGTGTCTTTGTGGTGTGTTACTTGTGTTTCTGGTGCATGACTTGTTTGGTTGGTGCACTTTGTGGCCATGTTGTGTGTGTTTCTCGTGACCACCATTTTTTTCACTGAGCGTACGGGGCGGTGGGTATGCTGCGGCGCTTCCGCGGGCTATCTCATTACTCACTATTGTCGACCGCGGCGGTCGGGAACAGCGGTGTGGACCGCGGTGATGTCGGGAATATCATAATTTCAATGGCGGTGTCTCCGCTGCGGTTGCGGTCGTTTAGCCTGTTACCGCCGCGAAACCGACCGCCGCGGACAGCTTTTACCCTTCTCCGCAGGCGACGGGGGGTTTCTCGGCGTTCCTTCCAGCCGCGGTCGGATTTTTACCGCCATGGATCCTAATCTGGCCGGCGGTTTTCCCGCGGTTGAGGCGGGCGGTGATTTTCCACTACCATGGCGGTCGGCTTGCTTTTCCGACCGCCATCGTAATGAGCCCCTTAGTCTTTGCCCTTTTCAAATCTTCTTGAAGGGCCTTGCTGCTCTCGTGGCCAGGGAGTAGATTTCCTGATTTCCTTCTGGGTTAGTATAGATAGAAACCTGAATTTGCATAATCATTTGCAAATGTATTTTGTTTCTGAACCTTTTCTCTCTTCGCCTTTCCACTCCTTCAATGCACTGTCAATGTGATGTAAATTTTGTCATTTTCCTTGGTAATTGTTTTCCGGTGATTGTTTCATGATTTGTACTGTGTATTGGTACTTGATGAGCATTTATTTCACATTATTTAGATAAACATTATAAATATACACACTGTGTCCCTGTTTATTTAGGGTGTGTTTATAGATTATTGCCTATAACTAATCAACTATAAAAAGATGTCATCGCCACATTATTTTTTAATGAGAAATGCAGGTTCAGTTGGAGATTGGTAAGTTAGGTATGAACTTTGCTTTACACTGAACCCAGCGTGAAGGGACTTTGTTGGGTAATGTAATTGGGCCTTGTTCATTGCAAATTTATTGATCCCTGAGCGCTGGATCAGGACACCAAGTTCTGGCCCAACTATCTGACAGCCATTTTCTGGAACTGTACACAATCTTCCCAAGTGCAGAAATCATGGAAAGGCTCTATATTACACTGCATATACAGAAATGGAGATCACTACAACCCTAAATAAAATCCGTATTTGTAAAGCGCGAACTACTCACCCTTACGGGTCTCAAGGCGCTGGGGTCCATCGTGGAAATTAAGTGAGCTATTGCCCAGAGTCACAAGGTGCTGAGCTGAGCTGCCGCCAGAGCCAGGGATCGAACCGTGAGCGCTGTGCGCCGAAGTCAGCTGCCCTGGCCGCTGCACCACACCTCTTCCACTGCCAGCTACTTTCTAATTGCTCTTTTAGACATTGAGGGGTAGGCCTGTGCAAAAATATTTCACAACAAGCTAGAGGAATGGGCATCTGGAGTATATTTAAATTAATTTTTCCTAACAAGGTTCAGGCAAAATGCATCTCCAGTTGATAATATAGTAGGCCTGTCATATATGATTCATCACTCCTTACAGCGGGATCTCCCCCTCTCTTTGCATTCTTTGAGGATTATTCTGTGGCCTTTGATGGGGGGGTTGACACATTATTTGGGTCAAGTTAACAAAATGAGGGATTCAATTAACCCAACTCAAAGCAATCATCTCTCTTTACTCTGACTCCTGGGTGTGCATCAAGCTAGGCCATAAAAATAAAGCTGACAGCTGGACTTTGGCCAGTCGGGGGTTAAAACAGGGAAGTATCTTAGCCCCACTGTTATTCAACCTTTATACAGCGGATCTAGGAAGGCGAACACAATTCCATCAACAATTGGATCACATAGGTTACCAATAATTCAGTACACAGATGACTTGGTCATCCTTGATCATACAAAGTTTGGCATCCAGCGCGCACTTAAAGAACTAAACAATTACAACTTAAGCAATAAGCTAGCAGTCATCGTTAGCAAAACGAAAGTGATGGTCGTTGGGAGACAAAGAATAAAGATAACCAGCACTGGAGACTGGGCACTTAAAAAATAGCACATACCTCAAAATACAATTACGTGGGGGTCTGTAAGATGAAAAGTGGAAAACCTAGCCAACATTTAAAACATGCTGCAGGAAAAGACACAGGGGTGATATTTGCATTTTGCAAACTAAATAGCTGCCTGCACAGTTCATCGGCAGAAGCGTTTATAAAAATGACCAAAGCTAAGTTGCTTCTGACAGCTTCATATGGCCACCAAACTAAAGTTCCCAGCATTATTGGACAAACAACAATACTCCTCATACAGAAGCATCTTTCACTGACCAAAATATACTCGCCGATCCTTGATGTGCCTGGAGTTTGGAATAGTAAGGCTGGAGCTGGAGCTGGAGTGCAAGGCAGCTTTTAACAAATACTACTCCTCAGTCCACAGGGCCAACGCAGGCTTTCTTAACATGGCCCTACAGGCTACTTTAGAGAGGAGTCCAATCCCTGGTCCTCATAATTAACCAAAGCTGCCAAGGACCTCAGTTTGACTTTTGACAGCTTGCTGTCTCCCTCTACTCCCTATCTGGCTATAAAAACATTTTAAAAAATCAGGTGCAAATCCTTTCACGGAAGATAGACCTGGAAGGCTTACACTCTGCTGTTTACGCAACACTAATCTCAAAATCGTATGAAGGCCTGAAGATGCAAGAACATCTAAGAGTGGCATTAAACAAGGAAGGATGGAACCCAAATTCTTCGAGCAAGACTCATGGTCCTTCCTATCAACAAATTTGGACTGAGTTGGAACAAGGTGGCTTCTACACTAAATTGCAGGTTTTGCAATCACAGGAGAGAATCAATGTTACACTTGCTCCGCTTCTGTCCACAGTTTCTGCATGCATGTCGCACTTTTTAAAACCAATGATTTTAAAACACGAGATCACAGAATGCAAAGATGCTTTGAGGTTTTATCTGACAACAACAAATTCGTCAGAAATAACCTGAATCAGGAAATATATTAGCTTAGGGGCATATTATCAACGGCCAGCGATAATTATCGCTGGCCGTGATTAGCGACGTATTTCCTAACGCAGGCTATCTCTGGAATTTATCGCCCTGGTAGCGCGTTATTAACAACGCGTTTCTCCAGGGCGATAAAAATTCCAGAGATAGCGAGGTTATCGTCAGTTTGCAGGGAACATCGCTGGTTTTCCAGCGATGTTCCCTGCAAAGCGGCGATAACCTTGCTGATACGACCCTGTGGTCGTATCAGCATAATCCACCTCCTATGTCTAACATAGGTAAGTCAGGATTGTAGCAGACGTTAGATTTTGGCGAAAACGGCCGTTTTCGCCAAAGTTTAACGTCTGCTATAATCCTGTGGGCTGCCTTGTAAATATCGCGATGTGAACATCGGCGATATTTACAACGTAGTCCATCCGGAGTACGCCTAGTAACGCCCACTTTGCATCTCATTAGAGATGCAAAGGGAGGCGTTGGGAAAAAGGGTGCTAACATGCGATTATGCATGTTTGCACCCTCTTGTTAATAGGGCGATAGTTTTATCTCCGCTTTTTAGCCAAAAGCGGAGATAAAGCCCTTGTAGATATGCCCCTGAATTTTTAACAGTATCAAGTCGCAGTCATTCCAAGGGCAAGGAGGCTCATGAACCCTGATCAAAGTGAGCCACAGGCAGTTGACATATGCAAGAACACGTGAAATCAGGAACCTTTTACGCAACAGTGATTTTATTTGACTGAATGACTCATTTTATTATCAATCAATCAATACTTTATTCGGTTAAAATACGTAACCATCAAAGTATACATATGTGCAAAAAACCACCAATGTTAAAATACAAGGTTAAAGCACGGACTAAACAAGGGTGATTAATATTTGAGACTCACTGAGTACAGCACCAAACATGTCAATTTCAGGATGATATTAGCAGAGCCTAATATAAAATAGAACAATAAAACAGAAGAGGATCAGAATGTATCATATGCATAAGTAGTGATACAGACAAAAACCTCAGGGGTCCACCATGTGAATCCAACTACATAAGAAAGTCAAATCATTCCTGATTGAATCTCCAAAAATAACAAGGGATGCTTAAAATGGAGAAAATATCTTTAAAATTATGATATTCAAGTGTTAACCGCAGCAGTCAAGGGTCTAGCCACTGAATATAAAACAAGTGGTATAGACAACACCATGAGATAAGTTAGCATAGACCTATGGGGGCAGATTTACAAGCCCCTTGCGCCACTTGTGCGTCACTTTTAACATGGGAAAAGTGACGCAAAAGTGGCGCAAGGGGCTTGTAAATCTGCCCCATGGTGCTCAAATGCGCCATCCTTTGATAGAAGAATGAGGAAAACAGCGTAGGTGCTATGTAAAAGAGGTGCAAGAAAGCATAAAGTGCATTAAAAGCGGAAACCGGGAATTATTGCACTTACAAATAGTGCCAAATACTGCAGAATCTCTACCTAACCTGAATGACTCATATTGACATTTTATAAGTAAAGTCCTTTTATGATATTTTCTAGGCACTTTGTAACAACTTTAAGTAATTCAAACAATAAAACCAAGTAATTCGTTCATTCATTCACTTGTAATACAGAGGACAGGGTATTCGCCAAGAATGTCTGACTCTTTCAAACTCGAAATAAGTCCCATAGTCATTTACATAAAGCTCCACAGTTGTCGCGCGTTCAATGGCTGGTTTTGGCTCCTTAACTAACCACACAGCAGTAGCTAGTGGATTAAGAAGTCCCGCCATTTTCACAGGCGCTCGATGGCCAGACCTGTTTCTCATCCATAATTTGTAATCATGTAAACACAGCAACAGGTATTCGGCGTCTTCTCCTTTTAATGGACCTTGATGAAAACTGGGTTATGAAGTTAAAGAACAAGCAGGCATTTTGTCAGTTAGCTTGCTCGCATCAGAAAATACACTGCAGGAATTACATAGCCAACTTCTGAGGTAACAAATCAACTCATCTGTAATCAGATTTTCAGCACAGGCCTAATGAAAGTGAAATTCTATTAGGGAAGGAAAAGGATTTAGCGTAGTTCATTGTCTTGTCTGAGGAAACAAATAAATGGAAATGCTGCAAAAGTGCGACATTATCAAGATCATTAGAGCTGCTCATGGGCAGCTGCAGTAAAATGGCGTCAGGAGAATGGATCACTCATTGGACTGAGCGCCAGATGGAGTCAAGATAATCCTACTATCTACTAATTTACTATGCCGGTGTCCCTCTGCAGTCTTCTGATTCAACTTCATGTACTTTAGATTTTCCATCAGAGTTTGCATTACATTATGAAATAGTACAGATGTCTGAAACGTTCTAAAACGTGTGCAAAGTCCAAAAAGGGCAGATTTGCAGACAAAGAGGCATATTTACCAGCCCCTATCGCCACAGGAACGTCACTTTTAGTGACGTTGTGGTGGCGATATGGGCTTTGCCTTATATACAAGGCAGCATTAAGCCACTTAACGTGGCTTAACTCTGCCTTGTAAATAAGGCACCCTTTCATGCTGTACTTAGCATGAAAGGGGTGGGCAATGGGTGTTGCGGTGGGCGTTCCACAGCAACACCCATTGATTTTGACTCTGTCCCCTATTTACAAGGGTGGCGTAAATAGGAGGCAACGCCAAACTTAAGACCAGGGAAAACCTGGTCTTAAACAGGCGATACGAGGAGAAATACTTTATTTCTCCTCATCTTTACGGTTTCCATGTGTGCACAACGCAGCACACATAGAAACAGCAAAACTCCATTGATTGTTTATGTGCAGGAAGATGACCCTTTCTGCACATAAACAATACAATTATGTTTTTCTACTTCTCTGTGTGCTTCATTAAGCAGTATACATAAAAGTTACACAACTCCATTTCAAGATTGTTTATGTGCAGGAAGGGAGACCTTCCTGCACATAAGCAATCTTCCCCTCAACGCAGACACCCTTGCACTATGGTGCAAGGGTGCCTGCGTTGGCGCTAGGCTGCTAAGTTTAGTGCCAGCGCAGGGGGAAATGCAGGGCTGCACCATATTGCTGTAAATATGGTGCAGCCCTGCGTTTCTGAAGTGGCGGAGCGCGGCGTTATGCCAAAGAGGCTAACGCTGCGCTCCGCCACTTCGTTGTAAATATGCTCCAAAGTTTGCATATATTTTCTAACTTGTCTGGGTCAGAGAAGGGCTTGGCTGGGATTGATGAGAGTGAATTTATCTCACAGTGCAATGCAGTGAAAATTATCTCACAATGGACACAAAAACTTCACACCGCTGAATGAGAACTTTCTTCAACTTAATCAAATTCAAACATCAAGATCTCAGCAAAAGATTGCTGTTTTATAAAAAATATTTGCATGACCTTACTTTCAACTAACAAATATTGATTGTTTTTTCTCAAAAATACATTTCCAGCATGAGTTTCGTTGATGATTTGACACAAAAATATGAACACTGGCCAAATGCCTGGGTTCCTGCTGCCATTATCTGTAAATCTCGGGTCCTGTGTATTCGCACCTCTGTGATCTATTCATCTTTCTCAGGTCTTAACTTTGCCAAAAAGTAAGTAATTCTGCAAATATGCTTAGTAATTGTATATGGTAGCCCGATATAATTCTCAAGTATGCAAAACAAACACTTCACAAAGGTCTTACACAATTGGTCCATTTCGGAGGCCTTGCCTGTGTTTTAGCGTACTTTTAATCAAGGTGTACATGCTGATGTGTCTACCCACAATCTAAAGCAATTCAATGCCATCGCTAGTTGTCTAGTGCATCAACATGTCCCTGTTTTTTTTTTCTGGTGATTTTAACTTGTTAAGTTCTAACAGGTTGGAGCTGCTGGAACAATGATGCAGATTTTATTGCACAGAAACGTCGCACCACTTACAGTTGCAATCTGATCACCATTTAGGGGAATCTCATAATTAGGACCTTAATGTCTGCCTGGTCCCATGGAGTCTTACAAAATCTCCCATACATTCACAAAAGGTCATGGCTTTAACAGTGGTGAATGCCCTAGTATTTCAGACAACCGCAGAACAAGTCATATTTTATCCAGGACAAAAAACAGATACTTTCAAAATGCACATAATGTCCTGATTACTTACTGGTAATCCTCATTACCCTTAGTCCTACTCGTCCTCGACCCAGTCATTACATATGAAATATATTCCACTTGACAGGAAACGCTTTATGGCTCCACCCACCCTCCTGTCAGGGGCTATAATACCATAGCCAGGACAAAGCCCTTCCTGACATACCAAGCACAAGAAAGGCCTGACACAGGGAGGGTGGGTGGGAAATATGACTGAGTCGAGGACGAGTAGGACTAACAGTAATGAGGATTACCATAAGTAATCAGGACTTTACCTCTACATGCCTCGTCCTCGACCCAGTCATTACACATGAGGCATACCAAAGCAAACACCAAAGTGAAGGCCTTTGGAACACTGGCAGAAAAACAAACCAGACAGCACACAGGACAGAAGCGCAACACAGTGAAAACGTTTAATGGCATGAAAGAATCAACGAGAAGCATTAGGCTCCACAGCACGCAAAACACCACACCCAAAATTCAAATGGTCATTCAGAGCGCAATTCAACCTGTAATGCCTCATAAATGTAGACTCAGAAGCCAAAGTCCCCACTTGACAGATCTCATCCAAAGACACCCCATGAAAGGCAGCCCAGGAAGCCGAGACACCCCTCATGGAACGGGCCTGCACACCCGAAGGACAAGGCAAACAAGAGCCCTGATAAGCCAAGGAAATAACGGATGTGATCCAATGACCCAGGGTAAGCCGAAAGGCAGCCTTCCCACGACCAGCCAGCCCAAAAGTCACAAACAGACTGTCAGAGGAGCGAAAAGCGGCCGACCATTCTACGTACACAGTCAAAGCGCACTTAACATCAAGAGTGTGCAACAACTGATCTGCAGGAGAAGAAGGGGAAGGGTAGAAAGAAGGCAAGCCCAACTCCTGAGAAGCATGAAACATAGAACGTACGTTTGGCAGAAAACCAGGATCCAAACGTAAAATCATAGCATCGTCCACAAACCTCAAAAAAGGGGGAGAACAACGCAAAGGCTAAAACCCCCAACCTCCAAGCCGAGGTGATGGCCACAGAAAAGCCACCTTAAAAGACAAGAATTTGACATCAACAGATAACAAAGGCTCAAAAGGAGTGGACTACAGAGCATGCAGGACCACAGAAAGATCCCACGCAGGCACTGAAGAACGAACAACAGGAGAGGAGAGAGAAAAGCTCCGGAACAATCGGGACCACAACAGCCCGCCCGAAGAGGACAAGGAATCTGGATTCTGGAAAGCCCGGACAGCTGCCCACTGGCCCTTCAGGGTAGACAAAGCATAACCCTTATGGAACCCGTCCAAAAAGAACTGCAGAATCTCAGAGACTGAACAAGAAGTAGAGGACAGACCATGACCAGAACACCAGGAGTTGAAAGAAGACCAATGTTTAGAATAAGAAGACAAAGTAGACCTCCTACTCGAGGCCTGCATTGCAGAAATAATGTGGTCAGGCAAATCCCAGCCCCCTAGAGACTGCCGTTCAACCTCCAGACCACTAAGGTGAGAGGGACCAGCAGGAGAGGAGTGGAAGACCTCAGGGGAGATGGGCATCTCGGCAAGATCGAAGGAGGACCCACCTCCAGACTCAACAACAATGAGAATCAAGACTTCCGGGGCCAGTGAGGTAACACAGCCACCACCTGAGCTCCCACCCTCTGAACCTTTAACAGAAATGAAGGAATGAGTGGAAAAGGAGGGAAGGCATACAATAACCAAGGGGGCCATGTGAGGGACAAGGCCTCCACACCCCACGCCCCCCCCTTCCAGAGACCGGGAACAAAAGAGGGGCAGGAGAGCATTGGTCCTGGAAGCAAACAAATCCATTTTGGGAGTCCCGAACCTCCGGCAAATCAACCGGATTACCCTGGGAGATAGGCACAAAGTCAGAGAGGATGGAAACCTGCGACTCAGTGCATCCGCCACCACATTGTCCAAGCCCCAGATGTGCAGAGCCAAAATGGCCTGGGGATGAAGCTCCGTCCAACCTTCAATAGCACAGGCCACAAGATTCAAGAACTGACTGTGAGTACTGCCCTGATGATTCACGTAAGCCACAGTCACGGTGTTGTCAGACCTCACCAGAACATTGCAAACCAACAGATGACCCTGGAAGTACCGAAGGACCCGTTCCACAGCAGACAGTTCTATCCAGTTGTAGGACAGGCAGATCGAAAGGGAGGACACAAAACTGCCAATGATGACCCCTCAGGCAAAACCTCAAAAACCGCTGGAACCCCAAGGCCACAGGAACATGTAGATACGCATCCTGAAGATCCAAGGTAGACATCACCCAGCTGGCCTGGATCAACGGGATCACACGCTGCAGGGTCTCTATCTTGAAGGGAATTTTTCTGACAAACCTGTTCAGGGGCCTGAGATTGATCAAGACCCGGAAGCCACCCGTGACCTTTGGAACCAGAAAGATGACCGAATAATTCCCCACTCCGGCCAAGAAACAGGCACATTCGCCTTCTTCTGAAACAACAGCTGAACCCCGTCCAACAGGGTTCACCATCACAATACCTCCTTCAGAAGTGGAGTCAGCACCCTGTCTGATGCAGGGGGAAGGGATATGAACTTGATCTGGTAACCCCGAAACAGGACTTCCAGGACCCACTGGTCCATCATCGAAAGACACCATGCCACCAGGAAATGGTGCAACCTCCCACCAACCACTGGCATCACCCCAGCAGGACCACGCCAGGAGGCAGCATAGTCAGGAACGCTGATTCCCAGGACCCACATCAGGAGGAGGCTTTCTCTGAAACTTGCAGTGGAAACTCTTCTCAGGGCCCTTCTGGTTCCTGAATTAATTTCTCTGCAGACAAGAAGGTTGCAGAAGAACGACTCCTTACGCCGCTGCTGATGCCGAAAATACAAGGAATGTTTCCTTTCCTTGAACACCCTGTGCAACTTCTCCTCAAGGTCTTTACCAAAAAAGACGAGGACCAGTAAACAGCAACCACAAAGCCATGGATCGTTGAGCCGCATCAGTGTTCCAACCCTTCAGCAATAAATTACACCAGGCAGCAATGAACTCACCACAGGACAGAGCCGAAGCTCGTACAGAGTCAAATGCAGTGTCAGAGAGGAACTCAGCCTGACGTTCCATGGATTCCAACAATTCAGGGCTTTGACCACCTTCCTGCATAGTGGAGAACAAGATCTTGAAGTTGGATAGCAAAGACTGCGCGACATATACACCATACACCCCAGAACGGATGGCGAGATGCGACCCCACATAGGCCTTCTTCAAAGAATAATCAATCTTCTTATTCGCACCATCCTTCAGGACATTATCTTCATCCATGGACGGACGCCTCACCAGACTGGCCACAATGGAGTCAACATGAACAGACTCCTGAATGGTATCCTCAATGCCCTGCAAGTGGTATAGTTTGGACATGCAGCGAGGCATCATAATGTGGTCGGGATCCTTCCACTCCTTCAAAAGCACGTCCATCACGAAAGGATGAATGGGCAAAGCCTTAGTAGCCTGCTTCCGCAACTAGGGCAACACCATATCCTTGGACGTGCTGGCAACCTCCTCATCAGGGAACCCCATGTTATCACTGACATGGGAAAGAATGTCCAGCAACATAACTTTAGAGATATATTTCCCCGTGAGGTCCACCGCACCCAAGGAGGAACCATCAGAAGAGTCAGAGCTGGAAATATCTGAGTAGAGGTCATGTCCCCTTCCAGAGCGAACACCAGCCGACTTTTTGGAGGACTTCATAGCAGACAAAGTCTCCAAAATCAGCTTCTTCAGTCTAGCGTCATCATCCATTTTACACTGCTTCAAAGGAGGGGCGGATCCACACTGCCCCCTGAGGAAGTGGGAGAAGAAACAGGAGAAACTTGCCTGTGTTTCTGGTGATGTTTCTTCATACTGAAGCAAACACAAATGACCGAAGACACAACAAACAGCAACCCTTAAATACAATTTTTTTAACATGCTGTAAAAACTGCCTCAAACCAGCACCAGCGCTCGCAGTGACAGGGAGACCAAAGACCCACTATCAGCCGCCGTGCGGAATGACTGGAATGTAGAAGGCGTGGCTACAGGACACCACGCCGCAGCAGAAAGAATCAAGGAAAGCAGCTGCCGTAGGTTACACCGCATGGGGAGGGGCTCCCACCGCACCATCAGGCGGGCCCAGACCAAATGCCAGAACAGCCTCCACTCTCACCGGTAGGCCGTAACACAACCGCCCGGGGCCAGCATCCAAAGCCTACCGGCTCCGCGAGCATAAGAGCAATATGCCAACACCCCACGAAACCAAGGAGGTGCTGGCAGAAACAGAAGAAAACAACAGCTCGCTGATCCCCAGGCGGGCTCCCATCCAGGAACCGAACAGGCCCCACCATGCTCAACGCCCAAGCACAGACGAACTCCAAGTGCTAACAGGGCGGAATGACTGGCAAGAGGCAGAATAAGGACGCCGCCGGTCACTCCTCCCAACGCCGAGAAGCAGCATGGCCACAAACAGCCCACCACCAGCGGAAAAGAAAGGAGAAGGTGACTGAGACCCGACCAAGCCCAGCAAGACAAGCACCCAGCAGCAACTCATCGAGTCCAGGAGGCCACCAATCGATTCCCGACTCCAGTCGCTCCCACGACGGTCCCAAGGCACCCCCTGGGCCCAGCAAAGGGAGAAGCCAGAAGACATCAAGAAGAAGGTAAGAGCCCAGCAATCACCTCAGCGTCCTCCGTCATGTCCACTGACAGGAAACAAAACAGGACGTGCTTTGTGCTAGCTATGGTATTATAGCCCCTGGCAGGAGGGTGGATGGAGCCTTAAAGCGTTTCCTGTCAAGTGGAATATACCTCATGTGTAAATACTGGGGTGAGGACAAGGGACGAAGAGGTAATAAATGTATTTAGCTGATTTGTTTTATTTATAAAAATTACAGGTGTGATTTTGTTTACGTTTTGCAGACATAATAGAAAATTATTGTATCTGGTTGCATTCCATTTGCTGCATGACTGCGTGGACTTAACTTGAGGATGGATATGCTTTCTCTCTGAATGTAGGACGATGAGCATGCATTATCACTCACTGTCCAGATGCCATTCAGTAGAGAGAGGGGTGGGGTAGATCAAATGAATACTCAGAGATCCATGATGACTGTAACCAACGAGTGCTTTCCTCTGACGCATTTTGAAAGTGTGGTTTTCTGAATGGTTGAAGGAGGTAGAAGGAGTCCCCTTGGTTGTACCAATTTGATTGACCAGAATGTTCCAAGATTTTATCCCTTTATCCCTACAAGCCATAGAGCAGATCCACAGCTAATTCCATGCAGCGCAGTCACAAAATGTGTCCAGATGCGGCAACGCAAACCAATGATAAATATGGCCCCTGGTTAACAAACATAGAACACAATCACGCGTGGCCCGTGCAGCTAAGAGTGGTGGGTGGGGTGGGGGGATTCGACATTCGATGACAAGGGCAACAAATAAAAAAAAGAAAACCATGGTTTTCTTTTTTTTTATTTTTATATTTAATCCCTCGTATGTCAAATCCCCCATCCCACCCCCCGCCCCACCGCTCTTACCTGCATGGGCCACGCCTGATTTTGTTGTTTGTTAGTAAACCAGGGACCATATTTATCATGGGTTTGCGTTGCCCTTGTGCATCGCAAAGGGGCACATGTGCGATGCAAAACCTACGTGAGGCTTATCAAGCCACAAAAGGCCAACTTGTGTGGCCCTGCATGACCTGATAAATCTGGAGTAACGCAAGACAGCGCACATCGCTGCCTTGCTGTACTCTGCCCCAGGGAGGCGTTTCATGGGTGGAGCTTGGGTGTTTCCACACATCCACCCATGGATTTTGGCACAATCCCAGATTTTCCATTAGTGTAGACATGAGAATGCATGAAAATGCTACTCCTCCACAGGTGAGGCGTAACGAGGAGAAATGTCTTTATTTCTCCTCGCTTTTTCATCTTTCTATGGGTGCTGCATTCTACAGGACAACAAGCAACAATATCTCAATTGGTATCAATGACGAAGACAGTTAAAAAAGTATGTAACATACATTACGAGGAAGGAAAAAGGGAGACTCACGCAAGATTTCTCAATTGTGCACATGGCATCATATAATTAGAAAGAAATATTTGGAGACGGTACAGTTGTATCAGCACTGTAAGCATGAATCATATATACAGCCCAATTTGGACTTGGTGCATAAATGTGCTCGTGACACATATGAGTGGCGACGCAAGTGACAAAGTGCAAGCAGCGAAAAGGCGCGTAGTGAAAAATGGTGAAAGTATATACAAGTGACTGTGTGGTTCAGCACAAAATGATTCACAATAGTTGCGTAGGGATTGATGGCATGAGTTAAATAGAACCACACGGGGTAAGGGCGCCTTCAATTGCGCTGAGGGGTCGACGACGTTTCGATCCTATTAAATCAGGATCATCTTCAGGACGGGGCTGCTGTATTGAAAGTGCTGTACAGGGAGGGAAGGAGAAGTGTAAGAAGGGGGCGGCAGGGGGCTGAAAGGCACGCTGGAAGTGTGATCAAGGATGCGTGACGGGACCTGACCAAGGGTCAGGCTGGTGCCTGGGTGCAGAGAGGGCGACCTGCCTGTGGAAAGGACTAAACGTGAATGCCGGTGCCTGAGGGCAGGGGAGTGGAGGGGCGCGACCGGACCTGTCTCTAGGTCAAGCTGGGGGAGGCCTAGGGCTGGGGGAAGGGGAGGGAGGAGGGGTGGGGCGGGGGGGCCAGGGGCGCAGGGGCGCAGGGAGGCAAGGTGGGCAAGAAACCAACTTAGGGAGGAGGCAGAAAGTACCTGAGGATGTTGCGGTTCCAGATCCACAGTAGGAGGATGAAGGTAATCCGGCGTCTGTGGTGAGGTGCACCAAGGAGTGTGCAGAGCTCGCCGTAGGTTAATCTGAAATGAAGGGACGGGGGGGTGGGGGGTTGGAGGAGGGGGAGCAAGCAGTCAATAATGGCTCAAGGCAGAGCGCGATTATGATTAGCGAGGCAGAGCAAGGTGGAGACCGTCTCACCTGTGCGGTTGCCGAGAGGGGAGCCGTAAAGGAGGACAGTGTATTTAGCCCGGCGCCTAGGAGAGCAGGGTAACAGGCAACGAAGGCCGGCAGATGGATATCCTCGGAGAAACCGGGTATCGAAGAATCTGGGGAGAGATAGGCACGGCCGGGTCAGAGCCGTGTCGGGGAATGCGGGGGTGGGAAGTGGGTCTGTACCAGGGGTGACTTACCGGGTGGTGGAATCAATCCAGGAGGAAGGTGAGGCGCTTCAGTCAACCGGGGACCGCCACAGAAGTGTCCGGTTTCGGTTTCAGTGCGACGAGATGTGGAGATGTAGGGAAAGGCGGTCATGTGACCGGAAGGCCGGGGGCGTGTGCAGGGGAGGGCGCGGAGGCTGACAGGGGGCGGGTCGAAGATAGGGCAAGGAGGACGAGGAAAATGACAGGGGCGGGTAGAAGGAAGCAAAGGGAGGCGCGGCGGGGGAAGGTGAAACAGCCGGTGGCAAGAGGATGACGTGACATGGTATGTGTCAGTCTATAGAGGGACAACTAGAATGAATGAGGTGGCTGTGTATAGGAGAGTCATGAATATAAATGTGTAAAAAGACACATGTATAACCGCATGGCGGTATAATGACTGGTGGGGCAGTCTTGGTCGCAGAACGCGGGGGGTGTGAGTGGGCAGAGGTAAATCATTCAAGATAGGGAAGAGGCCCTGTCTAGGACGATACTAAACAAGGGGCCAATCATGTATTGATACACATAGCAAAACAAATAAGAGATCAATCAATGAAAGGTACAGGACATGTGAAACAACATAGGACCATATAGGTAACAGTTCAGGGAACCAAACAACTTATATGCAGTGCAGAAAAAACAGATGTGTATTGGAGCAGCAAGACCCGGAAGGTTACAGTAGGATAGTGCTGTTCCATTCGTCAATGGTATTGAGGCCCTGATTAACTGAGTTACAGATAGTGATCCATTTGCACTCGCATTTGTTCAAGAGGGCTCTGAGGTTGCCGTCTCCTACAGAATCCTCAGGCCCCCGATTCTACCCTCCTTCCACGTTTAACCCGCCTTCCTCTACTATGCCCCCTGAAATCCTTGCTTTTGAACGCCTGGTTTTACGAGAAGTCATAGACCTCCAAACTCAATTCGAATATGTTCCCTACAACCTTCCTTTATCTGAGAAACAAGCCTTGATCAATCTCAAAAAGAAAACCGATTTAATTATCAAACCAGCGGATAAAGGTGGCGGGATTGTGGTTATGGATGTGGACCATTACGATGTAGAGATCAAGAGACAATTGACCAATACCAGCCACTACCGCCCTCTCGCCAAGGATCCTTCACCAGACCTCAGAATCAAAATACAAGAGATTACCGGTAGAGCAAGATTGCTAAACATTATCTCCCAGAAAGAATACAACTTCCTCAACAATCAACACCCCCGGACTCCGGTCATATACGTCTTACCTAAGATTCATAAGAACAGTACCAACCCACCGGGCCGTCCTATCGTGTCTGGGTGTGGTTCCATCCTCGAACCCTTAGGCAAATACATTGATGCGATCATAAAGGAATTCGTCCCATCCACAACAACTTTCATCAGGGACACCATGGATCTTATCCAAACCATTGAGGATAGACCTTTCGATATCCAGACCGAACTCATGGTTGGTCTTGATATCGAATCATTATACACTAACATCCCACACACTGAGGGACTCAAAGTTATTGAACAACTATTGGAGTCCAGACAAAGACCTACCTTGATCCCCACTGAGTTCATCTTAGATTTGCTACATGTTGCCCTTGAAAACAACTACTTCTTATACCGAAACACTTTCACATGTCCTGTACCGTTCATTGATTGATCTCTTATTTGTTTTGCTGTGTGTATCAATACATGATTGGCCCCTTGTTTAGTATCGTCCTAGACAGGGCCTCTTCCCTATCTCGAATGATTTACCTCTGCCCACTCACGCCCCCCCGCATTCTGCGACCAAGACTGCCCCACCAGTCATTATACCGCCATGCGGTTATACTTGTGTCTTTTTACACATTTATATTCATGACTCTCTTATACCCAGCCACCTCATTCATTCTAGTTGTCCCTCTATAGACTGACACATACCATGTCACGTCATCCTCTTGCCACCGGCTGTTTCACCTTCCCCCCTGCCGCGCCTCCCCTTTGCTTCCTTCTATCCGCCCCTGTCATTTTCCTCGTCCTCCTTGCCCTATCATCGACCCGCCCCCTGTCAGCCTCCGCGCCCTCCCCTGCACACGCCCCTGGCCTTCCGGTCACATGACCGCCTTTCCCTACATCGCCACATCTCGTCGCACTGAAACCGAAACCGGACACTTCTGTGGCGGTCCCCGGTTGACTGAAGCGCCTCACCTTCCTCCTGGATTGATTCCACCACCCGGTAAGTCACCCCTGGTACAGACCCACTTCCCACCCCCGCATTCCCCGACACGGCTCTGACCCGGCCGTGCCTATCTCTCCCCAGATTCTTCGATACCCGGTTTCTCCGAGGATATCCATCTGCCGGCCTTCGTTGCCTGTTACGCTGCCCTCCTAGGCGCTGGGCTAAATACACTGTCCTCCTTTACGGCTCCCCTCACGGCAACCGCACAGGTGAGACGGTCTCCACCTTGCTCTGCCTCGCTAATCATAATCGCGCTCTGCCTTGAGCCATTATTGAGTGCTTGCTCCCCCTCCTCCAACCCCCCACCCCCCCGTCCCTTCATTTCAGATTAACCTACGGCGAGCTCTGCACACTCCTTGGTGCACCTCACCACAGACGCCAGATTACCTTCATCCTCCTACTGTGGATCTGGAACCGCAACATCCTCAGGTACTTTCTGCCTCCTCCCTAAGTTGGTTTCTTGCCCACCTTGCCTCCCTGCGCCCCTGGCTGCCCCGCCCCGCCCCTCCTCCCTCCCCTTCCCCCAGCCCTAGGCCTCCCCCCAGCTTGACCTAGAGACAGGTCCGGTTGCGCCCCTCCACTCCCCTGCCCTCAGGCACCGGCATTCACGTTTAGTCCTTTCCACAGGCAGGTCGCCCTCTCTGCCCCCAGGCACCAGCCTGACCCTTGGTCAGGTCCCGTCAAGAATCCTTGATCACACTTCCAGCGCGCCTTTCAGCCCCCTGCCGCCCCCCTTCTTACACTTCTCCTTCCCTCCCTGTACAGCACTTTCAATACAGCAGCCCCGTCCTGAAGATGATCCTGATTCAATAGGATCGAAACGTCGTCGACCCCTCAGCGCAATTGAAGGCGCCCTTACCCCGTGTGGTTCTATTTAACTCATGCCATCAATCCCTACGCAACTATTGTGAATTATTTTGTGCTGAACCACACAGTCACTTGTACATACTTTCACCATTTTTCACTACGCGCCTTTTCGCTGCTTGCACTTTGTCACTTGCGTCGCCACTCATATGTGTCACGAGCACATTTATGCACCAAGTCCAAATTGGGCTGTATATATGATTCATGCTTACAGTGCTGATACAACTGTACCGTCTCCAAATATTTCTTTCTAATTATATGATGCCATGTGCACAATTGAGAAATCTTGCGTGAGTCTCCCTTTTTCCTTCCTCGTAATGTATGTTACATACTTTTTTAACTGTCTTCGTCATTGATACCAATTGAGATATTGTTGCTTGTTGTCATATTACCCAGATCTCAATTAGTTTATGGGTCAAACTCCTGTCGTTTTTTCCAGCATTCTACAGGACACATAGAAAGAGGAAAATGCCTATGAGGATTGGTTTTTGTGCAGGAAGATGTCCCTTCCCTTACAAAAACAATCCTGCCTATAAGGCAGGCACCCTTGCACCATGACACAAGGGTGCCTGCATTGGCGATAGGAGGCCAAAAGCACACCAGAGCCAGGAAAGGGCACAAATGCGCCATATTTATTTATTTATTTATTTATTTTTATCATTTATAGAGCGCATGAATCACCCCAGTCGGGGTATCTCCGCGCTATAGTAGCCCTTGGGAGCAGCCAGAGTAGGTGGATCAGAACAGTGAAGTTTTCAACATTTTTCTGAATGACAGGTAGTTGGTGCAGAGACGGATGTCCCTGGGTAGTTGGTTCCAGAGTTGGGGGGCTAGGTAAGTAAAGGATTTGCCTCCTAATCTGGTTTGTTTTATTCGTGGTACGACGAGAAGATCTTTGAACCCTGACCGGAGGGTTCGGGGGGTGTAATTGACCAACTTGTCCGACAGGTATCTGGGTCCCATTTTATTTAAGGCTTTAAACACCAAGCAGCAAACCTTGAATTTGATTCTTTTGCGTATGGGCAGCCAGTGCAGTTTGCGGAGTAGGGGGAGTGAAGCTGTTCTGGGGGGAGCACTGGTCACTAAGCGGGCAGCCGTATTTTGGACTACTTGCAGTCTGTTCAGGGAGGTTTCCTTGGCTGAGATCAGCAGGGCATTACAGTAGTCCAGGCGGCTCAGGACCAGTGCTTGTACCACGGTTTTACGTGTGGAGGATGGGAGATGGGGGAAGACTCTGCGAAGCAGTCTTAATGCATGGAAACAGGCCCTAGTGGTTGCAGTAGCATGCTCCTCCAGGCTTAGTTTGTGGTCGATTAGGACCCCTAGGTTCTTAACCACTTGTTTTGGGGATGGGGCTGGGCCCAGTTCATCGGGCCACCAGTTGGGTGACCATCTAGCTACTGCATCTTTGAATAACATAATTTCAGTTTTTTCTGCATTCAATTGAAGTAAGTTGTTGCTCATCCATTCAGTGATGGTTTTCATGCCCTCCGAGAAGGTATCCTTGATGTTTGTGGTGCTTTTGTCGAAGGAGAAGAGTAGTTGTGTGTCGTCAGCGTAGGAAATTGGTAGGAACCCTAAGTTTCTCAGAAGTGATGCGAGTGGGGTGACATAAATGTTAAATAAGGTGGAGCTTAAACATGAGCCCTGGGGTACGCCCTTAGAAACCGAGGTGGTCTGAGATTTAAAAGGACCAAGGTTGACTGTTTGGGTTCTCTCCTTCAGAAAATCAGTCAGCCATTTTAGTGCGTTGTCCTGAATGCCTATGGCTCTTAGTCTCTCTAACAGGATCTGGTGTGAGATGGTATCGAATGCTGCAGACAGGTCAAGCAGTATAAGAATCACTGCTCGGCCGCTGTCCGCAAGCATTCGGATGTTATCTGTGACTGTTATCAGAGCCGATTCCGTGCTATGTCTAGGGCGGAAGCCTGACTGTGAGTGGTCAAGGCAATCGGAGGATTCAATGAATGTGGACAGGTGTGTGTTGATATGTTTCTCAAGTAGTTTGCTTTGGAGAGGGAGCAGTGAGATTGGGCGGTAGTTAGTAATAACGTCAGGGGGCAATTTGGCATTTTTCCTGATAGGCAGGATCAGTGCAGCTTTCCACTCCTTAGGGAGCTTGCCTTCCTTTAAGGAACTGTTTAGAATGGAACAGATTGGGGCCGCAAGTTGAGTTGCGAGTAATCTGGAGATTTTGGCTGGGTTGAGGTCTGTATGATATCCAGATTTGATCATTTTCAGCAGGGATTCCGTGTCCTCGGTGGTGAGCAAAGGGAATTCCTCTAGCTTATTAACGCTCGATGAGACAGAAGGAGGTTCGGATCTGGGGCTTGAGCGAGAACTGGTGGTTGCAGTTATTTTGTTGTATATGTTATCGATTTTTTGTGTGAGGTATCCTGCTATACTGTCACATAGAATTTGGGTTGGCGCTTCTTCCGTGTTACAGGCTTTAGGATTAATGAAAGTATTGAGAACCTGGAATAGGACTTTGGGAGTGTTGTCTGCCATCTCGAGTTGGTTGGTGATATGTTTTTTTTGGGCGAGTTTCAGGTTTTTATGGTATTTGGTCTGGGCAGTTTTGAAACCTTCTTTGTCGAGGGGGTCGTGGGTTTGTCGCCATAGTCGCTCTAGTTTCTTGCACTGGCTCTTTTCCGCCCGAAGGTCGGTGGTATACCAAGGGGTCTTGGGGCGTTTGGGGATCGCTAGGGACCTTTTCAGGGGTATCAGAGTGTCTAATGTGGACTTTATGTTGTTCTGATAATCTGTTAAGCGTTTTTCTACTGTGTCGGAAACTGAATTATGGGGAGGTATGAAGGTATCTTTGAAGAGAGTGGGCGTTATTTTATGCCACTGTCTGTAGCTTCTGGCAATTTGTGCTTTCTGGGCCTTGTGCTCTCTGGAGCCCACTATGCAGAAATCAATTTTGAAGTGATCTGACCATGTCAGGGGGCAGGTTGTTTTGTAGATAGTGTGAGGTGAATTAGAGAGGACTAAATCTAGGGTGTGTCCTGCAACGTGCGTGGGCGCATCATTAATTTTAGTGAGTTCAAGTGTGGATAGCTCTGTCAGGAGGGCAGTGGCTTCCGGATCGCCGGGGTTCTCACTGTGCACGTTTAGATCTCCCAGAAGCAAAAATCTATTGGATGAGATCACATGAGGGGAGATCAGGTCCATAAGTAATGTAATGGAATCGAGGAGAGGTCCTGGGGGGCGGTATACTAGGGCTCCTTTCCAGCTGAGCTGCGCATGAAGGTCAATTCTGAACACTAGGATTTCAATTTTTTCACTGATGAGTTGATCTAATACTGCAACTTTTATCGGGTCTTTGTAGATGATGGCTACCCCTCCCCCGGCCCTGCGTGGTCGGTCCAGTTTTTGGATATGATAGCCATCAGGTAATGCTAGTGCAATTGCAGGGGAGGAGGCTGGTTTAATCCACGTTTCTGTTAAGAACCCAATGTGGGGAAGAGAGGAGGAGAGCAAGTCCCATATGTTGATGGCATGCTTGGGGAGTGAGCGAACGTTTGCTAAGAAGCAGTCCCAACTTGCTGTTTTCTCTACTAGTTTCTGGAGGTTTATTTGAGTTTGGGAGCCTTGTGAGTCTTTAATGCCTGAGTTCGCATTCTTAACGTTATTACTAGGTTGTATACTTAGCATACTCTGGTATCTACATGTTTTGCACGCGAGGGGGCCCTCCACCTCTGTTGGGAAGGTGTGGGCACATGACTCAGTTTCTTTCATGGCGGGCAAGCAATGGTAATCTCTAATATTTAGTAGTTCCTGTCTGGTATAGTTAATGGGGGTTTCTGGGCTAAATACCTGATTCCTATGGAAACCGGCAGGGTTTCTGGCTCCTGGCGACGACCATGCGCGGACGGGTGCAGACGGGCTTGCCTTAGGCGCGCCTTCGGCGCGCCAGCGGCGCGCATCCACTGCGCGTCGGCCTGGTCATCTGTTTTTGTAGTTCCAGGCAGCTGAACTGCAGACCTGGGAACTACACGTCACTTCCGGGATGTGCTACACTCCCTCCACTCGAACGGAACAATCCGCGATGGACCGGGGAGGCACCCCTCTGAGTGACACGAGATTACGGCGAAGGGCAAGTGAGTACAAGTTAAAAGTGACTTTTTGACTGAAGTATCCTGTTTAAAAACATGTAAATCTGTTTAAAAACGAGCGAAAGTGAGCAAATATTCAAACAAATAATATCGTGCTGGCGCAATGTAAGGAAGCTGAGGCACATTCATGTCCTTTCATGCAGTGCAATTCTATAGGAACAGTGGTCCCTTACAGTGTAGGTAAAAGATAATAATCCACACAGAGATACAATGAAGACTGAGTTATAGGCGTCTCAATAGGAAAGAATATACTTTAATTTACAACATAAATAGAGAAAGCATAGAAAGTGGGACAGTGTTCAAGAGGAGCATTTCAAAACCTCAGGCATTACAGTGCGTTGCCAAAAACATGATCAACAATTGGACCAAAGGCATATAAAAAGCACCATTGCACATGTTTACAATAATCAGTTGAATAAATCCGTGTCAAGGTGCTGAAGTCGACGGTGTTTCGATCCCTAACGTAATAATGGGATCATCATCAGGACATGGCAATTAGGGCCTGAGAATGATGGCTGCTGGGAAACGACAGAGGGAGGAAAAGGGAAAAAATGGAGAAAGAAAAAGAGAAAGTAAAAAGAAGTGTTTAAAAATATGTACATAACAGATATTAGTGAGGGGGGTGTGATGAGTGGAAGATCAAGGTGCACACATGCTGATAAGTGCCGATTGTTGAACTAGTGGTGGGACCATGAAGTTAATTATATAGGGGCAAAATGTGAAAGAATACAATTAACAGCTACTGACCTAATGATATAGGCGGCAAATTGAATCAAGAGCTGGGGCCGGTAGGAGAACTGACGCACATAGGGACAATGCAGAATCTGAATCAATTAGATAGAGCAGTGAGTTATAGATTTCTTAAATCATCTCATAAACTTAAGAGTCATGCATGGATAAGTGATGCATGTACCCTGAACACACGTCGTGTCTCCAAAACAAAAAATTGTGAGGATCAACCCTGGCAGGGTGGTAAAGAAAAGGTTATGAGAAAGCATGCCGCACACGTACTTTGGGGACATAGCATGTGTCCAGGATGAGAAGATAAAATTAAGATGACCCAGGCAGCGTGGAAATCACAGTAAATGAACAGCAGGTCTGGATGTTGTGCATATATCCTGAAACAATGCATAAGTAAATCAATGCCCAGGACTGTGCTCTGGGCGAGAATGGTAGACAAGCAGGGGCGGCACCTCCATTAGGGCGGAGGAGTGTCGCCCCACTGCTTTCTCGCAGTGCGAGAAGCAGAAACATAAAATGGTGTTTTAAATACCATTTTATGTTTCTGCTTCTCGTGCTGCGAGTAAGCAGAAGGGTATGCCTAGTTGGGGGTGGGCAGGTGGGCAGGTCGGGGAGGAGTGGCTTGCCCAATGCTGTGGGCCCTGACTGTTTGGTCGGCCCCAGTCATGCGCACTCTGCATTTTCTCTAGCTAGGCTGCATGCAGCCTACATAGTGAAAATGGCCTCCCCATAGGCGCCTGGCTGGGCGCTGTCCCCACCAATAACAACGCTGCCATTGCCAGCGAATCTCGTCCTCAGTATGTCCCTTGTCTGTAAAGTGTGCAACCAATGATGCATTGGGTACTTTGCAACGAACGCGGCTTCTGTGCTGGCAAATGCAAATCCATATTTTCTGTGTTGTCTGACCGGTATATATTTTGTTACAGGGGCAAAGAATAGTATACACAACATTTGTAGTGTTACAATTGGAAAACTGGTTAAGAGCAACTCCTTGCTTTCAATTGCAAATTGACACATGTCACAATTTCCACATTTAGAGTGTCCGACTAAAGGGGGTATACCCCATAAGTCAGTGAGGGTGTGGGAATTCTTTTTAACTTGAAGGCTGGCCCTGACTAAGTGGTTTTTGATGATACGATTTTTGCGAAACGCAAAGAGTGGGCGTTCAAGATTGAGGTCTCTGGCACTGAGTATTGGCCAATGCTTCAGAATACATTTCTTCATTTGATTGCTATTATTATTATTATTATTAACATTTATTAGGCGCAAATGAATCATCCCCAAGGGGATCTCTCGGTGCCACAATATCAGAGGGGCAGAAGGGAGACAACGAATTAGTGGCTAAACAACCAGGTTTTAAGACATTTTTTAAACTGCCCTAGGTTGGGGCCTGCAGCTTGTTCCACTGGAAGGGAGCAAGATACGAAAATGAGCG
The DNA here is from genome assembly GCA_963921515.1 of Calotriton arnoldi. Lineage (NCBI taxonomy): Eukaryota > Metazoa > Chordata > Amphibia > Caudata > Salamandridae > Calotriton > Calotriton arnoldi. The sequence continues at coordinate 352,807 of CAWUFW010006689.1, read as the reverse complement.
GCCTCCCATTCTGATTTTTTTAATCCTCCTCGGGTACAACAGTCGCCGATCGCTCGACCTCAGTTGCCGGGAAGGAATATCAGGTATTATCTTTTTACTGAGGTAGGCCGCACCATGCCCCTGTAAAATTTTAAATACCAGACACAAAACCTTGAATACTGCTCGTTTCCTGATGGGCAGCCAGTGTAGCAGTCGCAGGAGAGGTTCGGAAGGTGATCAAGAGGGCCGATTGAGTGCCAGGCGAGCAGCTGTATTCTGCACAACCTGCAGCCTAGAGCGCAGATCTTCCCTAATCCCTACCAATAGGGAATTACCATAGTCTAGCCATCCACATCAGGCCAAAACAGGTGCCCGAGATGTTTTTCACGTGTTCTTCCATGGAGAGTTTGTCATCCACAGTAACACCTACATTTTTCACCCATTTTTTTCTCGTGTTCAACTGCAAAAAATTAGCCGCCATCCAAGCCGCCGTCTTTAACATGCACTTTTAAAATTTTTCTCTGGTCGTCGCGGGATCTGCGTCGATGGTAACTATCAGGTGAGTATCATCCACGTACGACACGGTGTCTAATCCACAAGATCTAATAATGGAGGCCAGAGAAGACACATAGATGTTGAATAAAGTGGGGCTTAAAATGGAACCCTGTGGGACCCCTTTGTCTACAGCCGAAATCTGAGAAGTAAACGACTCAAGTTGGACTCGCTGTGTTCTATCAGCAAGGAAGCTTTCAAACCATTTAAGTGCCCTTCCGCTGACATCAATCTCTTGTAGCCTATGCACTAGGATTCGATGAGAGATGGTGTCGAACGCTGCCGACAGGTCGAGAAGGATCAGCATAGTTGGTGTCCCATTATCTAGGGCCAACTTGATCGTATCTGTTACTTCAGTTAGTGCGGTTTCGGTACTGTGCGACGCACGGAAGCCTGACTGGGAGGGGTCAAGTAAATTATTCAGCTCAAGATAGTCAGTTAACTGCTTATTAACTAGGGCTTCCATAACTTTCGAGAACAAAGGGAGAAGAGATATGAGTCTATAATTTTGGAGATCCAGTGGGTCGGCCAAGGCATTTTTAATATAGGTCTTATTTGAGCCATCTTCCATTTCTGGGGGAAGGTGGCTGTGATTAGAGATAGGTTACAGACTTCAGTGATGGGAGCTGCAAGGGCCGAGGCCAAAGCTGAGATGATGAAAGGAGGGGCCAGGTCAAGAGAGGAACCAGATTTTAAGTTTACCAGTAAAGATCTGGACTTGCTCCGAAGTAATAGACTTAAAGATCTCCAATGAGGAAGGGAAGGAATCATCGTGGTTGTGTAATGCCACGCTAAGTTCCACCTGTGTGCTGAAAGAGTTATAGATTTTATCAATCTTTAGCTAAAAATGGTTTGCCAGATCGTCACAGAACTGTTGGGTCAGCGGGATGGATGAATTATTAGCCCTCGGGTTGGTGAAATCTTTCCGAATTTTAAACAGTGCTTTGGAAGAATTCTTAGCTTCCGTAATTCTGGCCCCTAAGTGCGATCTTCTGGCAATGTTACACTTATTTAGGTATGATCTAAGAGCTGTTCTATACGCTAGTTTGTCTGCCTCCTGTTTTGATTTTCTCCATTTCCTTTCCCATTTCCTTCAAGCAGCTTTTTCTTTCTTTAGACTGTCAGTGTACCATGGTGCTGGAGCTGACTTCACCCAGGTCTTACTTAATTTACTTGGGGCAATAGAGTCCAGAGCTTTAGTTAAAGAGACCTCTAGCGTTTCCAGTGCCGCGTCACTATCCACACAGTCCCGAAAGACTGGGGCTTTGAACGCAGAAGTAAACGAGGCTAGGGTCACCTTCCTCCATGATCTCCGAAGTCCTTGGAAATATTGAGGTTTATAGATAGCCTTAGGTATGTCTAACGAGAATTTTAAAGCCGAGTGGTCTGTCCAGGTCAAGGCTATAGGGGGATCCACTACTACATCCTGTATGTTAGAAAAGATGTTGTTCAACGTGTGTCCCGCTATGTGAGTGGGACTGAATACTTTGGGAGAAAGGCCAAGAGATTCCATTGCTGCTATCAGACCTACGGAGTCAGGGTCAGAGGCGATGTCTAAATCATGATTAAAATCTCCTATTAGAAAAAATTTGTGTGACTGCAAGGTGAGAGGTGCCAGGGATTCCAAAAGTGAAGCGCAAAAAGCTTTTTTATTTTCTCCTGGGGGATGATAGACAACCGCTCCCATCCAGTTTAGACCATGTGCCAACTCAAGTTTTAATGCCATCAGCTCCAGGCTAGGGGTGGAGATGGAATCCAAAAGCTTGATGCATAGAGGTGAGCGGGTTGCAATGGCTAGGCCCCCACCCTTCTTCCCCACTCTATCCAATTTGGAAACTCTGTACTCTCCTGGAAAGGCAATCGCCAAAGATGGAGCGGCGATCTTATGCAGCCAGGTTTCGGTAAAGAAACGGATATCTGGTTTAAAGGTGTCTAATAGAGCCCAGATTTCAGCAGCATGTTTGGGGATGGACTGGGCGTTAAAATACAGACCCTGCAGGGAGAATTGTTTACCACCCTTATCAGGAGTCTTTTTACTAGGAACATTGTTGTTAGATGCGTGAATGGTTATAGGGGGAGAATGGGAATAGGTAGCCACTGGGGAGGCGGGGACTTTAAGCCACTTTCAACTTGCGCACTGGCTAAGAAACGGACCATTTATCAAGGACATTTGCTCCCTAAACCTAGTATTTCCAATATGCTTGCCAATTTCCACAAGCACAGATTTCGAATAGGTAAGTGGAGGCATTATAGTCTACCTTTATAGCGCGAGTGGCAGCCTCTCTGGTGGCTGGCGGCGTTCAGGCGCGGACGGGCGCAGATGGGCTTGCCTTAGGCGCGCCCGCTGCGCGCATCCACAAAATGGCTTGTTTTATGTGCGTGGGCCGAGGAGCAAAGTAAAACAACTAGAGCGTCAACTGCTCGAAGATGGCGGCCGTCAATAGGCCAGTCTACCCCCAACCGGGCTGCCTCTCTCCACGCAATCGGTCTATTGACGAGACCGTGGTGGACCAGAGAGTAGCCTCAAAGAAAATAAGTGCCCCAAGGTGAGTATAACCAAAGAGAAATAACCACACAATTACCGCTCTGACACAGTTAAAATCATACACAACAGATAAGAATTCATTCAGGCAGACTTTAGGAACACAGAACGTGGTTTCTGATGCCAGAAATCGTTAAAACAGTCTCCAAATTAAGATGACAGCAATTCCAGCCACATCTGATATTGTGGTGCGCGTCCGCGAAATGGCTTGTATTATGTGCGTGGGCCGAGGAGCAAAGTAAAACAACTAGAGTGTCAACCGCTCGAAGATGGCGGCCGTCAATGGGCCAGTCTACCCCCAACCGGGCTGCCTCTCTCCACGCAATCAGTCTATTGACGAGACCGTGGTGGACCAGAGAGTAGCCTCAAAGAAAATAAGTGCCCCAAGGTGAGTAAAACTAAAGAGAAATAACCACACAATTACTGCTCTGACACAGTTAAAAACATTCAAAACAGATTGGAAATCGGAGAGAAGGTAGTAACACAAACAAGGTGGTCATTGTCTGTTTTTGGTTTGGGTTTGAGTAGTATTTCGCGTGGGCAGTACCCTGCCCGTTTGATAGATTTACGGACCAGTTTGCGGATAGCCCCAAGTAATCAGTCTTGTGGACAAATTGTTGGCTTCGTGAAAGTTATTCTGTTTAAATGAACAGTTTCTTCTGATGTGAAGAAATTGGGGAAAGGGAGAGAGTCCCTCAAAGCTTGGGGTGATGGCTGTCATAGGAGAGAAGAGTGTTCCTCTCCGTGGGCTTGCGGTATAAACTGGTGAACAGCTCATCGTCAAAGTGTTTAATCCAAAGGTCAAGAAAAGCTATCTCTGACTTGTTATGTGCGAGTGTGAATTTAAGTCCATTACAGTTGGCGTAAAGCCAATAAAGGAAAGTCAATAATGCTGGTTCAGTGCCTTGCCATATCAAGAAAATATAGTCGATGTGTCATTTCCAAAAGGTCACGTTATTGAAAAATGGATTGGTAGGGGCTAGTATCTTGTTGGTTTCAAGGTAATCCATGTACTAAACTGCAAAGTTTGGAGAAAAACTGCTCCCATTGAAGTACCTTTGACCTGTTGATAAAATTGTGCGTCAAAAGAAAAGTAATTGTGTGTAAGGCAAATTTTAAGAAGGTGTAGAATAGAGGATGTCGGGCCTTCAGGATTTTTTCAATAACGTCCAGGCCTACTGTCTGAGGAATGTTGGTGTAAAGAGATTCTACATTTAAAGTGCAGAGAATGTCAGCGCTAGAGTCAAAGGGAAGATGTTCCACTTGAGTGATCATGTCTGTTGTGTCTTTAATGTAACAGCATGCTTTGGGTACTAAGTCGTTGATGAAGAAGTCTACGCATTGTTCCAGGAGCCTCCAAAATGGATCCGCAGCCTGAAACAATGGGACTGCCAGGGGGGAGTTTCATGTTCTTGAGAACTTTGGGCCGAGTATAGATTACTGGTGTTGTGGGCGATTTTGTATTGAGAAAGAGAAATTTGTGTTGTGGCAAGAGGCCATCTATTCTGCCTGTTTCTGTGATGTCACGAAAAGGCTCTGAATTTCGCTGGTGGGGTCAGTACCTATGCTCATATAGTGGTGCATATTTCACAATTGTTTGAGAATCTATTTTACATGGATCAATATCCTGAACCACGATGCCACCACCTTTGTCTGCTGGTTTGACGACCAGGGCATAATTCAATTTGAGTTTGGTGAGTGCTTGTTTCTCAAGGAGAGGGAGATTGTAAGTAATAAAATCCAGTTTAGATTCTAGTTTAGAGATTTCTTTGAGAATCACTTTCTCAAAGTGTGTATCTCTGCTCGGAGACTACCTTGAGTAGGTGAAAAGGTGTAAGGAGGACAGAAGTTGGTATTGGCAGTGCAGGGGTACTGGGGTTTTCTTGGAAGAAAGAATGTAGCAGTACTTTCCTAAAACAAATTGTAGCATCTCAATTTGGAGTTCCAAAAATTTGGCTGAATAGTTGGCACAAAGGAAAGACCCCTGCTTAGTAATGATATTTCATCTTCTGATAGAGTGTGTGAGGATAAGTTAAAAATGGGTACTGTCTGGAGATTGTCCATGTTGGGTGAAGCACTGTTAGAGAAGGTGTCACTAGCTACAATTGATATTACTTCTGTCGAGTCTGACTATCTCCTGAGTGCTGAAACAGCATTGGGGGCGGTCTCTGTCTCGTCTGGTGGGGCGGCCCGACCTCTCCCTAAAAAAGCTGTGTTTGGGGTGTTGGTAGATGTGCTAGGACCCTCACCTGGATCAGAAGTATCCGAGTATTTTGTTTTTTGTATATACCCCAGGGGCATGAAAAATTGGGATTGGTGTAAGTCCTGTTGTTGTAAAAATCGTCGGTCAAATAGGAATATTTTCTCGCTTTCTTATATTTTCCAATGCCACGTTTGACCTTAATTGTCTTTTTATTTGGTTCAATCCTGTGGAACTCAGCTACTGTCTTTACATCCCTGTTATATGCTAGCCCTCCAAAATGGTTAAACGCAAGTTATTGCCAGGGAATAAGAAATAGCCTGGCTCCTGCCAGATGTGAAAGGGTACCACTTTGGATGCTTTTCTTAATCGGGCTGTCAGTGTGGTCACGAAGGAGATTGAATTGGTTGAGAGACAGCTGTCTTTGAACCTGGAGAAAACTTGAGTCTTGTCCCTTGCAACTTAACACCCTACATTGTGATACTGATGATGCTTCCTTGGCTGTGGGAGCAAGTCCACCGACCCTACAGGAGCCCGTCTCTCCTGTCCAAATTCAAGAGGAGGGAAGGCCTAGGCCAGGCCCAACCCCAGTGGTTTCTGATCTTTCATTAAGCTCTGCCACTAGTGAACCCATTACAAAAAAGAAAGAAAACGGGAAGACAGGTCCAAATCTTACCAACTTTAAAAAAAAAAAACCTGCAACCTAATACATCATCAGCAGGGACCGTAAATTCTCAAAAAATGGTGGCTTCCCTTGTCAGCGATCCAATGATCCATAAAGAATTAAAATCCATAACGAGTGGGCTCTTGGAACAGATAAGAATGATGTTTACTACTTCCATAATGTCCATCGTGGACAGAATTGGTGACGGCTCTTCACACCAGAATCCTAAGGGTAACTAGTCATAATATCGAATTTTTAATATCGATATACTATAATATCGAGTTTCACTCATTGTCAGTAAAATTGCTCTCCCACCCTCGCAGCTCCACCATTAAGTGAGGCCTGCCCCTGCACTCTCGAGTGTTGGTGATCGAGGCCCTCCTCCACCCGCAGGTTTCCCTGCGCCTCATCCCTGGTGGTCCAGTGGACCTCTGTCTCCTTCCTCTAACTCTGCTCTTTCACTCGTTTTTCTACCCTTTTTTATCTTTCACCTTTCTGCACTTTTCTGCATCTCTGCTCTTTTGTGCCTTATTTCTGCTCATTTTCCCTTCCTCTCGCTCTGCCCTTTCACTTGTTTTCACTCGTTTTTCTACCCTCTTTTATCTTTCACCTGTCTGCACTTTTCTGCATCTCTGCTCTTTTGTGCCTTATTTCTGCTCATTTTCCCTTCCTCTCGCTCTGCCCTTTCACTAGTTTTCACTCGTTTTTCTACCCTTTTTTATCTTTTACCTTTCTGCATCTCTGCTCTTTTGTGCCTTATTTCTGCCTATTTTCCCTTTTTTCTTTATCCCTTATTTCCTCCCTTTACCTTTCCCCGCCGCTGCTGCCCCCGCGGCCCCCCCCCCCAGCGCAACCGGCCCAATCCAGCTCCCCTCCCCGCTCCCGCCTCCCAGCTGTCCAGCCCTCCCCGACCCCTACTTAATGGCGGCCACTGCGGGGACAGGCGAGCAAGACCACTGACTCATTGTCAGTGAAATTGCTCTCCCACCCTCGCAGCTCCACCATTAAGTGAGGCCTGCCCCTGCACTCTCGAGTGTTGGTGATCAAGGCCCTCCTCCACCCGCAGGTTTCCCTGCGCCTCATCCCTGGTGGTCCAGTGGACCTCTGTCTCCTTCCTCTAACTCTGCTCTTTCACTCGTTTTTCTACCCTTTTTATCTTTCACCTTTCTGCACTTTTCTGCATCTCTGCTCTTTTGTGCCTTATTTCTGCTCATTTTCCCTTCCTCTCGCTCTGCCCTTTCACTTGTTTTCACTCGTTTTTCTACCCTCTTTTATCTTTCACCTGTCTGCACTTTTCTGCATCTCTGCTCTTTTGTGCCTTATTTCTGCTCATTTTCCCTTCCTCTCGCTCTGCCCTTTCACTAGTTTTCACTCGTTTTTCTACCCTTTTTATCTTTTACCTTTCTGCATCTCTGCTCTTTTGTGCCTTATTTCTGCCTATTTTCCCTTTTTTCTTTATCCCTTATTTCCTCCCTTTACCTTTCCCCGCCGCTGCTGCCCCCGCGGCCCTCCCCCCAGCGCAACTGGCCCAATCCAGCTCCCCTCCCCGCTCCCGCCTCCCAGCTGTCCAGCCCTCCCCGACCCCTACTTAATGGCGGCCACTGCGTCGAAGGCGCGTCAAAGGCAAGCCCGTCTGCGCCCGTCCGCGACCCGACCGCGACCAGCGCCAGGAACCCTGGACCTCCGCCCCGCCAACGCTACGACCCAGCAGCACTCCACGCACTCAACCCAGGCCGCAACAACAACTGCAAGCTAGCATCACCAGCCGACTCCCACGGACCCTTCAGCTGTCACCGCTGCCGGCACACCTGCAGCACCGCCAAGAACACGGATCCAGCACAACCCGCCCACAAGAACACAACCGAACCGAAGACCCTGCAATGCATCCTCCTCAACGTCCGATCCCTCCACAAACACGCCACAGAAATCTGGGACCTCCTCGACAGCACCACCCCGGACGTACCGTTCTTCACCGAAACCTGGACCAACACCACCTCGGGACCGGACATCGCCATCGCCATCCCCCAAGGATACAAGATCTCCAGGAAGGAACGCCCCACCCGCCCAGGAGGAGGAATCGCCATCGTCCAGAAATCCAGCCTCCGCCTGAGCACACTCCCTGATGAGCCCACAGAACTGATGGAACACCTTCACTTCAAGATACTGGCCAGCCCCACCGCCACCCTCCGAGGAACCCTCATCTACCGACCCCCTGGACCCCGCGGACCCTTCGCCAACTCCATCACGGACATTATCTCCCCGCAGGCCATCGCATCCACCAACTACACCCTGCTGGGAGACCTCAACTTCCACCTCGACAACCAACTGGACCCCAACACCACATCCCTCCTGGACAACCTCCACAACATTGGACTGCGCCAGATCGTGACCGAGCCCACGCACTCAGCAGGACACACCATCGACCCCCTCTTCACTACAGGAAACTCCATCACCTTCAGCCACACCACCGAACTCCCATGGACCGACCATCGTTGCGTCCACTTCACCTTCAGAACACCCACCATCCACAGACACCAGCACCTGCTTCCACGAAGAATCTGGACCAAAATCACCGACAACCAGCTCACCTCCTCACTCAACAACTCCACCCCAACCATCGCAGAAAACGACGACCCCAACACCGCAGCCCGAACCCTGCATAGATGGATCTCGGACAGGTCCAACACCATAGCCCCCCTCAAGAAAAACAACAATACCCGCGCCAAGAAAGCCAGATGGTTTACCACCGAACTTCGAGAGTCCAGAAGCACATGCCGCCGCCTCGAAAAGGCCTGGAGGAACACCAAATCCACAGAAGCCCACAACAACTTCAGAGCCGCCACCAACGCCCACCATCAACTCATCAGAGAAACGAGGAAAAAGCGATTGAAGACAGAATCTCCACCCACGCGCACAACAGCAAGGAACTCTTCAGCATCATCAAGGAGTTCGCCCAACCCACTAGCGAGTCTACCGACATCCCTCCCTCACAAGACCTCTGCGACAAACTCAGCACCTTTTTCCACCACAAAATCAAGAGCATCTACGACAACTTCGACGAAGACAACCAACACACTGAACCCTCACCAACCACCCCCGACACCCGGAAACCAGCGATTGACGACTGGACAGCCCTCACCACCGAAGACACACTGAAGACAATGAAGTCAATCCACTCAGGGGCCCCCACGGACCCCTGCCCCCACCACATCTTTAACAGAGCCACCGACACCATCGCACCCATGCTCCGCCACACCATCAACCGCTCCCTGGCGACCGTCTCGTTCCCCGACGACTGGAAACACGCCGAGGTCAACCCCCTCCTAAAGAAACCCTCAGCAGACCCCACCGACCTCAAAAACTACAGACCCATCTCCCTGCTCCCGTTCCCAGTGAAAGTCATCGAGAAAGCCATCAACAGCCAGCTCGCCACATTCATTGAAGAACACAACATCCTCGACTCCTCCCAATCCGGCTTCAGAAAAAACCACAGTACGGAAACCGCCCTCCTCGCCGCAACAGACAACATCCGCACCCTACTGGACAAAGGAGAAACAGTAGCCCTCATCCTCCTCGACCTATCAGCGGCGTTCGACACAGTCTCCCACCGCACCCTAATACTCAGACTCTACGACGCAGGAATCCAGGACAAGGCCCTCGACTGGATCCGCTCCTTCCTCTCCGGCAGGACGCAGCGGGTCAGACTCCCCCTTTCCTCTCGGACCCCACACCTACCACCTGCGGAGTCCCCCAGGGCTCCTCCCTCAGCCCGACGCTCTTCAACGTCTACATGGCTCCACTCGCCCCCATCGTCAGAACCTACGGACTCAACATCGTGTCATACGCAGACGACACCCAGCTCATCCTCTCCCTATCCAACGAGCCCAACACCGCCAGACGCAACTTTCGAGAAGGCATGGAAGCCGTCGCCAAATGGATGAAAATCAGCTGCCTACAACTAAACACCAACAAAACAGAAGTACTCATCATGGGCCCAAACCCCGATGCCTGGAGCGACACCTGGTGGCCCCCCGCCCTCGGAAACCCGCCAACCCCCATGGACCACGCACGCAATCTGGGAATCATCCTGGACTCCGAGCTCAAAATGGACCGCCAGATCAACTCTGTCTCGTCTTCCTGCTTCCACACCCTCCGCCTCCTTCGTAAGACCTTCAAATGTATCCCCCTTGAACACCGAAAGACCGTCACTCATGCCCTGGTCACCAGCAGACTCGACTACGGCAACGCACTCTACGCCAGAATAAACAAAAACCTCACCCGCAAGCTACAGAACATCCAGAACGCCGCCGCAAGACTGGTCCTCAACCTGCCAAAACACTGCCACATCTCCCAGCACCTGCGCACACTCCACTGGCTCCCTGTCGAGGCGAGAATCACCTTCAAGATGCTCACCCTTGCACACAAGGCCCTCCACGGCACCGGACCAGCATACCTGAACAGCCGACTCAAATTCCACGCACCCCAAAGGACCCTACGATCAGCCCAGCTCTCCTACGCCGTGGTCCCCCGCACCAGAAAGACCAGATCGGGAGGCCGCTCCTTCTCCTTCCTCGCGGCCAAAGCATGGAACGCCCTTCCGCTCCACCTCAGACAGACAACATCGCTCCCCATCTTCGCAAGAAACCTCAAAACCTGGCTCTTCGACAGACCCCCTCCTTGATGGATGGAACCTGCACCCCCCCCCACCCCTAGCGCCTTGAGACCCTTACGGGTGAGTAGTCGCGCTTTAACAAACCCCTGATTGATTGATTGATTGAGTATATCGACAATACTAAAATATCGATGTTATATATATCAATGTCAAAAATATCGGTTTCTTTAAAAAAAATAAAAAATATTGAAGTATAAAATATCGAATCAAAAATATCGTAAGAAAAAATATCGTTTTTAAGTGTTGTGTAAAATATCGGAAAAAATATATAGAATGTATAAAATATAGTTTTTTAAAAATATCGTTATAGTATTATTTTATAATAAAATATTGTTGTTTTTATGTAATAATAGTTGTTTAATATTGTAAAAAATATTTTCTGTAATAGAAATTTTAGGAGCGGGATGTTGAGTTTTTAGGGGATAAGGGTGGGGAGTGTTTTAAAATAATTAAAAATTAATTATTTAAATTTTAAATATTTGATAATTTAAATTATGAAATGTTTTAGGAGCGGGATGTTGGGGTTGTAGGGGATAAGGGTGGGGAGTGTTTTAAAAATAATAAAAAATGTTATAAATTAATTTAAAATGTAAATTAAACATTAAAAACATTTAGGGGCCTATTAGGATGGCGGAAGGACCGCCACCGCAGGACCGGCGGTGGCAACCGCTGGCCCTGCGGTGGTGGTCCTTCCGCCATCGAACGGATATTTCCCACCACCAGATTAGGATGGCGGTGGGAACATGAATGCGTCCGCCGCGGACGCAAAGACCGCCCGTCGCCAGCAATCGTCCCGATTGCCTGGCGGACGGTCCAGGGAGCCCAAAATGGTGGCGGTGCCTAGCAGGCACCGTCCACCAGATTAGGATACCAGCGTTAACCGGCCTTTCCATGGCGGCGATGCCGCCATGGAAAGGCATGCAGTGTTTTGCCACGGGGCCTGTTGCAGGCCCCCGGGGGGGTGGGGCAGTGGGTGGCTGCACTTGGGGGGTACCTATGGTACCCCCCAACATTGCCATGCTCAAGGTGGCAGGCACCGCGCGGTGCCTGCCACGTTGTGCATTGCAATGCAAAACATGGTAATTTAACATTGCGTACGGTGCTGCAGCCAGCAGCACCGTCCGCAATGTTAACCTACCAGGATGCGCCCGCCAGTGTGGCGGGCGCATCCTAATACAGCGGGCGGGACTGGCGCACCAATGGCGGACGGTCCCGGCCCCTAAGTTATTAGGAATGGGATGTTGGGTTTATAGGTGATGAGGGTGGGGAGAATTTAAAATGTGTAAAATAAATTTTAAAATTAAATTGAAATTTTAACATTTTTATTTGAAATATTTAATTTATGAGTGCCAAATTGTGTTTATAGGGAAGAGGGATGGGGAGTGTATTAAAATATGATGCAATATTTTAATAAATTTAAATTTCTTTAAAAAAAATTACAATTTTTTTCAAATTAATTATTTCAATTAAATTTTATTAATTAATGTGTGTAAAATTTATGAATTTATGAAATTGTGATTATAAAATATTTTTATTTTTTATTTTACAGTAATATGAATGGTAAAAAGATTGGTGAAAATAATTATTTTAAATGTTAATTTATTAGCTATATTTAGTGAATATATTTGAGTTTAATAGATTAAAATATTTAATTTTATCAAATTTATATAATAAAAAATTTAAAAAGAAGTTGTTTTGTTTTATAATATTTATTTATTATATATTATTATTCATTATTTATTTTAATAAATATTTTAAAAAATTAAAATAATTTAAATTAGAGAGTAGTGGTTTTATCAATTATTAATTATGTATAATATGTTATCATTAAATGTATTAATGTGTAGTGTCCAGCATCTTCCCTGCCTTAATATTAACTGAAGTGGGAATAGTACATTATATATCTTTAATGTCCAGCACCTTCCCTGAGTATATATTAACTGGAGAGGGAATAGTAAATTATATATCTTTAGTGTTAAGCACCTTCTTTTACTTAATACTAGCTGGAGTGGGAATAGTAAATTATATAGGTTTAGGGGTCGATTCCGATCTCGGCCGGAAGCGCACCTAACAGTATTTGTCCGGAAAAAAATCCAGCCGAGTGCGTGTTTCCCGACCGATTCGAACACTCGTCCGAACGAACAAGTACGATGCGCATAACAACCCAGATTCCGAGCGAGCCGTACTTACCCAATCCAGCTCCTGTTCCCCGCCTGAGCCGGATCCGTAAACGCCGAATCGAGTCGTACGGAAGGAAATACACAGCACCTTCCGGCCGGATGAGTACGATGTGCACTCCGTATGCGCCGAACCCGTCGCTACGTCCGGGACGTTTGAGCATCCGGGCGAGCCGTACATAAGCTCCGTTTCGCGCCACAAGACGATCCACGGCTACGAGACGAACAAGCCTGCTAAGAGTACGAGTCGAAGACACGAGATACCCGAACGAGACGATCCAAGCATGAATCCCATTGCGCAGGTCCTACCTATACTCTACATCTATTACCGGGACCGGCACGGACGCGTACGGCGCAGACGGTAAGTCAAACACCAACAACACAAACAAACGACACGTACCCGAAATATGTCACACACACATAGGGATGCACAAATGACGTACACTAGCAACAGCAGAACCATAGGGGTGAGATGCCCATCACCAATGCCATACACACCCATAGGGGGATGGATGCCTACCACCAACACCACCCTACCACCACCCCTACTCGGGGGGGCTGGATGCCTGCCACTACCACCACCCCTACTCAGGGGGGCCTGGATGCCTACCACTACCACCACCCCTACTCATGGGGGGCTGGATGCCTGTCACTACTACCATCCCCACCCTTAGGGGGATGGATGCCAACCACTACCACCACCCCTACTCAGGGGGCCTGGATGCCTACTACTACCACCACCCCTACTCAGGGGGGCTGGATGCCTGCCACTACCACCACCCCTACTCAGGGGGGGCTGGATGCCTGCCACTACCACCACCCCTACTCAGGGGGGGCTGGATGCCTGCCACTACCACCACCCCACTCAGGGGGGCTGGATGCCTGCCACTACCACCACCCCTACTCAGGGGGGGCTGGATGCCTGCCACTACCACCACCCCTACTCAGGGGGGGCTGGATGCCTGCCTGTCGAAGACACAAGAAACCCGAATGAGACGATCCAAGCATGAATCCCATTGCGCAGGTCCTACCTATACTCTACATCTATTACCGGGACCGGCACGGATGCGTACGGTGCAGACGGTAAGTCAAACACCAACAACACAAACAAACGACACGTACCCGAAATATGTCACACACACATAGGGATGCACAAATGACGTACACTAGCAACAGCAGAACCATAGGGGTGGGATTCCCATCACCAATGCCATACACACCCATAGGGGGATGGATGCCTACCACCAACACCACCCTACCACCACCCCTACTCAGGGGGGGCTGGATGCCTGCCACTACCACCACCCCTACTCAGGGGGGCCTGGATGCCTACCACTACCACCACCCCTACTCATGGGGGGCTGGATGCCTGTCACTACTACGATCCCCACCCTTAGGGGGATGGATGCCTACCACTACCACCACCCATACTCAGGGGGCCCCTGGATGCCTACCACTACCACCACCCCTACTCAGGGGGGGCTGGATGCCTGCCACTACCACCACCCCTACTCAGGGGGGGCTGGATGCCTGCCACTACCACCACTCCTACTCAGGGGGGGCTGGATGCCTGCCACTACCACCACCCCACTCGGGGGGCTGGATGCCTGCCACTACCACCACCCCTACTCAGGGGGGGCTGTATGCCTGCCACTACCACCACTGGATGCCTGCCACTACCACCACCCCTACTCAGGGGGGCTGGATGCCTGCCACTACCACCACCCCTACTCAGGGGGGCTGGATGCCTGCCACTACCACCACCCCTACTCAGGGGGCTGGATGCCTGCCACTACCACCACCCCTACTCAGGGGGCTGGATGCCTGCCACTACCACCACCCCACTCAGGGGGGCTGGATGCCTGCCACTACTACCACCCCTACTCAGGGGGGGCTGGATGCCTGCCACTACCACCACCCCTATTCAGGGGGGGCTGGATGCCTGCCACTACCACCACCCCTACTCAGGGGGGGCTGGATGCCTGCCACTACCACCACCCCTACTCATGGGGGCCTGGATGCCTGTCACTACAACCATCCCCACCCTTAGGGGGATGGATGCCTACCACTACCACCACCCCTACTCAGGGGGGCCTGGATGCCTGCCACTACCACCACCCCTACTCAGAGGGGGCTGGATGCCTGCCACTACCACCACCCCTACTCATGGGGACCTGGATGCCTGTCACTACTACCATCCCCACCCTTAGGGGGATGGATGCCTGCCACTACCTCCACCCCTACTCATAGGACGGGTAATGCATGACACAACCAGCATACTCCCACATAAGGAATGTCTGAAAATTACATCCCCCCCCCAACACCATGACAAGCGTGTGTAGTCTGTGTCAAATGCCTACAACACTGAACATGTAGGACAGGAACAAGGGAACCCTACTCACGTGGAACCAGGGTAATAAACTTATTATCAAAGGACAAAGGCTCCTGTGGACACAATGAAGTAATCTCAATGTATATGAGCACAATGGCAATATATTGGGCTATAGTGATATTGGAGAGAGAAGGAAGCAAATACACCTCTGATTTGTTTTTGAATCAAAAATATTTATATAATCCTTGAAATGAAATACTGTTACAAAATAGTGCATTTGAACATATAGTTCTGAGTAAAAGGTGTCCCAGTGAAAAACGGAACCTAGAACATTAGTGACATATATGTGAAATATATACAAGGTTTCCAATGCTTCATATAAACGACCATATACATATATATGTACAGTGTACAGCGCTAGATACAGTGATCAGTGCTGGTGAACAATGGTTCGTTTATGCAACTTGTCGACGGCGTTTCGACCCTGTGTGCAGTGTAGGGTCTCTTCAGGACTTTTGATCGTAGGGACACCTGAAGGGTAATGGACCGGCTCGTGTGGAGGGTGTGGCACCGTGCAAGGGATAAGAAAGGGATACTCACATGGGTCCCAGCCGGGAGCCCAAGTGTGAGGTGGGTGGTGAGCTGGCTATTACGTGAATACGTACAATGTGAGGATCCACGTGTGTGGAAGATGGCACGATCAAAGCGTTGTTAAGACGGGTCGAGTTCCGATTCTGAGCGCATGCATGGAGGCAGGCTACTTCCTTCTGTCGTCAATTACGACGAGGCCATACTTTTTTCATATGGAGGGTGAGAATATTCTCACTTTGGTGTCTCTTATGGAGAATGAATCAACTGCAGCCTGTGGCAATCCTTCCAAGTAGCAGGACAGCGTGTGTCTGTCTGCTCAGGTACGATGCACAAACACAAACAGGCAGACTCACACTGCATATCAAACACAACAGGTGATGGGGGTGTGTGCCAGTGTTCCCAGGCAACCACACAACACATGAGGAGGCCTGAATTCCAATTACACAGATGTGTATACAGTGCCATACAAAAGTTACTCATGGATCGGATTCCCCTATGTGGGCAAAGAGGCAATGTTAGATGAGAGGGAGCCCAAATTACACATGTCACACAAGCTTGTAGGAACAGTAACTAACACAGCAAGAGACAGACCCACCACAGCACTACCCCCAGGGACCCCACATTGTGGTGACACTAGCCTGCATGATAATCCCACTGTGATGACAAAGGTAGATGTCATTCACACTGTGAACCACAGCCATGTGTCCTGAGCAACAAACTACCATCACACCTACACAAGCACAAATCAATCAGCACGGCCTGCCAGCCATGGCCAATATGGAGGTAGGGGTCTAGTCGTGCAACAACTCACATTTGCACACACTCAACACCACACACCTTGATCTCCACCAATGTGCAGCAGTGAAGCTCACATGGACTGGTGACATTGCACATGCACCCATGACAATCCCAGGGGTGGTGGTGGGAACTAAGGTGCAGAAACCCATCACACATGGCCAGTCAACAAGACTCGTGAATGTCTGACACACTGCACACTACGCGGTACATGGGCATGACGTGAAATCCACCACAATCAATGGGATCCCGGCCATAGTCACACACCAATGGAGAAGACAAGGTGACACACAAAGAACACAAGTACACAACTTCCAACATTGCAGCTCTGACCCTGAGGAGTGGCAGCAGTCACACACACAACGTGTCACAATCACTGAAAGCTACCACAGACTGTAAATTACATGACATGTGTAACCAACAAGTGCCAAGGGGAATCCTGAATGTGTCCCATCTGCGTTTGCCCACATCCCCAGCCCTGACAACAAAGACAACCTGGGATGACAACCTGATGAACCTTAGTTTGCCATGCACCCACATCCCGGAGTAACCAGGTCCAAGATGCTGGATGAACACAGAACAACTCAGCAAGCATCAGAGACAGGAACATCCGTAGGGTCATAGCCTTTGTAGGAAAAGGGAAGGGTACATGCACAGACATGCTTACACAACACAAAACACGGGCCCAGGCAATGTCACGGGATTACACACTGCCATGAGGGCACTCCACTGCTGTGGAAGGTCCGCTGTGCCAAACCTTGTCTGTGCACGACTCAAACATGTCGGCAGAACACTCGGTCAGTGAGTCAACAACTACAACACACTGAAGGCTCTGCTCACATCAGCCTGGGTACGGGAGTGTCACGTCAGTCATCTGCATACACCCAAAACACGTATCAAGCAAGGTGCACTGTATACACTGATGAGTCCTTCAACATTGGTGTGCTAAACTGCATGTCCAGTGGAGATGGGCACACAGTCAGGGAAATAGAAACATTGAACAGTGGTAAGCCCACCAGATGTGCATCACTGTAAGACAAAGATGTTAATTTACAAATGCAAAACGTACATCCCTGTGTCATATGCTGAACATCACACCCTCAGACTGCAGCAGAGGATGCTATAGATCCAGACTACAACAGGACACATATCCCATGGACCACATGGAGTCTATCACAGCAACACTTCATTTTCCTGATCTGAACACTATTACAACTGCAAATGCATGATGATACTCATCTACATCATGTACATCAAAAGAAAAACCACAAGTAAACAAAAAGAGGCTTTATTCAGCAAATGTCAATCAAAAATCAGAAGTCCAAATTAAACTAAGGCCAATGGCCAGTCCAAATACACAGTACCAACAGGGTGATATGTGACAACTTGTCACCCATTGCTTGCCTGCACTGGTAGGGACAGGGGACATCCCCCTTGGATGGGCAGGCCAGGCACCGCAGGGACAGGATCAGGGGATGCCAGAGTGAGGCAGTGAAGGGGTGGTGGGTGCAGGAGTGTCACCGGCAACTGCAGTGGAGGTGTCTGACTCGGGGGGCCGGCACCACTGTAGGGCACAAGTCAGATGGTGTTGGTGCTGCAACCACTGCAGTGGGCAGGTCTGATGGAGTGGACTGGGTCCCCACTGCAGTGCCCGAGTCAGACGGGGTGGTTGTGGACTCCACTGCAGTGCATGCCTCCAAGGGAGTGGAAGGGGCTGCAGATGAGGTGGGCAGGACAGAGGGGGGGGACCCGGTCTCCACACCAGTGGCACAAACAGGCTGAGCGTCTGGGTTGGGGGTGGAAGAGCAAGTGGCAGGGGGGGAGGGCCTAAGCAGTTTGGGGATGCGGTATCGGTGTGTGGGGGAACCTGGGGCAGGGTGTGGCGGTGGAACCTGTGGAGTGGTGGCCTGGGGATGGAGGAGAGAGACTGGGCGGTGGAGCTGCGTGGTGGTGGTGGTGGGGTCTTGCCCTTCCTGGTCTGGGGGGACTTCCGAATGGGGTCCTCAGTCTGCCTGCGCCTGGGGGAGGGTGTCCGGGGCGAGGGGCACTCCCCTCTGTGTGGGTGGACTTCCTCTTCCCCCGGTATGCCGGATCTGCAGGATCGGAGGGGAAGAGGCCGAGGTCACAGAGGAAGAGCTGCTGTGTAGGTGGGGTTGCAGGTGAGGCAAGGGAAGGGGTCTTGGAGGGAGAGGATTTGGAGGACTGCGGAGTGACTGTGGATGCCTGTGTGTGTGTCTGTTCCCCATCCCCTGTGTGTGTGGTATCTGTCCCCTGAGGATGCTTGTGTGCACGTCTTGCCTTTCTTTTGGGTGTGTCTGTGCTGCTCGTGTCTGTGTGTTTGGGTGATTGTGCAGGTGTGCATGTGCTTTGGACAGGTAGGGTGCCAGGAAGTGTGGATGGGGCAGAGGTAGGAGGGGGAGGGACTGTTGGAGGAGGGACACTGCTGCCGTCAGGGAGGAGTCCATGGACTTATTGCTCCTCTGTAGGGCAGACATACCCATCGAGATGCCCTCCATGAACGACACCAGCTGTGTCAACAGAGTGGTGTGTGCATGGAGGACACTCAGCATTGCTGTCTGCCCTACATGGAGCTGCCGAAGTAGGTACACAGACTCCTCACTCAGGGCAGCAGGGGACACAGGGGCAGGGGGTGCGGTGCCTGGCACGAAGGAGACACGCTCCCGAACACAGGAGCCTCCACGGACCTCTGGAATTGGAGCCAATGGGAGGGCGGTGCTGGTGGTGGTGGTGGCGGGGCCAGACAGACTAGCTGGGGTGTGGTGGCTGCTGACACCCGCCTCCACAAGGGAGTCATCCTCCGAGCTGCTGTGGTCCTCAGCTGAGGTGGATGGTGCTGAGGACTCCTCGGTGTGGCTCCCCTCGCCCTCCGTGCCACTGGGTCCCTCTGACCACTCGTCGGATGCTGACCCTGTCTGGCTCCGCAGCTCCTCCTGGTCCATGGAGCTGTCCCCTCCTGTGGCCGTGGATGTATCTGCAAACAATTAGGGAAACAGACAAACATCAGTCACCTGCACTGACCGCACACACCACAGTAAGTACAGCACTTACAGAGCCAGCCCTGGCATCATTAGTTGAACATTGCCAAAACTCCTCACACAGATTTGGAGAAGCCAATTGTCAGTCTGATGGTCAACCATGGGACTCACACCCCTCCTGCCCTTGCACCCATCTGTCTGGTGCCTGTCTGATGGTAAGACCCCAGTGTGGACACATGCACCACCTACACAGTTTTTGGACATTGCAGGGAACACGGTGAAGTATGTGAACATGCACACATCACATCTCTTGCCACTGAGTCAGTGCAGGTGTCCGGAGAAAGGGATGGCCAGAGTCTAAATAGAAATGCATGTGATGCATACCAGCACCAGACACCATGATGCACCCATGTCCGGATAGTCCATGCCACAATGGGGTGCATGTTGCACATGTCACTCCCCTGCAGGATCACTCTTAGGAAGTTTAATGCCATGACACAGGCATGCGTGCAAAGCCATACATCACTGTCTCCATTCACATGGCCATGGCAGCCAGCCAACAACAGTCTGCACTGTGTCACAATCCTAGGACATGGGGAATGCAAGTTATGTAACTGACAAGTGCACATGTCCATCCCCCACACACCACATCATCTGAACTAGTATTTGTCCACGTCATGCCAATTGGACATATGGGGGACATGAAACACAACTCTCAGAACCTGAGCACCTCACAGTGTGCTGTGAATGAATAACAGCTGCCTGAAAGTCACAGTCGCATACACCTGTGTGCACAGTCAAGTGATCAAACATCTATAAGTCACAGAAGTATCGTCTCTCATGGTCACATCTCAGATGGCATGCTGAGCCCTAACCGACAAACATACCAGTAGTCCTGACAACGAAGCCACAGCACAATGACACAGAGGCAGACACCTGAGGGAACATGTCACTGATCACAACATGTCAGATGATCCACGGGAGTGGGAGTACAGAGTGTATTGTATGCCCTGGAGTAGGCATGACTGTCCAGCTCCACCTGTAAGAGGGATGAGTCCTGGACAGTAGGCAGGTGTCTAAGCATGTGTGACACACTTGATATACATACTCCTGAGGCCCAAACATTCTTCCCACCCGCAGCATGGGGGTGTGCCAAATACCCCAGGGACATGTGGTGAATCAGATCAGCAAGTGGACCACATATCAAAGTTACACCCAGATTACATGTCAGAACTTGGGCATTGTGTAAGCAATTGACCCACCTATGAATCCCACAACATAGTCACCGGAACAAATGCTGTCCCCCACCTTGAGCAAAGCAAAATGCAATGACACAGTCCCCAAGTGACACAATTTCCTGACTGTAAGGGCCACACATATGCGTATCAGATGAGGAGTGGGCATGTCACAATAGAGGGACATGGGTCCTGGACCACAAGACTGATGTACTGTGGAAGTTTAACCAGGCCAGAGGAGGGCACATAGCATGTCAGACAAAGTGCACAGTGCTGTCATGGACTCACCCCCTCCTTGCTGCTGTCTGGCCTTCAGCTGCCCATCCAGGTCAAGGAAGACCACATCCAGGATCCTGAGCATGTGGGGGGTCAGGATCCGGTGTCCGCCCCTCCTGCGAGGAGGCGACAGCTTCAGCTGGACCCTTGCGATCCTCCGGGTCCAGCCTCGAAGGCCCTGCCACCTCTTCTGGCAGTTGCGGATCCGGCGCTTGTAGTCCCCCACGGATCTTACTGCACGGGCGATGGTCAGCCAGATTTCCTGCTTCTGGTGGGCATCAACCTGTGAGGATGACAAAGTGAAAATGCCATTACTACACATGCAACATATACGTGCATCACACAGTTGGATATACATGTCTTAATCACTGGGGCATACGATGTACACAGGCAGTGCAACGATGGCTATGAACAGTTTGCCAGCAGTTACTACATGGTATCATTGCATGGGAAGTAAACCTTGTTGGAATGCACTGTTACTGCACTGTACCTGTTCAGTGCATGTAACTACACACTTTGGGGGGTCAGAACTACTCAGTGAGCATGCTAGCCAGTGGTGTGCACACTGTAAGTCCTGCTAGTCAGACAACATGCAAAATTAGTAAGGCAATGGACAGCACACTCACCTGCTCCCCTGGTTTCCCATACAGCTTGCTGTACTGTGGAAGGAGGCTGTCCAGCAGGGCCTGGTTCTCCTCAAGGCTGAAGGCTGGGGCTCTCTCCACAGTACGTGCCATTGCAGTAGCCAGAGGATGCAGAGACAGCAGCAGTGTTGGTGGCAGATGTCGTCCTGGAGCATGTAGTGCAGGCAAGTGAGCTCTCAGGGGAACAGCCAGCATTATATGTGTGCTGCAGAGGCAGATACTGTCCAACGTGTCCAAAGTGATAGGTCCAAGTCGTTTGCATCTTCTGAATCTGACCAATACATGGAATAGCAGCACTAATACACGCCCACAGCATCCTTCAAAAATCCAACTTCATGACACCCATGATTTTGCAACATTGTTGTGGCTGGCCAACTGAATTCACTGCATCAGACTCGTTGAAGCTTCGAATACGCGTCCGTTGCCATGCCAGGCCCCAGCCAACGCGTGCGCACCGTTCGGTCCATTGATGTACAACGCGTATGTCGGGATACAATGCGTACCCGCTCCCAACAGATGCAATGGGCCGGCCGGGCACACCGATCGGTCCATTGCTGTACAACGCGTACCCGCCCACTACAGATGCAATGGGCCGGCCGGGCACACCGATCTGTCCATTGCTGTACAACACGTACCCACTCACAACAGATGCAATGGGCCGGCCGGGCACACCGATCGGTCCATTGCTGTACAACGCGTACCCGCTCACAACAGATGCAATGGGCCGGCCGGGCACACCGATCGGTCCATTGCTGTACAATGCGTACCCGCCCACAACAGATGCAATGGTCCGGCCGGGCACACCGATCGGTCCATTGCTGTACAACGCGTACCCGCTCACAACAGATGCAATGGGCCGGCCGGGCACACCGATCGGTCCATTGCTGTACAACGCATACCCGCTCACAA
The DNA here is from genome assembly GCA_963921515.1 of Calotriton arnoldi. Classification (NCBI taxonomy): domain Eukaryota; kingdom Metazoa; phylum Chordata; class Amphibia; order Caudata; family Salamandridae; genus Calotriton; species Calotriton arnoldi. The sequence continues at coordinate 330,243 of CAWUFW010006689.1, read as the reverse complement.
CAGATGCAATGGGCCGGCCGGGCACACCGATCGGTCCATTGCTGTACAACGCGTACCCGCTCACAACAAATGCAATGGGCCGGCCGGGCACACCAATCGGTCCATTGCTGTACAACGCGTCCCTGTACAGGTCACTCGCATATGTCACCATGCTTGTCACTGGTGAACGTATGCCAGCCACATATACCTGCCAGAGACTCAGGGGCACACCTACAACACCACACCCAGTCCACACTGTTTCCTAAGGCATGTAAGGCTGCATTACCTTTTCTGTGTATGGGGGTAAACATGTGGTTTCTGTGGTGGCACTTGTGGGCAGCCACACCCAGGCTGTGCATGTGTTCATGGTGACAGGGTCCTTTGTGTGTTGTGCACATGACCACTGTGATGTGCAACAGTTCATTTTGGAGCATGTGGCATGGTCACATTTCCAGGTTGTGTATGTGTATGACATGTCACATACCCCCAGGGTCCCATGGGGGAAGGCATGTATGTCACAGGGTGACCCATTGCCACAATAGTGATGGCCCTCCACAGTCTGTGTGCATGTTGTGTTTCCGATGTCTCTGATTCCATGTGCACGATGGGAGACAGTCTCCACATCAACGTTGTTTGTGCATGGACTTTGACGTTGTGCGTCACTGGCGTCCATGTCTGTCCTGCGGAGGTGACAGGGGCCACTACCTGTGGGAGTCATGTTTCATCTTCTGACGTGTACATGATACGCCATGTCATGCCAGTGTCGATGTGGCAAGACAGGGTCACTGGGAATCTACCTGTCAATGAGCTGTGATGCCTGTGGCGCATCTGTCCAGACATGTCACTGTGGTGTGTGTGTGGAACGTGACAGCAGTAAATGGGTACTGTGACACAGCCTAATGGTTTCCCATAGCACAACCTGGAACCTGTTGTCCACACATGTTGTACTGAGAAGTTAGATGATGGCCATGTAGGTGCCAGTTATGTCCGAACAGAACGGCACACACATCAAGTACTTGTGTCTCGTAATGATGTATCATGTGAAATTGAGTATGGTGAATGGCACATATGTGGGGTGACTGACAATCTTTCTTTCTTCAACCTATGCACTGCAGGGCTCCAGCTGTCCATAGACCATTCCCTGACCTGGCAACGATGGTGGAACGTGACAGCATCCGACGGTACCGCTTCACCAGGCAGCTGATTGAGGATTTGGCAGTGCGCTTGGCACCACATTTGCAACCTGGCCGGCCGTACCCTACGGCGCTGACCCCCAAGGTAAGGTAATGGCAGCCCTACACTTCTTTGCCACCGGTACCTTTCAACACACTGTGGCGACTGCCGGTGGGATGTCACAGACTATGTTCAGCCGTGTGCTACGCGATGTTTTGGAGGCAATGTTGAGATGCCTGAACCAGTAAATCTATTTCCCTACATGTCAACAACTCACTGACGTCAAGAGTGACTTCTATGCCCTGGGGAGGATGCCACATGTCATTGGCTCCATTGATGGGACACATGTGGCTTTGGTACCACCACAGGCACATGAGCAGGCATACCGGAACCGGAAACATTACCATTCGATCAATGCTCTGGTGGTATGTCTTGCAGATATGAGCATCACACATGTGTGTGCCCGTTTCCCTGGTTCAGCATACGATGCCTATGTGATGAGGAGTAGTCGCATCCCGAGGATGATGGCACAGATGCAGAACCAGCGTGCCTGGCTTGTCGGTGTGTACTGACTTTGTACCATTGTGTGTGTTCTGCTCTGTAGTATTCCGCCCACTTTTCCAACTCAGCTAATGTGCACTTGTCTGTCCCTAGGTGACTCCGGATACCCCAACATGCCGTGGTTGCTGACACCCCTCAGGAACCCTGTGACACCAGCCCAGATGCGCTACAATGAGGCACATGGTCGGACCAGGAGAGTGATCGAGCGGACATTTGGTCTCCTGAAGAGCCGCTTCCGCTGCCTGGACAAGACAGGAGGGGCCCTCCCATATGCCCCAGCAAAGGTGTGCAAGATTGTCATCGTCTGCTGCATGCTACACAACCTGGCAGTGCGGAAGGAGTTGCCTCTCATCCTGGATGACGATGACCAACGTCCGCCACCTGTGGAGGATCCTGGCCTGGACCACGATGCCAGTGATGATGATGATGATGATGGTGATGTCCGCACACAGCTCATCACCAACTTCTTCAGCTGAATGTGAGTATCCAGGGAGATGTAATGTGAATGATGTGAGTTTGCATGATATGTGTTGGTGGTGCTCTGGTGCTGTTTGAGTGTGGCCATGTGCTACTTGACTGGATGCGTGCAGCAATGTGTCCTTACAGGTAGTCTGTACTCCCCAACAGTGTTGACATGCTAACTTGGTTTTGTGTAGTTGTCTTGTTACATGTATTGGGCATGAGTATTGCAGTTCTGTCCTGTTCTTCAGTGGTTTTAACTGTGTGTCATGTCTGTCCTTCACAGGATGCTTACTGAGTACTTTGGTCAACTTGGATCCCCCGACACCATGATTCAGCTTTCAGGGTGGCAGCAGTCGTTTCCCTACAGGTGATGTGCCACACACCCCTGGACTTCATATCTTCTGCACTTGTTGACTGTGTAGCCACTGCCACGTGGGTAAACCTTGCATTTGTAGTGGAAACAACATGTTGCAAATGTGTAATAAACCTGTGCTTGACTTTGGGATGTGCGTTGTCTGTGGTCACACATCTGACTGACATTTGCTTACTGCACCTGTGGGCTAGTTGAACAGACTCTGAATAGGTGTGGTGTCTGTGCATTCCACAGTATTTCCTGGCAACATCACTGTAGGCGATGAGTCCGATGGCCCTGGTGTCTCTGTGTTGTGTAGCCCTAGTGGTGTGTCTCCCTCATATGTGTCACGTCACCATGACTCACATGACGGTGTTGTACTTGCTGTAGCAGTTAGCATACACAGTGTAATTTAGCAGATCATCATCACCATAACAGTATCCACATTTGAATAACAACAGAAGCAAGTATGGTGTACTAGTGATTTTATTTACAAAAATGTGTGTGTGTATAGTGCACAGGATGGTGGGTGCTGTACATTGGGATTGGGATCCAAAGTTCCCAGATGAGTTGCAAGTCTTGGTAGCAGAAATGTCCTGAGTGAAGTCCACAGTCATATGATACATTAGTCCAACTTGAACTCACCATGTCATGTGGGAGAGTTGTGTTGCATTCGACAGGGTGAAAAGTTTGCACACAAAGGAGAATTTCCGGAACAGGTGTTGGCTTCCTGGGGGATGTACGTGGCCATCAACCTCTCAGTTTTCCTTCCTCGGACGACCCCTCTTCTTTGGGGGGCCCTCACGTGCAGGCTGCTGCGGTGCAGGGAGTCTCCGCCAGAGTCCTCCTCCCTCCCTGTGGCAGTGTCAGTTGTTGCAGCACCAGATGTTGTGGGCACACAGGGAGGTGTGGCCATGTTGGTGTTAATCTGGCAGAGGCATGTCAATATGTCCCTATGCACCGCTGTGAGTTCTTGCAATGTGTCCCACTTGGACTCCATGCGAGACATGTGTGTCTCCACACGGGACATGTGGGAGTCCAAGCGGGCATGATGGGCAGCCTGCTGCTGTTGTATGTCCTTGAGGATCCCCACTACCTGTCTGACCTCTCCGGTGCTATTCTGGTACGCATCAGCAATGCATGCCAGTTGTGGGTCATCATGCAGTCCAGACCCCTCTGCAAGCAGCGACCTATGTCTACCACCCCTCCCACCACCCCTGGCAACACGTGCAGGACCTGCGGTGGCACGCACAGGTGACCCGAGGCCCCCTTGGGGGTTGTTAGTGGTGTTGTTGTCCGTTGCCCCACGGTGGGCCTGGGGCCCTGTGCTGTTGTCATCGGTGGTCCTTGGTCTGTCCGTGTCGGCGGGGGTGGTCTGTGTGTTGGCAGTTGTTGGAGGGGTGGGTGCAGGGGGTGCAGATGTTGGTCCTGTTGGTGCTGCATGATGACTCACACCGGAGGGGCCAGGTAGGTCTTCGCCATCCGAGGAGGGCAGAGGCTGTTCCGCACCGTGAGCTCAGTGTCCCCCGGAGCCTGGGACAGGGACTCCTCCTCGCCTGCTGCTGTGTCCCCATCATCACCTGTATTTGGAAGAGACACACATTGTATGTTATGTTTCTACAGGCATCAATGGTTCACACACCTGACAGTTGTGACTGTACCTCTGGATGCGGGCATGTACATTGCATTGTCCTAAGTTGTCACAGTAAGAGGTTGATATTGGTGTAGCACATTGTCCTGCATACCTGGGGCATTTCAATGTGAATGTTGAGGTGTGTGCATGGCCAGCATTGGTTGTATTTGGTGGACATCCGGCCATCCTTCTCCACCTAGCCCAGTTATCCCACCATGAAGCATGCCACCCTTGCAGTGGGTTCAGGTTGACTCTCAGGATGTCATTCAGTGGTGTCTTGCTGTTCATTGTTGCACAGTTCCCAGCAGGGCCTTGTGCTCCCCACAGCAGTACCCAGTGTCAGCCATCTTGTCAGTCCTTATCCACTCCCTGTGATGTGAGCATGGTTCAGAGTGGTATTGATGGGCCAATTGTGAGGGTGAGCAATATCTGTGACTACAACTCCCATCATGCTATTGCCTACACCCCCCTTCCCAGCATGCCCGTACTTCCTTCCTTTTGAGTGGACTTCACTGTGTGTGAGTGTGACAGCTATGGCAAGATGGCTGACAGTGTGCTCCTGTTGTTTGTTGGTGCACAGTTCCCAGCAGGGCCTTGTGCTCCCCACAGCAGTACCCAGTGTCAGCCATCTTGTCAGTCCTTATCCACTCCCTGTGATGTGAGCATGGTTCAGAGTGGTGTTGATGGGCCAATTGTGAGGGTGAGCAATATCTGTGACTACAACTCCCATCATGCTATTGCCTACACCCCCTTCCCAGCATGCCCGTACTTCCTTCCTTTTGAGTGGACTTCACTGTGTGTGAGTGTGACAGCAATGGCAAGATGGCTGACAGTGTGGTCCTGTTGTTTGTTGGTGCCCAGTTCCCAGCAGGGCCTTGTGCTCCCCACAGCTGAGGCCAGTGTCAGACATCTTTGAGGTGGCTTTTCACTCCCTGTGAGGTGTGCATGCTTCAGTGTGAGCTTGCTGGGCCATGTGGGTGGGGGATGTTGAGCTGTGACTGCCACTCCCATCATGCTATTTCCTACACCCCCTCTTCCCAGCATGCCCATACTTTCTTCCTTTTGACTCTGCTTCCCTGTGGGGTAGTGTGCCTGTTCTGACAGGAAGGCTGACAGTGTTGTCCTGGCGTTTGTTTGGCTACAAGTCCCAAGAGTGTCCCTGTGCTTCACACAGCATTACCCAGGGAGGTGGTTCTTTGTGGGATCTTCATTTGGAGTGTGAGGCATTGCATTCTCCCAGGTGGGTTATGTGGAGTTTGTGTTGAGGGGGTGTGTGAGGAGAGCTGCTTGTAACTATGGTCAGTGCTGTCAGTCCTCCTTCCCACCCAGCCAGATATCCCATCATGCAACGTGCTTGCATTGCAGGGAGTGCAAGTTGGCTTTCAGGATGTCAGGCAGTGGTGTTCTGCTGTTTGTTGTTGCACAGTTCCCAGCAGGGCCTTGTGCTCCCCACAGCAGTACCCAGTGTCAGCCATCTTGTCAGTCCTTATCCACTCCCTGTGATGTGAGCATGGTTCAGAGTGGTGTTGATGGGCCAATTGTGTGGGTGAGCAATATCTGTGACTACAACTCCCATCATGCTATTGCCTACACCCCCTTCCCAGCATGCCCATACTTCCTTCCTTTTCAGTGGACTTCACTGTGTGTGAGTGTGACAGCAATGGCAAGATGGCTAACAGTGTGGTCCTGTTGTTTGTTGGTGCACAGTTCCCAGCAGGGCCTTGTGCTCCCCACAGCAGTACCCAGTGTCAGCCATCTTGTCAGTCCTTTTCCACTCCCTGTGTTGTGAGCATGGTTCAGAGTGGTGTTGATGGGCCAAATGTGAGGCTGCCCATTATCTGTTACTACGACTCCCATCATGCTCTTGGCTACACTGACTTCACCAGCATACACAGGATTCCTTCCTTTCAGTGAGCTTCCCTGTGAGGTGGTGTTCTAGTGGTGGCTAAATATCTGACAGTGTTTGTTGGCTAGATTTGTGCCACTGCCTAGCTCTATTTGTTATTGGGTTTGTACATGTCATGACACATTTACATATCACTATGACATGGCATGTATTGTGTTTATCTGACTCACATACACATCTTGGGATGATTATCTTTTGGTTGCTGTGGATTTGCTAGGGGTGCATGGTTTGACTATCCCTTTGACAGTGATGTGTGTGTATTGTCACACAATATTGTGTATATTTGTTGTGTACTCACCAGGCTCTGGGATGTTTGTTAGTCCATATACGCTCACTGGTGGTAGGATGGCCCGCACCTTCTCCTCCCAGGGCCTGAGGTATACTGGTTCGGCAGGAGGGCCACTGCCGGTGTGCTGGCTTCAGTAGGTCCCTGACCCTCCTGCGCACATCATACCACCTGTTCTGGATGTCTTCCTTTGTGTGCAAACATGGTGATTGTGCGTTGACCCTGTCGACGATCCTCGCCCAATCAATCAATCAATCAATCACGGCATTTATAGAGCGCGCTACTCACCCGGGAGGGTCTCAAGGCGCTGGGGGAGGGGGTAAGTTACTGCTCGAACAGCCAGGTCTTGAGCTGCTTCCTGAAGGAGAGATGGTCCTGGGTTCGCCGAAGGTGAGTGGGGAGGGAGTTCCAGGTCTTGGCTGCCAGGTAGGAGAAGGATCTTCCTCCGGCGGTGGCTCTGCGGATGCGTGGTACGGTGGCGAGGGCGTGGCTGGTTGATCGTAGCTGGCGGGTGGGCGTGTAGAAGGTCATGCGGTCGTTGAGGTACTTGGGGCCCAGGTCGTGGAGGGCCTTGTGTGCGTGGGTGAGGAGTCTGAACGTGATTCTCTTGCTGACGGGGAGCCAGTGCAGGTCTTTCAGGTGTCCGGTGATGTGGCTGTGTCGGGGGATGTCCAGGATGAGTCGTGCGGAGGCGTTCTGGATGCGCTGGAGTCTTTTTGAAGTTTGGCTGTGGTTCCGGCGTAGAGGGTGTTCCCATAGTCCAGTCGGCTGGTGACGAGTGCCTGGGTGACGGTCTTCCTGGTTTCAGTGGGGATCCATCTGAAGATCTTGCGGAGCATGCGCAGGAGTGTTGAAGCACGAAGATGAGACGGTGTTGACTTGTCTGGTCATCGACAGGGAGGAGTCCAGGATGAAGCCCAGGTTGCGTGCGTGGTCCGTTGGTTTGGGCGCGGTGCCCAGGGCCGGGGGCCACCAAGAGTCGTCCCAGGCGGAGGGTGATGAGCCCAGGATGAGGACTTCCGTATTGTCTGAGTTCAGTTTAAGGTGGCTGTTCCTCATCCAGTCGGCGACGTCTCTCATCCCGTCGTGTAGGTTGGCTCTGGCGGTGGTGGGGTCGTTGGTGAGGGAGAGGATCAGCTGGGTGTCGTCGGCGTAGGAGATGATGTTGAGGTTGTGTTGGCGTGCGATGGCTGCGAGGGGCTCATGTAGACGTTGAAGAGGGTTGGACTGAGTGAAGATCCTTGTGGAACGCCGCAGATGACTTCGGTGGCCTCGGATCTGAACGGGGGAGGCGGACTCTCTGGGTTCTTCCGGCGAGGAACGAGATGATCCATTCCAGTGCTTTCTCTCGGATTCCGATGTTGCTGAGGCGCTTCACTAGGGTGCGGTGGCAGACGGTGTCGAACGCCGCGGAGAGGTCCAAGAGGATGAGGGCTGCTGTTTCCCCGTTGTCGGTTAGGGTTCTGATGTCGTCGGTGGCTGCAATAAGGGCGGTCTCGGTGCTGTGGTTGGCCCGAAACCCGGACTGCGAGGGGTCGAGGGATCCATTCGTCTCGAGGAAGGCGGCAAGCTGTCTGTTGACGGTCTTCTCGATGACTTTGGCCGGAAACGGAAGGAGCGAGATGGGACGGTAGTTCTTGAGGTCGGTGGGGTCCGCCGTTGGTTTCTTCAGGAGGGCGGTAAGCTCGGCGTGCTTCCAGCTCTCCGGGAAGGTGGCGGTGTGGAAGGAGGAGTTGATGATGTCCCGGAGATGGGGTGCGATGGTGGCGTCGGCTTTGTTGAAGACGTGGTGTGGGCAGGGGTCGGTTGGTGATCCGGAGTGGATGGAGTTCATCGTGCGGGTGGTGTCTTCGGTGCTGATCGGGGTCCAGTTGCAGAGGGTGGTGGTGGCGGGCGTTGGTTCGGCGGTAGGGTGCGTGGTCTGTGCGTCGAAGCTGTTATGTATGTCGGTGATCTTGCGGTGGAAGAACGCGGCGAGTGAGTTGCAGAGGTCTTGCGAGGGGGTGATGTCGTTGTTTCCGGCGCTGGGGTTGGAGAACTCTTTGACGATGCTGAAAAGTTCCTTGCTGTCGTGGGCGTTGTTGTCCAGTCGTTCTTTGAGTGCCGACTTCTTGGTGGCACGGATCAGCTGGTGGTGTTTGCGGGTGGCGTGCTTGAGGGCGGTCCTGTTGTCTGTGGTCTGGTCGAGTCGCCAGGCTTTCTCGAGAGTGCGGCAGTTCTTCTTGGATTCCTTGAGTTCGTTGGTGAACCAAGGGGTTTTCTTGCTTCCGGGTCTGCTGGGAGGGTTTTTAGTGGTGCGAGGTCGTCGGCGCAGGCGGTCAGCCACTTGGCGAGGTTGCTGGCTGCTTCGTTTGGGTCCGTTGTGTTGGTGGGTGTGTTCTGGCTGAGGGAGGCGGTGAGCTGCTCGGCGGTGATCTTGCTCCAGCTCCGGCGGGGAGCCTGTTGCGGGTGGTGGTGGGTCGCAGTCTTTCTGAAGCTGAAGTGGACGCAGCTGTGGTCGGTCCAGTGGAGTCCGGTGGCGTGGCTGAAGGAGATGTGCTTGCTGGAAGAGAAGACGGGGTCAAGCGTGTGGCCGGCGTAGTGGGTGGGCGTGTTCACCAGTTGCTTGAGTCCGAGGTTGGCGAGGTTGTCCAGCAGGGCGGTGGTGTTTCTGTCGTTGTTGTTCTCCAGGTGGAAGTTGAGGTCCCCTAGGAGGATGTAGTCGGCGGAGGGCATGGCGTGCGGGCTGATGAAGTCTGCGATGTCTTCGCTGAATAGTGTGCGTGGTCCCGGGGGTCTGTAGATGAGGGTGCCTCGGAGGGTGGTCTTGGGGTCAGTGTGTATCTGGAAGTGTAGGTGTTCGGCGGCGGTGAAGGTCTCGTCGGAGTTAGTCGAGATGCGGATGGTGTTCTTGTGTACGATGGCGATGCCTCCTCCCGTCTGGTTGACGCGGTCCTTCCGGGTGATCTTGTATCCGTCCGGGATGGCTATGGCGATGTCGGGCGCTGAGGAGGCGTTCATCCAGGTTTCGGTGAGGAAGGCGACGTCCGGTGCTGTTGCGTCGAGCAGGTCCCAGAGTTCCACGGCGTGCCTGTGGACGGAGCGGGTGTTCAACAGGATGCATTTCAGGTGGTTGCTGCTGGTGCTCGACTTGGCGGAGGTGGTGCACGTCCGGGGGCAGGTGAATCGGCAGGCTTGGCAGGTGAAGGGTCCGTGGGTGCGTCTCGGTGAGGCTCGGTAGCAGGCAGGGTTCCGGCCGGCATTGAGTGCGGTGCCCACATCTTGGTTTTCTGCGCCATGGGGGTCTGTTGGACCAATGTGCCAAACAACTGTGGCTCTACCCTCAGGATCTCATCTACCATGACTTCCAATTCACTATCTAGGAACTTTGGATTCTTCTTTAGGGGCATGGTGATGGGTGGTGGTGGTGATTGATGTGTGTGTGTGTGCAAGTGAGGGTGTGTGAGTGTAGGTTTTGCTGGGTGTGTGTGAGGGTGCTATTTGTTGAGGTGCTAATGGTGTGTGGCTTTTGTGTTGGATGAGCTGTGTGTGTGTCTGTGTTTGCTGTCTGATGGTGTTCTGTGCTGGCAGGTCAGTGGAATTTGCAAAGGATCATGGTAGGGATTTGTGGCCTTTATGTAGGTGGAGTTGGGGGTGTGTCCTTGTTCCATTTTTTTCCCCCTGTATTTATTGGCTTTGTCATTGCTTGTTTGGCCCTCTTTTATTGTATTTTTTCATTTGTAATTATTGTGCATGTAGGAGACGTTCTTCTGACCGAGTAGGACGTTGCAGTTGTCTCGTGCGCGCCTCTCCGAGTCGTTCCCACTGTGTTTCAGCTAGGTTTCATATGCGGCGTACGCGCCGGTCGCGGAGTATTGTGTTTGTTCGGCTGGCTTTTGTATGCGTGTCGGTCGTACGGCTTGGGCTCCGTGCGAATCGGTCTGATTTTGCACCCATTGCATCGTACTGCGCGGGTCGGAGTTCGCGGGTACGTTTCGTTCGGGTTGATTCCTGGTGCGTGTCGGTCGGTTCTATTCGCGTGGTTTCCCGGCCGGATAGCTTGTTTCCGTCCGGGTCGGTAGTTCGGCTTGTGTTCCGTACGAGTCGGTCGTGATTCACATGCATTTCATCGTACTACCCGGGTCGGACGGCGCAGGTACGTGTCGGTCGGACTATATTCCCGTACCGAGTCGGTCGGGTGGTTTTCCGGCCCGAATCGGAATCGGCCCCTTAGTGTCCAGCACCTTCCATGACTTAATACTAACTGGAGTGGGAATAGTAAATTATATATCTTTAATGTCCAGCACTTTCCCTGAGTATATATTAACTGGTGTGGGAATAGTAAATTATATATGTTTAGTGTCCAGCACCTTCACTGACTTATTAGTAACTGGAGTTGGAATAGTAAATTATATATATTTAATGTCCAGCACCTTCCCTGAGTATATATCAACTGGAGTGGGAATAGTAAAATATATATTTTTAGTGTCAAGCACCTTCTTTGACTTAATACTAGCTGGAGTGGGAATAGTAAATTATATAGGTTTAGTGTCCAGCATCTTCCCTGACTTAATACTAACTGGAGAGGAAATAGTAAATTATATATCTTTAATGTCCAGCACCTTCCCTGACTTAATATTAACTGGATTGGGAATAGTAAATTATATATGTTTAGTGTCCAGCACCTTCCCTGACTTAATACTAAGGGGCCTATTAGGATGGCGGGCGGACTTTTGTCCGCCCGCCACCCTAGCGGTGCTGAGACCGGCCGCCAGTGGTGCGGCGGTCCCGCACCGGCGATTAGGATGCCACCGCCACCGTGGCGGTGGCATCCTCCATTCCCAGCATTGTGGCGGGCGGTGCTCACAGCACTGCCCGCCACAATGCTGGGAATGCACTGTGTGCATTGTCATGCACAAGGTGACAGGCACCGCGAGGTGCCTGCCACCATGTCCATGACAATGCAGGGGGGTACCATAGGTACCCCCCATGTGCAACCCCCACCCCTCCAACATCTTGGGGGCCCGCAACGGGCCCCCGAAAGTGGAATCCGCCTGGCTTTCCATGGCGGAGTCACCGCCATGGAAAGCCCTGCACCACCGCCCATCGTAATATGGATGGCAGTGCCTGCAAGGCACCACCACCATATTGAAGGCCTTTTCCGCCCGGTAGGCAATTGGGCCGATTGCCTACCGGCGGAAAACTGGCGGACGGTCTTTCCGTCCGCCTGGGTCCCCACCGCCATCGTAATATGGCGGTGGGGAAATGTTAGGCGGGCGGTGGAAAATAACGGGCGGATCGCCACCGCCATACGGGCGGCGGCAATCCGCCCGCTATCATAATGACCCCCAAAGTGGAGTGGGAATATTAAATTATATATCTTTAGTGTTAAGCACCTTCTTTGACTTAATTCTAGCTTCAGTGGGAATAGTAAATTATATAGGTTTTGTGTCTAGCACCTTCCCTGACTTAATACTGACTGGAGTGGGAATAGTACATTATATATGTTTAGTGTCCAGCACCTTCCCTGACTTAATATTAACTGGAGTGGGAATATTACATTATATATGTTTAGTGTCCAGCACCTTCCCTGACTTAATAGTAACTGGAGTGGGAATAGTAAATTATATATCTTTAATGTCAAGCACCTTATTTGATTTAATACTAACTGTAGTGGGAATAGTAAATTAAATAGGTTTAGTGTCCAGCAACTTCCTGGATTTAATATTAACAGGAGTGAGAATAGTAAATTATATATGTGTAGTGTGTACAGCACATTACTTGAGTTAATAGTAATTGGTGTAGGAATTATTACATTATATATGTTTATAGGTCTGTCATTTTAAATTAATAATAAAATCCGTGAGTGGTAATGTGTATGTATAATAATTTATTTTATATTTAGAATTACAATAATTATAACAATATATTTTGAACATACATATTAGTTAAAAAAATATACATTGCATTAAAATAAACATTTTAGGAAAATATTTAATAAAAATAAATTAATAGAAAAATAATCACACTTGTAAATTTTTAAATGATCTTTATTTTTTAATAATAATATAGTTAGAGTAAAGAAACATATTTTATTAAGGGAATATAATAAAAATGATGAAATATACAAAATAAATACATATTAAATTTGTAACAAAGTATTTTGGATATATGTTTATTTACATATATTATATTTTTCAACATACATATTTTTAACATTGTTATATTTTAGGATACAGGTATTTATCTTTTGTAACAGAAAACTTTTTGGGGTATTTTTGTTTAGAATATTTTTGTAATATACATTAATTTTGCAATATAATGTTACAGTTTATTTTTGCATGTTTAACAGTTAATAATTAAATACATATTTTGTTAAAAGAAAACAATATAACATAAAACAGATTTATTGAAAAGGAATTAACATTTTAAGTGGTTAACAATTTTTGTACTTGTAATATATCTTTTTAATTAATATTATTAATGTATGATATATTAATAATAATAATTATTACATTGTTACATTTTATATAAACATGTTTTTGAAGAGGTAAGTTTTTATTTAACATTTGAAAAAAAAAAAAAATTTTGAAAATTATTGTAAATAATACAAATAAATAAGGGGCCCATTACGATACCCGGCGTAAAAAATCCGCCAGGCATGGAAGCGGCAAAAATCCGCCCGCACACACTGCCTGAACACCGACCACGCCATTATGATTACACAAACCGAAAACCGCCATCGGCGGAAAAATCACACAAAATACCGCCCGCCATCGTCCGAGTCGGAGTCAAACCGCCCGCCACGGACGGAAACACGCACGACAACACAAAACCGCCCGCCCACACGGCCGACACACCGCACGTGAAATTACGATCGCACCGCCATGAGCGCGGAAAAACAACAAATATACCGCCCGCCAGCGCAAACAACGCCGATGAGAATCGACACGGCAGAAGCCATGGCGCCCACGTACCTGCACAGAAACCATCCGCACACAAAACCAATAGCACACAACATGGCCAACAAGTCCACACAGCAAGGCACACACAAATACACAAGCACAGTACACATCCCGAAAACACCCCCCGGACAAACAAAAAATACAAAGGCCAGAACCCCAGACACAACACACCTGAAAACAACAGACCATGAGGACACACCCACATAGGTGAGTACAAAAGCAGCACTCCCACAGACCACAACCCCTTGCTACATTGCAAACCAGAGAGGAGAGGAGAGGACACAGTGACACAGCAAGGACAGCAGCACACCACAGAAACGCACACATCACAACCACCACCACCACCACCAAACACCGGCACCACAAACCCCCTGCACATTACACAACACACACCGCACCAGCACCACAAACACCATGGCACCACAAAGGATGCCCAAGTTCACGCCCATGGAGCTGACGGTCATGGTCGACGAGATCATCAAGGTGTACCCACAAATCTATGGGAACATGGTCCAGCACACACCACTAGCCACCAGAAACAGAATGTGGACCCGGATCGTAGACCAGGTCAATGCAGTCGGGACCCTGCCCAGGAACAGAACCGAGATAAACAAACGTTGGAATGACGTAAAGAGCCTGGTCAAGAAGAAGGAGGGCAAAAACAGAGAGCTGGCTGCCGTCACTGGCGGAGGGAATCCCGCGCTCTTTAAGACCTTCAAAGCGTGGGAGGAGAAGGTGCGAGTCGTAATCCATCCGGAGATTCTCGCCGGATTAGCAGGGGGAGTGGAGGCTGGTAAGTACAAACTAATGTATACCAGCACACCGCTATGTACTCACATGCGCAACTACCATGCCACAGCTCCCAGGGACAAACACCCCCATGTCCAGCACACAATACACAACACATCACACACACATGCAACAGACACTACCACACACAGCCCAAACCGAACAACTGTAAGATGCGTGGGGACATGTGTACACTAAGCCAGCCACGTAACCACCAACAGGTCCCCAAATATGCCAGAAGCGCCACAACGAGCACCCACCACACCCATGTGTCCGCCACAGCTGCACTAACCGACAAGTAACAGGTAAGTGGCAGGAACACAAAGTGCAGTGGGTGGGACGGTGGACAGCCCAAGTACAACACACACCAGGCCCCAGTCCCACAGCACAGCAAGGAGGAGCATCCCCCACACCCCACAGCCACGTGTCAGCCACCGCAGTGCACAACGACAGCCGAAAGGCAGACATCACGGTCCACAGCAATCGGTGTCAGTGGGTGTACAGCCACCCCCACGACCCACTACACCCCCCACCCCCACAGACCTGCAACATGGAGCACCCCCGCTTAGAGCCATGTGGCATCCAGTACAGTGCACGCACGAACAACTTGCAGGTGGGAAACTGGACAGGGCTGGATTACTGGAGGCATGAGGACCATAACACCACCAACACATGGGACATGTCACGTAGCACACGGACACGCAGCACCGCCCACCGTCACGAACAAGTGAACAATGTGCACACAGACATGAACAGCAGACTCACACCCCACATGACCCATCACAGACATAGCAACACCCAAGGAGCCACGTCTGCATGCACAAGCCACACTGAATATAGTCCCACACGGCAGCCACTGTGCAACTCATCACACACAACCGAAACACCATTGAAGTCCTGTCCATGTAGCCCCTACTGCCTGTCAACCACACACCCCACAACTACGCCTATGTAAGACAAACAACACTAGACGCAACAGAGCGGAACAACATAAATGCACACGAACACCACTGAACCCATCAAACTCACAGACACACCATGCACATACAACATACCATCCATCCCATCCGTCAGCCCCAGTCTCATGAAAGGCATGTCATCCGCACAGCTGCCACACATACAGCAGTCACGCTAAGACACATGCCCATGACCAACCATGTGCCAGAAGTCAATTAAGCGCACAACACACTGTGAGCAACAACACACAACATGGGCCACACCCCCCGAGCACTGCAGTGATGCACATGGCACAGGGCAGCACGCACACCAAGGAGATGGGACAACTGCAATACGTTGGCTGGCACACAACTATCACTCACTCATAACGATGCGTCCAATGCCATGTCCAGTAACCACAACAGACAGCAAATATGCAGGGCATGTCAGGCATGCACACACCTCAGACCATGCACTGTCATGCTGCCACAACACATGTCACGTTCGGCACCCATGGCTCACAGCATGTACCCCAAAAGCATATCCCCTCCCAAATGCGAATCAGGGGCATGGCCCCCATTTTGCCATATGCGTTCCTAAGCGTTCCATTTGAACCCCAAAAGCATATCCCCTCCCAAATGCGAATCTGGGGCATGGCCCCCATGTTGCCATATGCGTTCCTAAGCGTTCCATTTGAACCCCAAAAGCATATCCCCTCCCAAATGCGAATCTGGGGCATGGCCCCCATGTTGCCATATGCGTTCCTAAGCGTTCCATTTGAACCCCAAAAGCATATCCCCTCCCAAATGCGAATCTGGGGCATGGCCCCCATGTTGCCATATGCGTTCCTAAGCGTTCCATTTGAACTCCAAAAGCAAAGTACAAACCAGACCCAGGATGGGCCAGGAGCCCGCATACACCAGAGTCACAATGAGTAGGGGCAAAGCAACACACCCATCGGCATGGCCAATCCGTCCCATGCCACATGTGCACAGCACACAGTCCCATTGCCTAGCACACACAACTACAGATGCCACAGCCACACACTCGCCTCCGGGAAACCCATGTACGAGATTGCACGAACTGCCAATGTCAGACGACTAATACATACTTCGCCAGGTGCAACACAATAACAAATCTCATTCTCTCCACAGGTGACGAACTGCTGGACGCTGGGGATGGAGACAGCAGCCAGCACAGCCAGCCTACAAGCCCCCAACGAGGACACACGGATCTGGAGGATCTGTCCACCTCTTCGGACACGGACCACCAAGCTGGCCCATCTGGCGTGGCAGGGCCCAGCCGCTCCCCAGGACCCCTCCTACCCACCAACCCATCATCCAGGGATGCTGAACAGTCCCAGTCCCCTGCTGCCACTGTCGTTGCGGCCACACCCACGGTCATTGCGGCCACTACCACTGCCGCAACCGCCACCATCGCCGCACCGACCACCACCGCCTCCACCACCACCACGTCTTCGCTGGCACCAGCCCCAGCGCAGGTGGTGGCCCGGTCGACTGGATCCACCCTGGGAGCCACAGCGAGGACCGTGGTGAGCAATGTGGCTAGTGGGCAGGCCGGTGGCAGCAGGACTGGTAGGAGGAGCTGGGTCAGGGAAACGCCAGCCTCCCCTGGGAGCCATGCCCTGCCTCAAATGGCCAGAGTCCTTGGGGCCTATGAAGAGGCCCAAGGACAATGGGCCAGGTCTGCTACTGACACGCGGGAGGTGCTGGGGGTGCTGAGGTCCATGGACGCCCATATGGGCCAATTCGTGTCCCGTATGGACCAACTCGTGGACCTCATGGGCCAGCTGGTGGTGGCGGTGGGGTCACAGGCAAGGCCAGCAACACCACCTCCGCCACCACCTGCTAGGGCGCAGGGTCGGCCAGCAGTGTCCACTTCCCCTGCGTCCACAGCCAGTGAGCACACCTCACCCACCACCAGCAGGTCGCCACCACACACCCCCCTCCCAAACGTGGAAGGGGCCGTCCGAAGAGGAAACAGATCTCCCGTGAGGACTTCGCACGCTCCAGTCGCAAGTGAGGCAGCCAGCCAGCCTTCCGCCAGCCTTCCTTGACCAGCCACTGCATTGACTTGCTCTACGATCCCACTCCACACAGCCATCTGGATGGCATGTGTGTGTTGGACTATGGACATAGAACCAGTGGGTACACCCTGATCATCACGCAGCCATGACCGACAGCTCATTGTCACTGCACGCACCACTTTTGTCATCACCTTACACACAATCACATGTCACAGTTTGTAATAAATGCACCTTTTTCACTAACTGCTGTTTGTGCCCTGTGTTTTATTTGTACGGAATACATCGGCCACCTTGGGCGGAAGGGCACCTGATGCGTGGCATGGCAATGGAATCCGGAGGGCCTGTAGGGACCTAGGGGTGGGAGACAGAACAGGAGCACATTCAATGAGTGTGTCACACACCCATCACACAGTACATGTCAACAACTACAAGCAATGCACACACATCGCACAGAGCAATAGGGCACAATGCCACAGTCACCAACAGTGGCATACTACCCTGGCCATGGAGCGTTGACACACTGCACGCAGTGAACATACGGCCACCCTGACACAGCACACACACACCTGCATAGATACAGACACATCATCCGTCGTACATGGACACTCACCGTCAAGTGAAGTAGCGGGCGATGAGCTGCTGGCGCACATTCCCAGCTTCCTCCTCTCCGCTGTCCACCTCACTCGAGCTGTCCTGGTCTGCGGGCTGGGGCCCTGGTTGATCTCCGTCATCCACAATGAGGGGGATCTGCTTCCGAATGGCCAGATTGTGCAGCATGCAGCACGCCACCACTATCTGGCACACCTTCTGTGGGGAGTACGCCAGTGCACCCCGGTGCGGTCCAGGCACCTGAACCTGGACTTGAGGAGGCCAAAGGTACGCTCGACCACACGTCTGGTCCTCCCATGTGCCTCATTGTATCGATCGTCTGCTGGGGTGCGAGGATTCCTCAATGGACTGAGCAGCCATGCCCCATTCGGATACGCAGAGTCACCTGGGTGTGAGGGACACAGAGAACCGTTGCTATTCCAACTGGACAGGGGACAGCATCGCACAACCAGCACGCTACACCACTCCACATACTCACCGACAATACAGGCACGATCCTGTTGCATATTGGCCATCAGTCGTGGCAAGATGCTGTTGCGCATTATGTGTGCGTCATGTGCCGAGCCTGGAAACTTGGCACACACGTGGGTGATCACCATGTCCGCAAGGCACACCACTTGCACATTCAGGGAGTGCGTGTGCTTCCTGTTGCGGTACAGGTGCTCAGTGGCCTGTGGTGGAACAAGGCCAACATGTGTGCAGTCAATGGCTCCCACGACGTGTGGGATTCTGCCAAGGGCATAGAATGCACCCTTCACTGCCGCCAATTCACGAGCCCTGGGGAATCTGATGTACCTGTTTCGGTACAGCATCATGGCTGCCAGTACATCCCTCAGCACCTTCCTGAACATGGGCTGGGACATCCCTCCTCCACTGCCCACTGTGTGCTGGAATGACCCAGTGGCGAAGAAATGCATGGCAGCCATCACCTTAGCCGTGGGGGTGACAGCAGTCGGATACACCCTGCGGGGACGGAGATGGGGCTCTAACATGGCACACAGTCGATGCAGGGTTGGCCTGTCCAGCCGAAACTTCCTGATAACCTCTGTATCGTCCATGTCCGCCAGCAATTGGTATGGGCGGTCAATGTTCGGTCTCCGCCTGGGGTAAATGGCAGAGGACACATGTCAAAGCAACACGGCACATAGCAATTTCGCATACACATCACTGACATGACTGAGCAAGCACATGAGCCACAGCCCAGCTGTCAAGCTGGGGCGGCACGGCCACAATACACTTACACAGGTCTCCCAACAATGGCAATGGCAAGTGAGAC
Organism: Calotriton arnoldi; assembly: GCA_963921515.1. Classification (NCBI taxonomy): domain Eukaryota; kingdom Metazoa; phylum Chordata; class Amphibia; order Caudata; family Salamandridae; genus Calotriton; species Calotriton arnoldi. The sequence continues at coordinate 311,290 of CAWUFW010006689.1, read as the reverse complement.
ATACCACTGCCATGTGCATGCACATGGGGATCTGGGCCCCAATGACTTGCGGGCGTGCTGATGGGGACTGACTGCATATTCGTCAAGCGGCAACGCCACGGCAACATGAGTGTCTGCTGAGCATGGAACTGCTTCCGAGGCTGGATGAGTATGGCACACGACGACGACGATGTGGGCACGGGCTGAGCGGCCAATACAAGTGGGACCTGTGGCACGAGGGGATATGAGACAGTAGTAGGTGTCAGCACTGCACCCTATGTACAGCACTGTACGGATCACAGCTCCCGAAACATTGACTGGTGTCCACATTGACAGCCCCATGCCAAGACGGCTGTGTGCTTGCAGTCACACGTCACAGGTGAGAGGTTACATTGCACGTGCCAGGTGGCAGACGTACATAGTGGGAGCTGGCATGTGTGTGCATGTGTCTCCTGTTCAGGATCCACCAGATGGGCGCTGGCTCTGTACTGACCATTGGACACAGCATGTTCCGTGGAAGGCTTGTGTGTGTGGGATGGTGGCACTGGATGTGCCTCCGTTGGGTGGGGGGCCATGCACAGGGCGGGTACGTCGATGATTGCGCATTGTTGGTCACGGTGGGTGCACCAACTAAGATGTGTTGCCCTGTGTTCGATTCCTATGTCCGCATGATGATGGACTGTGGATGTGGGCAGACTACACATTGGTCGATGTGCTGTCTATATGCATGTGCCTTCACACCAGGCACAGCTGCCCCTGCACATGTGACCCCTGCTGGACTCGCTGCTGGGTCTGTGGAGCTGATGCACCTTCTGCGCGTGGGGCGGACAGCTCTCCTCACTTCCCTCATTGCGCATGTCATGTCTTTGCCGCAGGTGACATGGATCATGGAGGGCCCACATGTACGCGTGGGTAGGCTACACATGATTGTTCACTGGTCGCCACCCCAGTCAGTGTTTCGAATGGGAAGGTTGTCGTGCTGGTGGTATGTTCGATGTGGCGGATGGGCGGGCCTAGGTGCGGGCTTACATTCCGGACATGGGGGTAGTTGAATTGGCGACTAGTTGCAGTACACACGGGACACGTCTCTTCCTTTCCACATCTGGGTCATCCCTTGTACTAACTGACAGTGATACAGTCATCTTCGCCCCAGCCCTCATGTCCTCCCCTCGCCCCCCAATATGCATGCTCACCTGCGAGGCTAGCGCTTGCACAGGCAGCCCCAAGCTCGCACCAGAGAGGGCAAGGTGTGTATGTGTGGGTCCAGTTGCACGAGTGGGCTGTCTCAGGGTATGATGTGTGGCGGGACGCCGTCCACCTGCGTGGTGCCCCAAATGGAGACCCGGCCTGCATGGACTATGCATCACAGTCTTCGCCTTCCGGATCCGCCACCTGCGACACCCAGTGGCTGTGGCTGCCCTTGCGGCCAGGCCGCGTCCGTCTGTGGCTGATGGCCCACACATTCACTCTTTGGCCTCTCTGGGGAGGGCTCGGGGGTGGTGGCGCACGCGCTTGCACTTAGTCGCAATGGCATGTGGCGTGGTTGGTATGATGGGCAATGGATGGGATGGTGCGAGCCACCTCCCGTGACGTCAGTGCTGCTCGTGCTGTGGTGCGTCCCCCTACACTTCCATTTGACTTGTGCCATGCTAGACGTTGAGGTTCTATTGCCTGCGTGATATGACCAGGAGGAGCGCGAGGAGACCTGTCACACACCATGCTCCACTGCCATCCCGTGCCCTGTATTGCCTGTGCGGATTGACTATGTTGGGGTTACACCTGGTCGACTGGGGCTGTGTGTGCCTTGTCAAGGGGCATGGCGGGCGCACAACAGGATCCAGCTTGTCCACAGAGGGTGGGCTGAGGTGCGCCTGGTACCGCCTTGTACGTGTGCCCGGCTGCTGTGCACACACGTGTTCACTCCCCCCGACAGGTGTCCTCTCACAATGCCCAGGGAAGCGGTGGTGTACTGTTCATGAGCCCTCCCAACACGGCGTGCTCCAACTTGGCATGTGCGCATCTACCCGTCGCACCCACCCACCTGAGCACTGCGTCCATACGACTTCACACGACACATGTGTGTCTTCCACAGTAGTGCTACTCATTTGCGTTGACATCCAATACCAGTGGACTACATGGTCATGTCACGACTGCCGTGTACTTCACATACTCTCATCCTCTCTCATTCGTACTTGTGAAATGAGTCAGCGGAGACAGTTTTGGTTTCAAACATTATATTGAGTCTTCTGTCCTCTGTGATGCAGTATAGTGGACACTACTGGCAGCGGAATACATGTTGAGGATATACTGAGCATGATTACAAATGGGATAGGGTGTGGGGTTACATCTGCTTGGCCAAGGCTGTGCTAATGTACATTTACGTATAGCTGCGGAGCTGCGGACTTTGACACAGACGGTATACATGTAGCCTACCAGACCGCTCGGCATCATGGGCACAGTCCATCTCAGTTCCATGTGACAGGTTTGCTGCGGTTGTTCCTCATGCACGCGTGCATGTGAGATGACATCAGGGCATGTGCTTGCGTGCATGCAGCGGCGTGCCACTTGTTGTTGCACTGTGGTGGTTACTGGACATGTCACAGTCACTGGGGTCGTGTTGTTGTTGTATGCACTTGTCGTCCATGCAAAGGTCCTGGTATGGGATTCCCGGGGCGGGGGTGGGAGGGTGCAGCACCCACAGACTCCAGGCGACCTATTCATGTCCACTGAGCGGTGTGTGTGTCCATGTGCGCTGGATCCATGTCGTGTCCTGGTTGTTCGTGCAGTTCCGTCCATGTGGGTGCGATGCACAGAGCCCATGCCACTGCCTCCCACGATGCATGCGGTGTTCCTGGATGTGATGGGGAACAGTGTGCATGTCCCGGTCATATCCGATGTCATGGCGATGTCGTTGATGGTGTGGTTACAGTTGCCGGTCGTTTGGTATGGCTGTTGTGGTGGTGACTGGCCAGTCCGTGCGGAAGCTGAGCATGGGTGCGGGGTTGGACTTCATAGGTCACTCGGGGAACCTGCGTTGTGGTCCGACGTATTTACAGGTTGTCAGGTATGCGATGCCGTCCAGCAGGGCTTCCATGTCATTGGTGGTGTACATGTTTGCCAGCCAATGAAGCGGATGGTGGCTGTCAAGGTGTTGTTCGTAGGTTGTCCCTTGGAGGACCATGATGGGGCATGCTGGGTGACATTCGATGTAGCTGTTCTCGATGATCCGTCGTGTGGAGGCACAGTGGTTCCATTTCAGTGCGCGTGCGATGTTGGCCACATACGCCATGCCCCCATAGGCAGAGCAGGCCCTGTCGTGTGCGTCCAGAGGGAGGAGTAGTGGTAGCAGGTCCGCCTTCAGACATGCCGGGTTGGAGAGGCATATCTCGACGGGATGCTGGTAGGGACACCTCCGACAGTAGAAGACGGGCATGACGCAGCTGAACAATGTGATGCGGTAAGTCAGTCGGTAACTTACGTTCAGCAGGGACAGGAGATCGCATCCCAATGTATGTATCGTGTTGGTTTGGTACAGCTTGAGCTCTTCGGCGTAGTTGGGTAGGTGTGTTGCGGTTGCCATTTCGCAGCGGTTCGTAGAGGTGGCGTGCTCCGGCTGTGTGTGCAGTCTGCAATGTGCACGCTCCGGGGTTGCTGTGAGCTCTGTGTAGTCGTGGGGAGACAGGACTTGTGTTCTGTTGGCTTGTTTGGAGGACACGGGCCCTCTTCCCACATGCTTCTCAGACAGTTCAAGGTCGGTGCTGTGTGACTCCTTCCAATTAACTTGCATGTGGCCGACATGGGGGAGTGTTTTCTTGTTTCTTCCCCGTCCGTTGTGTGCTTCTGTGATATGCGCTATCTGCCCTGTGGTCGGTCTCCTCGGCATGCCTGTGTTGGTCTATTCTTGGACAATGGCTGTATTCACCGGCTTCTGTCGTAGGGCTGTGGTTTTGGTGTTGGAATGGAAGGTCATTCAGTGCTGTCTGCTCTCCCTTGTGTGGGCGGCAGGCTGCCTTTCCGCTCTGCGTTGGGCCTTGTGTGTGGATGTAATTCTTGGGCCACCTGTTGTCGGTCCCCGGGCTCTTTGGTGTTCCGTTTCATGTGTCTTGTTCATATGTGCAGGGTGGTATGGGTTTTTCAGTGTGGTACTGGCGTTCCTCTTCCCGAAGGAGCCCTGCTTCTCCTAGTTGGTGTTGCCGCCGCTGTGTGCTTCGCCATGTTTGTTACACTGGGGTGTGTCCTGCTGTTGCGTGACTTCACTGACATGTGTGCGTCGGTTGTGTGGCGTTGGGTGTTGTCCGTGAATTGGGCGTTGGGGACATGTCTGTGGCCGGCCTGTCACGTGTAATGTGCGTTCGGGGTGGGGCTGGTGTGTGTGCTGCTTGGTTGTGTCCCTGTGTCTGTGTGCGACGCATGCATGGCGCTGCGGTTGGCCTCTGCGTTGTGCGCATGTGTGGCGGCGTCATCGGCGCTTTGGGGCCGTGACGGGGTGGTTGGTTCCTAGTCCCAGGTGGTGTGTACACATGTGTTCTGCGATGTTAGGATTTGGCCTGTGTGTCATATGTGGATGCAATGGTGGATGTGTAGTGTGCACGCGCTGGTGGGGGGTTGTCCGCTTTTTCCGCCCTTGCACTGTGTGCGCTGTTTGCGTGCACTTGTTGTGTGTGTGCCTACCTGCGTCTCCGCGGTACGTTGCGTCCTTGGTGGTGCATCAGCAGAAGCATGGGAAGGGCCTGCAGTGCTGGATTCATGCCCGGGGTGCCGCTTCTTCGTTGTCCGTGCTCTGCGTCCGTGTTTCCGCCTCTCTTGCACGTGCAGTGTCTCTTTGCCGTGGGAGCCGTTTGTTTGCGGCATCGTAATTTATGCACCGGGCGGGACGTGTTTCGTCGGACGGTGTGTGTCAGTTGGGCTGCGCCGCTACGTGTGCGGGCGCACTTTGATGGCGGACGGTGTTGCTGGCTTGCCGGCGGTGTTTGGCCTGCTTTTCGCATCGTAATTGGGCGGGCGTGTGGACTGCTGCGTGCCGGCGGTAACTGGTGGTTTTTGCATCCGCCAGCACGGCGGTTGTGCTTCCGCCCGCCATCGTAATGGGCCCCTAAGTAATTATAATAATAATTAATATATTTTATATTAATTAATATTATAATTTTACAATGTAGAAAAAATGTTACATTATTTTTAACATATAAGTACAATATTGTAATATTTTTTGAAAACATACAAGTAGTTTATTTATTATTGTATTACATGTTTTTAAATTAATTTTTATCTTTTTTATTATTTAACCAGCCATATTTCTTTTACAGGTACTATTTTGTAACCGCTTACTGTTGTTTTCGGTTATTTCTGAGGGGACAAGCTCGCGGTTAGAAGCTGCGTCGCGTCGAGGAAGGTAAGTGTAATTTTCTTTAATTAAACTATGGGGCCTATTACGATGGCGGTCGGATGACCACCCCCGGGCCGCCTGCCATCGCAACCAGGAAAACCGCCGGTCACATTAGGATGGCGGTGGTGACCGCGGCAGTGGGAAATTCCGACCGCCGCTTTACTGCCGGTTGCCATCCGCACTCCTGCCTGGCGGACGGAGAAGGACCGAGATAATGGTGGCGGTGCAGAGCAGGCTCCGCCGGCAGGATTATGATGCCGGCAGTAGCCAGCCTTTCCTCAGCAGTCAGACCGCCATTGAAAGGCATGCGGTGATTGTCTTCCGGGGGCCTGTTGCAGGCCCCCAATGTGTTGGGGGGGTGTGGGTGCACTGGGGGGATACCCATGTTCCCCCCCTACATTTCCCTGTACCAGGTGGCAGGCACTGTGCAGTGCCTGCCACGCAGTTCTATGGTATTTTAAAATTGTATTTTAACTATCTACACTTTTTTAATCTATTGCTCACCTGGTACAGTCACGGTTGCTTGCTGCTCGCCGCGCTGCTTCCCTGCTGGCTTCCCCGCCCCGGTCCACCACGGCTGTGTGCCGTTTGAGTGGAGGGCGTTACAGGAAGCAGCAGAACCAATCGCTGGGCACCTCCGGTCCGAGGGAGGGCGGGGCTAGACTCCCGCGCTCGGCATGATATCAAACCAATGTGCCTTAGGACGCGTAGCGGACGCGCGCAGCGGGCGCGCCGCTGGCGCGCCGAAGGCGCGCCTAAGGCAAGCCCGTCTGCGCCCGTCCGCGGCCGGTCGGGGCTAGGGGCTATATCCCCTGCCTGTGACAATTTAGCGCCATGCTCTACCTTTAGATATTCAAGAGATGCGCTATTAGCCCTCTCACACAGAGCCAGTAATATTAATACTCGGTGCTCAAAAGCCTATCCGGGTCACATGTACGGCCCGTTCACCTGCCTTGGCTGCAGATGGGATAGTCTAAAACCTCAGATAAGTGGGCAGGTAGAATTAGACACTGGCAAACTGTCTTGCATTTATTTTAATGCCAGATCTGTCCCAAAACACTCCTTCGATATTTGGGACATTCTTAACGAAGAATCCCGACCTTGTTTTCATTACGGAAACTTGGCTGGGTGATAAGAATTCCCCTGATGTTGCGAATGCCCTACCAGCTAACTACAAAATAGTCAAACATGACAGGAAGGGCCGAAAGGGAGGGGGGTAGCGATACTATTCAAGGACCCCCTGACTTGCCAGCCCGTTCAAGTGGCCCCCCAGGACGAACTCGAAACACTATCTTTCCAAATTCTCCATGACGGCCTTATTATATTGGCCGGTGCTGTAATCTATAACCCCCCAGGTCACCAAATGGAACTTGGTACGAGGCTACTTACCCAACTCCTCCCGGTATGTCTGAAAAACAAAAAATGTTTAATTATGGGAGATTTTAATGTTCACTTTGAGAAAACTGATAATCCGGCTGCCTTGCAACTGGAGAGCGATAGGCAGATCCTACAACTGAAACAATGGATTAAGGGGCCCACTCACACAGCAGGGCACACCCTTGACCTACTTTTTTCCAACATTGAATCCACCTATATTCATGAGATTAAACCGTTATTATGGACTGATCATTCGCTCATATCATTCTCACTAGGTCTACCGGCTAAATCTATAGAACCCTTGAAACCTCAGCAGACAACTAATAGAGCCTGGAGACTAGTTACCGAAACATCGTTCCAAACGCACTTTCTCCCCCATAACACTCAGAATCTGGGTGATCTCCCAGTGAATATTGAAGCAGTCACCCTTGAGATGGAAATTAGCACGACACTGGACCAATTTGCACCTAAGCTAAAACCCAAACGAGCACAAAGATCCACCACGGAAAAGTGGTATACTCCCCAACTCAAGGTACTGAAAAGAAAGTGCCAAAATATCGAACACCAATGGAGAGTGTCCAAACTGGAAACAGACAAACTACGGTACAAGTCTGAACTTAAATCTTACAACCAGGCGACTAGAAATACAAAGAGGGCATATTTTGCCCAACGAATTAACAAAAACTGCAACTCAGCTAGGGAACTATATAAAATAGTTAAAGAACTGAGTAAACCAACCAGCATGTCTCAATGCCTACCCCCCTCAATAGAAGCTTGTGAAATAATTAGTAATTTCTTCTCGGAGAAAATAAACAAAATATACTCCATTTTTAGCTCGACTACGATCACAGAAACAACCAATTTGAGATTCTGGACCCCTCACCCAGAAGCCTCATCAGCATTGAGCGATTTCTCTCCCCTCTCAGAGATTGAGGTTCTAAAAGCTATGGGCGAAGTTAAGGCTGGATCACCTTTAGACCCTTGTCCTCATTTCATTTTTTCTCAAATTGCTTCAACTCTGTGTCCTTATGTCACGCAGCTCTTTAACAACTCTCTTAATTCAGCCGCATTTCCTGACATTTGGAAACAGGCAGTTGTAATTCCGTTACTAAAAAAGCAGGAACAAACGTCCTTAATCCTGAAAATTATCGGCCAATCTCCCAATTGCCTTACCTCTCCAAAGTTTTGGAGAGGTTAATAAATAAACAACTTTCAAATTTCCTGGAAATTAACAATCTATTGGACCCCTCTCAGACTGGCTTTAGGGCTACCAATAGTACCGAGGCCACACTACTGGCAGTATTGGATAATATCAGAATGTGCACTGACCAGGGAGGAGCTGTTGCCTTGATACTATTGGATTTGTCTGCAGCGTTGGACACAGTCTCACACACAGACTGCTAGAAACCCTCTATGAAAAAGGAATCCATTCCAAAGCCTTGGAATGGTTCAGATCGTTCTTAAGCAATCGTACTCAAACGATTCAGTTAGGGCACTTTCGATCTCAACCCAGCGCCATCAGCTGTGGTGTTCCGCAGGGGGCATCGCTAAGCCCAACCCTATTTAACGCCTATGTTTCATCCCTGGCGAAAATCGGTAGAAAATGGGGAATAGGCATTTGCTCTTACGCGGATGACACCCAACTGATGGTGGCCCTTGAGGAAAGATCTGAAATTACTAAAACAAAACTGCATAATTGCCTCTCAGAGATGGCACAATGGATGTCTGAGCATTATTTAAAACTAAATGCAGGAAAATCCGAAATCCTGCTTTTTGGGGGTGCCAACCTAATTTGGGACGCGTCTTGGTGGCCACAAACCCTTGGTGCTGCCCCAACCCCCAAACAGAGCGCAAGAAACTTGGGCATCATTATCGATACCACCCTATCCATGAAGGACCATGTGCGGGCCCTCTGCGGAAAAGGCTTTGCGACTCTGAAATTATTAACCAGACTTTTTCCTTGGATTCCATTGGAATGCAGAAAAACAGTCACTCAGGCACTGCTCATAAGTCAGCTTGATTATGGAAACCCTCTATTTGTGGGCATGAATGAGCTCCTTTTCACGCGGCTTCAGGTGCTCCAAAACGCCGCAGCCAAACTGGTATGCAATAAAAGCAGACTAAGTTCCGCATCAGCGTGTATGAAACACCTGCATTGGCTTCCAATACGACAAAGAGCAGTATTTAAACTGCTCTGTCATGCACATAAAGTACTACATCTAAGTGGACCCAGAATTCTCCAGGGGAGAATTGAGTTCTATGTCCCTACAAGGAGCCTTCGGTCACTCCATCAAGCACTAGCCAGAACTAAACGTATTAAGAAAGTAAGGACCGGTGGAAGGTCCTTCTCATACTTAGCAGCTCAGAGATGGAACAAACTCCCCTTGGATCTACGTCTTACATCCGACTACTTGATATTCCGGAAAAAACTTAAAACCCACCTGTTCCCTAAAAATTAACAATCATTAATTCCTTTAGACCAGCAGCCAAGCACTGTTGTGACTAGCGCCTTGATATCCCTTGGGATGAATGCTGCGCTCTACAAATAAATAAATAAATAAATAAATAAATGCAGGACATGCTCCTTTCGGCATCGCGGCGGTGCTGCGGGCAGCAGCAACCGCCGCAATGTTAATGCCCGCGATCCGACCGCCGCGGTCGGATTTCGACAGCGGGTCATCGTAATTTGACCGGCGGTGATGTCGCGGTCCATGCGGGCGGTCTTTTCCCGCTACCATGGCGGTCGGGGAGGTTTCCCGACCGCCATCGTAATAGGCCCCTAAGTTTTTACTTGAATTTGAATGTAGTTAGGTGGTAGGTAGTGTGTCTAGTGTTAGGTGGTTGTGTTTTTGGTGTCTTTTAGGTGTTAGTTATATTATCGCTACATATCGATAGTTACTGTTTGCGGCTTAGTGTAGAGAGGTTAGAATATGTACAGAAATGTGTGCCTATGGTATTAAAAGTGTTTGTAAATGTATTTAATTCTAGTGTATGTGTATGTTTTTGTGGGTGGGTATGATTTTTACTTTTTTACAGGTTTTCCGTTTTCAAAGTCGCGTTTTGGAGAAGATAGCGTTTTTTTAATTAAGAAGTGTGTATTAGTATTTTAAACTAATATTTATTTAACACTTTCTTAATTTTTCGGGTTTTCCTGGAGCATTTAAAAAAAATATATATATTTTCTGGTTATTTATGGTTTAATCGAGTTGGATTTATCGACCTAGGATTATTTTTCAAACTGTTGCATTTTTGCATTTTCTTTTGGGTTTATTTTTACATTCATTTGGATTGAGAGATACCTGGATGGATTAACAATATTTGGAATATGTTTTCTTCAGCTACACAAACCGTAAGAAATTTAATTATTTAATGTGGGAGGGAAATGTTGAGAAAAATGCTTTTATTATGTGTTGTATTTTGTAAAATTTAATTAAGATGTCAATATATATTTATATTATTAAATTAAATATATGTGACAAATTATTTATATTTTACAAAATTTAGAAATATTACATGTATATATACAGTTTGTGTTTTGTAGAAAACTATTTTTAATTACTGTAGATTAATCTTTTAAAGTATGGTTTTAGCTATTAGTGATAGGTATTCTAGGCCTCTTGTGCTTGGGTATAGTGTTACTTGACTTTGTAGTAATTCGAACATTTTTTTCGTTTGTTTGGTGAGTTTTGGGCCTATTTGGGTCACAGATTGTTCCATTCTGAGTTGCTGATAGCTTTGTTCTTTTTGGAGAGCTTGGAGTAGTTTATGTAAGGTAGGTGTCCCTCTGCCTGTTGTTGCTTGGAAGGCATTATGCCAACCTTCAACAGCATTGTTGGTTTTGGCTTGTTTGTTTAGTGTGTTGAGGTACATATTCCATGTGGAATGTGGAATTTAGGTAGTCTTCTGTGCCCTGATCTATGGAGTCTTCCCACCCAGGTATCTTCGAAGTAATCTAAAAGTGGGCTTAGTTTTTCTTCATTTCTTTTGTAGTAGGGGCTTTCTATTAGGAGGTTATAGTGTTCTGCTACCTCAGTTACTGGGACATAGGCCAGTGCTATGAGTTTTTTAACTTGGTATGCAAAAGTACTGTCAGTTGCATATTCAACACTTAGGGCCTGATTCCGATCCCGGTTGGAAACCATACCGACCGACACGGACCGGGCCTGGAATCCGACCGACATGTACCGGCGCCGTACGACCGGCCGAGTACGATGCAAGTCTAGTGAATCACAAACGACTCGCACGGAGCACAATCCGCACAACCGACACTGACGGAAAATCGTGATTCGGCCGTAAACTGACCAGGAACCATTCCGAACGACACGGACCGTGAATGGGTCCGACCGACAAGTACACGCGCTGTACGTCCGGCCCAGTACGATGCAATGCGTGTGAAATACTAACGACTCGCACGGAGCACAATTCGCAAGACCAAACCGTACGGGACATACTGACTACCACGTAAAAGAGCCCGTCGCACCCGACGCGTATGCGAATGCTGCAACATAGCATAATGTGAGTGTGACACACTCGGATTAGCCCGCAATTGCCGCTGTAAGCGTCCGTCCCGGACAACTGAACGTGTCCGTCATGTTCACCAAAATGGCATAGAAACAAACTGAAAAAGACCAAACAAGCATTGACAAAGTCAATAAATAAAATAAATAAAAAAATGGAACAAAGACACACCCACAACTTCACCTACATAAAGTGGCAAAATGCCTACCATGATCCTTTGCAAATTCCACACATATGACAGCAGAGAACACCACCACCCTGCACTCAGAAACACACTCACAACTCACCCACCACACAACCTTCACACCATTTACTCCTCTCAAAAACACACTCACAAACACCAAGATAAACTGACACCCACCCACCCTCACTTTCACCCTCACACACACATCAATCTCCACAACCACCCATCACCATGGCCCCAAAGAAGAATCCAAAGTTCACCGATAGTGAGTTGGAAGTCTTGGTTGATGAAATCCTCAGAGTAGAGCCACATTTATTTGGCACATTGGTCCAACAGACCCCCATGTCACAGAAAACAAAGATGTGGGAGAGGATTGTCGACAAGGTGAATGCACAAGCACCTTGCCTGCGCACAATGGAGGATATCAAGAACAGGTACTACGATGTGCGAAGGAGGGTCAAGAAGCTGATTTCTAGAGACCATGCCCTGAGCCAGCGGACCGGTGATGGCCCTCCTGCAAAACCAACGCACTTCACTTCCTGGGAGGAGAAGGTGCGGGCCATCGTTCCACCGGAGGGCATCCATGGATTAACAGGAATACCAGAGCCTGGTGAGTACATAACCAACTAGCCAATATTGCGAGGCAATACCCACACAGACATCACTGTCAAGGGGACAGTGAAACCAATATCTGTTAGCAAAGCCATAGCAACCGAAAGATAATTATCCTGCAATGTGTATGCCACTTAGATAAACACAATACATGCAATCTCAGAGTACAATGGAACTATGTCATAACATGTACAAACTTACCAACAAATACAGCAAGGCATTGGCCCAAAACACCAAAAAACACTGTCAGCCATTTTGCCAGCACTATGTCACCCACTCACAGGGAAGCAGAGTCAAAAGGAAGGAAGGTTGGGTATGCTGGGAAGGTGGGTGTAGCCAAAAGCATGATGGGAGTTGCAGTCACAGCCAACAGTACCCCTCCCACATGGCCCATCAAGCCCACCCTGAACCATGCTCTCCTCACAGGGAGTGGAAAGAGACTGTCAAGATGGCTGACACTGGCCTCTGCTGTGGGGAGCAATAGGCCCTGGTGGGAGTACTGCTCAAACAAACAACAGGACACCACTGTCAGCCATCTTGCCAGCACTGTCACACTATCTCACAGGGAAGCTGATTCACAGGAAGGAAGGTTGGGCATGCTGGGAAGGTGGGCGTAGCCAAAAGCATAATGGGAGTTGCAGTCACAGACAACAGTCCTCCTCCCACATGGCCCATCAAGCCCACCCTGAACCATGCACACCTCACAGGGAGTGGAAAGAGACTGACAAGATGGCTGACACTGGCCTCTGCAGTGGGGAGCACTAGGCCCTGGTGGGGGTTGTGCACCAACAAACAACAGGACATCGCTGCCTGACATCCCGAACGTCAACGTTGACTCCCTGCAATGGAGGCATGCTACGGGGGGGATTAACTGGGCTCTGTGGGTGAAGGAGGACCTGCAATGACTCCAAATACTATCAAGTCCGGCTCAACACACACCTTCTCAGCCAGAACAAATAGCACCCTTGGGACTAGTCACCCTGAAAGTAAATGCCCTGGCAAGATGGCTGACACATGGGCCTGATGTATGAATTGGCTGCAAGTCACACCTAGGCACTGGCCCCCAAACACGATCACACCCACAGCCATCGCAACTGTATGTTTCCACTCACTGTCTGGGGAAGCAGTGTCCCAGGGGTGCCCCCTGGCTGTGAAGGTGTGTGGGTTACATGACAATTGGGGAGATGCAGACATAGCACATATCAAAACACACACACAAAGCTACATATACATCATTGACAGGGGACATATGACAGTGAATGGAATGGCCACAGCAAGATAGCTGACACCGTTGCATGGTGTCATGTACACAAGGTGCTGTTGTGAGCTGCATTCCACTCCTACATCATGCAGCGTTGTCAGCATCCTTGACACAACACTCCCCTTACTGTCATTGACACTTGCAACACAAGGAGTAACCTGGAATGGGTAGGAGGAGCCATACAACTTACAGCAGCATAACTCAAACACACAAACCTCTGGCCCTCACTGTCATGAGCATTGAAATTCAAGAGGGCTGCCTTGGTTAACTCCTCTTCCCATGGAGGACATTGACAAGATAAATGACGTTATCACGTACAAAGCACAGCAGCAACATCATTTGCTACGGTAACACCATCACATGTGTCTAACGAGATGTAAACCAGGAACACGTACATCAATATGGTAGCTCACAAGAGATTCCAGACATACTGGACTGTGACCATGTTGTTCCGACACACCAATGTGACTCAAATAAACATGCACAAAGGCCAGCACACATGTACCAATCTTGGAACACATCGTAAGAGGAAGTGCACGTATGTCCTTGTCAAAGCACAAATGATGATAAGGTAAACACACCTGTGTCAGGCACAGGATAGCACTTGAGCAGCAATGGCCATGAACAGTACTTGAATCAATACATGAGCTGACCACGCACACAACTCCAACTGCCCATCAAAACGCATCAGGTTGCCTTGACAATGTGCTTAAGCAATATAGACCTCTGTCTGTGACAATGGAGGACAATACAATGTACATACACTCATCGTGAAGTACAGTAGCAACTGTAATGTGTGTGATCTGTTGATGTGTGCTGAACCCCAACATACATTGTGTGTCTCTTCCACCCACAGGGGATGCTGGGGACACTGTAGGGACCGAAGAAGGATCCCAGGCCCAGACTCTGGTTGACCCTGAGCTCTCTGTTGTGGATGTCTCTCAGTCCTCTTCGGACGACGACGAACGACCTGGCCCCACCGGTGTGGCTCCGCGTCCAGCCCCAGCAGCTGTAACATCAGCACCCCCTGCCACCACTCCTGCCACATCTGCAGACACACCAATGACCTCTGCCGACATGGACAGACCAAGGCAACAGAACACCGACCGCACAGCTACACAGGGCACCCTGGAGGTGAGGGACAACAACACCAGTGCCAACACAGAAGGGGGCCTAGTGTCGTCTGTGCCTGCCACGGCAGGTCCTGCCCGTGTGGGCAGGGGTTGTGTGAGGGTGGGCAGGCTGAGGCCACGGCCTGCAGATGGGGCTGGACTGCAGGATGATCCACAGTTGGCACACATCATAGATGCGTACCAGGAAAGCACCGGAGGCTTTGGCCAGGTAGTGGGGATCCTCAGGGACATGCAACAACAGCAGGCTGCCCATCATGCCAGATCGGACTCCCACATGTCCCAAATGGAGTCCAAAATGGACAAAATTGATGAACTCACGGCCGTGCATAGGGACATACTCACATGCCTCCACAAGATAGCTGACAACATGACCACACCTCCCTGTGTGCCCACTACATCTGTTGCCACTACATCTGCAACTGCCACAGGGAGGGATGAGGACTCTAGCGGAGAGTCCCCGGCATGGCAGCAACCTGCACCTGAGGGTCCCCCTAAAAAGTAGAAGAGGGGTCGTCCGAAGAAGGACAAGTGAGATGCAGATGGCCATGCATACCCCCCAGGAAGTGAATACCTGTTCCAGACATCCTCCATTGTGTGCAAAGCGTTCACCTTGTTGACTGTCGCTAAACTCCCACACATGTGATGGAGGGTCTAAGTTGGACCAATGTTTCAAATGACTGTGGACTTTACTCTTGCAATTTCATCTACCAACACTACCAACTCCTCTGTGAACTTTGAATTCCTATCGCACTGTACAGCACTTTCATTTACGTATACTATTCTAACACATGCATGTTAATAAATGCATAATCACACAAAACTAGCTTCTGTTGTGACTTTAACTTGGTTTGTGTCATAGAGATGATGACCTGCAAAAGTATACTGTGCATGAAAACTACTACAGCAATGTAAACACAGATATGTGAGTCATGGTGATGTGACACATATGAGGGAGACACACCACTATGTCAACACAACACATACTTACCATGGCCATCTAACTCATCGCCTACACTTTAGTGAACTGAAAATACAGTGGAATGCACATACACAACACCCATCCTGAGTCAGTGGCAATCAGCCCACAGGTACAGTATGGAATTGATTGTCGGATGTGTGGACACAGACAAAGCACAGTCCAAAGTGACGCACAGGTTTAATGCACAATCACAACATGTGAACTCCACAACAGATGGAAGGTAACCTCACGTGACAGTGAGCACAAAGTAACCAAGTGGTAAACAATGAAAGTCCAGGGGTGTGTGGCACATCATTGGTTTGACAACGACAACTTGCACTCTGTAACAGGAATCCTTGTTTCGGGGGTCACACAAGACCAAACTACAGCCAAAGGACCATGTGAAGGACAGACATACAACACTATTAATATCACAAAATAACAGCATACATCTGCAATACACATGCCAAACACAAATCTTAAGATACGTGAACACAACCTAGTAATCATGTCAACACTGTTTGGGAGTACATACTAACTTAAAGGACACATCACTGCAAGCATCCTGTCAAGTAGCACACAGCCAAACATATGGAGCAACATTGCACCACCTACACATATCAGGCCATGACAAAACGTAGACAACACATCACTGTATACTCACAATCATGTGAAAAAGTTGTTGATGAGCTCTGTCCGAACATCCCCCTCACCCTCATCATCACTGGCAACATGACCCAGAGCAGGATCCTCCACGGCTGGCGGCTGGCGGTCATCATCATCCTGGATGAGAGCCAACTCCTCCCTCACTGCCAGGTTGTGTAGCACGCAGCACACAATTATGATTTTGCACACCTTCTCAGGGGCATATGGGAGGGCCCCTCCAGTCCTGTCCAGGCAGCGGAATCTGCTTTTAAGTAAACCAAATGTCCGCTCTATCACTCTCCTGGTCCGCCCATTAGCCTCATTATAACGTATCTCCGCCGATGTCACAGGGTTCCTGAGGGGTGTCAGCAACCACAGCATGTTTGGGTATCCGGAGTCACCTACATACAAACAGCCAAACATTTAATGGGTCTGAAAAGAGGTTGAAAAATAATTTACCAAAAACACACAAGGGAAACAGATATTACACACCGACAAGCAAGGCACGCTGGTTCTGCAGCTGTGACATCATTGTTGGGATCCGACTAGTCCGCATGATGTAAGCGTCGTGTGCTGAACCAGGGAAACGTGCACACACATGTGATATAGTCATGTCCGGCAGACATACCACCAGGGCAATAATGGAGTGGAAATGTTTTCTGTTCCGGTATGTCTGCTCATGTGCTTGTGGTGGTACCAAAGCCACATGTGTACCATCTATGGAGCCTATGACATGTGGCATCCTTCCCAGTGCATAAAAGTCACTCTTTATGTCAGCGAATTGTCCTGGGATTGGGAATTTGATGTAACGGTCCAGGAAATGCAACATCGCCTCCAAAACATCACGAAGCACACGGCTGAACATGGTCTGTGACATCCCACCAGCAGAAGTCACAGTGTGCTGGAAGGTGCCGGTGGCAAAGAAGTGTAGGGCTGCCATCACCTTCACCTTGGGGGTCAGCGCTGATGGATATGTCCAGTTGTAAATGTGGGGCCAACTGCTCTGCCAACACCTCAATCAGTGGTCTGGTGAAGCGGTACCGTCAGATGCAGTCACGTTCAGCCATGGTTGCAAGGTCTGGGAACGGTCTATGGACAGCTGGTCTCCTGCAGTACATAGTTGAGCAAAGAAAGATTGTCAGTTCCCCTACATATGTGGCAATGACCATGCTAAATATCACATGCTACATCATAGCAAGACACAATTACTTGATGTGTGTGCTGTTGGGCATGGACACATATGTCAGCTATGTGTCCCTCACCTGACATCTCAGCTCAACATGGATACACAACAAGTGCAATGCTGTGGCGAGAACAATTAATGGGGTCTGTCACAGTACATCTGCACAAATGTCACATACCAAACACACACCTCAGTGACTAGTAAGGATAGATGTGTTCCCCACATGACAGGTGCTTCTGCAGTCACACACACAAGGACCTTGTAGTGCCACAAGGACACTGTCATGATGTAGCGTCTGATGTACACATACCAACACACCCATGAAACCCACATGATGTGTTACCAGATTTGTACGCAGGGCATACATGGATGTCTGTGACACACAGACACAACAGCAACTCACATGGATGTTGTAAACGATTGACATCTACCACATACATTCAGAGACATGTGTGTAGCACAATACGCACATACTCTGGATTAACCACACAAGGGTAGCTCTGGGACACCCTGTGACACACAGTCCATTTCACCTATGAGTCAGGGTGTATGTAACATGTCATCACACAATGTGCACCTTGAACTGTGTACAGGCCTCGGGGTTGGATCTGCAAAGTTGTCACTCACAGTAGTGATGTGCCTCAGACACAATGGTTTTTGTCCACATCAAACATGGCACATCCTGGGAGTGTGTGCCACTAAGTTCCACGTCCAATATCACATGTGGAGCCATATATCCACACATGTTATAAAGCCTGAAATGCCATTCCATATACTGTGTGACAGGCTGTATGTTTGTTGTAGAGCACTGGAGTCCCTGCCAAGATATTGTGTGTGGCATCCTTTGGCTATTGACTGTAATGGTGACAGACGCGGGTGAGATATCAAGAGACGCGTCATACATTTACGGGCCGAGCCGCGCGCACGCATTGGCTCTGTCTTGACTGCAATGGTGACAGACGCGGGTGAGATATCAAGAGACACGTCGTACATTTACGGGCCAAGCCGGGTGCACGCATTGGCTCTTGACTGCAATGGTGACAGACGCGGCTGAGATATCAAGAGACGCGTCGTACATTTACGGGCCGAGCCGGGTGCACGCATTGGCTCTTGACTGTCATGGAGACTGATGCGTGTGAGTTTTCAAAAGATGCATCGTACATTTACGGGCCGAGCCGGGCGCACACATTGGCTCTTGACTGCAATGGTGGCAGACGTGGGTGAGATATCAAGAGACGCGTCGTACATTTACGGGCCGAGCCGGGTGCACGCATTGTCTCTTGACTGCAATGGTGACAGACGTGGGTGAGAGAGCAAGAGACGCGTCGTACATTTACGGGCCGAGCCGGGCGCACGCATTTATCTCTTGACTGTCATGGAGACTGATGCATGTGAGTTTTCAAAAGATGCGTCGTACATTTACGGGCCGAGCCGGGCGCACGCATTGGCTCTTGACTGTCATGGAGACTGATGCGTGTGAGTTTTCAAAAGACGCGTCGTACATTTCCGGGCCGAGCTGGGCGCACGCATTGGCTCTTGACTGTCATGGAGACGGACGCGGTTTTGATACTTGTACGAATCGCGTCCAGAAAATTCAGTTGGCACCCAACAACAATGTATCAAAGTCAATGGTGTCATGATGGGGAAAATGTGAACGATGCGGAAGGCGTGTACGAAGCGTGCAATGCAATGGATTGGCCAATTTCATAAAAAGCAAACGTCTTGGACCTATCGGTTTGGACGCATGGGACAGATTCAGCCTCTGCAGCACAGATATAAGGCTGTCTGTTCCCCAGAGACTTCACTTGCCTGCACTACATGCTACAGGACTACATCTACCACTACCACTGCTGCTGTCTCTGCATCCTCTGTCTACTGCAATGGCACGTACTGTGGAGAGGGCCCCAGAATTCACTGAGGAGAACCAGGCCCTGCTGGACAGCCTCCTGCCACAGTACAGCAAGCTGTATGGGAAACCAGGGGAGCAGGTGAGTGTGCAGTCTACTGCCTTTCTAGTGTGCATGTTGTCTGACTAGCACTACTAGCATTGTGTTCACCAAGGGCAAGCATGCTCACTGAGTAATTGTAAGTCTCCAAGTGTGTAGAAACAAGTAATGTACATGTGCAGTATCTAAGAAATAGCATTCTGTTATTGCTTTGGATTAACATGCACTGTTATCATGTTGTCAATGCTGGCTTGCACCCAGGACAACTGCCCATGTCCATATTTGCACTCCCTGTTTCCATCATATGCCCTTCAGCAAATGACATGTATGTCCAACTGTGTGATGAACAGACATGTTGCATGTGTGGCAGTGGTGTCTAACTGTGTCATCCATGCAGGTTGATGCCCATCAGAAGCAGGAGATTTGGCAGACCATTGTCCGGGCAGTACGATCTGTGGGGGCCTTCAAACGCCGCATCCGCCACTGCCAGAAGAGGTGGCAGGACCTTCGTGGCTGGACCAGGAGGATAGCCAGAGTCCAGCTGAAGCTGTCGCCTCCACGCAGACGGGGCGGACAATGGATACTGACCCCCCCACATGCTCCGGATACTGACGGTGGTCTTCCCTGACCTGGATGGGCAGTTGAAGGACAGACAGCAGCAAGGAGGAGGTAAGTTCATACCTTTTTGGTGAGCTATGTCTAACATGCAATTTGCACCCCTTCAGCCTGGTAACACTCCCACAGTTCGTCTGTCTGCTGAGACAAGACTCATGTGGCTAAATTCGGTGATGCCCCATTCTCATCTGACAACCAGGTGTGTCCCTTTCAGCCTGTGACTTGTGTCACTTGGGTTGTGTGTTCTTGCTGTTGTCCAAGGTTGATGTTGTGAACAGCATCTGCTACAGGTGCATTGGTTTGGGCTTCATGAGTGGGGCTATTGTCTGACGTGCGTCAGCACATTGACAGAAATCAGACCTGTACTCTGTGTGGGACATACATATATGTTCTAATTGCTGACCCTGGTCACCATAGGTGTCTGAGGTGTTTACCACACACCCATGCAGCAGGTAAGACCAATGTTGTGGCCTCAGGGTAATGAAATTCATGCGTGTAACTAATGCATAGCCACCTGCCAAGTGTTCCTGGTAATCCCATGTTGCACATGGTCCAGGACAGGTATGGCAACTCCGGCCATCCGAGACACTCTGTCCTCCTAATCCTGGGTGTCATCCAACATCATGACCATTGTGAAATGTGAATTAAGGTGTCTGACTCTGTGTCATTGTGGACTGGCCTAGTTTTTTGGACTTCATGAGTGGTAAAATGTTCATAATGTACTGACACCTGATTTGTGGCTGTTGGATCTGCACATAGGGTAAAACATATGTGTGAAATCACTGGACTGTGCCTAATGGTGGATTCCACATTGATGTGCAAGCAGCTTTACTTTGTTCTCGTCAGCCTGTGATGTGTTCATGTATACTGATTTGTGTCATCACACACTCAAATGTCTCATTTGGATGAAGTGTGATCATCATATTCTTCCTGATGTGGGTTGCATGGGGTGTACATGTGTACTTGACCACTACAGAGCTTGCATTCCCCACAAAATTATGAGTGTGACACGGTGCAGACTGTTGTTTCTGGATGCACTGCCCCTGTGACAGGAGCCAGTAATGACTCATTGGCCAGACAGGCCTGTGGCATGGTGTACCACATGCCAATCGGGAGCCTGCAATATTGTCAGTTGTCCTGCCTGAACTCCATTGTAGCATTGGCTAGCATGACATGAGGCCAACATGGTGTCTGAAGATGGAAGCATTCCCATCATATCAGCAATTACTATGGCCAGCCCATTTACTGACACAAGTACTCAGTCACTGGCAGGAGATGGGATATGTGTGTAATGACACATTACACTCACAATCCTTGCAGATAAGTAAACTGGCAATGTGGTGCATGTTTGCACATATCATTAGTGACATCATACATGCACCAGACAGATGGGTCCATTGCCCGGATGTGTACGAGGAGCATGGTTGACTGGCAGACTGACAAGTGCCTGGTTCACATATGTGTCATTCATTTAAACAATGATTTCCTGATAATGCCAGGGCTTGCTCTGTGATGTGCTGCAATTACAGTCATGTGTCAAGTCAATGCAGGTGACTAATGTGATTCTGTTTTTCCTCCTTGTTTACAGCATCATCTTCGGCTACTGGAGGAGACAGCTCCACGGACCAAGAGGAGGCGCAGAGCCGGACAGGGTCCGCTGTGGATGAGGCGGAGGGACCCAGTGGCACGGAGGGTGAGGGGAGCGACACTGAGGGACACTCAGCAACAACCACCTCAGTTGAGGAACACTCCAGCTGCAGTGAGGACTCCCTTGTGGAGGCGGGTGTTACAGGACCACAGGCCACAACTAGCGAGTCTGTCCCCGCCACCACCACCATCTCCACCCTCCCAGCTGCTCCCAGCATGTCTCCTTCAGTCCAGGCACCGCACCCCCTGCCTCTGTCTCCCCTGCTGCCCTGAGTGTGGAGTCTGTGGACTTGCTGAAGCAGATCCATGTGGGGCAGACATCGATGCTGAGTGTCCTCCATGCTCACACCGGTCTATTGACACAATTGGTGTCATTCATGGAGGGCATCTCAGCAAACATGTCTGCCCGACAGTGGACCAGTCAGTCCATGGCCTCCTCATTGACGGCAGCAGTGTCCCTCCTCCAACAGTCCCTCACCCCTCCTACCTCTGCCCCATCCACAATCCCCACTACCCTACCTGCCCAACGCACACTCACACATGCACATGCACGCACAACAACAGACACAAGCAGCACACAGCAATGTCAGTCCAAGGCAAAACGCGCAAGCACGCACACTCAGGGGACTGATGGCACACACACAGGGGATAGGGTACAGACGCACAGACAGGCATCCAAAACCACTCCGCAGTCCTCAGATACCTCTCCCTCCAAAACCCCTTCTCTTGACTCACCTGCAACCCCCCCTTCCCAGAAGGTCTTCCTCTGTGACTTTGGCCTCTTCCCCACAGATCCATCTGAACCAACTCACAAGGGGAAGAGGAAGTCCCCACACACAGAGAGGAGATCCCCCACCACACGCAAACCCTCCCCCAGGAGCAGGAACACAGAGGCCCCCACCCGTAAATCCCCCAGGACCAGAAAAAGTAAAACCCCACCACAATCCCACACTTCCACCACACGGTCTCCATCCTCCAAACCCCAAGCCACCACTCCAGAAGTTCCCAAGCCACACCCTGTCCCAGGTACCCCCACACACCGTTACGTCATCCCCAAGATGATTAGGCCCTCCCCCTGCCACAATCACTTACACATCACACCCTCAGTCTGTTCCTGCTACTGCAGTGGAGATCATGTCCCCCCCAATCTGACCTGCCTACTTCATTTGAGCCCCCGCACGCTCCTTCGGATATTGCCTCTGCAGTGGAGACCCCGCCCACTCCGTCGAGCATGGGCACTGCAGTGGAGCCCCGCCCACTCAGTCCGACAGGTCCACTGCAGTTGCCACTGAGGATCCTGCTGCCACCACCCCTCCCCTGCCCCATACTGGTATCCCATGATCATGTCCCTGCGGTGCCTGGCCTGCCCCTATGGATGCCCCTCCAAGGGGAGATGTCCCCTAGTTGTAGCAATGCAGGCAAGCAATGTGTGACAACTTGTCATGTGTCACCCATGACGGACAATTGGAATGGACTGGCCATTGGCCTTTTGATTGCTCTTGCTATCATTTTGTTTTGGACCAGCTGAATAAAGCATATTTCATTTCTTTATTTGAATTGCATTTAATGGACATGATGTTGCTGATGAATGTCCTGAAGTTGCAGTTGTGATAGTGTTTGCTGACAATCAGTGATGTGGTGAGGTGATGGACTGCATGTGGTCCATGGCATGTGTCCTATAACAGTATGTAGCCATGTCATCATTAGCTGCAATTTGAGGCAGTCATGATCCAGAAAAGTTGGCACTGGGAGTGTAACCTTCTTTTCACCACTTCACATCTTGGCCGCACACTGTTGCACATATGTAGGGCTGACATCTGTGCACATTGTACTTTTTTCTGACTGTAGGCCCATCTCCACTGGACATGCAGAGTAGTACATTGATGCTGAACAAGTCATCTGTGTCATCAGTGCAACTTGCTATACATGTGTTTGGAGTATGTGCAGATACCTTAAGACACACTCATGTACACAGGCTGTGTGACCAGAGCTTTGAGTGTGTTGTAATTGGTGGCTCAATGTCCGAGTTTGATACTGACATGACAGGGCCATGCACAGACAACGTTTGACACAGCTGACCTTCCACATGAGTGTAGTCACCTCATGGCAGTGTGGCATTAGGTGACATTGCCTGAGCCCATGGTGTGGGTTCTGTGAGCATGGCTCTGTGTTGTCCTGTGCTTTGTCAACATCTTTGACCTGGGCTTGCTGGGATGTAGGTGCATGGAAAAATACTAGTCATTAGGGTGTCATCCCTGGTTGTGGTTGATGTGAGGGCCTGCACTGTGTGTAAACGCACATTTGACATATTCAGGATTCCCCAAGTCACATTTGTGTTTCCAAAGTAATCTTGTTTTCACTATGTGGTATCTTTCTGTGACCTAGTCACTTGTATGTGTGTGTGACAGCTCCCACTCATCAGATCCTAGCCTTCAATGTTGGATGATGTCAACATGTGTTATTTGTGGGTCTCCTGGGGGTTTTTATTTGTCTGGGCCAATGACAGAGATCCCAATGTGTCTGATACATTTCACCTCATGCACATGTACCTCATACTATGCAGTGTGACAGTCACTCACAAGGTTTGTTGACTGGCGATGTGTAATGTGTTTGTACACCTCAGATACCACCACCATCCCTGTGATTGTCATGGGTGCATGTGCAATGTCACCAGTCAATGTGGGCTGAGGTGATGCTCATTGTTGCAGATCAAGGTGTGTGGTATTGAGACTGGCAAATTGTGACTTGTCTCATGGCTAGGCCCCTACCTACATTGTGGCCTTACATTACGGGCCATGCCCAGTGAGTTGTGTTTGTGTATGTGTGATGGACGTTGGTCTGTCAAGACACATGACAGTGCACACAGGTGAACGTGCTCCACAGTATGGGCAACATCCAAAATTTGTCATCACGGAGGGATCATCATACAGGCTACTGTGACCACAGTGTAGGGTCCTTGAGGGTACTGCTGGAGTGGGTCTGTCTCTTGATGGGTTGGTTGTTTTCCCACACAGCTTGTTGCACATGTGTCTGTTGTGGACCTGCTCAACTAACAATGGCCGTTTGCCCACACACAGGAACCCAATTCATTAGATACCTCTGGATTGTACTGAATACGCATATGTCTCATTGGAGTTCAGCCCCTCATGATGTGTGTTGTTGTAGCCTTGGGACACTTACACACACACACACGTTGTGTTTGACATGCAGTGTGTGGCTGGCTGATTGTGTTGGTGCATCTGCACCCATGTATTTATATTGGATTTAGTGGTGCGTTGAGTGGATGTTGTTTAGAGGTATTTTATCTACTGGCCCTGGGACTCCCACATCACCAGTCTGCACATCCATCATGTTCACTACTTCCCATTGCTGCCACAGTATGGAACGTGGTCTCATAAATGCTGTGGTCTCCGAAGGATTCATTCATATGTGTGTCTGCTTGTGAACGAATGTGTTTATGCATAATGATGGTCACTTCTTACATTGTCCACTTGAACATTGGAGGCATTGTCTGCCCCCAAGGGCGATGATTTTCTGCACATGGCTGAGGGTATTTTTGAAGAGACGACAATGTTTCCCTCAGCACATCTGTGTATGTTTGGCACACAACCACTACTTTGTCACTAAATGGCTTGTGGTTTTAGGACCAGGAATCCTAAATGATAGCTAGCACATGGTAGTTTTTTAAACCCCTCACTCATCTTTTGGTCACTGCAGGGGGGTGTTAAACCCCATTACACAAATGTCCCTAACAATGCTGGGGGGTGAACCCCACACTCACCTTTTGGACACTGTAGTGATGGGAGTTTCAGTACATTTTCCCTTTCAGTGTCACTGTTGCAAACAGTTTACACACAGAACACATTGTTGGCATGATAGCATTGGGGGAGTGTTCGGCATACAACCCCTATGGGTGGAGACTGCTGGTGGTGATGGGCATCCACCCCCTATGGGCTGGACAATGCTGGTAGTGGTAGCCATCCACCCCTATGGGTGGGGACTACTGGTAGTGATAACCATCCCCCCCTATGAGTAGGGACTACTAGTAGTGACAGTAATCCCCCCATGAGTAGGGACTGCTGGTAGTGATAGCCTTCAAGCCCCCTATGGGCTGGACAATGCTGGTAGTGGTAGCCATCCACCCACTATGGGTGGGGACTACTGGTAGTGATAGCCATCCCCACCCTATGAGTAGGGACTACTAGTAGTGACAATAACCCCCCCCTATGAGTAGGGACTGCTGGTAGTGATAGCCATCAAACCCCCTATGGGCTGGACAATGCTGGTAGTGGTAGCCATCCACCCCCTATGGGTGGGGACTACTGGTTGTGATAGCCATCCCCCACCCTATGAGTGGGGACTACTGGTAGTGATAGCCATCAAGCCCCCTATGGGCTGGACAATGCTGGTAGTGGTAGCCATCCACCCCCTATGGGTGGGGACTACTGGTAGTGATAGCCATCCCCCACCCTATGAGTAGGGACTACTAGTAGTGACAGTAACCCCCCCCCATGAGTAGGGACTGCTGGTAGTGATAGCCATCAAGCCCCCTATGGGCTGGACAATGCTGGTAGTGGTAGCCATCCACCCACTATGGGTGGGGACTACTGGTAGTGATAGCCATCCCCCACCCTATGAGTGGGGATTACTGGTAGTGATAGCCATCAAGCCCCCTATGGGCTGGACAATGCTGGTAGTGGTAGCCATCCACCCCTATGGGTGGGGACTACTGGTAGTAATAGCCATCCCCCACCCTATGTGTAGGGACTACTAGTAGTGACAGTAACCCCCCTATGAGTAGGGACTGCTGGTAGTGATAGACATCAAGCCCCCTATGGGCTGGACAATGCTGGTAGTGGTAGCCATCCACCCCCTATGGGTGGGGACTACTGGTAGTGATAGCCATCCCCCCCTATGAGTAGGGACTACTAGTAGTGACAGTAACCCCCCCCATGAGTAGGGACTGCTGGTAGTGATAGCCTTCAAGCCCCCTATGGGCTGGACAATGCTGGTAGTGGTAGGCATCCACCCCCTATGGGTGGGGACTACTGGTAGTGATAGACATCCCCCACCCTATGAGTTGGGACTACTAGTAGTGACAGTAACCCCCCTATGAGTAGGGACTGCTGGTAGTGATAGCCATCAAGCCCCCTATGGGCTGGACAATGCTGATAGTTGTAGCCATTCACCCCCTATGGGTGGGGACTACTGGTAGTTATAACCATCCCCCCCTATGAGTAGGGACTACTAGTAGTGACAGTAACCCCCCCATGAGTAGGGACTGCTGGTAGTGATAGCCTTCAAGCCCCTATGGGCTGGGCAGTGCTGGTAGTGGTAGCCATCCACCCCCTATGGGTGGGGACTACTGGTAGTGATAGCCATCCCCCACCCTATGAGTAGGGACTACTAGTAGTGACAGTAACCCCCCCTATGAGTACGGACTGCTGGTAGTGATAGCCATCAAGACCCCTATGGGCTGGACAATGCTGGTAGTGGTAGCCATCCACCCCCTATGGGTGGGGACTACTGGTTGTGATAGCCATCCCCCATCCTATGAGTGGGGACTACTGGTAGTGATAGCCATCAAGCCCCCTATGGACTGGACAATGCTGGTAGTGGTAGCCATCCACCCCCTATGGGTGGGGACTACTGGTAGTGATAGCCATCCCCCACCCTATGAGTAGGGACTACTAGTAGTGACAGTAACCCCCTATGAGTAGGGACTGCTGGTGGTGATAGCCATCAAGCCCCCTATGGGCTGGACAATGCTGGTAGTGATAGCCATCCACCCACTATGGGTGGGGACTACTGGTAGTGATAGCCATCCCCCACCCTATGAGTAGGGACTATTAGTAGTGACAGTAACCCCCCCCCCATGAGTAGGGACTGCTGGTGGTGATAGCCATCAAGTCCCCTAAGGGCTGGACAATGCTGGTAGTGGTAGCCATCCACCCCCTATGGGTGGGGACTACTGGTTGTGATAGCCATCCCCCACCCTATGAGTAGGGACTACTAGTAGTGACAGTAACCCCCCCTATGAGTAGGGACTGCTGGTGGTGATAGCCATCAAGCCCCCTATGGGCTGGACAATGCTGGTAGTGGTAGCCATCCACCCCCTATGGGTGGGGACTACTGGTAGTGATAGCCATCAAGCCCCCTATGGGCTGGACAATGCTGGTAGTGGTAGCCATCCAACCCCTATGGTTTGGGCAATGCTGGTGGAGAGGGATATCCACCCACTATGTGTGTGTTGCATTTCGTTGGTTTGTGACGTTTGTTTGTGTGGTGGGTGTCTGACTTACCGTCTGCGACGTACGCGTCGGTTCCGGTTGTTGATCCGGTCATAGATGTACAGTGCAGGGATAACCTGCACGATAGGATTCATTGTTGGTTCGTCTCGTAGTCGTTGATCAGTGGTTCGTCTCGTAGTCATAGATCGTTTTGTGGCGCAAATCGTACCTGATATACTGCTCTTCCGGATGCTGTGACGTGCTGGAGGTGGCGACCTGTTCGGCGTGTAAGACGTACACATCGTACTTGGCCGTCCGAAAACTGCTGTGGAAATGCTTCCGGGCAACTCTATTCAGCATATACGGATCTGGCTTGTACAGGAAATGTAGCTGGAATCGGAGCCTACATGTCGGTGGGGATTTGGACACATTTGCGCATCGTACTTCATCGTTCGGACGGACCGGCTCCCGGAACGAGTAGGTCGTAAGGTAACGCTACGAACAGCTCTCGGAGGGCTGTCCGAGCGAGATCGAAATCGGCCCCTTAGGGTTGAATTTTGTAGGTGTCTCTATAGTCATTGGTTAAAATGGTAATAGCAACCCTGGATTGCTGTATGTGCGTAGCATTTAAGTATAGAATTAATCATGGCTTGTTCAAAATCAATAATTATTTTCTGAGGAAAATAATTATTTGTTTCTTGCTTGATTTTGTTTAGGGTTTCAAGGTAGGTAGAATGTTGTTTATTGGGGAGTAGGGTATAGATAAAGGGAATATTAGTATTTTGATACAGACCATGGACTGTGTATAACTGATAAAATGGTTTGGGACACATTTTGAAAGTCCCATCCATCATCCATGTGTCGCATTGTTGTAATTTGAGTAAATTGTTTGCAGTAGCAAACATAATGATTCTTTTGTCTTTGCATTTATTATCAAATAGTATAAATGGTTCATTATTGTGGGTTATACTTAGTTCAGGGGGAATCTCTACCTCTTGAAAGGTTTTAGGGGCACGTGTGGTAGTTGTAGTGGCTATCTTTTGTCTAGCTATTGTTCTTTTTAATGAATCAATAGATGGTAATTGGCTAGATGCATGTTGGGGTACTGTTAGTAACTGTTGTTTTAGTATTTCTGTGGTAGGTCTATCTGTACTAGTGTTAGCTTCTTTTATTGATTCAAGAGCATCTCTTACTTCAATCTCAGTTACATTTGGGGGGTGGTTATGCTCTTTTACAGATACAACAGTGGTTTCTTGTGTTATAGCTCTTCCATAACATTTGTTCGAATAATATTTGCTACATTTCCAAAATACTTTTAAACCAGTTTGTTTTTCTTGTGTATATACATAACCCATGTAACATAATAACTTCTTCCCTTTTTGAGACATAATAAATTGTGCGCCTTCAGTCATGGTGGTGTTTTTAGTGCTAAGGAAAATATATATAAAAATTAATAAAAATAATACAGTATAGTTTTTTAAGATAAATTGCTTTGGATATACTTACAATCTTGATGTTGATGTAAATAAAAATGCTGCTGCAATTTTTTCAAGCTTGTATTTTGGATTTGGTGAAGATGTTTCTGTTGGTAGGAAAAAATATAATTTTAATACTTTTGTTATTTTGTGTTGTAGGTGGTGGGGAAATTGTGAAAAAGTGGGTCTTTGGGTGGCTATTTTAGGGAGTGGTTTAATACAAAAATATCATATACTTACTTTCTTTGTAGCTTTATTGTTGACGCTTTTGTAGTATTTTTTGGCTGCTTTAAAAGATATCTGTAGAGGAGATATAAATTTAAGAGAGAGATATTAGTGCATTATGTTTTATATATAAATTTTGGTGAAGACTAGAAGTAGTGTTATTTTTAAAATGCAGTTTTACTTACTTAGTGCAGTTTCAAAGCTTTTTTCTGTAATGAAAATCTGCGTTCTGGAAGTAATCTGGCAGAGTTTCCCTTCTTTTTTCTTGCAGGTTTGAAGTGTAAATTAAATATAATTTTTTTGTTGTTTATATACTGTCGATTAAATTGATAGTTTTCTGTTATTGGTGTATTTTATTAGTGTGAGGTTTTCATTCATTGTTAATTTTTTGTTTTTGTTTTGGCAGTTGGTTTCCCTATATGGCAAACGCGAATTAAGAAGTTGTTAGTGGTAAAAAAAAATTTTAACTGATTTAGTTAGTTAAGTGTGTTTTACATTGCTTTTAATGTTAAATGCTGGATGCATTATATTTAATAATATCTTACGTATTATTTATTAGTGTGTTTTGCTAATATTTTATATTTTTATATGTTTATATATTATTAAAACAATTGTATTATATTTATAATGTGTTCAGTGAATGTTTATAGTGTAAAAATACATTTTGGTGTCAAGATATGTTCATTTTTAAATAGTCGATATTTGTATAAAAACGACAATTTTGCTGTCTATATTTTTAATTTCGATATTTAGGACATTTTGTATATTTTTAAAGAAATGTCGATATTTTAGTTTACGATATTTGTGTGTTCGATAATGTTTAAAACGATAAGTTATATTGACGATAATATGGTGTCGATATTTGTGTATTTTTTTAAATAAGTATTGTTCGTCGATAATAATGTTGTCGATATTTTAGTGCCGATATTTTGGTATGTCGATATTCGGTCTGTCGATATTATGTCAGTGATCCAATCCTAAGAGGGCAATCGGCATCCCTCTCCTCTTTTCCACAGAGAGGGATTTAAATATTTCAGTTCCACCCTAAAGATCTCAGATGGGAAAGCAGGGAAACTATAGAGCAACCGTTCTAATCTAATAAGTCTACCGAACGCTGTAGTAGCGAACTGATGCCCCACTGGAGCACGTTATTCTAAGCAGATTTTAAATCTCCCTCCAGCATGCTGCCGGTATGTGGCAGTTATTGTAGAGGTACCACCTGTACCACAGGGAAGGGAAGAGAATTTCCCAGACTTACAAAATAAAGCTTTCCACTGGTTGTGAAGAAACTCTGCATTTTCCATCAATGAGAAGGACGATATTCTTATACTGAGGCGGATAGGCTGACAAGGCCCGTTGAGAAAAAACACTAGAGGGAGGCTGTATTATACTTGCAGAAATCCAGAACTGGCATGTCCATTAATAAACTAGGGCTGCAGGCAAGGCACAAATAATTTACCTGATTCCCCTTCTATTGTACCGTTGGGCTTTTTCTATCGCTCTAGAACAGTTAGCATCTGTGGTCCAGGGCACAAGCCTTTACTCTCGCCTCGGAATACAGGAAGGGATCTGTGCAAATTCCCAACATCCAATAGATTCCAACCACTTTTTGACCTGAATGCAAATGATTGACTTGAACATCATCTAGATCATTTAGTCGAGAGCACATTGGTACAGGACTTTGGAGATTACCCTCTGGTCCCTGTTCATACTCACGTTGGGGTAGCATTGGTTTGTAATGAGGTCTTCAAGGATGCTTTTGGATTTAATTTAATGCTGCTGCCAATCCTTTGAACCGGGACACAGGAGTTTCTAGCACAGATCCACCCAGACTGTCCCAAAGCGACAATGGGATAAGAATGAACAGTTGCGGCAGAAAATGCTAAGACACTTTAGCCTTTATTTCCTGGAGCGTGGCAGGTCTTTGCTCTAAGAAATGTGATCATGAAGGGCTGTCTTTTATAGATCCCTTTGATGTTGTTGTTTGTTGCCAAGAAACCTGGGTCTTCGACAATGTGATGGTTTTAGATCTTTCTGTTCTCCAACGGTCCCTTCCACTATGCGCAGGGACGAAGGAGGCTTGGTTGCCCTTGTTTCGACTAGGCTCAAGAATCTATCTGTTATAGAGCTAATTTTTGTGGTTTAATAAAGATTGCACCAAGGATCTCAAATTTCAGAAAGAAGTAACTAATAAAGTCCCGAGCGATGCTGGGGCGGTTAGAGCAGCAAGGCAAAATTATTCTGTTATGCTTGAACAAAAGAAAACAAGAGATAAGAACCCAGGCATGGGATGATTTGGAGCGTGCTGCCTCCCTCAAAGTTAAAAGAACAGTTGATGGACAGAATGCAGAACAATGTCATACATTCACCCCAGTACAGAGATCTGGGCCTAAATCCATCGTTTTTTTGCTCACCATGCCATTCCAGTTTGGACCCAGCCATATGCAAATCAGTCTTGACCCTGCGCCCAATGGGAACAGTCCAGCCCGAACTGCCAGGCCAGGTCCTCCCTGGACTGGAAACAAGCATCCTAGGACCGGTTTCGGGCTTTCAGCCCTCATCAGCCAGGATAGCTTGACTCCAGTGGCATGGAGAGGACGGGACCCACGTCTGGGCATACCCGTCCCACTCGGGGTGACAAATGCAAAAAGAACAGTTGATGGACAGAATGCAGAACAATGTCATACATTCACCCCAGTACAGAGATCTGGGCCTAAATCCATCTTTTATTTGCTCACCATGCCATTCCAGTTTGGACCCAGCCATATGCAAATCAGTCTTGACCCTGTGCCCAATGGGAGCAGTGCAGCCCGAACTGCCAGACTGGGTCTTGCTTTTAATTGTGAGGATATGGAAATTTTTGGCAATTCAATAACAATTGGGGATGTTCAAAAAGCTATTGTCCGCCCAGCCTCAGGAAAAGCTTCAGGCCCAGATTTTTAAGTATGACTTAGACCTTTGGGACCCTTTGATAACAAATGTTTTAGGAGCTCTGGTTATTAAAGGCTCAGCTGACTCCTGGAAGCAATCAGTAACAATCCCCATTTACAAAAAGGTTGATAAAAACGACCTGCTAAATTACCATCCCATTTCTCTTATTGATTCTTCTGCTAAGATCTTTGGGAGAGTGATCTGGGGAAACTGGAAGCCTGGGCAAAAGAGAGAGCCTTCTTTACGGAGGTTCAATACAGGTTTTGACCAGGCCTTGGCACCTCTGAACAAGCACTCAATATGTCCCTTATATTAACTAAATATGTCAAGGCCAGAAGAAGTGCCATGGCTTCTCTGGACCTCCTCCTAAGCCTTTGATCTAGTGGACAGAGATAAACTGTGGGATTTTATGGGGCGAGCTGCGGTCGACCTTCTCTTATTAATGGATTTGAGAAGATTACATCAAGACGGTACCATGACGGTTCATTTTACACTGAACAGGGATCTGACATCTCCAATTCCGGTTACTCGGGGGGGGGGGGTTAATTACCGGCATCCCCAAAGTTGGCAACCGTTTGGTTCCTGTACTACTCTATGCAAATGATGTGGTACTTTTATTGCGCACCACAAACGGGCTGCAAACTCTGTTGGATGGGTTTTATACTTTTATGTGTGACCTGAAGGTCAATCATAAGAAATCTTATATTTTGACCACAGGCCCCTGAAACTCCCACTCTAGGAAGTTTTTTGTGGGAGGTACACTATTAATAAACACTTCAACTTTTAGCTATCTGGGGATTTTTGTGTGTGAAGAATTTGATATGGGATAGACTTGTGAATCAGAGGTCACAACTTACTGAAGCAACATGCAAGGCACCTTATTGCAAAAAACTTGGGACATAAACCCCCAAAAGAAATATTGATGTCATATAAAAGTAAGTGTCTGTCAGCAGCTACGTGTGGAGCGGGAGTATGGGGCTATGCCTCAGAATCGCCCCTACAAACAGTAGAAAATACATTTCTGTTTAAAATTTTAGGAGTCCAGAGATCCAATGCGGGCCTGTTTACACACAGTGAAACAGACACAGTGAAACAGGGCTAGGTTTCCTGGAAGATTTGGTGAGGCTAGCTCCTATTATGCAATGGGTTAAAATAAGACTGTCTCGGGATTTGAAATTTACGCGCAATATTGTTGAAGATTGTTTAAAAGAGAGTAATCAGCAGTCCGTTCCATGGTTAAATTATGTAAGTTATCCTTGCAAGAATTGGGGTTGTCATATTTGTGGGCAAATACAGGAAACATCTACATTTTACTAAGGCGCATATCAAGTTGAAGTCTTTAGAACATAAAGAGAAGTTAAGAATGGAAAAAGCTTTTGACATGACATCAGTTCAACAGTATACAGCTCTTTCTACGTGCATTGGTATGGAGCCTTACCTTTTATCTTTCACGTTTCCGTTTGAATATGATTCATTATTTAGGGGCGTTCCGTTCCACAGGTTCTTGGATTGCCTTCCTGCCCCGTTGTCATTGTGCCGGGATCTCCTGCTAATCTACCAAGCACTTTATATTATCTTGCCCACTCTGTGCAGCATATAGATCTCGATTCCTGCAGCCAATCCTCGAAGAGAGGGCTTTTAACTCACACCTTGAAGGGCTGACTTTTTTGCAGCGCTTAGAGTCCCCAATGATTTGTTTCGCTGTTTTAAATGTTATTATTCAGGCCCTGAGCTTGAGAAAAAGGTATGCATCATGAAGTGAATTTGGCGATGTGAGGTTGCATGATTTGTTTTTATCTGATATTTAATTTTATTCTTCTTTTCTTTTTATTATATATTGTTGAGTAGGTGAAACATGTATGAATTTAAATGAGCGTAGTGGGCTACAAAATATTATCCAATATTGAATTGTCTTCATCATCATTTCATCTTTATTTCGGTTCAAAGAGCCATAAAAGATCACAAAAGTAATATTACAATAAAAATAAACTTATTACATAAACTGTCACTTTTGTTGATAACATTGTATGTACAGTGCAAAGTGTTATATACAGTTCCATCATGGAATAATTTTCATATTTAAGAAAAGGTCTCTCGTCGCTATCTACATTTGTAAGTGAGTTACGTAAAGTGCATGTACATAATAAAACATTTAAATAATTGAGGTAGTTTAATTTGATTAAAATCATATTAAAAAATCAATTTCATAAAATATAAAATTACTCATCATTGGTATTAGGGCCAATGTTAGCATATAAGTGCGCATGTGTCTCTCTTGCAAAGCTAGGACATATATAATATATAGATATTGAAACTTTTACCCTCTCTTTTTCCGTAAATAACCCACAGCGAGTACAAATCTGCTAACACCGAATACAATTCGACGTGAGCCATCTGTTTTTAGTATTCTTAGAGCCTCCAAATATTTCCTAGTCATCAATCTCAAACACAGCGGCTTTATCCACTTCCTTCTGAGGCTGGCATATGCTGGACAAAAAAATAAAATATGTACAATGTTTTCCTCTGATTCTGACAAACATAGGGTGCATTTAGATCCTACCCCCACTGCTTGCTGGGGTGACCACTTGGCTATGGTTGAATTAGTCAGGAGGGTCTCGTATCAGAATTTCAGATAAAGGGTTTTGGCTAGCTGGGGTTTATTTTCATCCAAGAATGGTTCAAAACTTGGAGTCGGCTTAAAGGATAGAAATTGTGTGGTGACTCTTCCCACTGTACAGTTTAATATGGTCCTATTCAAAATGAAATTCCAATAGGTGTGCTTAATTTCTTTCTTTGCTTCTGTTGTCAATGCACTAGGGTTTGCCCTGAACCTGTTCAAGCCCAACTTAAGAAACCAGTGCCGCACATGAATGAGCCAAGGGAATGTGAATTGGCCATCCAAATCCAACAGCTCTCTCAGACCTTGTCTATATACATTTAATTCTTCGGTGGTCCAAATTCTGACCCAATAGAGTAGAGGTCTCAGTGTTGCTAGGTGCTCCAATTTCTTGATGCCAATATCATAGAATAAGGGAATCAGTGGGGTATTTTGGGGTAGCAATGTAAGCATCCGCATAGCTTTATTTTCCGCAGCTATTAACGGGTTAAGGTTTTCCCAACCCCATAGTTCGGACTCATAGGTGCTGCTATTTGGGCTATATACTTGTGTAGACCTCCATGGCCGGGGAGATTGCCTTAGACTCAGTGGTTTGTTGTCTCTCCACAATTGGCATAGTATTTTGCAATAAAATAGTCTTAGCCTTATTTATCTGTGGTTTCCAAAACAGTTTTGAGTCAAGTATCACACCAAGGTAAATAAAATGGCCTACGCGCTCTAGTGGTGTATCATCTAAGACCAATTTGTTTTTGAAATGTTTGTGTGGTCTGATGGCCATATTCTTATTCTTGGCGGGGGTAATTTCTAGGCCTTTTAATCTACAATAGTTACTGAAACTATTGAGTAATGTTTGTAGTCCCCCAGGGGTCTGGGATAATAGGATTGTATCATCTGCAAACATTAAAGCACATGTATGGGCCCCTCCCAATTTGCGTATACTTTTGTAGATACTGGACTAGGTCGTTCACGTATAGTAAAAACAGGGTGGGGGCCAAGACACAACCCTGTCTCACCTCCCTCCTGACAGGGATAGCTTCTGTAAGTTCCCCCCTGGGCCCCAGCGCACTTTAGCGAAATTATCTTGATAGAGCCTGACTACCTTTAGCAGGATCTCCTCTGGGACTCCTTGTTACCATATTGTTTCCCACAGGCCAGCCCGTGGTATTGAGTTGAACGCTGCTTTCAGGTCTATAAATGCAACGTATAGGTGCCCAGCCTTTAATTTTACATACTTCCAGGCTATACATGACAGTCTAAAGACTTGGTCGATTGTGATTGTCTTTGGTCTAAAACCTGCCTGGTATGGTAAAATGATGTCATTTTCTAAAATCCAGTCATTTAGTTTATTCAGGATTTACCTCGCATAGACCTTTGGGAGGATGTCTATTAAACGTATGGGCCTATAATTGGCCGGATCATCTTTAGTACCCTTCTTATGGATGGGGACGATTTCTGCTCCCTTCCATGATTCTGGGATGGGTGCCCCTAATGCCACTGTAAGAGATTTGCATACGGTATCCAGATTTCTGAGGCATGTCTCAGAACGTCCCCATGTATTTTATCTGGGCCTGGAGCCTTTCCTAGTCTGATAGGTTCTATGGCTAGTCTAGTGTCCTCATTACTAAACAGAAGAATCGGATTGGATGGTTTGTCAGAAAAACCCTCGAGGGCTGCAATAAGGTTTGAACCAGGCTCAGAGGCCCTTGAGTAAAGGTCGAAGAAATGTCTGAACCATGTGCGTGGATCTAGAAAATGTTCTGTATCTGTCCTATCCCTTTTATGGCCATGTGCAATTATTCTCCAGAATGAGGACTGGTCTTTTAGTTTAGCAACAATTATAAGGTCATCCCAGGTGGCATCTTCCCAGCTCCTTAACGCTGCCTTTTGTGCCTTTTTATATTCTAGCCTTAATTGCTTAATTTGTGCCATGTTTTGGGATTTGAGGGCCACTAATAATCTTTCGTTTGGCTAAAGATCAATCTTTGTTATACCAGGGGGTATTAGGATGATTCCTAGGTACTTGCTTTAGGTCTGTTTTTTGAGGTTTTGTTAGAAAGGTCTTAATGCTCTCGGCCAGAAGATGGTGAATTTGTGTTATAGGTATCAAATCCTGTCGAACATCGCCATAAGGGGTGAGAGCGTCATAGAACACATTGTAGATACAAGTAAGAGGCTCAGTTTGATCGAGAACGGTAGACCATTTGACTGATCTGTGGTTGTTACTCACCGACAATTTTGGGTGACTATTCCCATTTATGGTGGTGTGAGTGGCAATCAGCCTGTCAGGTTTAAACATAATGGAAAATGATCACTTCCTTCTCTATTGTCCACCTTGAAATCGTTAATGTATCCCCAGTGTGCTGTACTCATCAGGATGTAATCTATTCTAGATTTGGTTGTGCCCCTATTAAAGGTGTTAGAACATTGGCTGTCAGAAGGCAGCCGACCTTTGCAAGCCCTCAGCTCTCGTTCTGTGGTGAAGTGGACTTGTTGCATGGCTGCTGTGGAGCACAACACCGAGGAGTTTATATTTATTGTGGAAATCCCTCTGACCAAAACCTCATACTCAAAAATTGTTCCTATCCCTAATATAGGTTCATAACAGCAATTAAAATTTCCCCCCACGAGGACGACTCCCTCTGGATCTATGGGTTCAAGGGTTTCATCTAACATATGTATTTTTGATAATTCTTTCAAGAGCAATCTCGGTCTCATATAGATGTTAAAAACATATAAATGGGTCTTGTTTGTGGACTTCAGTATTAAACCTAGTATGTCTGAAGAGCTAATGCTCAGCACTTCTATGGTTATGTTCATGTTAGTTTTTACCCATATAGCCAGCCCACCTGATGGGGTCCACTTCTTTGAGGGTAAAAGATCTATACTAAAGGTCCTATACCCTAATTTATAGGGAGATTCTGTTAACCAGGTTTCTTGGAATAGGCAGAGGTCGAAGTTCGCTATATAGTCCTGCCATCTGGGGTCTAAGAGTTTTTGCTTTAGCCCGGCTACATTCCAGGAGATCATCCTAATGTTTTCTGGGGGTATGTCGAGGGCTTGTTCAAGAGACATATTTTCGTTGGGCACAGTGCCCGATGATGTTTAACTATGTCTCTGTGTATCATGTAGTATTGATTGGCCAGCCGTTATAGAAGTACAGTCCATATCAAGGTTGATTGATATTGAATCAATCCTTCTTTTGGTGTTATCCTCCCTCGATAGTCAATCTACTAGGTCCAAGTTATCAGGTTCCAGGGGAACTAGTAAAGGATTATCATTTTTCTCAGATTCAATTTTGTTTAGCTTGAATCTAATTCTAGATTCAACCAGGGAGTGTGTACGTAAATCCCAGGCTATCATGCTATCTGCAATGAATTGGGGCTGAAAAGTTAGTTTTATGTCGTCCAAGTACCCAGTTTCAGACTGGAGTCGTTCAGCTTTGGTTATGTCTGATCTTATGACAGATAAACAATGGCGCCTGTATCTGATCCAATGTGCTACTTTATTCTTTAGAGAATCCTCATCTTCTCTATCGCCCTGTTTTAGTTTGGGAACATTTATCATGAATACATTGTAAACACCTTTTGTGTATTGATTGGGATACATGGCTTGTTGTTGGACAAGGAGAGGCTTGTTGTTCCTGCATGCCTGTAGTTTTCGTCGAGCCCTCTTGATCGGTCATGTGGTTTGGCCATCTGTCTTTAATTGAGATGGTATTAGGGACATTTAGAGTGTGGATAATTTGATGTGCTTTGTGTATTGCTTCCTCCCTAGTTATAACAGGCTTTCCTACCCTCCATTGCCTACCAGGTGTGCTAGGTCTTGCGCATCGATGTTAATTGCAAGCCCTGATGTTGCTGATGGGTGGTTGGAATCAGTCGGGTAGTCAGCGCTCCCTATACGTGTTCTGAAGAGGTCTGGTTGAACTGATCTAGCGCATTGTGTGGATTACAGGCCTGAGTAGTATTTATGTTCGCAAGGGGACATTCCTTATGGCTTCTCACAGTGTCACTTTTGGCACTACTATTATGTGAGATTAAGGGGTCGATTCCGATTCGGGCCGGATATTTCTCCGACCGAGCCGGACCCGGAGAGATTTCCGACCGAATCGGACCCGTGCAGTCCGACCGAACGAGTACGATGCGTCCGTATGTTATCGGACTCGAGACGGTTGGACTCCCATTGAAGTCAATGGGAGCCGGTCGTACAACGCGTACGCGGGCTCCCATTGACTCAATGGGTGCGAGTCGGACAAGTGCGCCCCCTACAGCGGGTACACGGCGAAGCGACTCGCGCCGTACACGCACAGGTAGGGGGGACCCATGGGTCCCCCTTGTGTGCGACTCGCGTGGCTACGCGTACAGGGGGTCCGACACGGACCCCCAAAGTACGGCTCCGACAGCTCTTTCGAGCCGGAGTGCGCGGCTCGGTCGGACTGCTCGCGGCGCGCATCGTACTTACCCGGCCGGGGAACATCTCCATTGCGCGGTGCGAAGTCGAGTCCGAGCGAGTCGGTCGGAGCGGTTCGAGCCGGGAGCGGAGTCGGTCGGAGCGGTCGGGACGCCCGGACGAGTCGGTCGGCGACCCGCATCGTACTCGCTCGGCCGGACCCGCGTACGGTTCGGTCGGGAAACAGGGCTCCGAATCGGATCCGGTAAAGCCGAATCCGATTCGGAGCCCTACCGGCCGAAATCGGAATCGGCCCCTAAGTCTCCAATTAATTTTTTTAGGGCTAGTACCGCTTCTATCAGGTGGGTTAGTTTTTGATGTAACTCTGTAGTGGATTCAGTGCTTTCTAACCTCTGAGTTTGTACTGCCGTGTCCTTACTACTGCATGGGTTAGGCTTGTATTTTTTGGCCAGAGTTCCCAATCCTGGACTTCTTTGGTCTTCTAATGTGATTAATGGTGCATATCTATTTGAGCAGTTGATTGTTATTATATCACTGTCAGTGTTACCGTCTGTGGTTGAGGTTAAAGTAACAGGCTTAGCTGCGCCAATTTGGGGAGAACTGCCCACCCCACGGTTCGGAGAGGGCGTAGAAAGAGTTGGAACCTGTGACTGTATCTCGTCAGGGGCATGATTGGCAAAAATATTTTGTGCGGGGTTTTTTAGGCCGTTGGTCTTATTCTGTTTATTATAAAAGGTAGTTATCTTTTTTGTGCCTTCACTAGTCGATTTCTTCCCATTGGATAATATCGTTTCTACCTCCTCAATTAGGTCGTCAATCGCGGCTAGGGTGCAGTTATCTGCGGCTGTTTTCTTGTGTTTTACTGTCTTTGGAACTTTACCCTTTCCTGCAACAGACTCAGTGGCCTTTCTTTTGCTCAATGAGTGCTATAGTATGTTCCCTACACCAATCAGCAGTTCAAGCAATACTTAAATTATAAGAAGCGAATTTTAAGTAGTATGACACAATGATCAGTGGGGTTTTTAGTTTCAAAGTCCCAACTCCCCTCACCAGTTCAATAAATGAAAGTTATTGGTCTTAGATGGATTCTAATTCCAAGATAATCACCTACTTGTGAGCGTGGAGACGTTGATCACATGGTGAGGAGAACCAAGGGGGGTGGCCCTGCTCCGCCTCCCGCGCCTGAATGAAGGATGCTGGGAACCGAGTCCCACCCCAGCTGACAGCCGCAAGGAACTGGTGAGATGCACGGGCCTCAGACGGCCCTTCTGTTAATCCCCTCTGTAGATGGCCGTCTCTGCTAGCTCTGCTGCCGTGCTCCTGTTCCCGGATGTTCGCTCCTGTTCCCGCATATTTCTTTTCAGTACTGGCTGGTGCAGTTTGTCTGAGATAGGATAAACATAGTAATCTTTGCGGCTCATGCTCGCTTTCCCAAGATCGCCGGAGCTCTACTTGGACACCAACTTGCTCCCATGTGCTTTCTCCCAGAGGCATGCAGAGTTTAATTGTACTTTTTATGCTTTTTATATCTTCTTGTTTATAAAATATTTCTTTTTATGAGCTTTTATGGTCGTATACCCGACTGAATAAAGGTTTATTGATTGATTGATTGATTGATATATTCTGAATATTTGTACAGGTAATTTACAGGCAATTAAAGTTTGCTGAGTGTCAGAAAAAATGACATCCTACAGCTTTTCCTTTATGCTCCTGGTAAACCCATAAGATTCTCACATAGTTCACTTTACAAAATGTTCTCACTTTGCAGTCAGAGAATGAAAAGTAAACACCAATCTCCATGTTAATTAAGCAGCAATTTTCCAGAAGACATAGCCTGCCATTTGACCTCTGATACAGAAAATGTGACAAAATAAAATTTAAATTAATCTTTATTACTCACCTTCTGAACTCCAGCATGGCTATTTTGGGGGTGCTGCAGCACCTCATGCACCCCTACTTCCAGCGCCTATGATAGAAAGGTAAGTATTCTCCAGCTTTGCCTTTTTAACATTGGCTGGTTCATGTAGCCATTGTTCATTAGCCTCCCAAGTACTCTATGGTCATATAGTTCACTTTGAGGATGGATGTATTCTATCTGAATGTAAATCTGTTGTAGTGCATAGGCAATGCACACCAGTCATACAGGCTTTGGTTGAAGGCCAGAGAGAGGGTGATTGCAGGAACAGTGAGTTTCAAGGACAGCACACAAGTATCAGAGAACTTCCATTGTCCTAAGTGACTGAGTTATTGTTATGCTTAGTGCTTTTAAAATATTTTATGAGTGATTATGACATAAATGCCTAAATTTCAAAGTTAAGATTTCTCACTTAGAAGTTGGCCAAAATGTAATTTTCCATTGCAACCCATTCATCCAAATATTTCTTAGAAATGTTACTGAATAAAATGTTTTTATTTCTGCAGATAAAACGTCTGCAAAAAAGAAGGGTGTATTACACTTGAGAGTCTGCTAACGTGCAATATTTAAATGAGATATTGTGCACCTTATTTATAAAATGATACCCAAAAGCAACTTGAATGTTCAGTGATTTTGTTGCATGTGTGCATACATATCAGCAACTTATATTATTGCAACATAGTGACGTTTTCCTGAGGGGTGTGTGAAATTGCAGTTTTTTTCATGAAATTTGGAAAGTACCCTAAAAGTGTCACAAAATGTGTCTTTAAACCAAATGTGGTCTGCTTTTATTTTGCATGAATTTCTTCATACGATAGTAAAGATAACATGAAAAAGTCTTGCAAGACACTGGCAACAGAGTGATTCGAGTAAAAGAATCTTTCAATGAGACATTTTCTGGGTGAGCAAGTCTCCTGCATGTAAACTTTATGCAAAATTGCATAATGAATAAAGTTTGCGAGTTTCATGTAACATGAAATTTGTGAATTACACCAGAGAAATTGCAGCTTCACCCAGGTCTACTTTTTGCCTGCGAAATTCTC
The DNA here is from genome assembly GCA_963921515.1 of Calotriton arnoldi. Taxonomy (NCBI): domain Eukaryota; kingdom Metazoa; phylum Chordata; class Amphibia; order Caudata; family Salamandridae; genus Calotriton; species Calotriton arnoldi. Next base: position 269,003 of record CAWUFW010006689.1, on the reverse strand, counting down.
ATTATTTTGCATTTATCTCTCAGATTGTAGTTTTCTGGCAGGTGCAGTCACTTTATTCTAGTCATGCAGCCCGGAGCAATGATCAGGCATAGCTCCAACTTAAAAGTGGAGGGTTGAAAAAATGGAGAGGGACCAGTGTGTATATTCATAGACAGCACAAAATTATAGAAAACTGTTCTGTGGAAAAAATGTACACGATTGTTATGTTATGTTAACGGCGATTTGTAGAGCGCATAATCACCGGCAGGTCTCTTAGCGCTTCAAGAGAGTGGCCAAATCCCACCAACAGTCACAAGTACAACACTCGGAGGGGCTTTATGCTATGTCCAGAGCCTCCCTAAACAGAAGAGTCTTGAGTCGTTTCCTGAAAGGGAGGAGTGTGGGTTCCTTACGTAGGTTCTCCGGTAGCCGATTCCAAAGTTGAGGAATCAAAACAGAAAAGGCTCTACCGCCTTTAGATGTACTTTTAAACCCCGGACAGGCCAGAAGGCCTGCCTCGGATGACCGGAGTGTACGTCCAGGCACATAGTTCCCTAGGCGCTCCTTGATATATACTGGGGTCTGGCCGTGAATGGCTTTATGGGCGATGCAGAGGCCTTTGAACCTTACTCTCTGTTTAATGGGGAGCCAGTGCAGCTGCTGCAGTAGGGGGGTAGCGTGTGCCCGTCTTGGGAGCCTTAAGATCAGCCTAGCTGCATCGTTCATGGTCACTTGTAGTTTACTGATCAGTTTCTCAGGGAGATCGATGTATAAGGCATTGCCGTAGTCCAGCCTTGACACAATCATTGCTGACACGACCATCTATAGTGTGGCAAATGAGAGGGGAGGGGCTAGTTTCCGCAGTTGTCTCAGTAGGCCCACACAGGTTCCGACCACGGTGGAAACTAGGTTTGTCATGGAGAGATTGGCATCAATTTTGATGCCTAAGCTTTTTACAACCGGGACTGGCGTAGGGGTGGTACCAAGCTCTTGTTTGCCAGAAAAGGTCATTCCAGGGGTTGTTTTTGGTGGGGATGGCGAGGACCTCGGTTTTATCGGGATTCATTTTCAGCGAATTAGCTGTCATCCAGTTGACCGTGTATCTAAGTATGTTTTGCACACGTGCGTGGGCCTGGGAAGAATTATCGATCTGAAGGATTAATTGTGTGTCGTCCACATAGTTAAACACTTGGCAGTCCATGCGGACCAACACGGCCACAAGTGGCTGGAGGTAGATGTTGAAAAGGAGAGGGGACAGCGCTGAGCCTTGGGGGACACCACAGGTAAGTGGGCCGATATTAGACACCTGCTCGCCCAGTTGGACCCTTTGGGACCGAACTGACAGGAAGGACGCAATCCATTGGTGTGCCAGCCCATGGATACCCAAATCGGAGATCCGGGCCAAAAGTTGTGTGTGATTGACCGTATCGAACGCCGCTGACAGGTCTAATAGAATCAGGGCGCTCGGCTTCCTGTTGTCGGCCATAAATCTGATTTCGTCCAGTACTGACAGCATCACCAATTCTGTGCTATGGTGAGCCCTGAAGCCAGCCTGCCGTACCTGGAGTAGCTGTTGTTCCTCAATGAACAGCAAGAGTGTTTTGAGAACATGTTGTTCCACTACTTTCGCCAGGAAGGGGAGCTGGGAGATGGGCCTATAGTTCTTAAGATTGGCTGCATCTGCCCCAGGTTTTTTTAATGGGGGATGACCCTGGCTTCCTTCAGGCTAGCGGGCACACAATCTGTCTCCAAAGAACGATTAAGTAGGTCAAGGATCTCCCTCTCTACTCCAGGAAGGGCCATTCGAAATACCCTTGGTGGACAGGGGTCGGCAGATGAGCCTGACTTGACACGGTTCATCAGGAGGGACAGGGAAGCTTGGTCCTGACTTGGGAGGGAGGTGAATTGCTTACCGGGGCCGCAGGGGGCTAAATCCCGTTCCAGGGGGCACTGGTTAGTTGGTGTATTGTAAATATCCGTTAAAATGTCCCTGACTTTGTGGAGGAAGAAGGCCTGAAACTTATTACAGTCTGCCGGACTGGGAGTGGATTTCTGCTCTTGTTTCTGGGTAAGTTCTTTCAGAATTCTGAAAGTTTCTTTCTGTTTATTTGCGGCGTCCGTAATTCTCACCTCATATTATTCAGCCTTCCTGGTCATGATGGCTTTGTAAATGTTTCTATGCATGTGAGATAGTGAGGCAGTGGATTCAGCTAAAAAAAAGGGTGACTTGTGGGTGGTCAGTAAAGTTTTTTAGTTAAATGTTTTTATTTATGCAGCAAAGTGCAACCCACAGCAAGAGCTATGTAATAAAATGTATGTACAATCAAATAAGCATCCAATCAATGATCCTATCAAGATGAGAGAGATTTATTCAAAAAGAGCACAGGTAAGACGGAATGAAAAGAAAAGAGGGAGAAAGAAAAAGTTATATAAATCTTATGACCGTGAGTATCGATATCATGTTAACAAAGATAATATGCAAAAATAATATTTGTAGCAAATGTAACCTGAACAGTGTAAAACAGCAAAATTCAATAAATCGAAGATAGATAGATATGTAGAATCCGAGGAATATTATGAACACAACGTAATCACTATATGAGGTAATTACTAACAGGGATCCATAGTCTGCCACATTTAATTGCTATTGAAGTTATATGAAGATGATATTTGTCTAATCTATGATTGTGACAGATTAAATTCTACCACTATTGAACTGATATATTATCCTTTGTTTTGAAGTTGGATGGAATCATCTGTATAGCGATATCAATCAGCAAGTTGACCAATTTTCCAACAAGGTGATCAGGAGACCATACATCATGTAGTCCTCCCAAAAATATCTTTTGTGGTCAAAAGGTCAAGAAAAGTTTTGTAATATCATTAATTTTGGACCATACAGACTTCCATAAATCTATTGCTTTAGGACAATTAAAAAAAATGTGCATATAAGAACCATTTAAACAGTTACATTGCCAACATGTCGGTTGAACCCAAGTGTAAATTTAGATATTTTATCAGGTGTGTAGTACAATCTGTTATAAAAGAAAACTAAAGTTTGTGTTAAAGAGGTCTAACATGCAGTGGAATGTAGTTTCAGCCAAATCTTACCCATAAATCAATAGACCAATTGTAATCTAAATCTAATTCCCACAAAAATTCTACGTTGGATTTAGTTCTGATAAAATGTGAAGAACCCAGCAGTTTATATATGATGGATGCTTTACTATGAATCGTGTGACCTATTGAAATATTTCTGTAATTACCGAGGTCCAATGAAGATTGGGAAAAATTAGCAAGCATTGAGTTTATTTTACTATGTAATAAATTTAATTTGTTGGAGTGCGAACTGGGTAAGTTAAATTTAGAGGATATATCAAAAAAGAAGAGTAAGTTATCACTATGCAGTAATTGTGAGACATTCATTATTCCTTTATCTATCCAGTATTTCCAGTATGGTACCCGGCCTTTATATGTAAGGTTTTTATTTTGCCAAGTAGGACTAGAAACAAATTGACAAGAGGTCGGATTATTATGAACCATATAAGGTTTCAGCAAGTTACAAGTGTGTGACAATGTAGATAGCAACCAAGTCCTGGGGGGTGAAGACATATATAATATAAGTGATGTGTCATATATTTATCATTATATGTCATTTGAAAGTCACCCTAAATTGTGCACTTGTTCATTTGCTTAGCCCATTTGTTGTTATTCATTTGCAATAGGTAAGGCATTTATTTTTATTATTGTGCAACAATTTGCATTATATTTATTATCTGTTTTGGTAGAATAATTCAAGTTCATATATTCATGTATTCATTTAAATAGATAGTGCCTAGGAAAAGGCGTAATAGGTTTAGGCTTAAACATGAGTTTGCAAGAGAATTCTCACGTTATTCTTCTCACCTTATATTATGATCAAAAGGTTTAATTCTCTCAAAGTAAACAGTCTTGAGAGAATATAAAAGCTTCAAAGCCCTTTCAGTGAGAGGGGGAGTGACTTCAAAGACATTACTGACAGTAGAGCAGTATGGCTTTAGGCTGAGCCACAACAAGGTCATCTGTGCTGTTTGTCTTATAACATCTTTCATGCAGACACATAATTTGCCTTGCCTTGCAGGCAGGCCCACTGGAAAAACATATTGCAATACTGAACCCTCATCATAGCAAAACCTTTGAAGATAAGACATGTAGGTGTGCTTAACTATTTCACAGTGGAATATGTTGTCTACTTTCATAATATTTACATTCTGTGTCTTTGTGCTGGGTACAACGTTATTGATTTCTGCATTTATACTCTTTCATTTAGTCTGCACTATGATTGCCTTGAAATAAAGCCTTTAAAAATACGTGCAATCCTGGCCTCGAGCTCCAAGATTAACGATTAAAAGTCAGAGATACTGAACTTGACATTGGGAGCTGAGGAAGTAACTGGATTGACCACTTTCTTTCCATTTGGGTGGGCCAAGATTTCCATTAAGTACGTGGTAGTGAGTAGCGGCTGGTGTCAGTGCTGAGTGGTGGGTGGTGGGCGAGGGGGGACGAACGACAAGAAAAAATGAATAAAAAATACCTTATCTGCTGCATCGCCACATCGCCGCTCTTCTGCTCCATCGCCACATCGCCGCTCTTCTGCTCCTCAACAGTACAGGCTCCCAGAATCCCCTGCACCTAATCATGATGCTGCTCTCAGCAACATGAGGGCAGTGGCCTGAGCTCCCTCGATTAGCACTCCCAGAGTGAATGGGAGCCTGTGCCTGGTGTCTCCAACCCGGCAACGCAACTCGGGATGGAGACAGCTTCAGTGTGCATGTCAGTTTGGCTGTCCTGAGATGGCCAGCCGTACCCACATGTGCACTGACAACAGGGCCCACAACTCCCCCTCTGTGACTGCCCCCATGATGGCTCCACTCCAAAGACTCGCCTGGGAGAGAAAAATAAAATGATAACAAAACCTGCTTGATTATCATTTTAATTTTCAATTTTTGTTGCCGCTGGCGGGAAGCGACACTCCTCTGCCATAGCAGAGGAGCCGCTGCTGCTGGTAGTTTGACTTATGTGACTATTGGGGAACTCTTTTATGTCAATTACCCCCCTCTGGTAACCTCTATCATGAAAGATTTGAATTCTTGGGGGAACTTGCTGCTTTCCTGGCTGGGTAGGATTAACGCAATAAAAACAAATGTCCTCCCACGCTTTCTTTACCTGTTTAAAGCCCTCGCAGTATGGTTGGGTCCTGCCTACCTGAAAATTGATCCAACTGTGGCTGATGTCCTTCGTATGGGGGGAAAAGGCCCATAGGGCCTCTCAGAGATTATTGATTCAACTAAGAGGATCCAGGGATCTGGCTGTTCCTAGTATTCTACACTATATGCAGCGGATCAATTACAAGTGGTAGTGTAGTGGTCGGTAATGGCATCTGAGAAGAACTGGCAGTTGATGGACAAAGCCATTGTTAGGCGACTCAACTGAGACTTGGTTTGGATGGACAGGTGCCATAGACTCCCAAATGCATACATCAACACCCCTGTTTCACCTACCCTTAAGACATGAGATTTATATATGGGTTCACAGATGCTTGTGTCATATCCCTGTCCTATATTTCCATTCATTAAAGTGCAGCCTTTACACCCACCTGGTAGTGCCAATCATTTCACAAATATAGGGAGGGAGGCTGTAAAATTATCTCTGATATGTACGACAACACAACCCCAAGGACATTTCAGCAATGTAAGACAGCATTTGATCTGCTGATTTTGGAGAGGTCCCTCTAGGCCCAGATACAACATTGAGTGACACGCCCTTTAATCTGTGGCGGAGCCACAATAGCCGAGACACCATTCGAGACCCTACTCCCTAAATTAGTAGGCACCAGAAGGACAGTATCCAGTATCTATAAGATACTATTGGCACATGACATCCCACCAACATGGCACCATAACAATGAATGGGAAAGCATTTTGCGAACGCAGATCACAAATAAACGGTGGGAGAGGCTAGGCAGGGATATACACTCTTCCTTCATCTCTAATCAGGCGGGGGTGTAGCTTGGTCAATTAGATTGGGGGGGGTGAGCTTCAGATTTTCCAACAATCGCACTGGCATATAATTTTAAAGTACAATATAGGACAAGCAGGGTTTCCTGAGAGGGGCCTAAGGGGCAGTGAAAAGGGAGAGAAATGTGGTTTGGTAGGAGTACTAAGTGAGAGAAAACACAGTATTTTGTAAAATAACCAACAATTTTGAGGACTTTCAAAAGGGAGGAGAGAGTGTGTGTGTATTTTTGTCTATGTATGTAAAGATTGCTGCTGACATCTGACAGACACTTCACCATACCCAACTGAAACACCTGTACCCAACTATTTATCAGAAAATGTATTTATTAGGGGGCTGTATCACCCCGAACACCCCCAACAGTAGCTATACCCCTGCAATCAGGGGCCAGAAATACATTAGAAATTAATTACAGTTGGCACTACACCCCCACAGACTACATTGCTTGTTTTACAGTGCCTCTCCTAGATGCTGGAGGGGGTGTGAAGCGCTGGGCGAAGCACTGCACATACGGTGGTCCGTTCTTTTTGGGAGGATGTCTCCAAATTAATACACAGCATCTTAGGAAACTCGATTTCCTTCACACCAGAAGTAATGCTTGTGAGTCCAAAGCCTACAGATTCCATGTGTGGCACAGTGCTTGGGGGCAGCAAAACTGACCATAATTTACAATTGGAAAAAGTCGGATTGTTCATCACTCACTCACTGGTATAATAGACTGTGGACCATACTCGCTGTTGAACGTCTGATACGCAACATGAATGGCACTTACTTACTGTATGAAATTTAGTGGAAACCGCCATACATTAAGTTGAGTGATGGCCCTGCTAGCTCAGCCCTTCCGCCACCTTGGAATGCCATAGGCCTCTTCTGCTGATATGGCTGGGTGACTCCCTCTTTTATTCTCCTTCGCGCTCACGTGTTGCGATGGAGGACAGGGCTCTTACAATCATTCTCTTCCTATCAACTAGGGGGGATATTCTCAAGAACGTGCGATAAACATCGCCAAAATAGGTTAACGCAATTTCTCATATCGCCGTCCATCGCGGGAAAATAACTCTGTGTTAACATCTCATTCTCAACACGGCGGTATCATGCGATAGTTTCCCGATAATGCGTCAAATGTCCGCGATACAACTACCGCAACGGCGATAAAAAAGGAAACCCAAACGTGAAAAAAGTTGCGATGGGCCCAACCGCGATAGAAAAATCGGCGACAAGCAGCGCCAGGCTTGCAATGCCCATGTCAGGCGGGAAAAATCACCAGAAAAGCTGCAAATAAAAAAACATAACAACTGCGAAGCACAATGGAGGTAGCCGGAGCAAGTACAGAGGACAACCCGAACCCCACAAGCCCCACGGAGGACCAGCCTGGGACCTCGGGTCAGGGAAGGGCAAGGAGAAGAAGAAGAGGAAGACAGGGCTCAGTCCGCAGGAAAACAGGATCCTGATTATGGAGGTGGTAGAACACCATCAACAACTGTTCGTCACCACCACTGTGTCATTGGCAACTAAAAATACTATATGGCAGTCCATCCTGGACAAGGTGAATGCAGTCGGAGTGCTGAGGAGGACAATGGAAGAGCTCAAGAGGCGATGGAATGATGTGAAGCGCAAAACCAAGCTGAAACTCGCAAACAACCGGAAAGCAGCAATGCAGACTGGAGGTGGGAGTCCAGCGCCACAGGAGGGGCTGGATGAGATGGAGGAAATGGTGTCCACAGTCATCAGTGGGGAGACGGTGGCAGGAGTCGGGAGACCGGACACTGCTCAACATGACCTGACACAACAGCAACAGGGTGAGTAACCACCAGGGACTGGGGGGCCCGGGGGAGATGGGCACAATGGCACACATGCACAATGAAGTATAGCACAATGCACAACCACAATGACTCTGTATCATGTCCCTGATCTCCTTGCCATACTGCAGCACACATAGAAACTGCAAGTAGTCCCCCGTCCACAATGTGCCCAGAGGGGGCCCTCCCCACACATCACCAATCTCACAACAAACCCATGCACATGTGCTGAACCCAGCAAAGCTGCGGATCTGTGAGCCCCTCTGACAATGCAAGTGACACGGCATGACGATGAGCATGTCTGCAGGCCACTCATCATTACATGTTGCACCCCACGACACCGAGGTGGCTGAGTGTTGTCCACATCCGGAAAGGAGCAGGTCACACACTGACACATCCACGTGCACAAACAACCCCTGACGGCAACAAGACATCTGCGGACAAACCATGCCCAAGAGCCCCAACTCCCACCAAGAGCCCAATTTACCCAAGTATGCAACATCACAGCACTGCATAAGCACAGAAGTCAAAGGCCCACCGCCTGAAAGGGAGAAGGCCAAGCAAAGTCTGAGCTGCAGGGGCGACTCTCCCACAATGCAGCACACACACAAGAATCAGAGCACATCAACATTGACAACAATGTGGTACAAACTGCAACACATTCAGAACAGAACAGAGGACACAAATGCTGCCGCTTGTGTGTAGAAACTGGCCCATCACATTTGGCATAGCAGGAAACTGTGACATGATAATGGACAAGTACAACCCCACATCCCTGATGGTGTACAAATTTCCACTGTCCCGCTTCAAATAGGCAGCTCCTCCTAAACAGTCACAATGTACATTGTCATGCAGTCTGTTTGGAAACTTGGCCAATGCGTGAACATACATGGAACACACTGTTAAACTGCATCTCCCCTTTACATTGCAGAGGGAGAATCAACACCTCCTGCAGAGCAGACCCAACATCTCTTCACTGATGACGAAGAGGACCTCCACACCTTCGACACCGACTCCCTCCAGGAGCTCATGGACACCCTCAGCACGCCACCCCCAGCTGCATCGAGGAGACCCCACCCCCTGCACAGACCACACAGCAGGAAGCACCTACCACCCCGGCTGTCACCCAGGACCCCCACGAACAACACATGGCCTTCTAACGCTGTGTGTTAGAGGTCCAGGAGAAGATGGCTGATCAGGTGCGGGTGGGGTTCGACCTCGTGGCAGCCAAACTAGATGCCATCCATGGGTGTCTACGTCCCATCAGGCACCACTTACAGTCCCTAACGGACACCCACAGTCATCTCCATGGTCTCCAACGAGCCATGGCTGACATCGCTGGAGTCATGACTCGGAGACAAGAACACCTGTCTAGTCAGAGTGGCTCCAGCGATCTCAGTCGGGAGTTGGGACACATGCAAAGGCTCATGGAGGACATGGTGCGGATGGATGCGGAAAGGATGGCTGCCACGGCTGCACATCTGCGACATGTAGCTGGGATCTTCCATGCCCTGCAGATCCTCATCATGGCATTGCTGCCACAAGGCCTGGCGCAGATGAATGCTGCTGCTCCTACACCATCCACATCTCCGCCCCTGATGTGTCAGCGCCCCACAGTGCGGCAGACATTCCACCTCCAGCACCTGATGTGTCACTGCCACACAGTGCGGACGACAATCCACCTCCGGCCCCCGATGTGTCAGTGCCCCACAGTGCTGCAGCCGAAACACCACCACCCACAGGTGAGGCACATCACACATCAGAGGACAATGATGTGGATGAGACTGCCGTTGTGGTAATGAGGAAGCAGTAGCATTCATCTCCGCCATATGGCCTGTTTCAGCTTGGTTCGGCCCTTTGCATCATCACATTCCACTGTCCCCCAATACACTCTGCGGCACTCACCTTGGACCTCGACATGGACTGCCATATTCTGTTTGGTTACCAATGACACAGCAATCAGACAGTGGACTGAACTCTTCCTCTTCCGATGAATCTGTCCTTCCCTAATGGACTCTGGCTGGCCCTCCACGGGGCAACAATGTAAAGTGGGGTTTGCATGGCCCTGTACTGCTCCAGCTGCAACACTCCACTGAATGTGAATAAAACATTCAAATTCACACAGATGTGTCATGTCTATGAAGTATGACAGTATGGATGAATGTAGGGTCACTGATTCCCCCTCACGTCCAATTTGCACATGTCGTGGGGCTTGGGTCATAGGGTGCAACATTGCCGATTGCGGTCCGGGTGGCGCAGACACTACAACGGAGACACACGCATTGGTTAATTACTTGTCCAGGCCAGAACTGAACCACGCCCAGAGCCCCGGGCTCATTGTTCACAACCCTACGCTGGACTGGCATACGCCAGCCCAGCCCACTCCGCTTACGCTTACAGGGGGTGATGACACAGCTACATGTCCCAGGTCTTCCCTGTAGTGATCTGCTGGTCACTGGTCTAGTCATCAGCATGCCACAGCCACTCCCTGAGGGCTGGTTTACACCCACACCACACCCATCCAGCACAGGCCTCACAGGACATGTGACCCTGCCACTAAAAGGGGCCCACCACAGCACATCCCCCACTGCGGAGGTGACATGATGGCATCCGCATCCACGGAACACAATCATAAAGGGTCTGTGACTTGCGTTGCCCTGAGTTGGTGGCACCCGATGGCCTGGGTCCGGCATGGGCCTACTGCCACGTGGCAATGACTTGCGTTGCACTGAGTTGGTGGCACCCGATGGCCTGGGTCCGGCATGGGCCTACCGCCAAGTGGCAATGACTTGCATTGCACTGAGTTAGGCCCACCTGAAGAGCTGAGCGGGTGTGCAGCCTGCGATGATGCGTTGGCCTCGATACGGTGTCCAGCATATCAGGATTCAATTTGATTTGTGAGCCCTGCTGGACCGCAGTGTACGCGCAGGCAGCAGTCAGCACACACATTACTCCGCGTTGCGGTGCCGCAGGGTGCACTGGGGGCCTGTGGCGTGGAATCCAGTGATTGGCTGCGGAGGTTGCACCGGCACGTGGAGGGCCCTCTTGGAGACACGCCAGTGACGGCAGGTGAGCAGTGAGGCCTGCGTGCGCAGGGGCGGGCAGTCATCGCTGGGCAGCAGACCGGTCTGGGGACCAGGGCTGGGGTGCAGCAGGCGCACAGGATCGCGCAGGCACCACCGGTCAAGGCGGCGGCCTCGTGGCTGGGTGGGGGGCACCACCCTTGCAGACACGGCCATGCATGCGCTGACGAGATGTGCGTGGGTTGGCTTGGGACATAGTCACCTCATCTCCAGTGTGAATGCGGCCGTTGATTGTGGTCGGGCATGTGTGTGTAGGCCTATGGTCACAATTTGGCAGACACAGAGACACACGCAGTAGTTACTGTGGTGGCCATCCCAGAACTGGACCACGCCCAGGGCCCCGGGGTATTCATTTGCGACATACGCCGGCCAAGGGCACTCCGCTCAGGCTTACAGGGGGGGACCACATGGCTACATGTCCAAGGGCTTCCACACTGCCTGGGGTAACCTGTTTGTGTCCACTGTCCACTACACTGCAAACACCAGCAGTAGATGTCCACATGGACATGTCCGTGCTCTGCATACTGCAGTCTGTCCAGCACATCTCCGCAACACTTGGCATTGTGTCCTTTCTTGTTGCTGGTCATTTGCCTCCTTCGCACATTCTTGGTTCCCACCTCTCCCCACATTCTGCAATTGTGTGGCAGAGGGGCTCTGCCTTTGTGGATGGTTTGTCTACATGTCTGGCCCCTGTTACCACGGTTACTTGTGTTGTCGTGTCCGGTAGTTGGGCATGTTGGTTGGCATGTTGTATGTGATTATGTTACGTGTGCTCTCCCACAGTTGTGTGTTGTGTGATTGTGGAGTTGAGGTATGTGGTGTGTTCAGTTAGTACTTACCAATGAGCAGTGCATTGCCATAGGTGCCATCCTGGGAGCGCTGGTTGATGATAGACTGTCGGAAGATGTATGTATCATGCACACTGCCTGTGAAGTTGGCAACAACATTGGTGAACTGTCCCGGGTGGTCCACTATTGCCTGCACATTGATGGAATGCGTGTGCTTTCTGTAGCGGTAATTGTGTGCAGGGTCGGCAGGGGGCCCAAGTGGTACATGTGTACAGTCAATTGCCCCCGACACGTGCGGTAAGGCAGCTATGGCGTAATTCCCTTGCATGGTCTCCAGCTGTTCATGCACAGCGTTGGGGAAGTGAAGGTGCAGGGGTATCAGGATGATACAAACCGTGATGTTTACAGGTATGATGAATCCTGCGTAATGAGACCGTAACAGATGTTTGTGTGGTCATAACCTTCCTTTTCTTTCCTGCAGAGGTTACGGGCACACAGACTGCTGTTACAGTGTATTTGGACTGGATTCATCATACCTGTATGCATTCCGGTTTGTCCAAGTGCAATACACTGTACCAGATTACGTTTGTGATTATGAGGACGCTTGACCATTGTCACCATTTCTCCAACAGGTTTCTGACTACTGATTTCGGGATATGGGATGGTATTGTGGAGTTCCCGCAGCATTTGCAGTTTATTGGATCCACACGTTGCCCTGGTGAAGTTCCCCGTTGGGAATGGAACGCGTTGACTGAGCTTTTCGTCTTGTTGTTTATGTATTTGTAATAAAGTTCTGTTTTTCCACTACCGTTGACTACTGGACTTCATGACCTGGGGGGAGGGTCCGGGGGGTGGTTGCGATGGGTGTTGTGGCTTTCTTGGGTCTCCAGGCTGCATGTTCGTTGTCTCCATGGCATCTGTTGGTCTTCAGATGTGGCTCTAGGCTGGGCTCCTTTTCATACTGCAGGTTGTCATCCTGCTTAACACCAGTAGAAGGCAGGTGTTGAATCCCTGCTGCTAACGCGCCTTATCGCCTGTTTTCGGATCGCAGATCTGGCTGGTCGTTGTGAATATCGCGGAGTGGTGTTTTCGTGTGTTTTTGCAACGGAACACCTACTCTGCATATCATTAGTGTTAGTTGTCGCTCTCATCCGTGGCAATGTTTTTTGTGGCAGCTATCGCTGGAAAACTGGCGATATCGGCAGTTTGCACCAGCTTGAGAATAGGGCGATAAATCTATCGCCACTTTTGCGGCACTAAAGTGCCGATAAATCGGCGATAAGTCCTTGAGAATATGCCCCTAGGTTTCTTTCTTTGGGTGGTCACACGGGGGTGTTTCCTCTTGCAGTTGGGGTAGGCAGGAGACAGGGGGGATAATGAGTGGACACAGGCCTACAGTTTATTTGCGGTCTGGCAGGGTTTCGTTTTACATCAATTAGACTATGTGATTATTGTAAGTACCACTTGCACGCTACTTATGTTGGTTTGTCATACTCCATGTTTGCCACTGCTTCTTGTATGTTCGCTTTCCATCTGAAAACTTAAACGAACAGACATATAAAAAAAATATCAGTGGGGATTTCTTGTGCCTGCGCACTTGTGGAGAAATGTTTACAGAACTCGGAACAATAAATCAAATATGTCTGACAGTGCCTGGTAGAAGGCTACATGCCCCAACACACATTGTCTCCAGTTAGTCCAGGGAAATGAGTGGGTCTGTTCCTTCCGCTCAAGCTGGTTAATTGGTCCATAAGAGCACTTGCCAAAGAGTCAAAAAGGATTTACGAGTCATTTGATATAATACGTGTAAACCATAACAGATTGTATTTAGCCCAAAATATGCATACTTGTTCTAATTGCAGGAAAGAAAGCTTGAGAACCTATCTTTGGACCTGTTAACTGTATCACATTTGAAAATGAAAAGCTCCAAGTGGGATGAAATGCATCCACCTTTAGCAAAGCGTCTGTTTTTACATTTAGATTGAGAGTTCTTCTTTTTGTCCCACTTTACTTGCTGACATTGGTGAATCAGATATCCACTTGCTTTTTTTAACCTCTTTAATTCCCAGTCGTGGAAGAAGTTGATAGATCAACTAATAAGAATCTTGCGCATGACAAAATATGTGTCACATTTAGTTGCCTAACAGGCAACTCAACCGCTGGTTTCATTTGAGAACTCCAGGAAACTTTCATTATGCACGTTTAGCAATTTGTTTTATACTTATACCTGCTCCATTTGTGCTTAGTCAGTGCATTATGATGCTGTGTATGTTATGGATCTTATGGTAATGCACAATCTGCCAGTGGTGGCTGGCATGGATCGGGGGTGGCAGGGCTGGTGTGGCAAAATGTTTTTACACTTACCTCTTCACGGCCGCCATCTCTCCTCCTTCGTCGCTTCTCTTCCTGATGAGTTCCAGAAGCACACAGGCTCCCCTAAGCCAATCACCACCCTGCTGTCAGGTCTGAGCGTAATGGTTCGGCGCTCGGACATGGACTGGGAGTCTGTGCATGTTCTCCACCCAGGCTGTGCAATACAGCCTGGTGGAGAACATGCTAAGTGTGCATGACTGTTTGGCCGGCCCAAGACGGCCAGCCACACTGTTGTGCGCACTTAGGGGCATATTCACAAGGACTTATCGCCACCTTAACGTATCAAAAGTGGAGATAGATTTAACGCCCCATTCACAAGCGGGTGCAAACTGCAGACATCGCCAGTATTCCCGCGATTACTGCCGCAAATTTTATCCCCACGGGTGACACCACCAACTAACCCTAATGAGATGCAGAGTAGGCGTTCCCGTGCAAAAACACACGAAAACACCACTACACCACTTTCACAACGAACTGCCAGGTCTGCGATGCAAACCAAAACCACGCGATAAGCCGCGGTGGCAGCAGCTATTTAACACCTGCCTCTTGCTGGTGTTAAGCAGGACGACTACCTGCAGTTGGCAACGGAGCCCCGCACACAGCCACAGCCGAAGAACAACTGACGCCATGGAGCTACTCATCATGCAGCTTGGAGCCCCAACAGGGCCACAACACCCACCGCCACCACCCCCAGGACCGCCACCACCCCCAGGACCAGGACCCGGACCGGCACCCCCCCGGACCACCACAGAGGCAGCGCAGAGTAAGACAGCGGACCTACCAAAAACACACCAGTCTCACAGACCTAACGCCCGAGGAAGTCATTGCCCACTACAGGCTCAAAAGGTCAACCATCCTCTGCATCATGACCCACATCGGCCACAGGCTGACGGTCCCAACACAGCGGACAACCAACATCCCTCCGCAGACAAAGCTGCTGGCTGTGCTGCACACGTTGGCCTCTGGTACCTTCCAACCAACAACAGCCAGAGTTGGAGGAGTCTCACAGCCAGCCCTATCAAAGTTCCTCACACCTGTCCTGGATGCCATCATCAGCTTCATACCCCAGTACCTTCACTTCCCCCACACTGCGCAGTAACAGCTGGAGACCAAGCAAGGCTTCTACGCCATTGCTAGATTCCCACACGTGTTGGGGGCCATTGACTGCACACATGTCCCACTTGTGCCCACTGCGGACACTGCACACATCTACCGCAACAGAAAGCACATGCATTCCATCAATGTGCAGGCAATAGTGGACCACCGGGGAATGTTCACCAATGTCGTCGCAAAATACCCAGGCAGTGTGCACGATTCCTACATCTTCCGACAGTCCATCATCAACCAGCGCTTCCAGGATGGCATCTATGGAACTTGACTGCTCATTGGTAAGTACCAAATCAACACACCACACACCTCAAAGCCACCATCACACAACGCACAACTGTGGGAATGCACACGTGACCAAACCACATACAACATGTCAATCAACATGCCCACCTACCAGACACGACAACACAACTCCATTGGGATCCTGGGCTTCCCATGTACACAAGCCAGCTATATCATGGCACCACAGCCACACAACAGCTGAACGTGTGGAGATGCGGAAAGCAGGCATGTGCGAAGGATGCAAGTGACCCATGAATGGGAATGTACACAACAACAAGTGTGGCGTGAATGTGCTGGACAGACCTGGGTATGCAAACCACAGATATGTCCATGCAGACATTAACTGCTGGTGTCTGGGGAGTACTGAACAGTGGACGCAACCATGTCACCCCAGGCTGTGGGTTAGATCGTGGAAATGTCACTCGCTGCGTCCCCCCCTATGTGCGTGAGCGTAGTGGGTTGGCCCGGCTTACGCCAGGCCTGCGCAGGGGTGTGGATGAAAACACCGTAGCGCTGAGCGTTGTGCTCTCCCAGAATGGCCAACGTCACTGCTAGGGTGGCGCCTCTCAGCCTGCCATGAGGCCGACGCCGTGAGCAGCGGGGCCTGCGAGCCTGTGCACCTGCTGCACCCCAGGCCGCTGATACCCAGACCCGGCTTGCCTGCCCCAGCGCTCCAAGGCCGCACTGCTCACCTTCTGACACCGTCGTGTGTCAAAGAGGGCCCACCACGTGCCGGTGCTAGCTCCAAGACCCATGCCCGCGAGCTTGGCAGCCTCCTCAGACCATCGCTGTCCTCCGTGACACAGGCCCCCAGGAGTCCTCATTCGTTGACATACCCCACCGCTGCAGCCGGCCCACACTGCAGTCCAGTACGTCCCACATCTAGAACTGAGTCTTCATCAATCAATGGCAGAGTTCATGCCAGTGAACGCAGGGAGAGGAGTGAGAGACAGATGCATTTCAGTCCGGTGGAAACACGGATCACCGTTACTGAGGAGGTCAACTACTCGCAAGGACTGACCTGGTGCCACTAACCCTGTGCGCCGTGAGTCACCGTCAGCCTCCGGCAGAACATTGTTGGTGTCTGAGCCTGTGGCCTGGGGGTTGTCATCAGCAACTGGCAGGTACAGACTTGGTGTTTGGCATGAGTCTGTGGCATTCATATCCGCCATGTTGCCGGACACAGCTGGTATGTGCCCTCTGCCTCATGCCCTGGGGGTACACCCCCCACTCTCCCCCAAGACACTCCGCGAAACCACCTTTGATACATACGAGACCCTGCTCTGCCCTTATGACCCTACCTCAGTCTCCGGCAAGTCAGCGTCCCGTGGCGGTAGGCCCGTGTCGGCCGCTGTGCATCCGGGGCCACTAACTCTGTGCAACTCAAGTCATGCTCCCTTGCTGTTCGAACATTGCATTCCTGAGTGTCTGATGACTGCTGAAGTTGTTGCCAGCACCAGCTACTTCCTGAGGGCTGGCTTACACACACCCCACACACAGCCAGCACAGGCGTCACTGGACTAGTGGGCCTGCCAACACATCATGCCGAACCAAGTATTGACTCTTATCTCTCTGCACTGTCACAGGTGATCAAGGATATGCACTCTGCCCTTGGATGATGACACCCCTCCGAGACCCGAACACACCCGCCCAGAGGCAGTACAATGCGGCCCACATACGCACCAGGGGCATCGTGGAACACACATTTGGCGTGTTGAAGTCACGTTTCAGGTGCCTGGACGTCACAGGTGGAAGGCTCCTGTACAGCCCAGACATCGTGTGCAAGATGATCATTGCATGTTGTGTGTTGCACAACATCTGTGTTCACACCAAAGCCCCATGGATCCAAGTTCCAGAAGTACCGGACAATGATGAGGACGATGGGGCAGGTGGCCCACATGCCGCTGCAGCTGCGGCAGGAATAGCCCGTAGGAACACCCTCATTGCCAATTTCTTCTCATGAGCACGTCACATTGTGGCCGTCCTTGGCAATCATGGGACTGTACTAAATGTCCACAAGCACGGCATGTGTGAATAATAAATATTTGCAGGTTACAGGTTGTACTTGTACATTGTCATGTCACAGTTTCCTGCTGTATCAGATGTGATTGGCCATGTTGTGCACATATGCGGCACCAGTTGTGTCCTGTGTTCTGTTGTGGAGGTGTTGCTGTTTGTACCAGGATGTTGTCAATGTCGAGGTGCACTTATTCTTATGTGCATATGCTGCACGGTGGGTGAGTCGCTCCTGCGGCTCTGATTTGGCTGCCACTTATCCCTTTCATGCAGTGTGCCTTTCAGTTCTGTGCTTCCACAGTGCTGAGATGTTGCAGACTTGTGTAACTTGTGCTCTTTGTCGAGTTGTGACTCTTGGGCATGGTTTGTCTGCAGATGTGTCGGTGACATCAGGGGTTGTTTGTACAGGTGGTTGTGTCAGAGTGTGACCTGCTCCTTTCCGGTTGTGGTCCGCACTCAGCCACCTCAGTGTCGTGCCGTGTACATTGTCATGATGATTGGACTGCAGCCATGCTACTCGTCATGTGGTGTCTCTTGCATTGTCAGTGTGGCTGACGTATATGCATGTTTGCTGTGTTTCGCACGTGTGCATGTGTTGGTTGTGTGATTGTTGATGTGTTGGGTGGGTGCCCTTTGGGCACATGGTGTACGATGGGACTACTTGGTGTTTGTGTGTCTGCTGAAGTGTTCCCGTGGGTTCAGGGACATGATCCTGAGTCATTGTGGGTGTGCAGTGTGCTCTGCTTAATTGTGCATGTGTGCCATTGTGCCCATTTCCCCCCGTCCCCCCACTCCCTGGTCGGTACGCACCCTGTTGATGTAGTGTCGGGTCATGTTGGGCAGTGTCCGGATCCCCAACTCCTGTCACCGTCTCCCGACTAATGACTATGGCCACCATCTTCTCCATGTCATTCAGCTCCTGCTGTTCTGCTGGCCCCCCTCCTCCGCAGTGCGTTGCTGCTTTCGTGTTGGCAGCGAGTTTCTGCTTGGTTTTGCCATTCACATCAATCCAGCGCCTCTTGTCCTCTTCCATTATCCTCCTCGGCGCTGCGACGGCATTCACATGGTCCGAGATGGTGTGCCATCTTTGCCTCTTTGTTGCCAATGACACGTTGGAGGTGACGTACAGTTGGTGGTGGTGTTCTATCTCATCCGTGACGATAATCGTGTTTTCCTGCAGACTGTACCCCGTCTTCCTCTTCCTCTTCTCATTGCCCTTCCACGAGCCCTGGATTCCTGGGTGTTCCTCCGTGGGGATTGTGGGGTTCATGTTGTCCTCTGCAGTCGGTCAGGGTGCATCCGTGGTACTCCACAGTTCATTTCCTTTATAGTGGCATTTTCCGTATGCTGTTCTTGTGCTTTTTCCCGCATTACGCGTGGGTATTGCTGGCCTCTTGCTGGTTATCACTGTTTTCTTATCGCGTTTGGGCCCATCGCGTCTTTTTACGCGTTGGGGTTTGTGTTTTTATCGCCGTCGCGGTGGTTGTATCGCGGACATTGGCCGCGGTTTCGGGAGGCTATCGCATGGTACCGCCGTGTTGTGAATTCCACGTTAACACAGGGTTATTTTCCCGCGATAGACTGCGATGTGTGAAGTTGCGTTAACATTTTTTGGAGATGTTTAGCACACGTTCTTGTGAATATGTCCCTTAGAGTATACCCACCAGTCCTCCCCCAGCTCTTGACAGTAATCTAGTCCTCTGTGAATCATGACTGTAGGAAAATGAAGTGTGTGAGGTTTAAATAATGCACAATTGTTATGGATCACAAAGCTCCAAAGAGGCAGCAGCACCAAACAGGTGAAAGAATTATGAATCAAAGAAATTAATGAGTGTTTTTATGGAAAATATGTGCCTGAATTACCATTATTTGTAGCGTACCCTCGTATGTGTTGTATTTCTGGGAGATGTAGCTCACCACTAGAGAGACCTTTTCGTCTGGTATAATCAGTGCATGAAGATGCTTTTGGGAAATGTGGTTTGCTACCCATGAATGTCTACTGGTTTCTGTGTATTGGTGCGGTTCTCCCAATTTGCCTTCTGAGGGGTAGGGAAGTAGCATGGTGTTTCTGAGCTACAGGGAGCAACCTTCATCAAGAACAGCAAGGCCAAAGAAATATATGGTGACTCATTGTGATGGTGAACATATTATCCACAATCAGCAGCTATGGAGTGCAGACCACATCCTCAGATCATGAGGGAGGAATTAAGTGCCTGATGCCAAACAACAATGCCCACAGACAGCAGAATAAAAGGGACTTGCTAGTTTGTTTAAGAAATGTTTTGGAACACTACCTTTGGTGCTAAAAATTCACTCCAAGAAATCAGACTTTATTTTGGCGGTGCAAAGGAACTTGTGAGAGGCTACAAGCATCTGTTCTTCTGATTGGCCCACCAGGAGATAAACCGGAATATGCAGGTTCTGTGATTTTTTAATGCAAATTGTAATACGTTGTATTCTAATTAGGCCTACATATTTTTAATTTTGGAAAATGACCATTATTCTGAAACTGAAGGACACATGAACACATATCTTCAGTTCCTCCCACTGTAGAGGCCTAATAATGAATGGCTGAGCTCCCCCTTGTTTTGGTGTCCATGACACTGTGATAAATTGATGCTTCTGTGTCCCTTTGCTTTAACTGTAATCATATCATCATAATAAGGCAAATGTTATTACTATTAACAATGGTTATGTTTTTGCATTGCACTTAATATTCAACTTCTGCAATGTCTAACTGTAAATATGAGCTGTTGCCATCCCTCAGTTAAAAAATTTAATGCAACGACTTTGGAAAGATAAATATCTTAATTAGCCAGGATTCAAAATCTTTCCCCCAGATCACAAGAGATGTTAGTGTCACGAGTTTCAGTAAATGAAGTATAATGGTAAATTGCCATGTATCCAAGTATCTTACAATAACTAATCATCTAATGAGTAACTTTGGACCTGATTTAGATCTCAGCGGATGCATTACTCCGTCACAACGGTGACGGATATCCCGTACACCGAAATATAAATCCCATAGGATACAATGGGATTTATATTTCGGCGGATGGGATATCCGTCACCGTTGTGAAGGAGTAACCTGTCTGCCGAGATCTAAATCAGCCCCTTTGTTTATACCAGAAAAGAAATGTTGTCCTCGGATATTTAATGCTTCAGTGAGTCATGCGTCCAAAGTTTTTTTTTAGCAATATCAGCTATAGAAACAAATTATGCAGTAAAAATGGTACAAATAAGAATAAAGGACTTCATCACTATCAGCCACATCTTCATTAAAATGTGCATAGATCTCAGCCTCTTTTCACAAACAATCATATTGTTTTATGCTAATACACTCAGACATTAGAAAACCCAGGCATTTACAGGGTTGTGTAAGGCCTGCGAGCTTCAGTTGCTTAAACAAGATCAGCGAACGACTGCTTGTTTTGCTTAATGGTAATGATGATGCATCTTCAATTATGTAAATCAAAGTATCCCCTTAATTGTAATTATACATATTGTAGGACTTGGCCTTTTTGGCTAAAATTCCCTAAACTTTTTGCTTTCCCCCTAGACCGTTTTCCTGGCATAAAGTTGCCAATTTAGATGCTTTGGGTACTTTGCCACTGCTGATCAGTGTCAAAGTACAAGTGTTTCCTGTGTAAAGTGTAATGGTAATTGGTTGGCCATGATTGGTATGTTTGCCTTACTAGTAAAGTCCCTAGTGATGTGCACTGTGTGTGCCAGGGCTAGTAATGCAAAGGTGCGCGGAGAAGGGAACTCAGGCCTGCAGTGTAGGGCCTGCGCGCAGTTTGCTAAGTTAGCATGTTGTCCTGACAAGTGCAACCACTTGTCAGGCCTTACTTTCCCTTTTGCGTACACAGTGGGCACCCCTGTGGTAGGTCCCGGGTAACCCCTGGGCAGGGTGCAGTGTAAGTAAAAGGCAGGACATATACTGAGGTGTGTGTTATGTCCTGACAGTGAAAAACACTCCATTCCGTTTTTCACTGGTGAAAGGCCATCCTGCCCATAGGACAGCATGGGGGAGGCTGGGTATTGTGTTTGTTAGCC
This sequence comes from Calotriton arnoldi, assembly GCA_963921515.1. Lineage (NCBI taxonomy): Eukaryota > Metazoa > Chordata > Amphibia > Caudata > Salamandridae > Calotriton > Calotriton arnoldi. The sequence continues at coordinate 247,463 of CAWUFW010006689.1, read as the reverse complement.
TAGTTTCCCATAAGTTTAAAATGGAGAGGTGACATTTAGTATGTATGATCTCACAGTGTCATAACACATCTTTCTATGAAAGTGGTTTTGTCACTGTGTGTTCAGAAACCACTCTTTTAGAAAGTGGCTGAGTTTTGTGCTTTAAGCATTTCTGTGTGTCTCTGCTGAATGTGGATTGACTGTCTGAATCTGAGAGGGGAAGAGGAGCTGGGGGAGGTCTTGACCCAGGGAGGGGTTGAGATGGCACAGGCTGACCTGCATCTGGAGAGTAGGCAGAGGAGAAGCCCCGGGAGGTGAAGAGGCCTGGGTTGCGGCTATAAAACAATTGACCCATCTCCGGCTGAGTGATTAAGGATCCAGACCCCCAGTATCAAAGGGAGAAAGGTGACACTGGAAGGGAGACACCCAGAACTGATTTAGGCAGGGGTCAGGGACCCCTGAGCACAACGAACTTCAAAGACATTTAGGGGTATAACTATGAGAGCTGAGACCCCTGAACGTTGGAATAGAAATGAATTGAGACTAAAAAGGCTTGGACCCATTTTGTGGTCAAGAGGAACCTCTGCTAAGGAAGGAACAACTGAAGAGACTGCTGGGAAGGACCGACCCTTGCTTCGTGATCTGGGGCTGGTCTGCAGTTTGCTGTTTTAACCAAGGAAGAGGCTGTTGGGACTGTGCTTTGTGCGCTGGGTCCCCCTGCTTGAAGAAGACTGTGCTTTGTGCTGTGTCTTGTTACCCCAAGGGCCCGAGGTGAGCTGGCTCCCTGTTTGGAAACACAGGAACATAAAAATTTCCAGAGAAGTTTCAAGCGACTCGGTGGGCGCGTGTTGTGGCAGCTTGAGACCCTCGGAAGGTGTGCCCTGTGATCTTGGACACACGGAGGAGAAGTGAGACTCGGACGCGCTGGGTGCATGTCGTGGTGCACAGGAGGCGTTGGTGAAGACCACCTGGTCAACGTGTGCATCGAAGGTGAAGTGAGTCTCGGACGCGCTGGGTGCATGTCGTGGTGCACCACAGGCGTTGGTGAAGAGCGCCTGGTCAGCGTGTGCATCGGAGGTGATGTGAGACTCGGACACGCAGGGTGCGTGTCGTGGTGCACCGCAGGCGCTGGTGAAGAGCGCCTGGTCAGCGGGTGCATCGGAGGAGAAGAAAGTCTCGGACGCGCAGGGTGCGTGTTGTGGTGCACAGGAGGCATTGGTGAGGAGCGCCTGGTCAACGTGTGCATCGGAAGTGGAGTGAGTCTCGGACATGCAGGGTGCGTGTCGGGGTGCACCGGAGGCGCTGGTGAAGAGCGCCTGGTCATCGAGTGCACCGGAAGAGAAATGAGGCTCAGACACGGTGAGCGTGTCGGGGTGCGGCCGAAGGTGTTGGTGAAGAGCGCCTGGATATCGGGGCACCGGAGTTGGAGTAAGTCTCAGTGAAGCAGTGTGCGTGCTTTTGGTGCAACCTGGGACTGCGGAGGTGATCGGCTGATCATCATGTGCACCGGAAGAAAGTGAGTCTCTGCAGCGGTGTGTGCGTGTCTTGGTGCCAACTGAGACCGCAGGAAGGAGTGCCTGGTGAACTTACACTCGGAGTCGACGTGAAGTTCCATCAGCGTTGTGTGTGTGGCTTCGTGCCGGAGGAGACCCGGAGGGTGCTGTGGTGAACGTGCACCCGGAGTAACGTAATCTCAGAGATGTGGGGTACGTGTGCCCTGCGGCCGCCTGAGACCTTCCTAACAGTCGTGGCCCGGACCGGCAGCCCCGGAGGAGCTGAGCTGCCAGGCTGAGCCGCTGAGTCCCCTAGCGAAAGTTCTGCACGGAAGGCCCAGTTCGCTGAAGGAGGAGAGGAGAGTGGGGTCGTGCCCCCATGTAACGTGGATCACTGCCTGGGCGTGGTGCGGGCTCGGAGGGACACTCTCTCGGCCTCTCAGTCCTTCTGGCAATGTGAGCCTTTGCTTCGGCTCAGATTGGGGCCCATACTGACCAAAGGAGTGGCAGTACTGGGGCCAGAGTGAGAAGCTGTACTTTATGTCATCGTTGATACGTGTGGGGGGCAACTGTTATCGAAGAGGTTGACTGTCGTAATACACATTGCCAATATTGCTGCTAACGAACTGCCGGACTGTCTTATGACGCCTGACATTATTTCTGCATAACAAAGTACACTATTGTAGCGCTACGCATTGCATTATTTCTCCATTGCAAACTACAGGATTGTATCGGTCCGCATTGCATTATTTCTTCATTGCAAAGTACATGATTGTAGCTACGCATTGCATTATTCCTTAATTGCAAAGTACATGATTGTAGCGGTGCGCATTGAATTATTTCTTCATTGCAAAGTACGTGATTGGGGTGTGACGCGTTGCATTATTCCTTCATTGCGCAGTACATGATTGTAGAGGTACGCATTGTATTATTTCTCCTTTGCCCAGCACAAGATTTTATCGTTACGCAGTGCACTATTGTTTGTCCATTGCAATGTGTGTGATTCTAGCATTGCGACCAGCATAGCATTTTGAAAGCGGTGGTTGGGATTTGAACCTACCAACCAGCCGGAACAAATATTACCCTTTATTATATGTTGGCTTTTGTATCGTGTGGTCTGATCGTATATCTTTTTATATAAAGTTTATACTCGTTTTATCAAACTTGTGTGGAGTCCATTTGTGGTGTCACCAGTGGGTTGCTGTGAGTGTGGTTGCACATACTGTACACTCGTGCCTTGGAGATAGGCCTGGCTGCTCGTGCCAAGCTACTAAGGGGGTGAGCAGGGCTATCTCAAACGGTGTCCTTACTTGGCCTAACGTTGAGTGAGGAGTCCCGGGTCTCGCATTTGGTGACAGTGGTGCGGGACTGGGACTCCGGCTTCCAACACATATCAAAACATACGTTTATTTGTCTATCTCCGTGTGTGCCACAATCATTTTTATGTGTCTGACCTTAGACCCTAGGTTGGGTGATCTGCCTATCTATCTATCTATCTATCTATCTATCTATCTATCTATCTATCTATCTATCTATATCTATCTTTCTATTTGTCTGTCTGTCCATCTATCTATCTATCTGTCTATCTATCTATCCGATTCAGATTCTTTTTATTTTCAAGTATAAATTCTTACAGAAATATTTCACATTACCCAGTTCATTGACATAATACAAATATCATAAAATCACCAATAAATAGCACTTAATTATATCAATACAGCCAACACACACCATCAACTAAAATGGGTTTAAAATGGTATATAAGGGGGCGTGGCCAAGATGGCGGAGAGCTAGGACGTGCTTTGTCTTCGCTCCTCCGCCCGCCGAACTTTAGCACTCACCAGGGCCCTAACTCGCGGCGAGAGGGGCTCATTCTATGGCGCTGAGACCTGAGGAAGCTGGCACTGTCCCGCGGACGACTCCCGGACCCCCTGCTGCACAGTTCCCCGCTCCAGACGCGCACGGATCCTCAGTGGCCGAGACGCGGCCGGGAGACGGAGCCGGTGCGAGCGAGGCCGTGAGGGCGGGAGCCCTTCGCACCAGATTTCGGGCGGCCTCTGCGCCGCGAAACCAACGGAGGGGCCGGGAGAGCCGACCCCTGCATCCAGCGACGGGAGGCGAGCGGCCGCCAACCTCCGGACGCCATCTTGGGCAGTGCCGAGGCCGGGGCAGAGGCGCAACCGGCAGTGGAGGTCAGTGGTGGGGGACGAGGGCTACCGGGAGGCGGATCGGCCTTCAGCCTGCGGCGGCGATCCTCAGCGGCCCGGCGGTGAGAGGCATCTGCGCCCGCTCCTTGCTGTGGCCTGCCCCTCCCCAGAGCACAGTCGTGCGGCCTAGCGGGCACTGGGCCCGAGCTTCCCCTGGGCTCTGTCCTGGCTGCTGCTCCGCTCGAGTCCCGGCGGAGGCTGCTGCCCGGGGGGCGAGGGGATTGACGTGCCTGCGGAGAGAGGTGAGCAGGGCGGCGGCCTTGTAGCATGTAAATCAGCGGACTGTCCCTCGGCCCTGGCGTGTTCCGGGAGTGTGGGGAGGAAATGAGGAGACCCACCACTGAGCACAGACACCACACTGCGGGGGCTCTGAAATCACTAGCACCTCTGGCGCTGGGCCAAGCATTGCCCGGTGGGGCCGACCCGCGGGGACCGAAGGGGGAGAGGCATTGAGCACCTGCTGCTTCCTGCGGCCTCCCTTCCCCCGGAGCGCACCGGTGATGCCCGGCAGACAATAAACGGTCCCATCTTTGGCGCCCTACCTCGGCCGCTGACCGACTGGGGCATACCTCGTAGCAAATGTATCTGGCGATTGAGAGACTGGTCACGCTGCTGGGGGCTGCGGGTTGAGTGGCGGCCGTGTAGCGACACCGCCGCCTGGCCACTGCAAGACTCGGAGAAGGCCTGGGAAGGCCCGGACTATGCGCAAGGCACGATCTGCGCACTACGACTAGGCCCTGAGGCTAAGGGGCGAAGTTAGCACCTCGACGAGCTGCGTACTGTGCGATCTGACCCAAGATTACGACCGTTGCAGTCACTTACGAGTCGAGACAAGAGTATGTCGTCCGCCCGGGCCCGAAAAGATAAGTCAGCCACCAGGGAGAGGTCACTACGAGATCTTTTTGCCAGGGCGCAGGACGGGGGACCGGTGGACATGGAGAGATGGGAGGAGCCGGCGCCGATGGAATCCACCCCGGGGGAGCCGGTAACGCGGGCATTCCTAGAATCTTTGTTTGCCAGCCTGAGGGACGACCTGCAAACGGTGAAGCGCGATCTCACTGCAGAGATCAAGGACATCCGCAAAGATGTGGACAGCATCGGGGAAAGAGTGGCCACCCTTGAAGACAGGAGTGACGCAAGGGACACCGAGATGTCCGCCATGCAGCAGGAGGTGATCCGCATCCATTAGCAGCAAGTAGATGTGCAATCCCACCTGGAGGACCTGGAGAACCGCTCCCGACATCACAACATCAGAATCCGGGGAGTGAAGGCTTCTGAAGAGGCAGGCGACATCTTTCTCTACGTACGGGAGCTTTTTAACCACATACTGGGCATCCCGCTGGACTCTGCGCTCTGTCTGGACCGAGCACACAGGGTGGGTCCGCCGAGGGCGGCATCAGCGCCACCGGCAGATATTCTGGTCTGCGTCCAGGACTTTACCACAAAAGAAGACATTCTGCGTAAGGCCAGATCGCTCCATCCAATCACTTTTAGAGGCCAATCACCCGTCCTCTATCAAGATCTTGCTGCCATCACGCTTCAGAAGCGCAAAACATTTAGACCTATTACAGAAGCGCTCCGGCTCCGTAACATCTCTTATTCCTGGGGCCACCCGTTTCGCCTCATCTTCCGCCATGAAGGCACGTTGTACCAGCTCCGCTCTGTTACCGAAGCTAGCAAACTGCTGGGGATTCCTATCCCAGAGGACCCTGACGACGGGGGACACTCGGACCGTGGGTCCAACGATGGTCGTCCCAGATGGAGGAAACAGCGCCGTCGTCGCCGAGCGCAGAGACCAGACCCTTTACAGATCAAAAAAGAGCAACAAGCTGCCCTTGACGCTTTACCGACTGCTCTTGCCAAGTCTTCGAATGCCTGACTGAGCCCACCCCATAAGGCGTATCCTTTCTAAGGCCTTCGGCGGGACGGAATGGGGGAAGCTGCTGCTCCCAGAGGCCACACGACAACCCCAAAGACTGACCTGCTGTACATCTCTGGATGTCGGACTATTCTCCATTTTTATGTTTTTTGTTGTTGGCGTTTATTGCGCTTTGTTCTCTTTGTTCTTATGGGGGTCTTTGGTCTGTTTTTCCCTTTCTTTCTGATTTTTCTGTCTTTCACTCTTTAGGGGTCAGGTCCACGAAGTGCTCTTACTCACCTCACCCGGCACAGGTGCCTAGGGCCCCTCCACTGGGTCCCTCACTAAGGCTGATCCAGGGGGTCACATGTCTAGCGATAGGTCCGCCACTTGGTATTAGATGCCACCGCCCTCTGTTCGGGTCCTCACACTTAATGTGAGAGGGCTCAATAATCCCATTAAACGAAGGTCGCTCCTCTCATACCTCGAGAGCTCCAGGGCAGATATTTGCCTCCTACAGGAGACTCACCTACTTCATAAAGACTGCCATAGGCTTAGATCCTATTATAATCAACAAGGGAACCGAAAAGGCAATACGCAAGGGACCTTCGGTATTAGAACTATTTCGAAAGACAATGGTCCCTGAACACTTGTAATATAAATCAAGAAATAAACATATACTAAATAGATTATATGTTCCTTGTCCAGCCGGACAGATATTTAATATTTTTAAATACATTCATAGAAAAAATACATGTATATTTACAAGTGGGACCCAGCCGGCGTCCAACTCAGAAACATAGACAAACAACATAAGAGTAGGAAAGAGTTTTCAGGCAAGAGTGGTGTGTCTGTAAATCATGAGAATAACAAAATTAACAGACTTCAATCACATAGTGATACCATTGCACAATAGAATTTACAGTGTTTACATGCATATGGTATATGGGGTGTCGACGACGTTTCGATCCCTGTGCGAAAATTCATGGGATCATCCTCAGGACTTTAGAATTAAACATGCCTGTACACGAGAAATTCTGACATTAAATCCATGTCTTAATACATTCAAATATCAACAGATAAAAGAGGGAAAGAATGGAAAAGAAAAGAAAAAGAAAAAGAATTACTTGGGGAACGGCAGACCATCAGTGTAACCAATAATAACTAATGGCCGTGCACAATAAATGCTGGTGAAAGAAGAGAAAAACTGAAGCTAATGAGTTAAAATCAGTGACGATCAAGACGTGAGCTAAAAGAAAATGTTGCTACAAGATTTGGCCGTGAAATCGCTAATGTGACTAGATCGGAAAGGTACACTATTTAATTTACCAGGATCAACACATGGTGTTGCGGCACAAGTTCAGCTAGCAAACATATAACCGGAATGGATGTCCTGTGAACAAAAAAGTGCGTATAGTTACTGAATTTCAAGTAATCGCAAGCACGTGGCAGCGGTGAAAATGCTGATGGTTCTTACCAGTAAGTAGAACCGCGGGAGGCGAAAAGCGATCAAGGAAATTAACCGTCCCGGTAGAGTGGTCCGTAAGGTATAATAACCCAAGGGGCACGACAATTTGCCGTCCCGGAGGACCTAGGAGGGAAGCAGGGATGAATTAAGAGAGCCCGAGGGCTACCGGGCAAGGCGGCCGTGCTGTCATGCAGGGGCAGCTAAGTAAACTAAGATTAAAAGACTTACCGAGTGAATTCCAATAAGCGCAGTGCCGGTTGGTGAGTCAGTGCTCGATCTGAAGTGAGCCGGCAGTAACAGTTTACATCAAGAATTGTAGCAGTCACCTGATACGGGTCATGTGATAGTCTAAGAATAATGACCAAGTGCGGGGGAATGATGGCGGCCATCTTAGTCTAGTGTGAGAATACACTAGAAGAATAGAGTAGATTATCAGTTCAGACAGCAGAGTTAGAAACCATTATGTAATGCGACCAAAGAATTTAAAAGATTTAAAAACCAAGCATAGAGAGTGCACATGTTAGAATCAAGGAACCCACATCATAAGGGATTATTCACATAAAACAGAGGCAGTTACATTATAATATAACTACAATTTCAACAGAAGGAGCGTTATATGAATGAAAAACGGACAGAAGCAGTTACATTATGATACATTTATAAAAGTGATGTCCAATCTTCAAGGCGATTTAAACCATTTCGGATACTATTAGTTTTTAGTATCCATTTAAGCTCTTCTTTATTCAGCAATTGAGTAATGTCAGCCCCTCTAGGGGCGGTCGGATTGCAGTAATTATAGTCCATTTGAAGTCATTTTCAGTGTGTCCAGATGCCATGAAATGGTCTACCAGAGGAGCGTTCAGAGTCTTACACCGGATTCTGCTTCGATGTTGGCAAATCCGTAGTCTTGCCTTTTGTGAAGTCTGTCCAACATATATTTTCATACATGGGCAAAATATTGCATAAATTATATTGGCAGTGTTACAGTTTGTAAAATGTCTCCTTTCAAAACATATTTGTTCATATAAAAACTCTTTACCCTCAATAGTGATGTCACAAACACTACATTCACCGCATTTGGCATGGCCAACAAGGGGTGGAAGTGCCCATAAGTCATTTAAAGTACCCTTTTGTTCAGTAGATGGAAGGGCAGCCCGTACCAAATGATCTTTAATATTTTTAGCCTTCTTGAAGGCAAAAATGGGGCGTTCAAGATTCAATACACCCGCATTTAAAACCTTCCAATGTTTCATTACACTTTTGCGTATTGAATGGGACACCGATGAAAAGGTTGTGACACAGACCAGCCGATCTTGTGGTTTCTTGGCTTTGGGTTCGAGCAAAACATCTCGAGGGCAATACCAAGCCCTTTTCATTGACCGTCGGACCAGTTTTCGCGGATACCCTCGGTTACATAACTTCTCGCTTAAAGTTCTTGCCTCATTAAAATAATCAGTCTTGTGATAACAATTCCTTCTTATACGAAGGAATTGAGAGTAAGGCAATGAGTCACGAAGGGCACGTGGGTGGTGACTCTTGTAACTAAGCAGGGTGTTACGCTCGGTGGGTTTTCTGTACAAGCTGGTTATCAATTGCCCTTCCTGGTGTTGGATTTTCAAATCCAGAAAAGGAATGGTGTGCTTGCTATCCGATAAGGTGAATTTAAGTCCACTGCAATTATTATTAAGCCAATGAAGCAATTGCAACAATGATTCGTTAGAATCATTCCAGATCATAAATATGTCATCTATATACCGCTTCCACAGGGCAATGCCACCGTGGAAGGGGTTAGATGAGTTGAGGATGCATCTTGTTTCCAGATCGTCCATATACAGGATAGCCAAGTTCGGAGCAAAAACTGCTCCCATTGAAGTGCCCCTGACTTGGCCATAATATTGGTCATTGAAAAGGAAAAAATTCTTGGTAAGACAGATCTCGAGAAGTTGTAATATAAACAATGTGGGTACAGCATGTGGACGTGGACGTTTGTCCAGAACTCGTTCAATGACCAACATGGAATCGATCTGAGAGATATTGGTGTAAAGTGACTCCACATCCAGTGTACAGAGTGTGCTGGATGTGGGGTCAAATGGGTATTCCTCAATAAGATTAATCATGGCCATGCTGTCACGTATGTAACATTCAGTAGAGGGCACAAATTCTTTAATAAAATAATCAATGTATTGGCCCAGTGGTTCCAGAATGGACCCGCACCCTGAAACAATGGGACGGCCTGGTGGAGTTTCTGCATTCTTGTGAATTTTAGGCAAGGTGTATATCACAGGTGTTCTAGGTGATTTGGTATTCAGGAATAGGTGTTCTTTTTTGCTAAGGAATCCAGCCTCTAAACCTTCATTGGTAATTTGGACGATTAGTTTCTGTATTTCTTTAGTAGGATTACAGGGAGTCTACAATAGTGATCAGTGTTGTTAAGTTGTCTAAGTATTTCATTCTTGTATTTTTCTGTATCCTGAATGACAATACCACCCCCTTGTCAGCAGGTTTAATAACTAAGGTGTTATTCATTTTCAGTGTCGAAAGAGCTTTCTTCTCCTCAAGCGAAATATTGTAGGGTATGAAGGTTCTTTGACTCTCCAAAATGCCACATCATTCAAGACCAATTTCTCAAAGGTGAGGATTTCACCAGGGACCATGCCTACTGCTGGTGAAAAAATGGAAGGTGGTCTGAAAGGAGTATTAGTATTCCTAACCGGTAGGGGGTTTAGAAGAAAGTAGCTGTGTAGTCTTATTTTCCTAAAAAATCTAAGCAGTTCAGTTTGGACATCAAGAAAATTTGGTCGAACAGTGGGTACAAATGAGAGGCCCTTATTAAGTAAGGATTGTTCATATATTGAAAGTTGGTAATCAGTGAGGTTAAAAATTGGGAGTATCGAATCATTAGATGTATTGGCCATGATTGTGGAAGAAACTGCAGCATTAGTTACCATTGGTAATGCTGGCGGCGCGTGAACCGTTCGCCCGGAGGGTTTGGCCATCGTTGTGGCTGTTTCGCTTTCCCTTTCTTCTGGGACTCTGATTGGCCTCTGCCTAAAAAGTGTTCCTATGTGAGGTGCTGGGACCCTCACCTTGGTCAGAATTATCCGATGATTCTGCTGAGGTATCTGAGAATCCTACCAAATTTTTACGCCTATTGAAACGACCCCAAGGTCTCTGATTTTGTGGGGCGTTATAAGATCTATTAGTATAATAGTCTTTAATCAGATAAGGATATGCTCGTTCCTGTGTGAAAGCTTTAATATCCTTCCTCACTTTGTTAGATTTTTATTTTGTTCCAATCTATGGAATTCATCAATCGTCTTTTGAATTTCCTCTAGAAGTTTCTTACCCTCACTAATACCGTTTTTGTCTTTTATTTGTTGTTCTAAGTCCAATATCTCAATGTTTACTTTTTTAAGTTCTTCCGTAGCTATATCAATTCCTAACACCATCCAGTGTCTTGAACAGGTGGTGCTGATATAGCTAAACCCAGTAATGTATTTTGGAATATTGGTAAATACCCCGGAATATTGCGAACTTGTAATCCTACCGGGATTATATTGGCTTTTAAATATTCGGTCAGTAAACGTATCATAAGTTGTAATCTCACTTCTTTCTTTTTACATTTTTCTAATAGTTCACCTAAAGAGGTCTCCTGGACTCCTGGTGTATCAGTAGAATCTGAGAGCAAGGATGGGCCCTCCAAGATTTTTTGAATATAGTCAAGAGAGTACAATGGGGTATGGTCTGACATACCCAAGAAAAGGGGGAGGGAGGGGGTTGGTAGGTGTTTAGAGAGAAGGGGCAGGAGAGACACACTTGAAGAAAAGTGGTAAGGGTGCAACCCTTGCAATCAACTGATTGCGCTACAGACTATTATAATCAACAAGGGAACCGAAAAGGCAATACGCAAGGGACCTTCGGTATTAGAACTATTTCGAAAGACAATGGTCCCTGAACAGTTGTAATATAAATCAAGAAATAAACATATACTAAATAGATTATATGTTCCTTGTCCAGCCGGACAGATATTTAATATTTTTAAATACATTCATAGAAAAAATACATGTATATTTACAAGTTGGACATCCCTTATGATGTGGGTTCCTTGATTCTAACATGTGCACTCTCTATGCTTGGTTTTTAAATCTTTTAAATTCTTTGGTCGCATTACATAATGGTTTCTAACTCTGCTGTCTGAACTGATAATCTACTCTATTCTTCTAGTGTATTCTCACACTAGACTAAGATGGCCACCATCATTCCCCCGCACTTGGTCATTATTCTTAGACTATCACATGACCCGTATCAGGTGACTGCTACAATTCTTGATGTAAACTGTTACTGCCGGCTCACTTCAGATCGAGCACTGACTCACCAACCGGCACTGCGCTTATTGGAATTCACTCGGTAAGTCTTTTAATCTTAGTTTACTTAGCTGCCCCTGCATGACAGCACGGCCGCCTTGCCCGGTAGCCCTCGGGCTCTCTTAATTCATCCCTGCTTCCCTCCTAGGTCCTCCGGGACGGCAAATTGTCGTGCCCCTTGGGTTATTATACCTTACGGACCACTCTACCGGGACGGTTAATTTCCTTGATCGCTTTTCGCCTCCCGCGGTTCTACTTACTGGTAAGAACCATCAGCATTTTCACCGCTGCCACGTGCTTGCGATTACTTGAAATTCAGTAACTATACGCACTTTTTTGTTCACAGGACATCCATTCCGGTTATATGTTTGCTAGCTGAACTTGTGCCGCAACACCATGTGTTGATCCTGGTAAATTAAATAGTGTACCTTTCCGATCTAGTCACATTAGCGATTTCACGGCCAAATCTTGTAGCAACATTTTATTTTAGCTCACGTCTTGATCGTCACTGATTTTAACTCATTAGCTTCAGTTTTTCTCTTCTTTCACCAGCATTTATTGTGCACGGCCATTAGTTATTATTGGTTACACTGATGGTCTGCCGTTCCCCAAGTAATTCTTTTCTTTTTCTTTTCTTTTCCATTCTTTCCCTCTTTTATCTGTTGATATTTGAATGTATTAAGACATGGATTTAATGTCAGAATTTCTCGTGTACAGGCATGTTTAATTCTAAAGTCCTGAGGATGATCCCATGAATTTTCGCACAGGGATCGAAACGTCGTCGACACCCCATATACCATATGCATGTAAACACTGTAAATTCTATTGTGCAATGGTATCACTATGTGATTGAAGTCTGTTAATTTTGTTATTCTCATGATTTACAGACACACCACTCTTGCCTGAAAACTCTTTCCTACTCTTATGTTGTTTGTCTATGTTTCTGAGTTGGACGCCGGCTGGGTCCCACTTGTAAATATACATGTATTTTTTCTATGAATGTATTTAAAAATATTAAATATCTGTCCGGCTGGACAAGGAACATATAATCTATTTAGTATATGTTTATTTCTTGATTTATATTACAACTGTTCAGGGACCATTGTCTTTCGAAATAGTTCTAATACCGAAGGTCCCTTGCGTATTGCCTTTTCGGTTCCCTTGTTGATTATAATAGTCTGTAGCGCAATCAGTTGATTGCAAGGGTTGCACCCTTACCACTTTTCTTCAAGTGTGTCTCTCCTGCCCCTTCTCTCTAAACACCTACCAACCCCTCCCTCCCCCTTTTCTTGGGTATGTCAGACCATACCCCATTGTACTCTCTTGACTATATTCAAAAAATCTTGGAGGGCCCATCCTTGCTCTCAGATTCTACTGATACACCAGGAGTCCAGGACACCTCTTTAGGTGAACTATTAGAAAAATGTAAAAAGAAAGAAGTGAGATTACAACTTATGATACGTTTACTGACCGAATATTTAAAAGCCAATATAATCCCGGTAGGATTACAAGTTCGCAATATTCCGGGGGTATTTACCAATATTCCAAAATACATTACTGGGTTTAGCTATATCAGCACCACCTGTTCAAGACACTGGATGGTGTTAGGAATTGATATAGCTACGGAAGAACTTAAAAAAGTAAACATTGAGATATTGGACTTAGAACAACAAATAAAAGACAAAAACGGTATTAGTGAGGGTAAGAAACTTCTAGAGGAAATTCAAAAGACGATTGATGAATTCCATAGATTGGAACAAAATAAAAAATCTAACAAAGTGAGGAAGGATATTAAAGCTTTCACACAGGAACAGAGCATATCCTTATCTGATTAAAGACTATTATACTAATAGATCTTATAACGCCCCACAAAATCAGAGACCTTGGGGTCGTTTCAATAGGCGTAAAAATTTGGTAGGATTCTCAGATACCTCAGCAGAATCATCGGATAATTCTGACCAAGGTGAGGGTCCCAGCACCTCACATAGGAACACTTTTTAGGCAGAGGCCAATCAGAGTCCCAGAAGAAAGGGAAAGCGAAACAGCCACAACGATGGCCAAACCCTCCGGGCGAACGGTTCACGCGCCGCCAGCATTACCAATGGTAACTAATGCTGCAGTTTCTTCCACAATCATGGCCAATACATCTAATGATTCGATACTCCCAATTTTTAACCTCACTGATTACCAACTTTCAATATATGAACAATCCTTACTTAATAAGGGCCTCTCATTTGTACCCACTGTTCGACCAAATTTTCTTGATGTCCAAACTGAACTGCTTAGATTTTTTAGGAAAATAAGACTACACAGCTACTTTCTTCTAAACCCCCTACCGGTTAGGAATACTAATACTCCTTTCAGACCACCTTCCATTTTTTCACCAGCAGTAGGCATGGTCCCTGGTGAAATCCTCACCTTTGAGAAATTGGTCTTGAATGATGTGGCATTTTTGGAGAGTCAAAGAACCTTCATACCCTACAATATTTCGCTTGAGGAGAAGAAAGCTCTTTCGACACTGAAAATGAATAACACCTTAGTTATTAAACCTGCTGACAAGGGGGTGGTATTGTCATTCAGGATACAGAAAAATACAAGAATGAAATACTTAGACAACTTAACAACACTGATCACTATTGTAGACTCCCCTGTAATCCTACTAAAGAAATACAGAAACTAATCGTCCAAATTACCAATGAAGGTTTAGAGGCTGGATTCCTTAGCAAAAAGAACACCTATTCCTGAATACCAAATCACCTAGAACACCTGTGATATACACCTTGCCTAAAATTCACAAGAATGCAGAAACTCCACCAGGCCGTCCCATTGTTTCAGGGTGCGGGTCCATTCTGGAACCACTGGGCCAATACATTGATTATTTTATTAAAGAATTTGTGCCCTCTACTGAATGTTACATACGTGACAGCATGGCCATGATTAATCTTATTGAGGAATACCTATTTGACCCCACATCCAGCACACTCTGTACACTGGATGTGGAGTCACTTTACACCAATATCTCTCAGATCGATTCCATGTTGGTCATTGAACGAGTTCTGGACAAACGTCCACGTCCACATGCTGTACCCACATTGTTTATATTACAACTTCTCGAGATCTGTCTTACCAAGAATTTTTTCCTTTTCAATGACCAATATTATGGCCAAGTCAGGGGCACTTCAATGGGAGCAGTTTTTGCTCCGAACTTGGCTATCCTGTATATGGACGATCTGGAAACAAGATGCATCCTCAACTCATCTAACCCCTTCCACGGTGGCATTGCCCTGTGGAAGCGGTATATAGATGACATATTTATGATCTGGAATGATTCTAACAAATCATTGTTGCAATTGCTTCATTGGCTTAATAATAATTGCAGTGGACTTAAATTCACCTTATCGGATAGCAAGCACACCATTCCTTTTCTGGATTTGAAAATCCAACACCAGGAAGGGCAATTGATAACCAGCTTGTACAGAAAACCCACCGAGCGTAACACCCTGCTTAGTTACAAGAGTCACCACCCACGTGCCCTTCGTGACTCATTGCCTTACTCTCAATTCCTTCGTATAAGAAGGAATTGTTATCACAAGACTGATTATTTTAATGAGGCAAGAACTTTAAGCAGAAGTTATGTAACCGAGGGTATCCGCGAAAACTGGTCCGACGGTCAATGAAAAGGGCTTGGTATTGCCCTCGAGATGTTTTGCTCGAACCCAAAGCCAAGAAACCACAAGATCGGCTGGTCTGTGTCACAACCTTTTCATCGGTGTCCCATTCAATACGCAAAAGTGTAATGAAACATTGGAAGGTTTTAAATGCGGGTGTATTGAATCTTGAACGCTCCATTTTTGCCTTCAAGAAGGCTAAAAATATTAAAGATCATTTGGTACGGGCTGCCCTTCCATCTACTGAACAAAAGGGTACTTTAAATGACTTATGGGCACTTCCACCCCTTGTTGGCCATGCCAAATGCGGTGAATGTAGTGTTTGTGACATCACTATTGAGGGTAAAGAGTTTTTATATGAACAAATATGTTTTGAAAGGAGACATTTTACAAACTGTAACACTGCCAATATAATTTATGCAATATTTTGCCCATGTATGAAAATATATGTTGGACAGACTTCACAAAAGGCAAGACTACGGATTTGCCAACATCGAAGCAGAATCCGGTGTAAGACTCTGAACGCTCCTCTGGTAGACCATTTCATGGCATCTGGACACACTGAAAATGACTTCAAATGGACTATAATTACTGCAATCCGACCGCCCCCTAGAGGGGCTGACATTACTCAATTGCTGAATAAAGAAGAGCTTAAATGGATACTAAAAACTAATAGTATCCGAAATGGTTTAAATCGCCTTGAAGATTGGACATCACTTTTATAAATGTATCATAATGTAACTGCTTCTGTCCGTTTTTCATTCATATAACGCTCCTTCTGTTGAAATTGTAGTTATATTATAATGTAACTGCCTCTGTTTTATGTGAATAATCCCTTATGATGTGGGTTCCTTGATTCTAACATGTGCACTCTCTATGCTTGGTTTTTAAATCTTTTAAATTCTTTGGTCGCATTACATAATGGTTTCTAACTCTGCTGTCTGAACTGATAATCTACTTCTATTCTTCTAGTGTATTCTCACACTAGACTAAGATGGCCACCATCATTCCCCCGCACTTGGTCATTATTCTTAGACTATCACATGACCCGTATCAGGTGACTGCTACAATTCTTGATGTAAACTGTTACTGCCGGCTCACTTCAGATCGAGCACTGACTCACCAACCGGCACTGCGCTTATTGGAATTCACTCGGTAAGTCTTTTAATCTTAGTTTACTTAGCTGCCCCTGCATGACAGCACGGCCGCCTTGCCCGGTAGCCCTCGGGCTCTCTTAATTCATCCCTGCTTCCCTCCTAGGTCCTCCGGGACGGCAAATTGTCGTGCCCCTTGGGTTATTATACCTTACGGACCACTCTACCGGGACGGTTAATTTCCTTGATCGCTTTTCGCCTCCCGCGGTTCTACTTACTGGTAAGAACCATCAGCATTTTCACCGCTGCCACGTGCTTGCGATTACTTGAAATTCAGTAACTATACACACTTTTTTGTTCACAGGACATCCATTCCGGTTATATGTTTGCTAGCTGAACTTGTGTCGCAACACCATGTGTTGATCCTGGTAAATTAAATAGTGTACCTTTCCGATCTAGTCACATTAGCGATTTCACGGCCAAATCTTGTAGCAACATTTTCTTTTAGCTCACGTCTTGATCGTCACTGATTTTAACTCATTAGCTTCAGTTTTTCTCTTCTTTCACCAGCATTTATTGTGCACGGCCATTAGTTATTATTGGTTACACTGATGGTCTGCCGTTCCCCAAGTAATTCTTTTTCTTTTTCTTTTCTTTTCCATTCTTTCCCTCTTTTATCTGTTGATATTTGAATGTATTAAGACATGGATTTAATGTCAGAATTTCTCGTGTACAGGCATGTTTAATTCTAAAGTCCTGAGGATGATCCCATGAATTTTCGCACAGGGATCGAAACGTCGTCGACACCCCATATACCATATGCATGTAAACACTGTAAATTCTATTGTGCAATGGTATCACTATGTGATTGAAGTCTGTTAATTTTGTTATTCTCATGATTTACAGACACACCACTCTTGCCTGAAAACTCTTTCCTACTCTTATGTTGTTTGTCTATGTTTCTGAGTTGGACGCCGGCTGGGTCCCACTTGTAAATATACATGTATTTTTTCTATGAATGTATTTAAAAATATTAAATATCTGTCCGGCTGGACAAGGAACATATAATCTATTTAGTATATGTTTATTTCTTGATTTATATTACAACTGTTCAGGGACCATTGTCTTTCGAAATAGGCTTAGATCCAGCGCCTTCCCGATACAATTTTTTTCATCACTTACCACCTAGACCGCTGGGGTAGCTATATTGGTATCCAGGACTTTCCAAGGAAGGGTAGTGCAGAAGGGGACTGAGATTAAGGGCCGACTTCTCACATACCACTTTGCAGTGGGGGGTCACGATCTGATAGTGGGGTCTATTTACGCTCCCAATGACGGCCAGGAACGATTTTTACACGATGCCCTCACAGAGGCCACAGCGACTCAAGAACGTCATATTCTCATAGGGGGAGACCTCAACCTGGTGCTTGACAACGACCTAGACCGTTCAGCACAACACACCACTCAGGTGGGTGCCCTTTCACACGCAGGACTCGCTAGACTGAATGACCTGGGGCTCACGGACTTATGGCGACACCATCACCCTCAAACACGTGCCTTCACATATTATTCTAATGCGCATAAAACATACGCATGATTAGATTACATGTTAGGATCCAAGGCAATTCGCAACATTACGCTCTCAGCTGATATTCTGACGGCTGCTCTCTCGGATAACACCCCGGTGGAAATTACGTTAGCTCTCCCTCAATTGCAGCGGCCTACCACACACTGGCGCTTTCGAGACACTCTATTACACAGACCGGACACAGTAGCACAGATACAGAGGGCCCTAGAGGACTATCTCTCGCACAACGATAACCCGGACACTGCTCTCTCCACACGCTGGGCAGCACTTAAGGCTGTCTTCCGGGGGGAGGTCATTGCTATCTCCTCCGTGGACAATGCGGACCGTAAAGTAAAACGGGAAGAATTGACACAAAGAGTGAAGGAGCTAGAGCAGATGCACCAGCGTACCGGCGCAACTCGAATATGGTGGCAATTGACTGCGGCTCGGTCACAGCTGGCTGCCATTGACCGGGATAAGGCGGAGTATGCTGCAATGCGGCTGCGGCACACCTTTTACACCGGAGGAGATAAATGTGGGCGGCTACTCGCACACAGACTCCGGGAAGCCCGACACCGAGGGGGAGTCCAAGAGATCAAGAACCAGGCAGGCTCCCGAATAACTGACGATGCAGCTATCGCCGAGACCTTCCGCGACTTCTATGCCCACCTCTATGATGCACAGGCCCTGGGGAATCCAGACATTGAGGGATATCTAGATCGGGCCCATCTTCCCACCTTAACGCAGGAACAGGCGGCACACATAGAAAGGGAAATTAGAATAGAGGAAGTGATAGCGGCTATCACCCGGCTAAAACTGGGCAAATCGCCCGGCCCCGACGGCTATACTGCGGCATTTTATAAGCAGTTCTGCCCCACACTCGCTCCCCTGCTTACACGACTGTTTAATTCCTTTGCAGACCCAGGGGCGGTTCCTCCCCCCATGTTGGAGGCGGCGATAGCAGTCATTCCGAAAGCCGGGAAGGACAAGGCAGAATGCGGGTCATACAGACCTATCTCGCTTCTCAACATTGACTTAAAGCTCTATACCGGAATTTTGGCTTCCCGATTGGCACCATATATGCCGGGTCTTGTGGACCCGGACCAAGCTGGTTTTATCCCGCAGCGACAAACGAGTGATAACACGAAGCGTGTTACGCATCTCATAGAAAAGGCCTCCCGAATCCCAGGGGATTACATGCTTCTCACTATAGATGCGGAGAAGGCCTTCAACCGAGTCCACTGGCCTTATTTGGAGCAGACCCTGATTCGAGTTGGCCTGGGGGATAAGATGCGGACCCACATCTTCAATTGCTACCGGTCGCCCACAGCAACTGTACGGATTAACGGGTACACATCCACCCCACTCCCTATTAGCAGGGGCACGCGGCAGGGGTGCCCATTGTCACCTCTGCTGTTCGCCCTCTACATGGAACCATTAGCACAACGGGTCCGGCATCACCCACGGATCATGGGCATTCGCATGGGGGGGGACACGCATACCATCAGCTTGTATGCCGACGACGTGCTGGTGACCCTGGCTCAACCGGGGGAGTCATTGACGGCCTTTCTGGAGGAGCTAGACACCTTTGGGAGGGCATCCGGCTTCAAGGTCAATCTGACGAAGTCTATAGCGCTGAATCTCTCCATGCCTCCGCAGGAGCAGGCGGCACTGCAGGCCTGACATGCCTTACAATGGTCCGATACCACCGTCCCTTATCTGGGTAACCAATTGGCTCTGAATTTACAAGCTATGAGGGCAGCCAATTACTCTCAGCTCCAGACACACATTCGCTCTGAACTGAGACGTTGGAAGCACCACCAGATCTCGTGGCTCGGACGGGTCGCCGCGATCAAAATGACCATTCTCCCCAAAATTGTATATATTTTCCAGACGCTCCCATTGCCGCCCCCATCTGGATGGCTGCAGAAGATGCAATCTGAGCTTTCACACTTTATCTGGCAGGGACGTAAACCGAGAATGAAACGACTAGTTAGTTTCCTCCCGCCTCACGAAGGGGGTCTGGGGATTCCGGATCTCACCCTCTACTTCAAAGCGACGCAACTATGATACTTAGTTGAGTGGAGTCGGACCGAGTCCGAGAAACATTGGCTTTTTCAGGACCGTGCAGTTGCGGGCACGTCTCTCATGAAGGTTCCCTTCCTTCCCAAACCACATCGGCCCCCTAATCTGTATGCCTCACAGGTAACGCGCACCCTCCTCACCTCATAGGATCATACTAACACAAGACATGGGCTAACCACTTTCCCCTCCCCGATCACACCCCTATTCGACAACCCTGATTTCCGCCCCGGAGTGGGATCGCAGCCTTTCCAGTGGTGGAGAGAGGCGGGCTGCCAGGCCTTAGGCTTACTGTTTACTAAAGGCGCCATCCTCCCCTTCCCGCGGCTTCGGTCCGATTTCGGCCTTCCAGAATCCGAACGCATGCATTATCTGCAGATACGACATTGGGCCATGCAGCCCAGCAATCGCGCGCAGTCGACCAGGCCCCTCACTCCCTTTGAGAGGTGGCTGATCACACGGACTTCAGATAAAAAGCTAATTTCTGATTTGTATAAGATGCTTCTCTCCCGCTATACTCACACTCATCATGCAGGTCGGGCACGCTGGGAAAGGGACCTGGGCTGTAGCCTCAGCACGAAGGAGTGGGAGGGCGCATGTTACAGAGTGCGCCATGCTGCAACCCACGTGGGCCTCACAGAAACCCTCACAAAACTGGTATACTACTAGTACTATACCCCCGAAAGACTTCACCAAGCAGATCCGACGCAGACACCCGACTGTTGGAGGGGGTGTGGGCGGAGGGGTACGTTGGTCCATCTCCTCTGGGACTGCGAACACCTCCAGAGCTACTGGACTCACGTATTAGATGAGGTTGATAAACATTTGGACACTGAGATCCCTAGACTCCCTGCATACATCCTATTGGGGGTACCCAATCCACTCACTTATCCCTTGAAATCCAGGAGAGGGAAGCAGATAGCTATGGCTCTGGGCTCGGCAGTGCAAAACATCCTCATTCACTGGAGGACCCCACGCCTCCCCACGCATATTGGGTGGTACCACCGATTGTGGCATATTTTAGGTATGGAGAAGATCTCACTCACCCAGGCCGGGAAGGGCTCCTCCTTCAATGACCTTTGGCAGCCATTTCTGGCATTACTCACACAGGAATTCCGGGAGTTGACTTGCCCACGCTACTTACGCCTGCTACGCCTCTCGGAACCGGCCCCTGCCAAGTGAGCTGGCTCCTATCTGGTAACGACACTATGCCGGGTACAGCACTGATGGAAGGATTGGACTGGGAAGGGTGGGGGGTGGTCTTTCTTTATTTTTTTTATTTTTCCAGCTTTGGCTTTCACTTTTTGGGAGGGGGGGGGTATTTGTCATTTGTTGTTTTGATAAAACAATGCATCACCTAGCTGATATTGCGCGCCCTGTGTGGCCTGCCTGAAGCGAACCAGTCCTTTGCATTGTCTAATAAAAGATTTAAACCATAAAATGGTATATAAAGTGAAATACCGTCTCCTAAAACTCATTAGGCAGTCTGAAGTCCACTTATCACACACGAGTCAAAATATTTCAAGGTGCATCAGTTTAACCAACAACATGCAAGACTTATTTCATCACATTTGGGCAACCAGAGAGTATTCTACAGGCCGTCATAGTGTACAAATGGAGAAATAGTCAATCCATATTAAAATCTCATTTGTCAGGGCACCATAGGATAATTAGCCATGCTGAGGCATAGACATAAAATCTCAGTTATAAGAAATAAAGTGCATTGTGGAGGACCATAATTATGAAAAATTGCAAGATCTTAGACAGTCGGGCCTCATTTACAGACCCAGTTACCCAATTTCGGGGCCAATGTCATAACACCCAAATCCCATGTTTGGGGCAGTTAGACCCAGCGGTTTTGGTTTGGCTGAGACGCATCATAGCCAGTCAGAATCCACCGTTTCAAATAGGATGAGTATGATACACTTGTCAGATAACATGTGCTCACCCTCTTGTACCTTGGCACTGAGCAGTCAGGCTCATCCTCAGGGCTCGAGTGTAAAGTGTTGGCACAACACCCCCTCTCTCAACACACTGCAATTGTCACAAAAAGACTCCAAATCGTATGTTGAAAAGCACTCGTCTTTATGTTACACACATTGAAATCAAAACAAGATACACATTGTATATACACGCTACAGTTATGCGCAAATCAAATCAATCTTAATTCGGTTTTTAACACGAAATCCATTAAAGCACAGCAAACCAAATACATACGTAAAAAATCTCTCGCCCATAGACAGTGTAAAATATTGCGATATCATAAAAAACAATATAAGAAAAAATGACAATAAGTTATATAAAACATACATATATATCGATTACTTTAAAAATTGCACTCCTAGCACCACATGAGATTTGTAAATGTGGAAAATACTACGCACTCCATGTGAGCTCATGAATGGTAACATAGTCATTGGAGCCCAACAGAATTAAAATGATATATTCAATACAGACTCTTAAAAAGTATTAATAATAATCATGAAAGGCATAGCAAAGATAAAAATAAAAACCCTCAAGCTAAAAAAGAAAAGGATGTTGTAAACCCAGACGTTGTTTTGTGGCTACACACGGGGTCTTGCATTTTAATTGTTACAATAGAGAAGGGAATAGGCTTAAAGAACTGGGCCCATTATTTAAAGTGCCTCATAATACAGCCCATCTAGGTGCCTTAATGATTTACGTCTCCTGATTGTGTTCTGGATATCGGTTACAATGAAGTAACATGTGTAAACGTATGTCAATATCCTGAGAGGATCAAAGCCCACCTGGTGATAAAATTGGCCCTGAGATAGGAATAAGGGGCAGACTACTCTTAACCTGATGTTTTTATAAACTTTATAGAACAGCATGAAATGCATAGTGGATTGACCAGATTTTCCGTTGCATGGGCACTTTAGTAGATTTGAAAACCATGCCTCTGATGTGGGCAATGCAGCAATATGATGGATTAGTTAGAAACATAGTCTAGTCAAATAAAATCGGTCCTGATTATTAATTATAATAGTCAGGTAATCTTGTGTCCCTTATTGTATCGGTCCCTTGCAATAACTTTCCACTGATGCCTTAGTTCTTTCGTGTGAATCTCTGTGAGTCCCCGTGATTTCAAAGAACGGTTCTCAACTCTTTCTTACTGAATTATAGAATGCCTGCAGCGACCTGAACACTACAATTTTCTTCCACTTCTTTCAAGAGGCCATTTATAAACCTAAACCAGGGGATTTTTTTCATACTGGTCAAGTTCTAGGCAATCCCTTATGATGTCTCTAGTAAAATGTGTGCCTTCTTTGGACCAGATACTGTGCTAGTTGATAATACTACTAAGATGAATGTGATCTTCAATATACAAGAGGTCAAGTTCTTTATGGATTATGTAAGATAGGGTCCAACTCGGGACTGCTAGTAGTCTGCTTAAAGTGGCATTTTCCTGTGTCTGGATCAGTTTGCTATTTGTTGTGTCCAGATGGGTGCCCTATATATTGCAACTGGGAGGCATTTGCTTTTGTACAGTTTTACCATTTCTCTGATGGGTTTCCTTCCTATTTTATTGGCAAATCTAAAGAGCACATTAGAAGCTCGAGAATATTTTAAGTAGGCGTTCTTTAGATGGGGTCCCCATAACCCGTCCTGTGAAAATAGGATGCCCAGGTACCTAAATGTTTTTACCTGTTCAATCTTTTGTCCTGTTACAAAGTGTGCCCTGTCCTTCTCCCTTTCCTTGTTGCAGACCATGGTATGTGTTTTAGTCAGGTTAAGTTTTAATCTTCTGCCTTCCATGAAGGATACAAAATTATCTATTAAATCTGGAGGCTGTCAGTTGTACTTAATATCAGCACTGCATCATCTGCTTATAGTAAAATCGGGGTAACGTGTGAACCGATTTTGGGTGCATCTGCATTTAAGCTTAGGAGCATAGTATCAACCCCATTGATATATAACAAAAATAAAAAAGGGGCCAAGACACAACCCTGCCTAATGCCTTTTGTTACCCTGAATTTATCTGAGAGTTCCCTGTCTTTCCCAAGCACATGCAAGCTGTTAGGGGGGAATACAGCTGTGAGAGATGGCATATTATATCAACTGGGGCACCTATTTCAGCTAAAGTCTGCCACAATATACTGTGATTCACTAAATCAAATGCACTGCTCAGGTCTCCAAAGCAGAGATGGATTTGTCCCTGTCATGCTACTGTGTATTTGCTTATTATCAGATGCAAATTAATACCCTTCTCCACCATGCCAATTTCTCTCCTAAACCTGTACTGGCAATCAGACAATATATGGTTATACAATGCCCAGTTTTCCAGTCTGGCCAAGATCACCCCCCCCCCCATTATTTTTACAGGAGTCTAAAAGGGTTAATGGGGGTTAGCACCTATAGTCTCCCCATCCCCTTTTTAAAAAATTGGTACTATGGTACTATCGCTCCATGTTTTGGGAAATGGCCATGTGCTGCTGCATTGCATACTTGGGTTAATATGGGCGCCCATAATGATTTGTCAGACTTAAAAAAGTCGAAGGGTACCCCATCTGGCCCGTCACTTTTCCGGGGGCACTCTTTTAAATTGCAATAGTAACCTCCTCAATGCTGATTGACTTCAGCAGTTCAAAGCCTGCCACGTTAAATAAAGCCCCAGTAGAACCAATATCAACATTATTCAGGTTAAAGATCCCTCCAAAGTGGCTCATCCATGCTTCAGGAGCAACTGAGACCGCCAGTGTCGGTATTAGATTATCATTTAGAAAGGGGAATTAACGGTCTTCCAGAACAAGGTGCAGTTCCCTGTATCTGCTGCCCTTACAAGGTTCTCCCAAGCCTGCCCCTGGAGTTCCTTTTTCCTTGTATTATGGACCGACTTATAATTCCTTCTTAGTTCTTGGATCTGCCCCCAGGTTCTCTGACTTTTCCGTAGTGCTATCCTTAGCTCCTTGCTGGCTTTAGAACAATGTTTATCGAACCAGCCATAAGTCTTACTATTACCCCTTTGGTCCTTAATTGGGGCAATCAGTTTATCTGCTACTGCAACAGCAATGTTCTGAAATGCTATTAGGAGTCTTTCATGATTCACTCCCCATTTGTTACAGATGTCAAAAGCTTCAGCGTTCTCTTTAACTACGGATTCTAACAGCCCGTTTCCATTTATGCCTCCCCATTTTAGACTGACCCTGTTTGTACCTACTGGTCTAATGGGCATAGCTTGTTTATAATCCTTTATCTTGTGGGAGGATATATTAAGTGTAAGTTTAAGCACAGAATGGTCACAGTTATACGCAATTGTCAAACTTCTCTATTGAAATCAAAACAAAACACACATTGGATATACACTTTACAGTTATATGCAATTGTCAGACTTTCCCCTTGCAGAAAGGTCAAACAGTCACCAGTCTCTGACTACGCCTCGTGACCCGGCTCCTCAGGCTATCAACTCCTCATGCCAATGATACAGGTTGCCCCTGCTGGCGCCCTGTTGACTAGACAGTCAGCACCACCTAACACTGAAAGAAACAGTTACTTAGTTTTGTCCATCGGGATTAGACCTCCTAGTGCCCAAGGGCACCTGCACAAGTGCAGGATCACTATCCTATCCCATAGAAAAAAGATTGTGACCCAGAAAGCTGGCTCACTCCCCACCTGTAGAAATGTTTTCCCCTCAAGTAAAGGTGCTACCTGCCGTAGACCCCCGGCAGTCACCTACAGATGCCGACAAGGCACACACGACCCCTCGAGTCTTGTCACTGTGTTTTCCACAACAAAGCACCCAGTTGCGTGGGTCCAGGGAGAGGGAGCCAGCGACCTCGGACAGAGGCCACGATGTCAGGCACTGTCGTCCTCCCGATCTGGAGGCCGAAAACAGTCTCAGCTCCTGGATAAGTTTCCCCCAACTTCCCTCGGACACCACGCGCTCTGGAGCATGGTACCCTGGTTGCAAGCACGGGTCCCTTGGACTCTGCAAGTTTCCTCCACTCTTCCTGAGCTCCTCACGCCCCACCACCTCAGATGGCTGCTGTTCTTTGTGCACACACTCCTCTTGCACAGCGAGATGATGGTGTATGTCAGGACGGTCCTTGTCCCAACCACAATCACTTCCACCTGTCTCCTCCACACCCAATGCGGTCCTTAGGATCTTGTGGAGACAGTGAGATCCTCTGTGTCCTAGGATCTCGTGAGCAGGTGGCAAGCTATTCGGCCCTTGGAGAGTACTTTGGGACTGAGGCCACGACAGTTGGCAGTAGCTGCAGCCCAGCAATGTCCAGGCAAAATCCACCAAGTATAGACCCCTTCCTGGAGCACAACAAGCTTCAAACCACCACAAGTCTGCTGATATTCCAGTTGCAGTCCCTCCTACCCTAATGTTTCCTCGTGTCCATGTCCCAGTATCGAACCAGTGTAGTATAGTTCCAAATCCAAAAGTGTCTCTACTTTCGGAGGCTGAAGCCCCAGTAGTTATAGCCAACATGGCCTTTGAAGATACAATCAGTTCAAAAGGCCACTTTCGAAATGCACAGACCTTCTCTAAATTTTGTCCTGTCTGCCATCCTATCCCGGGAGGCTTGATCACAATCTTAAGTGGGGCCAAGACCCTACCCCTTGGAATGTTGGTGCCTATTCCATCCCCACGTAACAATCCCAGAAAGGCCCTTCGGAATCAGAGGTCAGCAGTTTCTTGTGAACCCCTAGTTTATGCCCCTCTATCAGGAATGCACAGATGTGGCTGTCCCCCTAGCACCCAGCTGTGAATTAGGAGACAGGCTGCCAGGCACACAGAGCCACACACATCAAAATGACCACTTTTCCAAAGTGACATTTCCCTCCCCATAATCTTGAACCCACTCTCTCTACCGGAAAGTATTCGCAATTACAAACTCATCGATACCAAACACTATACTATTACTATTTTGCACATAGGAAATAATGCTCTACAGCCTTTCCCTACACCCCCTCATGCTAATCTTCACTCCACTCTATGGCACTCTACGAAACTCTACTCAACTCTCTCTATGGCACTCCACAGCACTTCTTTACTCTACTCTATGACAAACTACTCCACTCTACTCCACTACTCCACTCGACCCACTCCACTCTATGCCACTCCACTCTACGAGACTGTGTGCTACTACACTCTACCACAGTCTATGACACTCTACAACACTGTACTCCACTGTATGCCTCTCCAC
This sequence comes from Calotriton arnoldi, assembly GCA_963921515.1. Classification (NCBI taxonomy): domain Eukaryota; kingdom Metazoa; phylum Chordata; class Amphibia; order Caudata; family Salamandridae; genus Calotriton; species Calotriton arnoldi. Next base: position 220,508 of record CAWUFW010006689.1, on the reverse strand, counting down.
TCTACAACACTCTACTCTACAACATGCTGCTCTACAACACACCACTCTGCGACACTACACTTTATGACACTACACTCTACTACACTCTACCCCACTGTGCTCTATGGAACTCCATTCTACAACATGGCACTCTATGGCACTCCACTCTATGACACTACAGTCTACAATACTCTCCCTCACTGTACTCCACGACACTCCACTCTACGACACACTATTCCACTCTACTCCACTCTTTGCCACTCAACTCCACAAAACTCTACTCTATGCTACTCTATGCCACTCTACTTGATGACACTTCACTCGACAACACCCCAACTTGATGACCATCAACTCTACGATTTGAAACACATTTTTTTTTTTTTTAATTTAAATTCACTGAAAAAAACCAAGATTAAAGCTTCACCATAGTTAGGAAAACATAATTTATTAATTCAATACAAAAACAACTTAAACTACACAAACATTAGAAGTTCAAAAGTAACAGTTTAACTTTGGAGTTATAACTTAAAGTTATAATTTGCGCCTCGCCCACAACGTACTATAACTCACGCACCTCAGTGCAGAATGTTGTCAACTCACCAGCCAGACTATATTAATTAATTCTTGGCCCTCTACCTTGCACACTTTTCTCATAAATAATGTCATTTGAGATGTCATGAGTGTTATGAATGCTATGATTTAACATGCTATAAGTGATGTAGTATGATAGAATGTAAGCAGTGCATGCGGAAGTCGTGAGTTATGGTTGATTTAGTCTGGCTAGTGAGTCTACAACACTCTTTCCTCTTCCCATAAGTCTGCGTGTGATGAACTGAGGCACACCCACACCCCTGAAATTCGATTCAAGTACAAGAGTGGCAGTGGGGCCAGATTCAACACCATGCCTGATCACTCCATGGTTTAATTCCTTGCCTTTAACATACCCTCTGGATTAGACAATAAGTGTCCTGAAACACAAGGTCAGAACAACATTGGGCTACTTGTGGCTTCCCAAGGCCTACAAGACTGAGTTGAAAGTGATCTACCTCGGGCCATATGTCTTTAATCCCAGCTGATTCTCTGGAGAGTTAATGTAATATGTCCCAGGTAGCACAGCAGAACACTTACAATGGTATCCCCAAGTGTAATAGAAGTGAAAATATTTAGGTCAATAGCCAGTATGAAACAATCAGTTGTAAGTTGAATATCAACTACAGAAACATTGTGCTACCAAAATACTTTAACCAAAATATCAAGGGTCAAAATACTGAGCAGGAAAGTGCATATAGGTAAGTTTAAATTTATTTTTCTTATCTCCTCATCTACATATCTTGAAGATATAAACAGTAAGAGAGGATAGAGGTAATTTATTCACTGGTCAGCAGAAATAGCAGACATTCAAACAACTAATATTTGATTCGCTTCTCAATTTCTTTCTTTTGCTGTGCCCCTCCATGAACAGATGTCCAGTGCCTCAAAAAGATGGCGGCCGTGTTGAGTGTTCTATTTGCATGTTAACACTCCCCTTTGAACTAACTCACACTCACTCTCTCTCTCCTACATAATGATTCATTGACTTGGTTATTGATTCTCTCTCTGAACAACTCAGATGCTAATGGTTACTCACCTACTGACTTAGTTTAATACTGGGTGGTGGGGGAGGTCACACTATTGCAGTTGATATTTATCAATTAGCAACAAAATCTACTCACCAGTATTGACTACCACTGTATCATCAATGTATGTAGATGTGAAGTTAAAAGCACTAAATCTATATTTTGCCATATATGCTTGTCTTAACTATACACTGGTAGTCAGTATCGTTCAGTCAATATTTTTGCAGGTCAATATTTCAACCACAATATTTTGTCATGCATCTGTGTTTTCTTTGTTGTACAAAGGAGATGCACGGTGCCTTCTGATTAGTGGTTTTCACTGAAAAGGTACTAGCTTATTTTGAGAGTATTCATAGAAAGATGGAGAAAAGCTTTAATCAAGAACTGCCTATGGCCATTCCTACATCCATGTTCATGTTGAAGTTAAAATACATTGGATTGCATGCATTTTGAATGGTTAAAGTTTAGAGAGAACAGAAGAAGGTCTCCACAAAAGTGTGCTGACTCTACTAGAAGGAAAACTAAAAGCAATGGTTGGAATGCTTCAGTTCATTTCAACCACTGATAATTATTGAGCCTGCATATCCCAGTTCTTCATCAAGAGTGGCATAACGGGCAAAAAGTAATTAATGTAAACATCCCTCCATCACCTTGTTGTTATAGTAAATCCCCTAATTGCAATGGATATGTTCAGACATAGGTACTGTGCTCGCTGTGCCACAGGACTTAAGCTGTACCACACTGATGACCATAAATAAAATAAAAGTAAAAAAATCAAAACCTGTCTTGGGGTTGCTTGTGTTCCCATCTGTAGATGACCTGGCCTGGCATTCAGGCTAGAGACTGTTCTATTGGAGCACGACCAGGACCAGGGCTAATTTACATATGCTTGGCCTCTGTTTAGAGAAACATAGGTGAAAAAAATGGACTGGAATGTAGCCTCAGAGATTGCTAGTTACTAATATTAATTTATCCATTCCTTCCATCATCTAGTTGTTTGTTATGGTCTTATTAGAAAGGCACACATCAGTTCTTGATTTTTATTTTCCATCAAATCTTATGGTTCGGTACCAACCTCAAAAGACACTGCTCAAAAAGACTCATGCCTTGGAGAACTCTTCCTCATCATTCAAAACTGCCATTGTATTTTTTTCAGCCCTATCTGACCTGTCAATGAATAGCCCTGCTTCTTAGAGGTAATCTACACTTGCCCTTGTGTTCAACAATAAAATATCTTGTTCCTGTACATTAATATTTTAACTTCTGCCAGGCTTCTACCAAACAAAATCAGACATTGTTTCTGTTTTTCTTTTTTTTTAATCATGTTTTTGTTTTCGTTCCTCTATTTTGTGACCTGCTTTATATCACTAACCAGGAAATAGCATCAGAGGATGAAATGACATCCAATTTATTTTTTCCATTATTGCCCTCCTTTTTTCCTCTTTATATGCTTACCTCGCACCACCCTATGTCATTAGCACCTTCTTCTTCTCAATTGCCCCAACAGCAAACAATAATATGCACACTATAGAAAAGTGGGCTATTAGTAGGTAGGGGTAGTATTCACCTTCAGGTAGTAATAATACCACAATGACCAATAGGTCCACTGAAGTCTCCGCAAATTAATCCTTGCTCAACCCTTGGTAGGTTAGCAAATAAGCAGTTGGACTTAACTTATGAGACAAGTATGTTTAAAGCATTTAATGCCACCAAAACAGTAAATAAGTAAAAGACACAACACAATAAAAATCCAACAACAATTTATCTTTAAAATGACAATGAAATGACAAAAATCCAATGTAGAGAACCAGAGATATGAATTTATAAAGATTAAGTTAAAAATGTCACTTTATTGCACCAAAAAGCATAAATTGCCATTCACGACCACTGGGGGGTGCACTACTGGGTAAATGGCAAAGTTTCAGGCCGACCGCAATGGAGCATGGGCCGACTAGGCTGCGGGCTAGGTCCCGGTCAAAGTTTTACCCCCGGAGTTAGTCTTTTTCTTGGTCCTTTTGTCTCCTCAACTGGCTTGTTAGTGGCTCCTCGGGTCTGCTGGATACGGAGTTTGAGTCAATGACGGCAACCTGCTGCAGGTTGGAAACTTGATGAACAGAAGGGCTTTGAATCCTCTGTTTCGACAGTGAGGAGAGTCTCAAAGTGGTCATCAACGGCTTCCTTTTCGATTTCGTGTGTAACTCCACCTGGAGATTTTCCGCGGAATAAACCAACAAAGTCAGTCCGATTGGCAAGTCAACGTTGGCAGCTTGATTCTCAACATCAAGCCATCTCCTCCTGGAGCTTTTCTTCAAAGCTTTGCAGAAGTTTCCAAACTTTGAAATCTTGGATCCTGTTGGTTCCTTTGGGGGAAAATAAGGGTTCAATAGCACCAGCCAAGGTTTCAGAAACTCTGGATGACCTCTTCAGGGCTAGGACTCAATCTTCCACAATGCACATGCACAATCCAGGAAACTTTAGTTGCAACTGGTCAGATGAAGTAGTCCTCTCTTTGACTTTGCAGCTGACTTCTTCCAGCTCTATTGTACCTGTTGCTGATCAGTAGTCCACGCCTTTTCCTTTGAGTCACAGTCCTTTCTGTGTGGAGCCTTGTGAATGCAGCAGGCGCAGACTTTATGAGTGCCAGCCTTCTGTGGTACAGTCCAAGGGTCCAGCAGGGCATTCCGTATTGTTCTTTTGTTCCAATCAGTGTTCCAGGGAGTTCCTCAGAGCTGCTTTATTTATTCCTCATTTGTTGGTTTGAGGAAGGGGGTGCACCCTAACCAATAGGGAATAAGCTAAATCTCTCTAGTATGATCACTTCCTGTGGAGTGTGGCAAACCGCTGGTCTAGAATGCACTATTCTCCAAAAAATCAAGATGCAGAAAATCTCTCCTTGGTGTATGTGTCTGAGTAATCCAACCCAGAGGTGTGGCTAATTATTGACTACACTCCCCTCCCAGCCCCTCTCCTAATCTAATTATGGAGGATTCCATTTGGTTAGGGATGAATGAAGTGAAGGCTGGTCTGGGTCCTGTGACATCTGGTCTCCTGCCTTTGAAGACTACCTTATCTCCCCAGCCCCCTTCCTCTCCCTGGCTTCTCCAGAAGCACATTTTCCCCCAACAAATGACTCTATTGTTGCAGTCCCAGGCCTCTTCACACCTACTCAGGGAGGAGCATGACTCAGGCTGTCATAGGCTGACCAATCGGAAGAGACTGCTACAGGGCTGCTTTAGGTAACTTCAGGATAGCACATTATAAAACTACTTTCCTGTAATCGTTCTATTAAATCAAACTTTGGCAAGTTGTTGGATTTAATGTGACAATTAATGTGATTCTTTGAATGGTATTGCTAGCTTGCTCCAATCCAAACATAGACTTTATTAAATTTAATAGAGCCTTCCACATGTTAGCTCATGGGGCTCTCAACACTACAATTGGGAAAAACGACATTGGCTGTTTTTCCTTACCAGGGCATATAAAACTTCTTTTATATTGTCCCTGCTTTTTACTACAATGCACCTTACCCTTGGGGCACCTAGGGGAGATCTTAGGGGTGACCCATAGGTAATAAAAAGTTAGTTTAGAACTTTGGAAGTACTTTTAACACCAAAGCCAAATTTGAAAATGGTTTTATTTTAAAACCAGCCTGCAAAGCAGGCCTGCCTTTAAAATGACACCAGACACTACAGAAGGGCACACTTAAGTGCATTAAGTTCACTGGGGTCTCTAAACCTACATGCCCTACCATATACTAGGGACTTACACGTAGGTTGTCTTTGCCAATTAGAATTACACCAATTAACATGTACCCTTAGAGGACAGAGCACTGGTCTGGGCCTAGTTAGTTCAGAGTCAGTAACCACAAGCATCAGGCAAAAACATGAGGGTTATCAATGCAAAAAGAATGGCTTTCCTACACACACCATATCTAAAGCTTGCCATACACTTTCACATAGGTGTGGGTCGCAGGACTGGAGCAGTTTACAGAGCGCCAAGCATTTTGAAAACCCGCAATGATCAGACAGCTGTATTGATAACAAGATGCTCACTCAGTAGTGCTAAAGGGTTATGTACATGGTGAGAGAAGCACTATAGACATACAAAAATAACAAGAAAATAAGGGGCATATTATCAAGAACGGCGTTAAAATTATCGCTGGTTTAGCGGCAGAAAACTGCCGCTAAAGCGGCGATAATGGGCTTGATAATATGCCCTTGAGAATTCCAATAGAAGCCCATGTTGACACCAGAACATGGACTTCTATTGGAATTCTCAAGGGCATATTATCAAGCCCATTATCGCCACTTTAGCTGCAGTTTTCTGCCGCTAAACCGGCGATAATTTTTAACGCCGTTCTTGATTATATGCCCCTAAAACCTTTTGCTTTGCACTTCGGTTCTGTTGTAGATTTACACACTGAACGCCCTGTCTGCTTCTTACATCATTTCCTATTTCAAAGACCAAAGACAGTTTGCAGAATTGAGTGCAGCATTTTTATTTTTAGAGTAAAAGAAAATATAAATGGTACCTGAATTTGAAGGGAAACAGGGTAACAGTCAAAACATTTTATAGTAAAATACAATATATTTGACTTTTGTAAAAAGCACATCTCCTTTAAGAGCAGGTTTTGTGTCAACCGTGTGACAGTATGGCATGGAACTGATTTGTCGCCCTACCCATGCTTTGTGTTCCAGCCTGCACGTGGAGCATTTGTGCAGTACAAAGGGTACCATTTACTTGGAATTGGAATGGGAATTAAATACTTGCATCTTGGCTAATCAGCTGATAAATGTCGACCTCCAGTTACGGCCATTAACTCTGACTTTAGGAATGTTATGTATGGCACAGAGCGATTGAAAACCTTTTAAACCAGGTACACTGTTTTGTCTTGTCAGCTTCAATTGCTCTGAAGTTTACATATCACTAGAAAACCCTGAAATTATAATAGCAGACTATTCTTCTACTTATGTTTATGTGGAGGAGTAAATAGCATCCATTGTTCTGCCCTCAGAAAAGGTGGGTATCTGTTTGCGTGAAACAGCTTAATTGATCCTTGCCTGGAGAGTGAAAATTAGCCAAATTGTGACAGTTGAAGGGTGGAGAGAATGAGGAATATATAAAGTAGAATAGAATTTAAAAGGAACACATAAGCCTAGAGGGCAACTTGACAGGGGTGATCTCCTGGAGATCTGAAAGATCAGGACAGCCTTCTGCGTAGCACACATCCACGGACATCATAGGATGTCATATGACCTTTGACCTTGACTTTAAGAACCTTAGAACAAGTGTTTAACTGATATTTTGAAAGGCCAGTTAATGATACAAATAAAAATCTATTTTGTTTCAAAACAAAGATATAGTGCCACAAAGTGTAGAATGACACTGGGAACCAAAATTATTTCTACCACAAAAGGTCGTGATGTAATGGCTCTATTCTTTTCCTTGTTAGAATGTTTTGATTTATGATCACATTAAAATGCACCCGTCACTCTTGCGAAATACAAAGGTGTTTTGTTTAGATTATTTTCCATGTATTCACAGTCACGGAAAATGATCAGGTGCGTAGATTCGGGTGGGCGTTTGGGGTGCTACACCCCCTAATAAATGTATTCTTTAGTAAATAGTTGGGTAAAGGTGGCTTCAGTCCGGTATAGTAAGGTGTCTGTTGGATTTCACCTATGATTTTTACAAGCACACATGGACATAAACATACACATACACTCTCCTCTCTGTTTTGAAGTTCTTAAAACTGTTTATTTCACAACATATTTTGTTTTAATAAATATGAAACTTGCCCCCCCCCCAATCTTACTAATCAAGCTATGCCCCTGAAAACGATCGATTGCTTAAGAACGTGTGTTTTTATGTCATGTGGTTTATTCAAGAAGAGTGTACATTACTCTGCGAATTCTACTTATTATATGGAAGTGGATCCCAGTTTGAGCATTAGATAATGAATAGTGCTCATCATGGCACTGTTTACTTTCAGTTCTTGAAACTGCTTTTTCCACTTCTGAAGCCAGGTGGTCCCACAGGCAGAGCATCAATCGCAACAGTACATTAACTTAACTATAATTCACCACTCTACCATCCACTCTGTTCTGAGAAATGATATCCTTTCAGATATCACAGGCTTATTACAACTGCTATTTCACATGCTATAAGCTATATAATATGCAAGGGTATAAGCAGTGCATGGAGAAAAGGTGAATAATAGTTAATGTAGTGTGGTGATCGATGCGAGAAGAATGTGTATGGATGTGTGTGACATATAGTAAATTGAAGGAGTAAATTGAAGGTGGTGCTTAAATTACAAATGTAACTTCTAATTAGTGGTGTGTAAATTAGAGATTTTCTTTTTAACTTTATTTATTTCATTTTCATACAGCAACAACAGACAGCAACCTAATTCGTACAGGTACGAAAGCAGAACTCATTGCATGTGATACATCAATATTCAGGTGGATAAAAGAGCAGATAAAACCTTGACATAGCTTGACTGTGGAAGAGTCGTAGGGGCATATTATCAAGCGGCAGCGATAATTATCGCTGGCCGCTCTTAGCGAGAAATTATTTATCGCCGGCTATCGCTGGCAATTATCGCCATGCTATCGCTGTATCAACAACGCATAGCGCAATGGCGATAATTTGCCAGCGATAAGCGGTAGTTTTCCATGGAACATCGCTGGTTTTTCAGCGATGTTCCATGGAAAACGGCAATAACCTTGCTGATACGATCCTGTGGTCGTATCAGCATAATCCACCCCAAATGGTAAGTATACCTAAGTCAGCATTTTTGCAGACGTTAGTTTTTGGCGAAAACCGCGGTTTTCGCCAAAAACTAACGTCTGCAAAATGTGTGAACCTCCTTGTAAATATCGCGATGTGCACATCAGCGATAATTTACAAGGAGTACTGCCTAGATGACGCCCACTTTGCATCTCATTAGAGATGCAAAGCGAGGCATCGGGAAAACGGGTGCTAACATGCGCTAATGCATGTTAGCATCCCCTTGTAGATAGGGCGATGATCATTTTCGCCGCTTTTTGGCTTTTAAAGCCAAAAGCGGCGAAATGGCCCTTGATAATATGCCCCCAGGTTCTTGTGATGGCAACAGTTTGGGATTCGCTTAGGGTCCGGTGTCCCAATGAGTCGGTACAAGTATGAAACAGAAGATAGAAATGGGCAAAAAGGGGCATTAGATCAGTCTGAGTCATCTGACTCCACAGTAAGTAAATAGTCTCGTAGCGGTTGCCATATGTCTTTGGGTCTGGAGGTTTGGGGCTGCAACTGAGCGTAATCCTCGCTAATTTTATAACAATAGATTATGCTTTTCTGTCAAGCAGAGTCTGTGGGGCTGTTTCCGCTGTCCCAGTGGAATGCCAGGCCATGTTTTGCAAGCAGCAACACAATGGCGGCAAATCGAATCAAATTGAATTTACTTTATTCAGATTCATAGGAACCATAAGGGTACATAAATACAAAAAAAATCATGACAACAATCGACCACAATAAAAGTACATACATGCAATAAAAAGACTTTAGGGAGCACTACAAGTCACAAAGCCCCTGGCAGCCATTAGAAAACTCCTCGAAGCCCAACCAGTATCTGCGGTAAAAAAAAACAGCCTGTCCGTAGCCTCGCAAGTGCATGACAGATTTTAAAAGCAGGTGATATTAAAAATCACAAATTCATCATTCAACATCTGTAAAAAACTAAGAGCAGGACGGACTTGATGAAAGCCCGTATCCTTCAGAAGTGAGATAATATAAGTTCTTCTTGGGGCAATAAAATATTTGCAAAACATTACAAAATAAAGGATATCCTGTGGAGACACAGAGTTGCAGCCACAGGCACCCAAAGACACCAAATCATAGCATCCTCTGTGGGAGACTGACAATAAGTGTAGCAAATGTAATCTGAACCTAGTGAGCAGATAGCGATCGCTGTTATTTTTAACTAAGGTGAGAAAGGGTTCCATCAGATGTGTCATTGTCAACAACACGTACTTCCACACCATGGGTTTCTGCAGGTCTTCTCGTACCAGAGCTCTTCTTTCTAAGAAGTTGGGCTTCGTCCAATGCCTATCCCCTTTACAGATACCCCTCTGGGCTAGAGAAGAGCTTCTTCTTCCCCAGTTGCATAAAATATTCCTTGATATATTTAATCCAAGGAATTCTTAAAGCCCCATCAAGCACAAGTCAGTCTTTCAATATCAGCCTGTTCAGGTAAAGGACCACAGTCTAATCCCGGCCAACAATGGCTGCAGAGCTAATAGGTCACTCAGATAACCTACCTCCAATTCTTCAGGAACACACATTGAGGGAGTACTCCGACGGACACAGAGTAGCCACTGCAATCATTTATTTTCGATCACCTAAAAGTGGTCACGTGTCCTATACCCCCAGATCTCACTGCCATACGAAGCCTTAGAAATGTATTTAGCCTGGTATATCTTCATCAGGGTCTTGAGTGGTTTACTTCCCAGCCTTGATGCAAACTGGAGAACTGCGGCAATAAATCTTGATTCTCTTTAGTTTAGGCACTCACCAGCGGTTTCCATGACATATTGGAGTCAAACAGGACTTCTAGATTAGAAAATACCTTCACCTTAGCAATAGTTTGATTACAGATTCTAAAAGGGTGCAATTTGGCTGACTTGAGCCCACAAACATAACATACGATTTAGAGACATTAACTGCCAGGTCTTCCCCCCATACAATCAAGAAAAAAGTTTAAAAGAACTTGCAATACCCTTGCAGTCAGGGCCATCAGGACTGCATCATCTGTGTATAACAAAACAGTGAGCAGGCATCTACCCACCCGAGGGCAGTCAACTTTTGTCACCAGCAAAGCCTGTTTAAGGCTGTTGATATAAAGGGTGAATAAAAAAGAGGCAAGAATGCACCATTGCTTGACCCCTCCTTCTATTTTGAAACAGTTGGTATTGGCTCCCCGAATACAGTACCATCACTCATTGTGTGGTGTGTACATGAAGGTCCCGCAGATAATATACACTATTAGGGTCAGCCCCAGTCCCCAGGATGATACACCATAGTTTATCCCGATTAACCCTGTCCAAGGCTGACATGAGATCCATGAAAGCAAGGTGGAGCGATTCAGAGCGGGCAGCGGTGTATTTGTTGACCAGTAAGTATAGATTTAGGCACCGGTATATAGTAGACTTCCCCTGCCTAAAAGCCATACTGCACTTCAGAAATATTATTCTCCTCCTCCCAGCTAGTCAGTCTTGACAACAACACACGGCCCACAATCTTTGCAACAGAATCAATGAGCGATGTGGGTCGATAACATTGTGAATTATCTTTATCCCCCTTTTTGAAAACTGGAACGATTTCTGAAGAAGACCAGGAAGTAGGAGTCCCCTCTCTCACTGAATCGTTTAGGATCTGAGTTAAAGTAAGACCCCAAACCGCCACCTCACTACGAAACAGATCTGGGGGTATACAGTCTGGGCCCGGTGCCTAGTCCCTTATAAGACCCTGGATTCCCACAATAACTTCCTCTAGATTAAATGTAAACTTCAATCTACCACTGGGAGGCTGCCCCAGGACGACTGCCAGCTGCTCTGAAGGCACTAGATGGTTATAAATGTCTTTAAAATAAGTCACCCATTGACTAGCAGTGATGTGAAGGCAGAACGCAGCTCCATTTCCTTGAGCAAAGTACAGTTGATTTACAATGCGCCAGAACATTGAGCTATCTTTCCATGTGCTTGCTTGACCTAGATCGTCCAATACTTGCTCTCTCAATTCATCTTTCCGTCTCTTCAACTCAGGCTGATAGCTTTTATGACAAGTAGAAACAAGTACACTATTTCTTGGGGTAGATTTTAATCCTGTTTTTAGGGTCCTCAGGGCTCTAGAGCAACCAGAGTTGAACCAGATAGGGTCAGAAGGAATGGAATTGGAGACCGGATGAGATAATAGCATAGCTGTATTTTTAGAGATTCGCCCAAAAGCCTTTAATAGTGAAGAATCAGTAACAATGGGGTCTAAGAAAATGGCAAAGTCCTGTGCACAGCTATAAAACAAAGAATGCTCGAATCTTTCAGGCTCAACCATTGCCCACCTGACAAGCCTGCCTTGATCAAAAAGTGAATAAACACCCAGGGACCCCTGAACACGGGATGAAATGGGCTGTCGCCAGCTTTGAGTGGTGGAAACCAGGTTATGATCACTAAGGATGCTATGTGAAATATTAAAGCAAGTCATCAACAGAAAAAGATGGGCGGAGAGAAAAATAAAGTCTATAGTAGAAGAACAGCCCCTACCCATAAACGTGGGGAGAATTTGAGGGTTTGGAACATGAACAAACTTGTACAAGGTAAAAACTAAGGGGCATATTCACAAGGAGCTATCGCCGAATTAACTGCACTTTATCGCAGCCAAAGTCGTGATAAATTTACCTCCCCATTCACAAGCCGGTGTTAACAGCCCACAGCACCAGTTTACCCGCGATAGCAGCCGCAAAAAACATCGCCACAGAGGACCCCCGCAAATATCGCTAATGAGATGCAGAGTAGGCGTTCCCGTGCCAAAAGTCGAGACAACATCACACCTCAACATTCACAACGACCAGCCACATCGGCGATAAGAACACAAAACTAGCGATAAGGCGCGTTAGCACCAGGAAATTTACACCTGCTCTGACCTGGTGTAAAGTCGGACGGCAGCCAGCACCACAAAAGGAGCACAGCCCAGGGCCACATCCGAAGGGCAACAGATGCCATGTAGCCACTCATCATGTGGCCCGGACACCCAAGAGGGCCACAACACCCACCGCCACCACCCCAGGACCCCAACCCACACCCGGAACACCCCCCGGACCACCACAGACGCAGCGCAGACAAAGACAGCGGACCCCCAGGAAGCGTACCAGCCCCACAGACCCAACATCTGACAATGTCACCATCCACTACAGGCTGAAAGTGACAAACATCCTACGCCTCCTGACCATCATCACATAACAGGCCTACGGCACTAACACAGCGGACAACCAACATCCCACCCCAGACAAAGCTGCTGGCTTGGCTGCACCTGTTGGCCCCTGGTACCCCCCAACCAACACCCGCCAGAGTCGGAGGAGTCTCACAGCCAGCCACATCCAAGTCCCCCACACCTGTCCTGGACATCACCATCACCCTGGTACCCCAGTCCCCATACGTACAACACAATGCGCAGGATCCGCTGGAGACCAAGCAAGGACCATATGCCCAAGCAGGATGCACGCACGTGTTGGGGGCAATACACAGCACACATGTACTACCTGTGCCCCCTGGTGACACAGCACACAATCACCGCAACAGGAAGCACACGTCTCACATCAATGTGCAGGCAACAACAGAACACTGTGGAACCCCCAACAATGTCGCCTTCAAATACACAGCCAGTGTGCATGATACCTTCATCCTCCGACAGTCCATCATCAACCAGCATTCCCAGGATGGCAACAAGGGAAATGCACAGCCCCTTGGCAATATCCAAATGAACACCCCACACACCTCAACTCCACAACCATGCAACTCACAACTCTGGCAATGCACACGTCACAAAATCACATACAACAGGCACAACAACATGCCCACCCACCAGACACGACAGAACAACTTACAATGTTCACATGGGCAAGCCCTGAACATGAGCCAGCAACGGCATGGCACCTCAGCCACATAATAGCTGAATGTGGGGAGAGGTGGCAACCAGGCATGTGTGAAGGATGCAGTAGAACCATGATTGGGAAATTACACAATGCCAAGAGTGGCAGAGATGTGCTGGACACACCGCAGTATGCAGAACACACCCATATCCATGGCGACATACACCGCTGGTGTATGGAGTGTAATGGACAGTGGACGCCACCATGTCACCCCAGCCAGTGGGGGACGTCGCAGAAATGTTGCCTGTTACGCCCCCCCCTAAGCATCACCGGAGTGGGATGGCCCGGCGTACGCCACGCCAGCGTAGGGGTGTGAATAAAAAGCATGTAGGCCTGGGCGTGGTCCTCTTCCGGAAAGACCCACGTCTCTGCCAGGGCAGCGCCTCCCACCCCGCCACAAGGCCGACGCCGTCCTCGTGAGTGGAGTTGCCTGCAATGCTGTGCGCCTGCCGGACCCCGGCAAGCTGGACCACGAACCCATCAGGCCCGCCCCTGCGCAGCCAGGCCACACTGATCACCTGCCGACACCGGCGTGTGTCAAGGAGGGCCCACCACGTGCCGGCGCAAGCTCCAAGCCCGAGGCCCGCGACCTTGGCAGCCTCCTCAGACCATCACGGCCTCCATGACACAGGCCCGCCTTACTCCTTTCTCGTTGACGCACTCTACTGCCGCCTTCGGCCCACCCGTCGGACCAGTAGGTCCCATGTGTGAAACTGTGTCCTGAGTCATGAATGGCAGTGACCCCAAATCCGGGCCAGCGGCTACATTACCAGACCCCCCCCCGAACTGTGAGACATAGTTCCATATGGGCATCTTGCGGCACGTGGTGCCACTAACCCTGTTCAACGCCAGCCGGCGACACGTGGTGCCGCTAACCCTGTTCAACGCCAGCCGGCGACACGTGGTGCCACTAACCCTGTTCAACGCCAGCCGGCGACACGTGGATGAGGGACCAGGACTACCCTGCGGACCAGTAGGTCACACATCCAGCACCTAGTCGCAAAGCACGAATGGCAGAGTCCACACCAGTGGTCGCACGGAGAGGTGTAAGAGGAAGATGCGGCTCAGTCCGGACGAATGCCGGGTCACATACACGGAGGTGACCGAACACGTGGTGCCACTGAACCTGAACTACGCAGGCCGGTGGGGCCATCCAACCTATGCCGGCGACACTCAGTGAATGGGCCGTGCTGACCACTGCCTCAGGCCTACACCACGGTCAGGGAGGTCACACATTTGGAACTGAGTCTTGATTACACCATGGCAGTGAACATTATTTAAGGCAGAGAACAATGCACTATACACCCTTCGATGTGGTGGCAACAAGTATGTGCATGGCATCACAACCACATGTGTCTGTGGGCCTACGCGGACTACTGCCCTCGGCCTACACTGCGCACGAGTGGGATCACAGATTTGGAAGTGAACATCGGTAATTCAAAAGGCAGAATACATTTCATCGCACGCACGGAGAGGCGTAAGAGGATGACGCGTTGCAGTCCGGAGGGAACAGGATCATCATTCCGGAGGTGATTGAACACTACCGACAACTGCCACTGTGTCACTAACTCTGTGCCTCGCGAGCCAACGACACGTGGCTGTGGGCCACTGCTGACCGCTGCCTCCGGCCTACACTGCGGTCCAGTAGGTCACAGAGTCTTGATTTGGCAATGTTGGAGTTCACATCAGTGTACCGGCATCATCGCAGACTGCATCCCCTCTCAGCACCTGTGCCACTAAGTGTGTTCCCCGACATTCATGGACACTCACTGGTCGTACATTGGTGGCGTTTGAGTCTATGGACGAGGGGCTAGTTTTCATCCTCATGTAGCTGATACCGAATTGTTGGTGAAAACGAGGGTTGCGCTTTCCACTCCTCCATTTGCTGCTTCCAGATAACATCAGACCTTCCGCATCATGCCCTGGAGGACACCTTCCACTGTCCCCCGCAACCCTCCGCAACATACACCTCGGACATTGATGGGGACCCGCTCAGGTCGCATGGCCCATCTGACTGCACCGCAAGTCACCGTCCCGTGGCTGGGTGCCTGTGCCGGCTGCAGTGCATCCGGGGCCACTAACTCTGTGCTGCTCAGGCCTGGGACCCCTTCTCCTGAGACATTGAATGGCCTCTGTAGCGATGGTCTTGGGGTCATCAACGCCATGTGTCTGTGGCCCTGCGCTGTCCGCATCCTCCAGCCTCAACTGCGGGCCACGAGGGCCCACACATAGCATCGAGTCTTGACCGGCCCGGACGTCGCATCACCGCAGGAGGCACACGCCACCACCGCAAGGACCACCTCCAACCGCCATCTGCCAGAGTCGAACCGGTGGTCCTGACAGACCTACGGAGTTGCTCAGACCTTTCGTGGATGCCATCATCGGCCTGATACCCTGCTCAGCACTCCAGGTGCCAGTGACTCAGTGCACCGCAAGCCATTGTCCGTTACTGATTGAGTTTTGTGCTGTTGTGAGGTTGCGCAGCAATGTCGCCTCATGCAGTGGGGAAGTCCTGGGACTATGATGAGGAAGATGTGTCAAGTGTGCGGACGGGAGAAGGCACAGACAATGGGAGGGCAGGAGGCAACAGCCCCAAGGCAGGAATGCAGACTGGTGGTGGTAGTCAAGCTACACACCCGGATCTATTACTGGGTATTGCGCTGTGGACTGCGGACGCAACTGTCACGGACATTGATGAGGAAGTTGATGCAGGTGTAACACACCCCACTGCATCTGCATCAGGACTAACCCGAAGGGACACAATACTAGCAATTTCTTCACATGAGCGTGCTCTTCTCTAGTGCCCCTACCTCAGTGCACTGCAACTCACGGAACCTCCTGACTGAATATTGGGTGAACTCTGTCCTTACTCCGGATCCCTCCATGTTGCTCTGCAGTTGACTCTGTTATGCTGGTGTTTTCTGTTTCCATTACACTGGTGTCCACTGTTCAGGTTGTTGCCAGCACCAAGCACTCCATGCAGGCTGGCTTATACTCACCCCACACACATCCAGCACAGGCGTCACTGTACATGTGGCCCTGCCAATAAAGGGGCCGGGCGCTCATGCCCGTAGCCAGTTCAACATGATATGTGCATGTGTCCCTGTGGTCTTGTTGTATGCATGGGGGCCCTGGGCCCTACGACATTACATTGTGCTGTGTACAGCGGACGCAGACATGTCACTGCAGGCAGCGGGCTAGAACCTGGACATGTAGTTTTGTCATCACCCACTCAATTCGTAAGGGGAGTGGACTGTGCCGTCGTACGCAGAGCCAACATGGGTGTGTGACTGATATGTGCGTGCCCCTGGGCGTGGTTCTATACTGGGTATGTGCATCTGCATGTGTCTCTATGGCAGTGTGGGTCTCCTTTGTGGGGGTGTAGGTGGTCCCTGAAGGGTATTGGACACCCACGTATGTGTTCTAGTTCTCTTTCCCATAGGTTCGGCAACACCCGCACCTGTTGGGCCACCTCCTTTTGGCGTTCTGACACCTGGCATTGGGGTGCCATGTGTGGGTCGGTGAAGTGTTGTGAGCCAGCCGTGATTGCGGGTGCTTCATGCTGTGTGGTCTGTTGCAGGGGCTGGGTTCTCCTCTGAGTAGCTTGTCTGCCCTGGTCCTGGTGGTGGGTTGTGTGGGATGTCCATGGGCTCTTGTAGGGCGTCGGTGTCGAAGGTGTGGTGTTCGTGTCCGGCATCACTGATGGGTTGTCTGTTCTGACCTGCTGGAGGTGTTGTTTGTCCCTCTGCATTGTGAAGGGGAGGTGCATGTTGGCATTGTGTTGGCGCCTTGTTCTTGTCGACATGCAGACTGTGTGACAATGTACATTGTGACTGTTTGGGCGGTGGTGGCTATTTGAGTTGGGACAGTGGA
The DNA here is from genome assembly GCA_963921515.1 of Calotriton arnoldi. NCBI lineage: Eukaryota > Metazoa > Chordata > Amphibia > Caudata > Salamandridae > Calotriton > Calotriton arnoldi. The sequence goes on along the minus strand of CAWUFW010006689.1, from coordinate 203,357 downwards.
CATTTGGCCTACATGGCTGATGTGGGGTTGTAGCCGTAAATATGCATCTCTCAGTTCCCTGCTCTGTCCAATGTGATTGTTCTGTTTCTGCGCCTGGGCAGACCCAGTTGTGTCCCCTGTTCTGCAGTGTGGGTGTTGCACTTTGTGCCACATTGTCATGGTATGTGCTGTGATTGCTATGTGTGTGCGCTGCAGTGTGCCACGGGGATGGGGGACATGTCCCTGGGTAATTGTGGGTGTGCAGTGTGCTACACCTCGTTGTGCATGTGTGCCATTGTGCCCATCACCCCCCATCCCCCCAGTCCCTGTTGGATCCTCACCCTGTTGTTGTTGTGTCGAGTCCTGTCGAGCTGTGTCCGTACTCCCACCTCCTTGCACCGTCTCCACACTGATGACTGTGGCCTCGGTTTCCTCCAGCTCCTCCTGTGGCGCTGGACTGCCACCTCCTGTCGCCGTTGCTGCCTTCCTCTTGGCAGCGGGTTTGTGCCTGGTTTAGGTTGTCACGTCCTGGCGGCGCCTCTTGGCCTCCTGGATTGGCCTCCTCGGCACTCTCACTGCATTCCAGGTGGTCTGCTTCTGGGTAAGTTGCTGGTAGTGTTCTGTGACTCTGTGGCGCTGGTCTTGTTTTCCTGCGGTCTGCACCCCGTCTTCCTCTCCCTTTTCTCCTTGGCCTTCCCCAACCCCGTTGTTCCTTGCTGGTGGTCTGTGGGGGTTGTGGGGTTCGCGTTGACCTTTGCACTGGGTCAGGGTGCATCCATGTTGCTACGTGCTTTGGCTTGTTTCTGGTGTGTTGTTTCTGTAGTTTTTATGGTGCAATTTCCCGCCAGACGCGTGGGATTTGCAGGCCTGTGGCTGCTTTTCGCTACTTTTTGTACTGTGATTGGCCTCATCGCATGATTTCTCGCGTTTTGCATTTTTCCGGCGTGGCGTTGATTTTCACGCTGACATTTGACGCGTTATCTGGTGACTATCGCATGCTACCGCCTTGTTGTGAATTCCACGTTGACACAGGGTTATTTTCCCGCGATAGGCTGCGATATTGAAAGTTGCGTTACGCTACTCTTGCGGTAGTTATCGCACATTCTTGTGAATATACCCCTAAGTTGTTATTGCTTAACATTTTATTTAGCTTACAGCCTTCTCTTGTGTGTACCATATGTAAACCCTCTTGAATCCTGCATACAGGCTTAAACCTGCGGCTATCAATGGTGGATGTTAAACTCCCCAGCAATAATTAAGCTGGGAGAACAAAGATTCAATAAAAGAACCTAGGAGGGATATGTTCCATTAACTACGGGAACCTGATGGAGCATTATAAAAATGCAGTAAAAAAAGAGTAAAGCCCAACATTTACAACCTTAATGCATGCAATTCAGTGCTACCCGAAGGAAGGACCTCAACGCGAACATTAACTGTCATGCGATGTAAATAGTTAAGCACCTTTTGGCCGTGCCGGATGCTGAAGCGAGCGCTGGGACAAAATAGGCTTTATACACCTAAAAAAAACAACTATTCAAGATCTCCCATGTATCCTGCATGCAAACAGCATTACATTTCTAATAAAACCATGCCAATTTAGATCACTGAATTTTGAAGCAACTCCAGCAGTGTTCCAACTAACTAAGTTCAGGTTATTATGTTGACACACAGCAATATCCACTTCAACAGGGATAGTAGAGCAGTTACCCAGAGGACTGGGTGAGTTAATAGGTTAAGCCTGGGGATCAGTCAATCGCAAGAATCAAAAGCACTCAAAGGGGGCAAAACGGTTCACAGATTCCAGGGAAGGAAGTGCAAAAGAGTTCAGGGGTGGACCAGAGTCCCAAGGCCTTGCCACGGTCTGCGGAGCCATACAGACAACCTACAGTCTATATAAGAAACTCAGTGGGAGTGTTTGGATAGAAGTCAGAGAGCCACACCTGAGCAGACTGGTTGCAGCCAGGACTTGTGCAGCAACCAGGGGGCAGTTAAAGTTCACCACCACTGAGTCCCCCTCATAGGCTTTAGCACCTTTCCCCAACCATCTGACTCTCCTCACTATGTTTATCTACTCATGAAGTGGGAGCCTAAGTTGGAGTGATAGCCAATCCAGTGAGTTACCTTATTTTGCAACTGGACAAAAGATTCACTCGCCCCCTGTAACAAGGGGGGTACATTCCCTAACACCTCCACATAGGAGTGGCAGTCAGAGGCAAATCAATGACAGCTTCACTTTTGATGGTACTAGGACTGTCCTGGGGGGAGGACGAGAAGAAACAGCACGTGGGAAGAATGGCACAGGGCCCAGATTACCACATCCCCTCGAGTCCACAGCAGCAATGACCCACTGAGAGAAGCTGGAACCAGGAGCTTGTGCATATGAACTCACTGCGGAACTATGTGGCAGCGAGGGTTCGGGGACTATGGTGACAACCGGAGCCGTCTGAAAGAGGAGGTTTCGGAAAGAGATGAAGCTGGAAAATCTTGATAACCTCTTCAGCACACTTGTCCAGTCTCTCTTCAACTGAAGCCAGGTAATCAATTATAACCACAGTAATTTTAGACAACATTGGCGACCAGGCCAGATCATCGTTGACATCAGGAAGGATTCCCATGTTAGGCAATGTGCTTCCAGTGCTGAAGACATGCAAGCCCTCTGATCTGGGAGTCAAGTGTCTGGACTAACACTTCCATTTAGCCACAGGGGTATGATTGAAAGGTGACAGCTGAGGCCCTGCTTCCAACGAGTGACCCACGTCAAAAGTAGTGGCCATGAACTCCTTGGTATACGAAGTAACTGCATGTGCCCTCAAAGACTCTGTATTGTCATCATTAGGCTATAGCGTTGAAGTCAAGCCTGGGTGATCTAAGGACAAACAGCTCTCCGCTAAGATGATTTCCTTAGAAATAACTTCCACAGCCCTCACTAGAAAAGTGTCTATTGTTTTAGCTTAAGGGTCCGATGTAGCTCTGGGGTTTACCATCTTCTTCCCCATGAAAATGTAATGTAATGTAATGTAATGAAATACTTGTAAAGCGCTGACTGCCACTCCGAAAGGAGCATCGTCAATCAGGGAATTGTAAGTGCGCTACTCACCCGTGAGGGTCTCAAGGCGCTGAGGGGGGGTCCGCAGATCTGTTTAGCCGAAGAGCCAGGTCTTGAGGGTCTTCCTGAAGGTGTTCAGGGAGGGGGCGCGTCTGATGTCTGCCGGTAGCTCGTTCCAGGTCTTGGCTGCAATGTGAGAGAAGGATCTTCCGCCTGCTCTGGCTCTGTGGATGCACGGGGTTTCGGCCAGTGCGAGGTTGGAAGATCGGAGGTTTCTTTTGGGTACGTGGAAGTTGATTCTGTCGTTGAGGTATTTGGGTCCGTTGTTGTGTAGGCATTTGTAGGCATGAGTGAGGATTTTGAAAGTGACTCTTTTCTCCACGGGGAGCCAGTGGAGACTTCGTAGGTGTTGGCTGATGTGTTCGTGTTGGGGAATGCCGAGGACGAGTCTGGCGGCGGTGTTCTGTATTGTCTGGAGTTTGCGGAGTAGGGACTTGTTGATGCCGGCGTAGAGTTCGTTTCCATAGTCCAGTCTGCTGGTGATGAGTGCGTGGGTGACTGTCTTCCTTGACTCAGGGGGGATCCACTTGAAGGTCTTGCGGAGGATGCAGAGGGTGTTGAAGCAGCTGGAGGTGACGGCATTGACCTGCCGGTTCATGGTGAGTGATGAGTCGAGTATGATGCTGAGGTTCTTGGCGTGGTCTGAGGGGGTAGGTGGGCTTCCGAGGGCGGTCGGCCACCAGGTGCTGTCCCATGCAGAAGGGGTGGTACCGAGGACGAGGACTTCTGTCTTCTCGGCATTGAGCTTCAGGCAGCTGTTGGTCATCCAGACTACGACGTCTTGCATTCCTTTCTGGAAGTTGAGTTTGGCAGTGGTGGGGTCTTTGGTGATGGAGAGGATGAGCTGGGTGTCGTCGGCGTAGGATACGATGTTAAGGCTGTGTTGTCGGACGATGGCTGCGAGGGGGCCATGTAGATGTTGAAGAGGGTGGGGCTCAGTGATGAACCCTGTGGGACTCCGCAGGTGATTTTTGTGGGGTCGGAGAGGAAGGGTGGGAGTCTGATCCTTTGGCTTCTTCCGGTGAGGAATGATTGGATCCAGTCCAGGGCTGTTCCTTGTATGCCTGCGTCGTGTAGTCTGGCGACTAGTGTGCGGTGGGAGACGGTGTCGAAGGCCGCTGATAGGTCGAGTAGGATGAGGGCTGCGGAGTGGCCTTGGTCCAGGAGGGTGCGGATGTCATCTGTGGCGGCGAGTAGGGCGGTCTCTGTGCTGTGGTTGCTTCGGAATCTGGATTGGGACGGGTCGAGGACGGCGTTCTCTTCAATAAATCGTGTCAGTTTCCTGTTGACTGTTTTCTCTGCAACTTTGGCTGCGAAGCGGAGGAGCGAGATGGGCCGATAGTTCTTGAGGTCGGTGGGGTCAGCTGTGGGCTTCTTGAGCAGGGGTCTGACTTCTGCGCGCTTCCAGTCATCTGGGAAGGTGCCTGTTTTGAAGGTGCGTTGTAGTTTGGGTGCGATGGCGGCCGCGGCTCTGTGGTAGATGTGAGGGGGACAGGGGTCGGTGCGGGCCCCCGAGTGGATGCTTTCATGGTTGAGGCGGTGTCTTCGGCCGTGATCGGTGTCCAGTTGGAGATGGTGGGCTGGCTGGTGTTTCTGGGGGGCGGAGGGCCGTCTGTGGCGCCTGGTGGATGGTCGATGAAGTTGTCGTAGAGGTTTTTGATCTTGAGGTGGAAATAGGTTCCAAGCTTGTCGCAGAGGTCTTGGGATGGGGTGATGTCTGTGGCTTCGCTGCGTGGGTTGGTGAATTCTTGAATGACACTGAAAAGTTCCTTGGAGTTGGTGGAGTTGGCCAGGATTTTGTTGTGGATGAAGTTCCTGTTGGTGGCTCTGATCTGGTTGTGGTAGTCCGTCATGGCGTCCTTGTAGGTGGTGTGGTTTTCGGTTGTCTTGGTGTTTCTCCAGTTCTTCTCCAGGCGTCTGCAGGTGCGTCTGGCTTCTTGGAGAGCGGTGGTGAACCAGGCGGCTTTCCTGGGGCATTGTCTGTCGGGGTTGCGTAGCGGGGCGAGCTCGTCTGCGCAGTTGGAGATCCTGGCGCTGGTTGCAGGTGAAAGAGGAACCCAAGGGGTACTAGATGAGTGAGAGACAGAATTCGTCTGAGGAGCTGAATTTCCAGGTTTTCAGTAACTTCCTAAATTGGGTTTCTGTTTTCAGCAATCTCAGCTGAGTTGGCAACAGGTTCCAAGCCTTGGTTCCCAAGGCGGCCACTGTTTTTCCTCCCTTAGTTTTATATCTGAAAGTGGGAGGTTTGAGGAGATTGGCTGACGAGGATCTAAGGGTCCTAGTTGTAATGTAAGGAGTGAATCTCTCTGAGAGGTACCTAGGTCCCAGTTTGAGCGAGGCTCTGAAGGTGATAAGGAGGATCTTAAAAAGTATTCTTTTATGCAGTGTGAGCCAATGAAAGGCTTTTAAGGCTGCCGATGCGGAGGACGTACGTGGAAGCTTTAGTACCAAACTCGCTGCCGCGTGTTGGACCACTTGGAGTCTTTTTAGTGTTAGTTTTTTTGCTCCTGCCAGGAGGCTGTTGCAATACTCCAGACGCGAGAGAATTAGGGCAACTGCCACTGATTTCCTTGCGGTGAGTGGGATTAAATCGAAGAATTGTTTCAGGGATTTGATGAGGCTGAAACAAGTCCCTGCTACTGCCATTGCGTGTGGATGGAAAGAGAGAGCAGTATCGAAATGCACTCCTACATTTTTGGCCACTTTCACCGTGTCAAGCGGAGGTGACGCGCCCTCTGGCCACCACTCACAAGGCCGGAATAAGACATCTTTTCCTATTGGTAGGATTTCGGTTTTATCGGTGTTGCATCTGAGGACCTTAGAGGTCACCACTCTACTGGACAACAGTACTGCTAGAATATGCTTGTCCATCAGATCCAAAACAGGGGTAAAAGGAATGGCTCTCTTACTTCCTTCCATGTGGTGGTTAACGACAGTCCACAAGCCAACCCAGATGAGGACAGCAAGAAGCCAAGAGATTAGGCCCAGCCCAGCCATGTCCGGCTGCAGAGGGGCACAGACAGGCCCGCTCTTGGCCCGATCTTTGCCCAGGCACGTGCCTCGGCATGTCCTGCATGCATCACGCAGGAAAAGCAAGACGCTTTTAAGCACTAGCGCAACGTGGGTGGCAGCAGCACATCCTTCCAGGGACCAAAGGAGGCTGGGGGACATAGTCTCACCTCAGCCTACAGGTGAGTGAGGCAGAGTCTGTTGAGCCGTCCTGCACCATGGGAAAAACAAGGCGCTTTTAAGCGCAAGGACAATGTGGATGGCAGCAGCACCTCATTCCAGGGAGCAAGGGAGGTTGGGGGACGTAGTCCCACCCCATCCTACAGGTGCCTGCGGTGGAGTCTGGTGCGGTGCCCCCAGTAAATCTATGGATGCTCTTGGGGATATCTTGAACGTAACCCAAAAGGGCAACCAGAGAGGAAGGTGCAATCGTGACTCCTATCATAGCAGAGAGTAGGGAGAACATTTTGGCCTAATAGTGGACACGTACAGGTTAGATGAGCAAAATAAGCCTGCATGACATAGCACTTAGGTCATTGGGACGAGCATGTGGGATTAATTTGTGCCAAAACTCTGGGTCTAGTATAGGCCCAGTGAGGAATTTGAAATGGAGGAGCTTGTATTTGTGATTGACAGAGATTAGTTTACTCTGGGTACAGCACTAATACCAGACTTTGTCGGACAGTGGTTGCCCTAGGTCACTTTCCCATTTCTGCCTGGCCCGTCTGAAGGTCTCGGGCTTCATGGCTATGCAGGCTTGGTATAATATGGAAATCAACTGTCCCCCGCCAGAGTCATAGATAATGAGTGTCAACAGAGGGAAGTCATCTGGGGCTAAAGGGTATGTAGGTAATCAAGATCATAAGTTATTGTGGAGTCGCCTAAGTACAAAATGGCCCACATGGGAGGAGCCATGCAAACAAGCATCATTGGCGTGTGTGAGTACATGGCGGTCCGGAAAGAGGTCCCCCCATGGTATGCAGGTCATGGCATTGCAAGGTGCGCTGAATTAGCTTCATGAGTGTAAGGGGAACCCAGAAGCTATTGATCAGGGTTAAGGCTGGTGAATAAAGGATGCCCCATCCTAGTACATGGCGAAGCTTCCACCATGCCCAGCTGGTGGTCAAAAGGTTTTGTATGGTTGTATGGCCAATGGATCCATAGAGATGCCCTTCGGCAATAAGGAAGACAGCAGGAGTTCCCCGGATTTATCCCTCTCTGGTTTCAGATAGGGGATCCAGGCGTTCAGGTGGTACCATTGGTACGTGAATTGGCATTGTGCAGTGAGACAGTATAGTTGGGGCTCAGGAACTGCAAAGCTACCACGCTCATAAGGGAGGATTAGTTGGTCCCATTGAAGGAGAGGTCTGCCCCCATCCCATATGAGCCATAGCAGGAGGCTGCGCAAAGTGGTAAAGAAATGTTGAGTCAGCGGTATTGGTGTCATATGTCCTGTGCAGGCCCATTGTCGTTTTCCTAATGTTAGCATGAGCATGTTGCAGACTGCCTTCTGCTTTGCGCATGTTACTATACAAACATACTTTGCTTTGTGCCACGCTGTACTTTCACACAGAACCTGCTGTTGTTTTCGCATTCTGTCCTTTCCTGGGATTTAGTCTGCACACCGTAGACAAGGTCAAACAACAATGGACCTTGTTATTTTGTTCTAGTCAAGCCTCAGCACCTAGACAAAACACACAATTACAGCTGTTGTTTGGGAACACATACATATTGCTATGCACAGAATGGGTAACAACGCACTTGGAGAGGGATCTTTCCAGGAAAGAGATTGTGAAAGCACCTGAGATGTAGAACTTTCATCTGTGCATGCTAAGATACGGGGTCTGCTGCCAACACCCAGAGATCTTCTGATATATAATCATTTTGCTTCTGTAGAAGGGGATTGAGGTTAGGTTACCCAGTCTTATATAATGACAGCTCCTTTTACGATTTATGGACTACTTACAATGCTGACCGTATTTGTGCTAGCCATTTTCTTACTTATTGTGGCACACATACTGCATACTAGAGCACAATAGTTAAAATAAACATTTTAATCTTTTCTTGTGTCTCTGTGAGATCTTATTGTGGACTAGTATGAGTGTGAGAGCCAAAGGGTGTGTCCTGCAAGCACAATTCCTGAGAGGGTCGGAAGTGTTGTTTTCTGGGGTGTCTAATCACTTGTTCCTCTGTGAGTGAGTAGGAGGGCAAGTGAGACACTATAGCCAGTCGGTCCCGGGCTCTTGGGTACTCAGATGGTAGGATGACTCAGTTCCTGCCTACTAAGGTTCTATGATCCCAAGCATAGTTCTGTGACTCTGCAGCATCTCTGCAACATTGGGATGTTGAGAAAAAGGTATAGGGAGGAAGATAATTTTTATGATCGCTACCCATCCTGCCATAGAGAGAAGAAGCTTGATCAAGCGCTCCACCTGCGTAGATAGTTTATCGATGGTGGGGCAATAGCTGAGTTGGAGAATCTGGTCTTTCTCCCTATGTAGATGAATGCCCAAATACTTGGTGGAGTTACCACTCCAAGTTAGGGTATATTCTATGGTTACATGCTGCGTACAATCAGTGAGCGGGAAAAGCTCTGACTTAGCCCAGTTTATGTGAAGGCCAGAGAGGTCCCCAAATCATAAAACTTCACAGATTAGAGGTGGAAGATTGTCAGAGGGGCGGCGTACGAATAATAGAATAACATTAGCGTACATTGATAATAAGAGGGGGCCAGATGTGAATTGCAAGCCATGATGCATATGTTTCTCTCGAAGGTGTCGAACCATAGAGTCCTTCGCGATAACAAAAAGGAGCAGGGATAGAGGGCAGCTTAGCCTATTCCCTCTAGCCTTGTGGAAAAGGCCTGTGAGGGAACCATTCACCTGCAGATGAGCCACAGGGCTGGAATAAAGGCGCATGATCAATGAGGTGAAACCTCGGGGGAGGCCCAGTTTGTCCAATGTCACCTTCAAAAAGGACCATTCCAAGGAATCAAATGCCTTTTCCGGCATCTGATAGGGCTACCATTGCAGGGGTCTCAGGAGAAATCCTGTTTAACCCTGCAAATATCGCTAGCAGATTTAATGAGGTGGATCTGTGAGGGACAAAGCCCGTCTGAATGGAAGATATAATTTGTTCCATTAAGAGGGACAATCTGGTGGCAAGGACCTTGGCTAATATTTTATTATCAAGGTTGAGAAGGTAGAGTGGGTGGTCGGAGCTGAATAGGTGGGGGTTTTTACCAGGTTTTAGTAGGAGCTTGAGAATAGCCTCTCGCAATGTGGGTGGTAGAGTGCCCGTTTCAACAGACTCCGTGTACATGACGAGTAGGTGCGGTGCTAGAAGGTGTTTACATCCTTTACAGAATGCACCATTGAGGCCATCGAGGCCACGAGGCTTGGACCGGTCAAGGGCATATATGGCATGTATAATTTCTTCACAGGTGGATAGGTTTGCTTAAGAAGCGTTGTTGACCATCAGTAATCTACACCTTCGTGATCTCCGCAGGATAAACTGTGATCTCAGCTGAGTAACCCGGCACGTGGGAAGAGTAGAGTTGTTCATAATAGTGTAGAAGTTTAGCCATTATACCCTCATTATCCAAGATCTGCTCACCTGTGGGGGAGTGCAACCAGTGATGTAACCACTAAGATGATCTGGGAGAGGGAGCCTCATCAGAGTATGACTGGGACACTTCCCCTGTCCGTACTGTCTGGCAGTGGTGTGTTTTCCCAGATACGCTATATTCCTGTTGGCAGGTCCCAAAATGCAGACATTAAGACTGAACACCGGTGTAATTGAGGGAAAAAGTGGGCTTGAGAGTTCCTGGCATGTATCACAGCTCGGTCTTAATTCGAGCCAGGTGGGAGCGTATGTCCCGTAGTATGTCCTCATGTTTGGAGAAGTTCACTCTGAAATAGAGGCTTTAAAGGCCTCCTATAGGGTGGCCTGTCTGGAGAGCAAACCGGTATTGAGAGTAGAGTACTCAACGATGGATTAGTGTAATTCAGAGTGAAACACTGTATTATGCAGTACATCACTAGTAAACCGCCACCTGTGCACCAGTCTGCCTCCATATGGTATCTGTAGCACCAGTTTTACCAGGGAATGATCCGACAATGTATGTGGAGTGGGGTAGAATGGAGTGGCGTAGAGTGGAGTACTGCACAATGGAGTGGTGTACAATGAAATAGCGTAAAGTAGAGTGGTATACAGTAGAGCGCCATAGAGTGGAGTGGCATGGAGTGGGATAGCATAGAGTGGAGTGTCGTTCAGTGGAGTTGCATGCAGTGAAATTATGTAGAGTGGAGTGGAATACAGTGTAGTTGCTTAGACTAGAGTGTCGTACAGTGGAATGTCATACAGTGGAATAGCATTCAGTGGAGTGCTGTACATTGCAGTGGTGTAAAGTGGAGTGTGGTACAATAGACTGGCATACTGTAGAAAAGCATAGAGTGGAACAGCATAGAGAGGAGTGGCATAGAGTGGAGTGGCATACAGTGTAGTGCTATGGAGTGGAGTGGTGTACAGTGGAATAACATATACTGAAGTGGGTAAAGTGGAGTGGCACAGGGCAGAGCTGTATAGAGAAAACTGCACATTTTTTCACAATTTATTTAAGTAGTTCTATAATTTGTAGGTATTACCACGGTACCCCGCTGACTTTTTTGTGCATATCTGAATATGGTAAAATTAAAAATACACAGTAATACACTATATTTGTAAAATATAGCATATTACAGTGCATTTCAATTTTTTTGACATAGTTAATATTTTGTAAGTGCAGCGGTGCACAGTGCACTTTATTTTGAAATATATAGAAACATATGAATATTTTTGCTTATCTATTACCACCTTAATTAAGTCATAATTGGTAGGGGAAAAATATCAAACCTAATACTTACCCACATCTAAGTGTAAAATGCAGAACATAACCAAAGTGGACCTAAAAACAACATTGCTGCCTTTAACTTTAGTAAAGGAAGTCATTATCCAATCACATTATGACTTATCATTGCTAAGTACTGGTGTACTTCGCAAAATACTGCAAAATTTTGCGAAAGTACTGCAACTACAGATGTCACTAAGTTAAAATATCTTATAACTTAAAAAATACTTACCCTACTTACCTGTAGTACCCAATAGGATTATCTGTGCACCATCATATGCAATCCTGTCAAATTTCATTTAAATCTCTCCAGCCGTTTTCACGCTACGCAAGAGTACAAAGTATATGGGAAATGCATTGGTGCCCAAACATGTTTTGGGACCCCCCTTTTTTCTTTGCATCCCTTTGACGATTCTCTGCAAAACATTGCATGCCCCACCAATGTAGAAAGAGGAATATGTCTGCCATGTTTCGAGGAAATTCGTCAAACGGCTGCAAAGTTATTAATGGTTAAAAATTCAAGGAATTATTTTGTCTGGTAACCCTAACTATAACTACAGTGTCGCTACAGCCATATTATGTATATGTGTGTGTGTGTATATATACACATACATACATACATACATACATACAAATGTATATATATAAAATATTTAAAATATAAATTATTGTAATGTAAAATATATAGTTTTAATAATTGTTGTACTGATATAGCTATAACTATATATGTATATATATAACTGAAAGATATGGATGGAAGACTACTTAAATATGAGGAAGGCATTAAAGCAAAGAAGCGCTGGAAGTTCATCAGAGACCGCAATGACTATGCCCAGGGTTGTATACTAACCTTTGGACGCAAGTATGACGCAGCAAGGAAAAACGTACTTCAACCCGAAACTGCAAGGATTCGGGAATTAGAAACCTCTGAATCCAGCTCCGAGGCACCATCTGATCTGGATGAACAACAGAGCGTCCCTGCAACGGCAAGAGGTCCCTTCCCTTCCCATACAGAATACCGTTTTTTACGGGAAAGCGTGAGTGGAAGAAAGAAACCACCGCGAGGAAGAGGCGCAAACAGCGAACAAGGAAAAGACAAACCAGGAGAGGAGGCGAAGGCCAAAGAAAACGAGACGCCACATGGGAGAGGACAACGGCGATCCAAGCGCAACAAATAATGGGTGAGCAAAACAATAACAATTTATCCATTATTAATATCTCCTCACACTGCATTACCCCTGATGAGCGCTCAGTTCTTGAATTAGGCCTATCCTTTTGCCCTACTGCCAATTTTAACTTTCCAAGAGCCCGCATTGACATTTTTTTATTTATAAGGAAACTGAAGCTCCTTAAAGTGCACACGCTTAAGCATGGCAGGGCTACTCCTACTGAGACCTTACAACTTGAACCTACGGGTGGTGATACGAACACACTCACTATGTCTGATATTGAAACGATTGCCACACTAAGAGAGATCGAGCTGGGAGGAAAAGACTGGGTCTCGGATCGTGAACTCTTAGCTAACATGGGGATTGAGGTAGATCGCAATTCCAGGAATGATTTTAAACCTAAATCCAGGTTCAATCCTGTGACGTTACATGATGGCATTGATGCCTTTCATGAAAGCATTATGTTTGATCTTGTGACTTTATGGGAGAAACAAAACAATTCCTTTGCTAGCAACCTCACGACAGCGCAAAGATTGGGCCTACAGTCTCTTCAAAAGGCCGAGTATTTTGTTATAAAACCCTCTGACAAAGGGGGGAATATTGTTCTCTGGGATCTTGTCAAATACAAAGCAGAAGCCAGACGCCAGTTAGAGTACTCAGGGAGCTATCTGAGGTCTAACCAGACAGAATACACCAAGACCATCACACAATACCATCAACTACTTGAGAGATGGCATGGACAAGGAACTTTGAAACGCAATGAGTTCCTGTTCCTTATGACCAAGAAACCCATGGCCCCAGTTTTTTACATGCTCCCCAAGGTACACAAAAGTCTAACTGAACCCCCGGGCAGACCAATCATTGCCGCTAACCAGAGCCTGCTTGAAAACTCCTCGATCTATCTTGATTATTTCCTTTGTAAATATGTGTTTAATTTGCCATCATATTGCAGGGATACTATGGACTTTTTATCCAAAACACAGGGCATTCCATGGAAGGAATCGTATGTACTTGCCACCATCGACGTAGTGTCTCTCTACACTTGCATTGAGCATGACTTGGGCCTCAAAGCCTGCAAATACTTCTTTAGAGATAGACCACTCTCAATGTTTGACCACACAGTATTACTGTTAGACTTGTTAAGCTTTTGCCTTCACAACAATTGCTTCCTCTTTGAGGATACATGGTATAGGCAATACACTGGGTCGGCGATGGGAAGTTGCTTCGCCCCCAGCTACGCCTGTATTTTCATGGGGTGGTGGGAGGCGGAGCACCTTTGGCACCAAGGAAATGAATGCTACATGGACAATGTAATCCTGTGGACCCGCTACATTGACGACATTTTTCTGATTTGGGATGGTCCACAGGATTTGCTCCATGACTTCATTGCAGGCTTATCCACAAATGAGCTTAACTTAAGATTCACCAGTAAGGTACACACCACCACCATTGAATTCCTGGATGTTCAGGTTGAGGTGAGGGATGACTGTATACACACTACTCTGTACAGAAAGGCTACCGCAGGAAATAGCGTGTTGCATGCACGGAGCCATCATCCTGATGGACTCAAGAGAAGCATCCCATATGGAGAATTGCTCGGCGCTAAGCGTAATTGTAGCACTGCTGATGCCTATACTAGGGAAAGATTGAACATGTTTAGCCGTTTCAAAACACGTGGCTATTCAGGTCAAACTATTAAAATAGCTACTGAAAAGGCTGCAGGGAGGGATAGAAACAGCTTGTTGGTCCCTAAAACTACCAACCAGAACACTCAGGAAGTAAGATTCATCACCACTTTCTCGAATGCATCACAAGCCGTACACAGGATAGTCAACAAGCACTGGCATTTAGTCAGGCAGGATGTGGTTATTGGTAAATTGGTTAGTCCCAAGCCACATATCACTTACCGTAAGTCGAAATCCTTACAAGACACCCTGGTACACAGTCATCTTTCACATAGGAGTACCGGTTCGAGCTCATGGCTAAAGGAACTCCCCGGTTTCCACAAATGTGGCCGGTGTAAGGCCTGTAGCAATAGCCGCAATGTGAAAAGCTACCCTTTGCCAGTGGGGAGGGATGAGAAAATATTGTCATTCATTAACTGCAATACCGAATTTGTGGTGTATGTCATTGTCTGTTTTTGTGGCTTGCGCTATGTCGGTAGCACCATCTTTGCAGTGAAAAAGCGCATTCTTGAGCATCTGCGCGCAGTTAGGAACAGGGATCTGACCTACACTGTGGCCAAGCATTGCATGTTGGAACATGGCGATGTAACTGACGTCTCTTTTAAACTCTCCTATTTTGGAATTGACAGGGTCCCAGCGCATCCCCGAGGAGGTGACCGTGAAAGAAAGCTTAGGCGCCTGGAATCGGAGTATATCATCCGCCTGCAAAGCAAGACCCCTGGTGGCCTCAATTGTGAGGAAGACCTTCATGTCCATTTAGGTTAGAAGAGATACTATATACAAGTGGTGCCCTTAAAATACCTTTTGGACACTGTATATACTGTTATCTTGCCTTTCCTTCCTCTTTCCCCCTTCCCCCCCCTTTTTTCCCCCCTTTTCCCCCCTTTTTCCCTACCCCTTTTTTTATTTTTTCCCCCCTTTTTCCCCCCTCCCCCCTTCCGCTGTGTGAGAAATTAAATGTTAGCCCTACATGGGATATCTCACCATCTTGGCGTCACAGCTATCCTTGATGCCAGTTGACAATGTGGGTTATATTTCTGCTTTTTAACATGGAGTGCCCATACTGTTTATTTCCTTCTTTTGGCCTTATTTTGTGTCTTGTCTCAAATTTATCTGTTTCTTTACCACCTTTTATCAGTGCCATCCAAATTGTCATATTGGCGTTACAGCCGCATCTGTCACCCTTTTTCAAGCGATTGTTTGAATCTGTGGTTTCCTCCATCCCACTCTTCCCCTGTATAGCACCTAGTGCTCTTTCTTTTTCTATTTTTTTAGTTACATGGTTTAGTCTTTGTTATATTGTTTTTTTTCTTTTCTTATATTACCCGTACTTGACAAATGGGATCTGGCAGGCCTTATACTAGGTCAATAGGGGTGTGGCGGTTTTTTAGGCCACTACGTACCTTTGAGCCTCATGAAACTCTTTAACGTTTGCGCACTTGCGCAGTGAAGTTTCGATGTCAGTGCAACTATCGCTTGATTGCCACATCCCACCGCGGTGGGTATTGTATATGTGATTTTTTGTATATTTATTTTGAAATGATACAGTCTTCACGTGATATAGTTTGTTTAAACTATTATGAACTACAAATTTGGTTATCGCAACTATATGTTCAAAACGTGATGTTAGTCTGTCTTCTAATGTGAACAGACCTCAGCAACCATGTATTTTCTTTTATGTCTATGCATTTATGTTTTGTGAACCTTTGTATGAGCACTTAAATACAGCCACTTCCGGGTCAGGAAGTGACTTTGACAAAGACCGTGAGGTTGAAACGCGTCAGTCAATTAAACTTTTCTCTGAAAATTATCCTGAGTGCGACTTTACCTTCTGTTGCTTGACCGAAGGATTTTCACACATATATATATATTATCTACTGGCGGTCGCCAGTAGATAGTTATAGTTACAACCTATTATCCATAGGAAATCCGCGACATTCTATTTGAAATAACTCTCTTGCCGGTTGACGTATCTTCGCAAAATTTTCAAACTTTGTGGCCCGCTCCGGTCCGCTCCTACCCTGAAAGTCTCGGGGGATTTGTCAAGCGGGGCCGAGAAAAAAGGGGGTCCCAAAACGCGTTTTCCCATGCAATTTTCCATAGGAAACTTTAGACACGGCTACAGCTCGAACTGCTGAACGGAATTACACCAAATTTGGCAAAGAGGTAGTTCTTGGTTCAGAAAGAACCCTTTTGTTAAATGGTGTAAATCCGTTCAGTAGTTGCTGAGAAAATCAAAAGTAAAAAGATAGTGATATCTATGGCCGCGTCGGATTCGCGCACCCTCCCGATCACGAGCTGCATGTTAATTGGCTGTCAACACTCCAAATCAGGAAGTGTTGGCAGCCATTTTGTCCCTCGGTAGAACCGAGGGACAGAAACAAGTGCGCAAGCGCACAAAGGGGCAGGGTAGAAACACCCTGACCCCTAGGTTTGCTCAGGGGGTCCCACAAGGACCCCCTGGGCAAAAATTTTTTTTTTTTTTAAAAATCGGCAGGATGCGCTCAGGGTGCGCGAATCCTGCCGAAAAATCGAAGCGCGGTCTCCCGCGCTTCGACTGTATTTTGCCCCCGGGTGGCCCAAGTCCCGGGGCATGGTGGGGGGGTTAATTTTATGTGTGGGGGCCTCAAAGGGCTCCCAAGCCCCGGGGACCGCCACCCCCGGGGCTTTATTGAAAAAATGGTGCGGGAGGGCTCTTCTGCCCTCCCGCAGCCCCGGGACCGCCACCCCCGGGGCTTTTTTTTAAATTTAAATAAAGTGTGTGGGGGCTCCAGCCCCCACACAGTCCCCGGGGACCACCACCTCCCCGGGGCACTTATAAAATAAATGTGGGGGTCCATTACGGACCCCAGAGCCCCGGGACCACCACCTCCCGGGGCTGTGCAATTTAAGGGAGGAGGGCCGCGCGGCCCCCTCCTGGAGCCCTTGATGGCCCTGGGGACCGCCACCCCCAGGGCCGGCTCCTGCAGTGTCCCGGGGTGCCTACCCCGGGACACTGCTGTTTGCAATGACAGGACGGGAGCCTCGCGGCTCCCGTCCTGTCATTACAAACTTGCTTTGGATATTGGAAGAGAGAGCAGGAAACCTGCTCTCTCTTCCAATATCCAAAGCCGATTGCTTTCCACATGGGGAGCAGCATGTTAGCTGCTCCCCATGTGTAAGCAATGCCGGCTCCCGTAGGACACGGGGAGCCGGCGGGACTGTGGGGGGTTTGGGGACCCCCCCACAGTCCCCAACGAGAGGCCAGCCCCGGGGGATGGGGTCCCCGGGGCAAGTAGTGGCCCGGGAGGGGGGCCACGCGGCCCCCTCCCCAAAAAATAAAAAAAAATAAAAAAAACGGAAAGGCCGGCCCCGGAGGATGGGGTCCACGGGGCCATAAATGGCCTGAGGAGGGGTCCACGCAGCCCCCTCCAAAAAAACTGGAAAAAGGAAGGGGGCTACAGAGCCCCCTTCAGGGGACAAAAGAATTTTTTTTTTTTTTTAAACGATCGGGCTCGCAGAGCCCCGCCCCCTTCCTTCACCACTCTGCAAACGCGCCCCTGGCGCGTTTGCAGATGGGAAGTAATTCCCGTTCAATACTGGGGTCCCTGGGGCCAACTAGCCCACCAGGAACCTCCAGTATGCGCCAGGGGCTGCCTTGCATAGAGGTGTACAGAGGCCACGCCCCTTTTACACCTCTCTGCAACGCAGCTCTGTGGCGCTTAATGGAGGTAGCTGGTGGGCTAGTTGCACCCCAGGGACCCTCAGGATTTAAGGGGACTTAATCCCCCGACTTAAAACGCGCCACGGGGCGCGTTTGCACAGTGGTGAAGGGAGGGGGCGGGGCTGCTAATTTGTAACTATAACATATCTGAAACCTATGGTTTTTTCAGTGAATATATATATATATATAACTATATATATATATATATATATATATATATATATATTGAGCGTACTCCAACCACTCGTCGATATTCCACAAGGACTGGAGCACGGACCACCAATGCAGTGCTGGTAAAGTTCCTTTATTTCCCACTTAACAAACAGCCGCCATTACGAGTTTCAACCCCGGAGGGCCTTGAAAATGAAAGCAGCTCCTGCTGGGAACCGGAGACTCAAGGGGGGTGGTGCGCCGGCCAGCAGAGCAGCCAGCAAAGTAATCCCAAGGCCGAAATGAAGAAAGACGCGCTCTCAGGAACGACACAGAAAATCCACAACAAAACGATTTATTCCTTCATAAATCGCAAACGTGACGCGTTTCGGCCCTCAAGCGGCCTTGATCACACACAAGTGACAGAGTGGGACAAAGCCAGTTACATGCACAGATTGCGAAACAGAAGTAGGACTACATGTTATAGTGCATCATAAACAGTGGACTAGCATCCACACTGTGGCCGCCATCTTGTAGTGTTGAGAAGTACGAAATTGCTCAGAATCACAGGGTCTCATCATAACCTGCATAAATGTATCTACTTATTGCTTGTGGTCTACATGGATTCTTAGCATAATGCGTCCACAGTGCATCACCAACATAAACGTCCACAGTTTTAAAAGGTAAACATTCATGTACACTATTCCGACAGTATCAGAGAGGTTGGACTACCACCACTCCTGGTGATGTTGCGGTATAGACAACCTGGAATATGCACCGTGCAGATCAATTCGGATTCATGAAAAATGTAAGCATAATTATAAACGCCAGGGCTGTACAATTAGGAATCACTAAAAGCGAGTTATGGACATAGTCCAGACCTGTTGTGCACATACACTGATGCATTCATGTGAGTGAGGAGTAACGACAGTGTTAAATAGTAACAGGGCCGGGATCCATGGCTGATGCATAATATTCTGCCCCTGGTGGGCTAAATTAATTATGATCCATATAAAACGTGAACATTGTTATGAACGCAAGTGCTGTACAATATGGAATCAATGAAACCCAGTTGGGGACACAGTCTAGACCTATTGTGCAAAAATACATATGCAAACATATTGGTGAGTAACGAAATAGTGTCAAATGGTAACAACACACGTGTTCTATGGCTGATGCATGATATTCTGCCCCTGGTGGGCTATAGCATGGCAATTGTACTAAGGTTACACAGGCTCCGTCAAAAGTACAACAGTGAAAACTTGTGATACACACATAGTTAAAGAAAATAAATAAAAGAGAGAAAATATCTTAGCTGGGGTGACCGGAACATCAGGAAGATGATGTCATGAAGAAAAGGGTAGGGAGCCCAAGCAGAATTACCGGCCCAGTCCAGTAGGTCACTTCCTTTCCTCCTGTGAAAAGATAGAAATTAAAATTAGATAACATGATGACAGGAGATTAAAACATATTGTATCAATTGGTAGTACATCAACAGGAAAGCGGAGTGCAAGGAACACTGTGATACAACTAATCCTCATGTAGGTGTATGGCCATCTCTTCATCAATATTGTGCCCCCCCAGGGTAGCGCGTTCCCAGGTCAATGATATACCTAGATTCGCACTTCCTAAGTAGCAGTACCCTATTGCCTCCTCTGTGTTTGGTAGTTACCTGTTCAATAATGAAATACTGCAGTTTGGAACTGTCCGAGTAATGATGTGTCTCAAAATGCCTCGCTATGGGGTAGTGTTGGTCCTTGTTAGTGATGGCCCTCATATGTTCGAGGACCCTCTTTTAAGCCATTAGTGTGGTGCTGCCAACATAGCATAGATTGCAGGGACACTCCAAGACGTACACAAAAAAGGAGGAGCTACATGTGAGGAACTGTTTGATATGTATAGGGGCATTGGTACTGGTGTTGAGAAACTCCTTTCTCATGTGGCTACTATGACATGCTTTGCAGTGGCCGCATGGAAAAAAGCCCTGCAAGTTAATACCTTTGGTATCGTCAACCCTGGTGATATCACTATGTACGAGTATGTCCCTGAGACTGCGCCCTTTTCTATATGTGATGTGTGGTCTTTCGGGAATAGATGTACCAATAACAGGATCTTGCCTCAACATTTCCCAGTTCTTGGCAAGAATTTTCTGAATTTCATTCGAGTTGCCATTGCAGGTTAGTATGACTCTGGTTGTGTCGTCGACGTCATTGGATATGTTGCTCTAACCCTTGTTCTCTAAGGTCATAGATCTGTTGACCAGTTCAACTTTCTCAACTGCCTTGCGTAGCACCCATCTGGGGTACCCTCTTTCCATGAATCTAGTAAGCATGATATTTTGCTCAGTCAGAAAAGACTCATCTGTACTGCAGTTCCGTTTGGCCCTCATGAGTTCCCCATAGGGGATGCTCCATTTGAGGTTATCTGGATGACTGCCCATAGCGTGGAGAAGGCTATTATCAGCTGTGGCTTTTCTAAACAAACTGGTATGAATGGTGATGTTGACAATTTCGACCCTCACATCTAAAAAAACTCAACCGTGCTGTTACTGATGTTGCTGGTAAGTTTGAGATTGAGGTTGTTAAGATTCAATCTATGCACGAAATCATTGGCTGCACTGGTTGTGCCATTCCAGATCACAAAAAGGTCATCAATATACCTGAGCCATACGATCACCTTTTTGAAATCCTCACTGAACTTAATGTTATTCCTGATTTCATCTTCCCAGGCTCCAAGGAACAAGTTCGCAAAACTTGGAGCGAAGCATGTCCCCATGGCAGTGCCAAGGATCTGTTTGAAAATATTGCCATCAAACAGAAAGAAGTTATTTTTGAGACAGTACCTAATCATTTCAATGATCATATTGGTATGCTCCATATGTCTCACAGGTCTCTTGGATAAGTATTTGGCACATGCTGAGATACCAGGCTCATGTTCAATAATCGTATATAATGAACTGACATCCCTGGTGATGAGTAAAAAGTAATTCTGCCACTCAACCACCTTGTATTTTGGCAAGGAAATCTTTAGTGTCTTTCACGTATGAGGGTAGTGTAACCACTTGATCCTTCAGAAAATGGTCCACATATCTCGACACATTCTCCAAGGCACTACCTCTGGAAGACACTATAGGCCGGCCAGGGGGATTGGAATAGTTCTTGTGGATTTTGGGGCGGAGATATAATACTGGAAGCTTAGGAAAGACTTTTTTTAGGAAGCAAAATTCTTCCCATTCTAGGAGACCTTTGTCCCTCCAGTCACCTAGGTTGTTCCAGATGCCCATTATGCTCTTGATGTACTCATTTTTGTGGTCCTAACATAGAACAAGGGATCCCTGAGCTGTCGTGTGGCTTCCGCTACGTACATGTCCTTGCTGAGGATCACCACGTTCCCTCCCTTGTCCGCTGGCCTTATAACTATGGTGTTGTCAGTGGCTAGATTGTTTATGGCATTTTTTTGTGCAACTGTGAGATTGTATGGAAGAGAACCGGATTTCTTAAACCGTGATTTCTGTCTAAACCTAAGCATTTGATTAGATACAATATCCTGAAAGGGATCGATTTTGTCATGCGGTATGTTGGGAAGGAATGTCGACTTGGGTTTAAACTTAGTACATGCAGCCATGTCATATCTAACATCCAAATCATTCAATATCTGGTACATATCATTGTTTCTGGTTAGATCACCCTTCCCCAACTCATGTAGCGTCCTGAGAGTATCGATGTCACTGATTTTGAGTTCTTCGCTGGCAGTAGCCCTCTGGCTGGTATACTTTTCTTTGTTTCCGCTGGGTTTGAGTTTGTGCCATTTCTTAAGTTTTAATTTGCGGCAAAATTTAAACAAATCTATGCGAGTGTTGACATAGTTCAGAGGTTCTGTGAGGCAGAACGATAGGCCAAGACAAAGTGTTCTTTTCTCAAGATCACTGAGAGGTTTGTCTGTAAGGTTCACGATTGTGCAGTTTACCTGTTCATCATCCATTATGAGGCTGTTGTGGAGCGTGTTGATGAGCTTCCCATGCGCCCCTTGTTGTTCCCTCTTCCACTGCCTTTGCCTGAGTCTTTTTCTTCTTTTTCGTTGGTGCCCCAACCACTTCCTCGAGGATTCGAATTCCTGTTCTTGGGTTTCGGGTGGTACGTGTTGTTTGCCGGCCCCTGCGGAGGAGCGGATATTCGTCTAAAAATGTCTTAGGCCTAACTTCAGCCTCATTACTTGAAACTGAGCTCCCAGTAATCAGCGATGTCAGTGACGTGGTGGAGTTGTCTGTGTCAGCATCACTCGGACTGGCACCCGTGTCTTCAGTTCTGGGCTGGTTAAGGCTGGTATTGGTTTTAATTGACTCCGCTGTGTCATACAGATGGTCGTATTTCCGACTGTAGGTTGAGATTCGTCCGGTTTCATAGTCGACACAATCCCGGTATAACTTCCTCTGTTTTCTCGCCTTTATGTCATCCTCATGGTTGTTCAGTCTCTGTTTGAGTTCACCTAGGAATTTGGTGATGGTTTCTTGCTCAGGGCTGTTGTTAAGTTCATCTTTGATGCGCTTGATTTCTTCCATGATGACTTCCCTGTCCTTCCAGGCATACATGACTAGGATTTCAAGTATGGTTCTTGAACTTTTCGCAGAGTTCGCTGCCCATTCCTCTAACATTGCGGGGTTAGGGGACTCATACGATGGTGTGGTATAAATCCTTAGCCCCCCTCAGTACCATCTCCTTATCTAAGTAATCTTGGAGGGAGATGGCCTCCCACCATTTTGAGATCTCTGTTTTGCTAAGTTTCTCAAGTTTCTTAAGTTACTCAGTTACGGTCGAATCACGGTTGGTAATAGTTCCAGTCTTTTGCCCATTTCCTGGAGCTCTGGCGAAAAGGGTATGCGCGACTGCACGCCTGTCGCGGTCATCATCCATTGTGTATTCAATCCCGTGTTGTGGTCAACACCCAGTGTTTTTTTGTGGTACCTCCGTGGTTCCCCCTGATATGGATATCAGGTTCCTCCTGCCGCCCGTGATGTCCTATGTGGCTTGCGTGACTCCCAAGTGGAAAAGTTAGAGTCGATTGGCCAGAAAGTGTCAAAGTACAGTTAGTATTCCGTAGCCGGTGTAAGGGGTGAAGAGATACTGAAAGCTACTCTTCTCCACAAATGTCAGTGCACTGGAGTACAGCAGGTGTGAGTGCCGGTCAGAGCTGTGTGCGTCACGTTATGGACCGGACGTAGTCAAGACCACTGTTGTCCTCCGACAACGGCGAACCAGCACCACCCCACTGATCCACGTAGACGCCACCTCTGAGACACCCTCACACTTACCTCAACTTCTGGCGTCCTCAAGATCGGGCGGCCGGTCTCCAGCTCGGGGTTCCCTCCATGAAAATCCAATGAAAGCAGCTCCTGCCTGGAACCGGAGAACCGAGGGGGTGGCGTGTCGGCCGGCGGAGCAGCCGGCAAAGTAATCCCAAGGCAGAAATGAAGTAAGACGCGCACTCAGGACGACACAGAAAATCCACTACAAAACGATTTATTCCTTCATAAATCGCAAACGTGACGCGTTTCGGCTGTCAAGCGGCCTTGCTCACACACAAGTGATTTTCTGTGTTGTTCCTGAGAGCGCGTCTTACTTCATTTCTGCCTTGGAATATATGTGTGTGTCCCAAAAAAAACGAGGACTTCGGAACGACACGCACACCACAATTCAAATTCCACAATATTTTATTGCGCTGTGCGTTTCACCCTCTCAGGGGCTTCGTCACGGCCTGTTTACAGAATACACTGTGCCCCATCACCATCGGAAAGAAGGGTTGCCACATGAGTGTATGGACATTGAAAACATACTAGTAAAAACGTATAAAAGAAAATGCTGATAAACATATTTCATTTGCATTAGATGATGCCATATCATTGTTTCACAATTATGGAATGATTGAAATTCATAGGTACGCATGTGCATATTTTGGTACATAATTTAAGGGACAATAGGATTATCAAAATTTTCTTTTATACATGTTTACTAGTATGTTTTCAATGTCTATACACTCACGTGACATTTCCTCTTTCCAAAGGTGATGGGGCACAGTGTATTCTGTAAACAGGCCGTGACGAAGCCCCTGAGGGGGTGAAACGCGTTGCCCAATAAAATATTGCGGAATTGGGATTGTGGTGTGCGAGTCTTTCTGAAGTCCTTGACGTCTGAATTCCAGTTTCTTTTGGATATTATTACAGGCTCTGCACCCGTGAACTTGCACTGATCCCTCTGGGTGGACGTGGCCGAGGGGCTGCAGAACTGTCTTTTCTCATTCAATTTGCCTGACCTCTGCTGCCGCACGAAGACCAGAGGCTTATCCTTTTTTTTTTTTAAATTGTCTTTATAATTTTCAGCAAGTTATACATCGTTCCAACTTTGGTAGCATTATTATGCATAATAAAAACATTACATTTAACAGAACAGCTTTGGTAGGGTGTCAAGCAATATCGCACCCAGTTATCACACAGCGTAATTAGCATTGAATGCTATTGTTGAATATTGTAGACACTAAGCCAACATAATTTGAAAAATAATAACTATAAACTGCATAAGAACTGTTCGATCTCGTCTATCTTGCACTTGCAGTGTACATTTGGCATTGTGTGACCGGGGCTAACCAGTTATGTATGTCCGTGGGATGTCGGGGGAACCTGAGTCGTATCCTAATGGCCTGCTTGGTCGACTGAGAACATTTCCTACGGGGACCATGAGTGAGAGCAGGTGAGTCGGTTTTGGGTCAGACGCTAATGCGCCAGAGGGCGTGGGGGTGTCTGACTCAGCCGGCTTTTTTCGTTCTCAGCTCACGCCGTTCTTTGCCTTCGAGCTCTGGAATGAGGGCTATAATCGGGTGCACAGAGGCAGGGACACTGCAAGGATAATTTATCCATGGGGCACAATTCAAATAATTCCCTTTTGACATCTCCCTTCTGTACTTTGTTGCGAGGAGCCAATCAAGATGATATCGCTTCGCTTGAAGAAGTGGTATCTCATGGTGTAAACAGCATGAGTGAAATAAGGAGAAAAATAACGGAGTCAGACAAAAACCTTTTTAATGAACTGAATGATGATCAGGGACCGTGCACAACACCTGGAGAAGGGGGAGCTATGGCCACTAAGACTGTGAGGCAAATACTTTTTTAATATGAGAAGCTATTAAAAAAGGAAATTAATAGATGCTGGGAGGTCATGTCCCTGAATAATAATATTGAAGTAGGCAGAGTGCCTTGTGGCCTGAGAACCCTCAATACTTTGACCTACCAGAACCCAGATCCTAAATTCCTAGAAGAGTGGTCTCACCTCATGACATCTAACTGCAAGCAAATGTTGGGCTTGCTTTCTAAATATGCTAACAAGGAGTTAGAACAAGCAATAGAACAAATAGCAAAGCTAAAAGAAACATTGGACAAACACCAGGAGCAAAACGAGATTCTCAGTTTCCTCCCACAAATGGAGAAGAGACTAGAAAAATATGAAGAGGAAATCAAAATCAAGAAGAGCAGAATATTTCTCAGGAAAAAACAAGATTATGCTAAGGGCCGTATTCTCACCTTTGCCTGGAAATTTGATGGGGCAATAAGGCAGTTTCAACAGGCAGGATCCCTGTGACAACAGGAATTGGCCACCTCTGAATCAGGCTCCGACAACTTCTCCTCAGATGTGGAAGACCAGACGTCCAACTCTTCAAGAGAATCCTGTCCTTTCTCAGCGATCGATAAATATCGTTTTTACAGTCAAACAAGATCACAAGGGGAAGACTACCAAGAGGAAGAGGAGGAAGCAACAGAAAAGAGAAAAAAACAGAAGAGGTGGAACATATCACAGCAAGAAAGGACACCGTGCCTCATGGGAAGAACACGAGGCAAGCAAGGAAACGATAATGGGTGAGAACCAATTAACTATTGTGAACTTTATGTCAAATGTTCTTGCGAAACAGGAACAATCACTACTGGAACTTAGCCTTTTCTTCTGTCCGACCGCAAACTTGGACTATTGCAGAACAGGCATTGAAATGTTTATATTTATATGTAAGCTTAAGCTCAAAAAGGTGTTTATACAACAATGCAAATGAGCTAATAATCTAACTGTATCTGCAATTGCCCCAGCTCAGTATACCACCTTTGACACTCTCATGATTAGGGACATCTCAGGCTTAGCGACCTTGGTGGATCTTGAGTTGAGTGGCCAGGACTGGGCTTCTGAAAGGGACCTTCTGGCTTCATTAGACTTAGAGTCAGGTAAGACCAGACAAAATCGTTTCAAACCCAGATCCACTTGTAATCCCAACACACCACATGATGCCATTGGCACATTACATGAAGTAGTCTTTAGGGACCTGATGTCTATCTGGAAGAGCACCAGTAATTGTTTTGCATCCAATTTAACGAAGGGACAAAAGGAGGCCATGGACACTTTGTCCAAAGACCACAGCATCATCATCAAACCTTCTGATAAAGGAGGTAATGTGGTACCGTGGGACATTAAGTATCTCAGGGAGGCACATAGACAGTTGCATAATACCAGGGATTGTGAGAAGAGCAGTTTTAACTCATACAGCCCCTCCATTAATAGGTACCATGCACCCCTGGGGGTAAGAAAAGAGAGAGGCCTTCTGAGTGATGATGAATACCTCATTTTACATATATAGAACCTGGTGGCCCCCTTTTTTTATATGCTACTTAAAATGCACAAAAACAAGGAGGAACTACCTGTCAGACCCATAATTTCTGCAAATGGCAGTCTTTTAGAACCGACCTAATTTATTTGGATTATTTCCTGCTGCCATACTTCTTAGCACTGCCCTCATATTGAAGGGACAGCACTGATTTCATCAATAAGATGTCCAACATCCCATGGCAAAAAGATTAAACATTGGTCACTTTGGATGTGGTATCCCTATATACCTGTACCGATCACAATCTTGGCATTCAGGCTTGTCGCCACGTTCGTGATAAACCTTTAAATAGATATGATCACTCTATGATGATGTGTGGTATCGCCAATTGGTGGGGACAGCCATGGGGAGTTGTTTTGCTCCAAGTTATGCCCGTTTTTTATGGGTTGGTGGGAGGTACATCATGTGTGGATTTATGCAAATGAAAGATGGACCAAATATATCACGTTCTGGACCAGATACATAGATGATTTGCTTATGATACGGGAGGGTCCAAAGACCCCCTGCAGGAATTTCTGACACATATTTCCCACAATGATTTAAATCTCAGCTTCACACATAGAATTCATGACAGTAAAACTGACTTCCTTGATGTCTCTGTCAAGGTGGTGCACAACAAAGTACAGACCAGTCTCTTTCAGAAAAGTATGGCAGGCAACAGCATTCTTCATGCAGGCAGTCACCATCCTAATAAGTTGAACTGGAGCATTCTGTATGGTGAGATGCTCAGAGAAAAGTGGAATTGTAGCACTGATGTGGCTTTTAAAGAGGAGGAGGGACGCATGACAAGAAGACTTAGGGACAGGAGTTACCCTTACAAAGTACTAAGAGCGGCCAGTGACAAAACAGCATGCACAACTAGAGAGAATCTCCTCCACTTGAGAAAGAATTAAACATCTAAAGACCTACAGGCAGTCAGACTAATAACCTATAACAGAGAGTCCGACAGCATCCGCAAAGAGCTTAATAAACACTGGTATCTAGTAAAAACAGACCCGGTCATAGGAAATAACGTGTCCTCGCACCTCCTAGTGACATACCGGAAATCAAAATCCCTAAGAGACCTCCTAGTACAAAGTTATACAAATACTAGGGAAATGCAAGTTTGGTGGTTGAGTGAACAAAACAGGTTTTTCAAATGTGGCAGATGTAAAGCCTGCAAGGGCAGCAGGAATGTAAGGGAGTATCTACTCCCCACAGGTAAAAAACGCTTCATTAACAAATTTATCACAGGTGGGAGTGATTATGTGGTCTATGCTTTGATATGTCCCTCTGGTTATAGATATATAGGTAGTGCCATCTGCCCAATAACGAAACGAGTACATGAGCATTACAGGGCCATTAAGAATTGTGATGTCATTTACCCAGTGGCTAGACACTGGGCAAAAGTACATAACCAAAATGCTGATCTGATGTCTGATTTTGGGATTTACAGGGTGCTGAAGAATACACGAGGCAGAGACAGAGAGAAGAGACTTAGGGTTTTGGAATCTGGGTACATTGTTCTTCTCTGGAGCAAATCCTCGGCAGGACTGAATGAAGATGAGGAGTTGCACGTCCATATCGGCTGATTTGGACCTTGCTGATCTGCATCCCACAAACTCTTATCTCTCTTTATTTCTTTTCATCACTTTCTTTTCATTATTTTCATCAATTTTAATGCTCTTTATCTCTTCTCATCTTTCCCTGCATCCCTCCTATGAACGTACTCTACCTGTGTGTACGATGGAGTATCCTTCCTTAAGCTCCTGTTCTCTTGATTTCGTAATGATTAATTAGAACTACGCCATGGCTCCTCACAGCAATTACAGAAGGGATTTTATTTCATTGATTCACTGTGTGTGGGATGTTGGACAAGGAAGGGTGGTGGTATATGGACAGCTAACATTTTTTCAGTGTATTTTATATTATTTTATGCCACTTTTTGATCATACCAACAAATCATGTTAATGTATAAATCATGTGATTTAGGATGAAATTTTATATCATTACTTTGTGTACTGGGTTCTAGGGAGAACAGGGTCAACCCAGCTACTTGGTTAGCACCTGACTTTATAGCAGGTCCCTTGATCTTCATGGTTTTGACCACTAGGCGATGATTTGCACTTGCGCTCAATAGGGACCCCTGTGCATAGCGAATGCTTAGTCACTTGGCTGATACTCTTAACAGATGCCCCTGCATGATGCGCTTTAGGCATTATGTGCCTTTGTGTAAATTACACCGGGCACAGACACATTTTTTCAAGATGAAGGGACACTTGCACTGGCTGTGTTTGAAATGAAATCAAATATGTCTAGAATATTCTGATTTCCCTGTCGCACATAATCCTGTTGTCCCCTAAAATATGTACCAAAATATGCACATGCCTACTTAAGAATTTCAATCATTCTATAATTGTGAAACTATGATATGGGATCATTTAATGCAAATGAAATATGTGTATTGTGTCAGTTATTTTGTCAGTTATATCTCCGAATTCAAGAACTTGGTGGCAGCTATCCAATGAGCCAATGACATACAAGTAGTAATATTGTATCCAGGTCTTCAGAAAGCATCAAAAGACACTCCTTGTTAAGTGGTTTTTCCTGAAGATATTTCTTCTCTCATGAGCTTAGTCCTCCAATCAGAACAGCAAGTGATGGATAGTAATAGGGATAGGAATAGGGCAGCGCTCCAAGGTGACTTCCTGCGCTGCCCTATGCGAAAACCCAATAAATGAGGGTCTTTGATATTTTTTGTTTTTATTTTTTTTACATATGGGTAGCAGTGTGAGGATAAATTACAATATTGTACTACTTCTACTGCATGTTTCTGGCTCGGGTCAGCTACCACCTGGGGAAACCTACCAAAATCATGCATTTCTGCAAATTAGGCACCTAGGGCAGTCCAAGATGGCATGCCTCGTATGGATCCCATGCCATTTTCTTACCCACAATGCCCTGCAAATCTCAAACTTGAATTAAATCACACATTTTTAGGTAATGTGCCAAACTCCCACCCCCAAAATAGCCCAAATAGTCGTTTTGCCCCCCTGGGTGGCAAGTAGGAGGTCTGTACTTCCAATATGCCCCCGGTGGGGGGGAGAAAGTCCACTAAACACCAGAGAGTTTTTTCTATGCCTCATGTAAAAAAGAGTTGGAGGGTGTTTACCCACAAACTGCCCAAAGGGTCAGAAAGACTGTTGTGCCCATTCTGGACTAGGGGCATGGCGCAATGCATGGGTGAACCGCCCCCCCCCTTTTTATTTATTTTGGCCTATTTTTCCCCCGGTTTCTAGTGGCTTTTCTGTCCCCTGGGGCAGATTTTGAGTAAATGCCCTCAATCCACCCCGAGGGGAGGAGAAAGATTGATGCACCTATTCTGGGATGTGAGCATGGCGTGATGCATGCATGACCTGTCCCCACCCTTTTTGTTTTTGGGCCTGTTTTCCCTGGGGAAAAGTGGCCTTAATGTCTCTGGGGAAATATTTTATTGAACAACCCAATATGCCCTCAGGGGGGTGAAACACTGATTCACCTATTCTGGGGTGTGAGCAGAGCATGACGCTTAAGTGAGCTTCTGTGAGAAGGTGGTTCTGGCCATCTTAGCCGCCTGGATTTTTCACTTTTTGATCACCTGATTTTTTACCTTTTACTGTGGGAGAGCCTCATAACCTGGAACTCACCCATGGTAAACTCATGACAATATGGACAGCGCATGTTTACCGCATGTCTCCACCTTGTGAGATAAGGCCGCCGTGACGCAGCCAGGGTAAGGGGCACTGGACTGGTTACATGTGGACATGCATGCACATGCGTGTGCTCACGTGTGAGGGCTCTGTGTGGGAGACTCCTGACGTGCACAGCTCAGGAGCTGTGCACAGGTAGCCTAGCACAGAAGGGGGATAGGCAGAGTCAGGTGGTGACTTGGAACAGGCTTTATAATGGGGGTACACAGGTACGGAAGTCAGTGTGTTTTACTGTCTGAAATGTAGTAACACTCCATAATATTCCTATGAGAAAGGCTGCCTTAAGGCACAGCTTCAGGAATCTGGGGCCCACAGACTCCAGAGACGCACCAATATACACTGTAAACTATGAGCAAAAATATAGCTGCTAAGGTTTCAGATTGCTATGTGTGACATTTTCATAATGTCAGTGTAATTATGAGTGACATTTCAATGACTATGAGAGACACTTTCTCGAGAGCAAAATCAAGCATTGAAGATGAGGGAAACAGATAAATATCAGAAATTATACCCATTTGAGCATTAAGAAATATCAGAAATTACACCCATTTGAGCATTAAGGGCCAGATGCATCATCATTGTATTTTGCGAGTCCTTAATAGCGAATTTTACCGATTCGCTATTAAGGACTCGCAAAATGCAATGTATGTAGATTTCGCAATAATAATTGCGATTCCTACATATTCCTTAATTGTGAATTGCAAATTGCGATTCGCAATTAAGGAATACCTTCCCATTCATTCCTATGGGCCTAGAGGCCCATAGGAATATATGGGAGGACATTCGCAATTTGCGAGTACTCAATAGGTACTCGCAAATTGCGAATGCAATTTCAAGGGTGCCAAAAGGACACCCTGTTGCACCCCTGAAATATGCATGTGTGCACATGTGGCGCACATACATGCCCTAAGGGCATGTATGTGCGCCACATGGCACTTTGAAAAATGCAAAAAGTGCATTTTTCCTAGGAAATTGCAAATTACCACCACTTGAAGTAGGTGGTAATTGGCGATTCCTTAAGGTCAAATCGCAACTTTTGGGTGCTTCCAGAATTGCATTTAAGGAATCGCAATTTGCAATTCCTTAAATGCATTAGCAAAATAGGGAATCGCAAATTTTGCGATTCTCTATTTTGCAATGGCCTTTTGGGATGATACATCCCAAAAGGCTTTTTCCCGTTCGCAAACGGGCCAATTCTGAGAATCGGCCGTTTGCGAACGGGAAAAAGGCTTGATACAACTGGCCCTAAGAAACTCTAAGAAGATCTTAAAACTGCAGCAAATCACCAGAAATTGAAGGAAGGGCACTAACCGGAGACAGACTGCGTGACTGCAGTTCTCAGTGAAAGAGACATTCTTTCCCCCGAAATAAAACGAAGCACTTAAGTCCATGGAAAAGCTAAATATCAGAAATTAAGCCCTTTAAAACAATAATAAGCTTTGGAAAGGCTTTAAAGGTGCTGCAAAACCCCTGAATTGCAAAGTCACTAACCTACTTGCCCTTTCTAAGATGATTGTTACAGGAAGGGGATCTGTGAGGAGCCATTTCATATTTCAGGCTAGCAAAAGGCTTGTCTTTCAAAACTCCATGGAGGTAGAAATTTCACATAGATGATCAATCCTGGTAATTGAGAAATACTTTTAGAACCATTAATTGTGAACTGTTTGGATGAGTGAGTCTGAGGTAGTGAAGAATCACATCAAGAGGCTGTACGGTTGAAAACTGTCCCGGCGCTGCTCGTGCAATGAACCGCGATTAACTCATCCAAACTAGGACCTCGCATGATTCATTCCTTTTATGAATCCAACCATATGGTGGATCATACTTTGAAGACGGTTGAGGTTCCCATTACCAATATTTGGGCTGTCGCTGTGTTCCTTCCGTCCTGAGGAAGACCCTCCGTGATTACTGACAATTTGCACACATTTGGGTCGAAACGTCGACGCGCTTGTCATAATCCTGACCCTATTCTCCCTGCTCCACGTAATAAGGAAATTCAAATCCCAAGTGGCTCAGAGATTTATGCATCTAGGGATGGATGTCATCTGAAATGATCATTTTTAACCAGCAATGCAGCACTGTATATATCCTGTTCACAACCAGCACTTTTTTGCACCTTGTCACCTCAGCACTTGCGCCATTATGTTCGTTTATTACTTGTGGCAGCCTATTAGTGTCATCTATACACTATAAAATGTAAAAAGAAAAATTAATTCTTTCAATATACTCCCTGGATTGACTCATGATTGGTGTGTTCTTTTGTTTTCCTTTTTTTCCATTAACTGTGACGATACAAATGTTTGAATAAGTGTATTTTCTTTGCTAATTTTGTCTTGTATTCAGTAAGTTAGAAAGCAATTCCTTTCCCAACAGAACCAACATTACTTCATATAAGTAATAGTACTGGCAGCACTGGGGACGCGCTAGCGCTATTGATAAAATTTAAAGTACACTTTGAAGGAAAGAGAGATACTTCGCTGAGGCACAACTTACTTTGTGAGTCGACTTGAGGAACAGCAATTGTACTGGCTGCACCTCGCTGCAACGACTCCCACTGCAGCAAGCACCGGCCCAGGCATGATTGAATTGTGTGGCTCAGCAGCAGCTGCACAGGAGGGGCTGGTGTACTGCTGGAGAACAACTCCAGAGGCTGCCGCGGTCCGTGCGGAGTTCAGCTGGTCCGCCGGTCTGGACCCTCGCATGTTTGACTGAAATAACTCGGTCATGGTGTGAGTAGGGCGCCACTGCCATTGCCCCTTCCTGTGTAGTCACTAGTTTATTCAAACTGCAGCCGCCGCTCACCACTTGCGCCGCAGCGTTGGACCTGAACCTATAGCCATTAATCATGCTGCGGCGCGTGCCGGGTGAATACGTTACATTGTAGCAGCGTATAGCTGCAGACTCGCCCCCAAGCCTGCCAGAAGACGCACACATGGCACAATGCCACTCAGACCACACCAGATAGTTTGCGTTTCTATCATCAGGCAGTATTGGTCAGGTGCATGATTACTTGGCGCTATTAGGCGTGACTTTGCTATTAGGCATTAGTCTAATCCCTGATGCGTGGTACTTGGCAGGGCTGCAAAAAACAATTCTGCCATGTCCAAAAGCATATCCGTACTGATTATGGGTGATCCAGAAATGCCATATTCCTCTGACTCAGCTCAGAACCAGAGCCAGGCCTTGTGTGACACTGCAGAACTGGATTAATTACTTTTCTCCCCAGCTGCAGGATCAGAGGCTTTGCCCTTCAAAGCAAGCATTCAACAGTGCTTAGGTCAACACTCTAGGAAGGAGGGAGAGATCGGGCGAAATTCCTCTACATCAATCAGCCAGCTGTCATCCAGTGCCAGGTACCAGGCCTGCCCCAGGCCCCTCAATCAAGATGGGGGTTCCTTTGAAGAATTGGTGGGGGAGGCCCTGATGTCAGAGAGGGGAGGAGTTGAGACCCTCGGAGCCCATGTGGAAAGTGACTCCTGGGTGACGCCGTATTGAAGTATCCCAGAAGCCTGTGCAGGAAGGTTTAAACAGGGGGGAGAGGTGATGTGGCACCACACGAGAGGCCAGAGGTGCATTTCTGCTGGCGCCTTCCACCACCCCTTTAAAGGTCTTACACAGGGGGGAGAGCTCTCTGGGATGTGCTTTTGCTGCCGAACACTGGGACTGGAGGCAGACGCCATGGACAATTGGGAGGAGGAGGCCCCTGATTGCCTCCAGGACCAAGACCTCTGCCTCTGACTGACTCCAGGACCAGTGGAGAAATGGCTGGGCTTCTGCACAAGGAGGAGAGAGGCCCAGAAGGAGAGCATGATGGAAGGGTGGTGCAGGGAGCCCAGGAAGCCAGCTCCCTGCAAAATTTGTCACTCTTTTAGGCCAAGAGGCCTGAAGAAGTGTTCCAGGTGGCTAGGGTATGCCACCAGGAATAAAAGGAGACAAGGATCATCATATTGGCCCAATGGTGCCCAGTATATCCCAGTCTGAATTTTGGGCAACCTTTGTACTTTAGAGAAGAAGTGGGTGGGAGTCCACTACTGGTTTCTGATGTGCCCCCGGGGTGGATCAGGTTCCGGGAGCTACCCCCAGAGGAAGCTAAAGTCGAAGAGTGTTGTTGCACCCCCCATGAAGGTTCCCGAAGAGAAGACTGGTGCAGTCATGCACCACCGCATGAGACGCGGGACCCAGGAGCACATCCCTAGGCCCCGACGAGAAGAAGGCAAGATGGGAAGCAGTGTTGCATCCCCCGTAATACTGGATGGGGGCCCAGGACTCCATCCCTGGGCCATGATGGCCGAAGAGAGGAGGGGGGAGTGCTGTTGCACTCCCATGTGCCACCTGGAAGGCCGCCACAGCACCTGTATCTTCCTGCAGGAGCGGACAGACCAGAAATGAAGTGATGGCTCCTGTGGCAGCATGCAGGGTGCTGGCTGGGCGGGGAGTCAGTGAGAGCAGCCAGGGGTAGGCCCCCCCAAGCTGCTCTCCAACATGGTACCTGCACGGGGGTTGCCCGGATGGGACTGAGCACCCCTGTAGATAAAGGCAGCGTGAGGCAACTGATGAAGAAAAAACCTCAGCGTGGCTATACCCAGCACAGCGGGAGAGCATTGCTATAAAGTTCACTGCACCACGGAGACTCGCCCCATGATGTTTTTTGAGGCCTCTGATTTGAAAGTCATTTTTGCCCATATCTTTGCTTGTAGTGGGCTGAGGATGAGGGGACCACCACCAAATTGCTTAGCACGACATGCTTGTTCACCTCAGATCCTCTTGTGGATCCTCAACCTAGATTGGGGAGACTCCAAAATCATCACTTACCCAGCTTCTACATGTAGTTTCAAGCTCTTCCATAGCTGAAACATTTGCTCTACAGCTACACCAAGATTATGGAAGTTTGCATTTAAATTCCTCTATTGTGAGACACCCTCTAGGGGAAATTCCTCTATTGTGAGACACCCTCTAGGGGTGAGAAGTGGTAATTGCACTTATTTTATTTAAAAGTGATATGTAATTTAGGGTTCATGTATGAAAGGCATAGTTTATGTAAACACTTTAGGGGTGAAAATCTATAATTGCAGAGTCATATGATTATAAATGTGATGCCCTTTAGGGACGGTGATTGAATTGTGTTAGTCAGTCAGTCAAAAATACTTTATTCTGTCATTAAAAACAATAAAAGTGCAAAATACATAAAACACACCAAGATAAAACCATCATCTTTAGTAACATTGAGTAATCAATAATAATCAGCACCTCCATATGAACAATTAATTTCCTTTTAAAACAGCTCCCATAAAACAACCAATATCATAAATATTTTTTTAAAACATACAAAATAACTTAATATAGCACCTTAAGCTGGATAAATGGCCTAAATAATTTTATTGAGTGCACATATTAACATCGAAAAGCTTTATTCCTAAACCTAAAACCTCCCGCCAAAAAGCTTGCAACACCAGAGATGACCTGGGAGATGAAAGCATTTGCAAATACAACATTGCAGGTTTTACTTGTTGGAAATCCATTCCTTTCAACAATAGGAGGATGAAACGCCTTCGTAATAGATGATAAAACTCACAAAAAATACAAAGTGCATGGAGTCTTGAGATGAGAAGCTGTCACAAGTACACCGGGCCAAATCCTGTACCTTACTCAATATTTTAGAGATTGCAAGGATCCAGTGGATCGTATTTACCCTGAATCTCGTCAATAAATTTCGGTGATGGAGATTACCTACCATTGTCATGGTCAGCTCCCTCTCTTCCCTTTCTGCAACCATTAAAGAGAGAGATAAGTTCTTAATTTCCACCAAATCCTTTTTCGTCCCTGATACAGGGTTGTTAAACAGGTCTGGTCGACCGATCCCATCTAACTATTTTTTGACATACCCAATCCAAGCAATTTGGAGGCCTTTCTTTAGTGATAAACAGTCCCTGAGCACTTTCTTATTTAAATCAGCTGCTGGGATATTCCAAATTCTCAGCCATGGCAGGACAGGGGCCAACGCAATATGGTCCGAGACATACCCAATGCCCAACTCTTCGTGGACCACATGGGCAGGGGTAGTAGCGGGAGCTGTCATAATTTTTCTCAGGTATTTATCTTCTGCAACTCCCTACTTTCCATGTAGCCCCATAGATCAGACCAATAACATGCGTTAGCCATGCTGACAGTTATGATAAGTACACCACAGTTCCAAACATGCTTAGACATTGATTTTTGCTAATGCTTTATTTGAATAATGAGACTTACAGCCACTTGTGATTAAAGTTTGCATGCTTTATTGCCAGTATTAGTTGACCTCAGTCCTGGTTATATGTAAATATTGAATTTATTCCTATGGTGAAATGCTTGTTGACATAATGAAGTGGACAGCCACTCACTTTGGTGCCAGAGTTAAGTGCTCTTCCTCCAAGTCATGTTCAACCCTTGGCATTTACGGACAAGATAATGTTTACACATGTGAGTAGTGGTACTAGGCTCTCCCCTTTGTAAGGAGTAAGAACGTTTACGCAATATCATTCAAATGTAATTGCATCAGCTTGTGTATATTTGCAAATTGCTGCGTAGTATTGAGTAGTGGGTGTGTAATAAATGCACTTTTCCTTTGTCTAAAGAAAAGCACAGACTAGACAATCATTTATTGAGTGGTACCACTGTGTATCTGTGAATGGTGATTACTATCCCACACCAACTCTCTTGAGTAGGCCTTGGACTGCTCTGCAACACTACCCTATAAAGTCAAGCGCTACAATGGGGTGTTTGGTTCCCAGTGGAGGGCAAATGTAGACCCATTACTTGTGCAGGCTGCACAACTAATGCCTCATTTTCCAACAGCCACCCCCACAACTTTTCTGGGACAAATAAAAAGGGGTGTGGGAGGCAGCTCACCCATTCAGCATGCTGTGTTCCCACACCAGTATAGGTGCATAAGTCTTTCTGATATCTGGGGTGGATTGAGGGCAATTACCCAAAATTTGCCCCGGGTGACAGAAAGACCACTAGACACCAGGGATATAAACATGGCACCAAAACAAACAAAAGGCTAGGGTGACCTACTCTGGCATCAAGCCAATATTCCTACCCAAGAATGGGCAGTAGAATTTTCTAAAATCACACATTTTCCTTGCATTTTGGTGACATAGACTCCTGGAAACCACAGGAATCCCAAAAATTCCGACCACCCAGCATTTCCCTACTTTCCCTTATAAAATGCTTCCCACTTGTGTGCCAGGGCCTAGTGCCCACAACAGACACACAACAAACCAGGGTCAATGAGAGTCGCTCCGCAGGACTCCCATTGATCTTGGTTTGATGCGTCTTGTTGTGGGCACTAGGCCTAACCACACAAGTGAAGAAGCATTTTTATTGGAACAATTTGGGGTACATTTGGCGGTAAGAATGTTGTGGATTCCTGCTGATTCGGGACGTTTATGCCACAAAAATGCAAGGAAAGTGCACAATTTTAGAGAAAGTTTGAGTTGTGCAGGGCATTGTGGGTGAGAAAACCTTTTAGGATCCACACGAGGCACACTACCCTGGACTACCCTGGTTATCTAGTTTTCAGAAACGTCTGGATTCGGTAAGTATCCCTGTGTGGTCGCTGAACCTTTTCCCAAAAAAAGCAACTATCCCCATTGCCAAATCAGGTTATTTTTGTTGCAGGAAATATTTTTGTTGCAGGAAATCTCCACATTGGATTTTGGGCCCCTTCCTGTTGCCTGCACCAGGACTACCCACACAAGTGAGATAACATTTTTATCAGGTGACCTAGGGGAATGCTATGTGGATGGAAATATGTGGCTCTTCACAGACTCCAGAACTTTCCATCAAAGAAATGTGAGGAAAATATATCTTTTAAGTCAAAGTTTGAGGTTTGAAAGGGCTTCTGCGTAAGAGAACCTGGTGCAATCCACACAAGTCACCCCACCCTGGATTTCCTAGGGGATCTGGTTTCCAAAAATGTCCAGGTTTGCTAGGTTTCCCTAGGTCCTTCCTGAGCTAGGGTCCAAAATCCACAGATATCCACATTGCAAAAATAGGTAAGTTTTGATGTGAAATACTTGATATTTCCATGTTGCTTTTTGGGGCTTTTCTTGTTGCGTGCACTAGGCCTACCCACACACGTGATGTACCGTTTTTATCAAGAGACCTTCGGAGAATGCTCAGTGCCAAGAAATTTGTGATTCGACACAAATTCCAGAACTTTCCTTCACAGAAATATGAGGAAATGTTGTAGTTTTAGTTAAAGTTTGAGGTTTGAAAGGGCTTCTGGTAGGAAAACCTGGTGCAAGTCTCACAAGTCACCCCACCATGGATTCCCCCGGATGCCTAATTTTCAAAATTGTACAGGGTTTCTAGGTTTCACTAGGTCCCAGTAGAGCTAAGGCCCAAAATCCACAGCTACCCACATTGCAAAAAAGAGTCAGTTTTCAGTGGAAAAATGTGATGTGTCCATGTTGTGTTTAGGGCCCTTTCCTTTTGCAGGCACTATGCCTACCGACTAAGCTTGGTATCATTTTTATCAGGAGATTTGGAGGAATGCTGAGGGGTAGGAGATTTGTGGCTCCCCACAGATTCCATAAGTTTTTCTCACAGAAATGTGAGGAAAATGTGTGTGTTTTAGTCAAAGTTTGAGGTTTGCAATAGGGGTGGATGGAGTGTTCCGTTCTGCCCGTAGAATTGTTAGAGTTTTGGCCCCTTCGTGTTATTCTTTAATGTGAAAATCTGGCCAAATTTCACCAATTGCTGCGTGGCAGAATTTTTCTCCCGCGAGGCTCCAGAATATCCGAGTCAAATTTAGCATCCCCTATCGTGATTTTCTAACGCAGGTGGTCACTGGCGTTCATGAGCAGTCATGATCAGAGGGCTGCTGTTTGAGTATGTTTGCTGCCACTCGAGTAGATAGTATACTAGAGAGTCAGCAAAATTAACTGGAATGGCCGCAGACTCTTATGCGACGCATGGTGCCGTTCGCACTGATTTTCAGTGCTGCTCCCACTACTGGTGCTAAATTGCAGTGCAAGTGGCATATTTTCCACCTGTTGGCAGAATTGCACAGCATGTTGCCGAGTTTCTCTGTAACTCCAATGAATTCTGCGGAGTGAAACTCTGCAAGTTCCGCTCACTCCTTGTTTGCAAGGGCTTCTGGGTAAGAAAACCTGGTGAGAGGCAGGTTTGCTAGGTTTCCCTAGATGCCGGCTGAGTTAGGGCCCAAAAGCCACATCTACCCACACTGCAAAAAAAGGGACAGTCGGGTGGAAAAATGTGATGTGTCCATGTTGTATTTTGGGCCCTTTATTTTCACGGGCACTAAGCCTACCCACACAAGAGTGGTACCATTTTTATTGAGATACTTAGGGGAACACAGAATAGTAGAACATGTGTTATTACTAATTGTATTTCTCTGCCTTCCAAATGTAAGCCAGTGTGTAAGAAAGAACACATTTTGAGAAATGCAATCTGAATCACATGCTCCTATGGGTACTTACAAATTGAGAATAAATAACCACTGCCCCATAACTTCATATCTTGTCCCAATTTCAGAAATACATAGGGTTCCTTGATACCCATTTTTCGGTTTTTATATTTTACCATATGAATTGCTCTATAATTGGTAAAGAATTAAAAACCATTGTACGGTGCAGCTCAGTAATTGGCTCTGGGTACCTGGGTTTTTTGAAAACCTTCAAACCTTATATATCCTCACAACTAGAAGGATCCAGAATGGTATATCTTTTTTTGAAATAGGCCCTCGTGACAAGAAGTTACAAGTGAAAATGGTGTCACAAATGGATGTTTTTTCCTACTTATTTTCTATATTTTTTTTATTTTAGCAGTGCTATTTCTTTCAGAAAACCATGAGGGATCTACACAAATTACCCCTCACTGAATTCTGTATTCTGTCTACTTTTCAGAAATCTATAGCTTTCCAGGATCACTCATGAATTTCAGAGCAGTTTCCACCACGAACTGGAAGTAGGTTGAAAGCACAAAAATCTGAAAAAATGGCCTACCTCTTTAAAAAACAAAGCCAAAACTGTGGTAAAAATAGTTTTTTTAATTCAGTTCTGCATGTTACTGAAAGTTGGGAAAATGGTTACTTTAGCACAGCAAACCTTTTGCTGATACCTTTTTTAGGAAAAAGCAGACACTTTTTTCTAAAGCCCTTTTTTCAATTTTTCCCAAAACAACAAAATGTATCTATATTTTGGCTATTTCCTTAGTCCCCTCCAGGGGAATCTACAAATCCAGGGTACCTTTAGAATTTTATAAACAAAATTCGGGATATGCTTATATGTAAAAGGTGAATGTGTGATAGACTTGTGGACCACTCTTCTTAAGCATGTGAGGCCTCTCTAACAGAAACAAAAATAATATAGGTTTTAAAAAAAGTCTGTTTATATACATGTACATATTAATTTCTTAGAGTGTGACTACAGGTCGGTGTCCCCACTCTATCCCCGAGTTTGGACTATCATTGATAAAACTCGGGTAAGGAGGGTGACCAGCAACTTTTCGACGAGTGCTTGTCACAATTTGAGTTTGTTTTAGTGTATCACCTTCACCTGGTGTCTGATATTATTAACTGGGGAAAGCACAGTGAGCACTTAGCAGTGGAATAATGGGGCCATGATTTTTGTTGATGAGTTAATTATCGAAGGAGGTGATCGCAGTTGAGGGCAGAAGAACAAAATATAATAATGAGTTTTGTTTTATCCTGGTAGGTATGCTCACGACGTGTGTCTACTAAGAGCAAGTATTGCCAGTGACCTTTTCCCTACCACATAGTGACTATACTAGGAGGGAATTGTAAATAAAATGTTATAAGGGATCTGTATCCTGATGAAGACCATCAACCCTATTGGGCGGCAGTTAGAGGGAGAAACATGTTAGTACATCAGATGGGACAATGGAGATGTTGTCTCTTCCATATAATCTTGAACTCTTTTAACCTTACCAAGTGGTATCCGCAATAAAATTTAGAATGATACCTACTTAAACAGTTTTATTATTATTCTTTTCTGTAATAGGGATCCCTCTACTTGGATATTTCTTGCTTTATATATGTATATAAAAAATGTTTGCGCTCCACCCTGTACGTTGGTCTGCACCAGTGTTTGTCAGTGGCCCTATGATGAAGCATGCCACTATTTATTGGGTGAGGACAGTTTTTACAACTGTCTGGGTTTCCCAAAAAGATCCTTTCTCCATCTCTCTTCCTTTTCCTCCCTCTATATTTCTACCCCCTTCGTTAGAGTTGCCCTAATGGTTTGTGGCCTGTTTTTCTTTCCCCCTGTTTTTAGCCCTTCTTGTGTAGTGATTTGTATAACTTTAGAATGCCCATGATGATGGAAAAAAGGATGCAAAACTGGCCTGGATACCTTATGTGAAAAAACCATTATGGAGGCCTAAGCGCGAACTTCCCCAAATAGACAAAAAAGGGCTTGGCATTCTAGGGGGATAAAACCCTAAAAGCGAAAAGGCTAGGGAAATAATTTAGGAAGAGTGGTTCTTGTACAGTTATTTCCACAGTCTTTAACGCATTTCATTTTCGCCCTTTAAAAAGCCTCCTTTATGCTAATTCAGCAACAAAATATTGGCATTATTCAGTTGCTCGAAGTTAGTTATAAGCTGTATATTATTTGACCAGAATGTGTTACTTTACCATTTGCTACTTCTTTCTTATTGTCAGATTGACTTGTTATCACAGTACCATCTGTATGAAATGTAGCACATTAGGATAGATCCTCGAGGAAATAGACACTTTTCAATTTGTACAAAAAAAATGCAAAACGTGTACTTTATTAACAAAAACATGAATTTTCCAAATGCGGTCTCATTTTTATGTAACTAACCCTATGTTTAATGGCCCTATGCTCATGAGTGTCCATTCACCAAAATACCAGGGGTAGGGGAAGTGACATTGCATACCCTTTGACCTTAATGACATCACTGGAAGTCACATCATATGACCCTTGACCTTGATGTTTTCCATGACGGTATGTCATATGACCCTAATATCACATCAATTTACATCGCTGAATTTTCAGAATAACTGCATGCTTCATACACCTACATAACACACACAAATATATGCTATAGCTACCACCTGTATTATGGTTCTGACTTGATCTTTGAAAGTTCTACGGCATAATACTTGCCCTGAATTGTAGTGAGTGGGCAAAGCAATAGAGATTTAAAAGAATGGGATGAAATAGTTTTTTACAGCACAATGTTCACATAAATTTACTAAAATGCCGTAGGCGCTGAAAGGACATTCACTAAATATTCAAATTCTTTCGTGCTGGGCAATGCCAATGAAATCTGATGTTTCCCAGGAGATAACTCAATTTTTTTTAAAATGTGCTATGGGTGGCCTCATATTCCATGGGTGTGAAATTATATCACAAATGACATAAAATATGCCAGCATGTTTCAATGTACGCGATCCATATAGCATAGGTAACCTTTATGTAAAAAATTACCTCTATATGTAAGGGCCATCATTTTTGTCATGGTTGACACCCTCCAAAATGCCAGGTTGCCCACCTTTATGCCAAAAATAATCTCCAGTGTGCTAGTGCCAGCATTTTGACAATGATGTCCACATGCCAAGAACGTCCGCAGGTATGCTAGTGTTTTTCACATGTACCCTATATGTCAGGAATTACTTCTAGTATGCCAGTACCAGTATTTTACTATTAGTGTCCTTTATGTTAAGATATGTTAAGAGTTACCCAAAGTGTGACAGTGCCAGGATTTTGCCTTGGGAGTCTCTATAACTTTATAATTACCTTCAGTATGCCAGGGCCAGCAACAAACTTGAAAGTATCACATCACATTCACG
Source organism: Calotriton arnoldi (assembly GCA_963921515.1). Lineage (NCBI taxonomy): Eukaryota > Metazoa > Chordata > Amphibia > Caudata > Salamandridae > Calotriton > Calotriton arnoldi. The sequence continues at coordinate 160,405 of CAWUFW010006689.1, read as the reverse complement.
ATCACATTAACATTCACTCACTCATACTCGTTCTCTCACTTAAACTCACTTATTCATTCTCACTCACACTCTCTTACACCCCCATACACTCACACATATTCATTCTTACTCACTCACTTGCAGTCACTCTTAATCTCACTAACTCATTCTCACTCACTCATCCTAATTGACATTCAATCTCTCACAATCTCACTCACTACCTGTCACTGATTCTTAGTCACTTTCACTCACACACACACACACACACACACTTTCTCACACATGCACATGCTCTCTCAAAATAAACACACTCTCACCTGCAACAATGCACACACATACATTTAAAACCATTTTTACTTAACACAGCTGGCACCAAATGCCCCATTCCAGCTACGTGTGCTCCTTTTTTATTACTCTAATAATGAATAATAGAATATTATTCACTACTTTATAATAATGAAACCTGGGCAAACAATAAGGAGTGTTCTTGGCATTTATGTTGCCACCTCTTAGGGCAGGGATCTCAAGGGGCAAGCCAGGGTTCGCAGTTGTGACCCGTGCTGACCCATGATGTCCATGTCTATGCTGCCACTTCACCAATAAAAGGAAGGTGAGCAGCACGCAGGAGAGGTCTTTACTACCCATCCTGTGTGTGATGCCCTCCAAATGTCCTGTTAGTACCACCTGCAGCCTGCATCCCAGAAAATTGTAATCTGCCACCATAATCTGTGTTTATTTTTCATCTGACTCGCAGATGTCAAAGACTTTGGTACGCCAGAAATCTGCATTACGTAAACATATGAGCCTCTCATTTCAGCCTCTGAAACCTTCTTCCAAGGCCTTTTAGGCATACTGCTGCATGTTTCCCTTCCCCCATCAGCACCTGCTTCCCTTCTGACAATTTTCCTCCTATTGGCTTTCTTTGGAGCTTAAATCACACACAACTAAGGGGGATGAGGAAAAACTCCGACATCAACCTCCCCTACAAATATCCATACACACAAAAGAGAAGTAGGAGTATTTGAATTGGAGCTGTTGTACTCAGTGGCACATGCTTTTTGTTTAAAACTGCACTCACCCACAAATTGTGGCATGCTTCATCATAGGGCTTGCTAAACAACAACCCCATGCAGACCAACGCCTGCGGTGGAGCAAAAGGGAGGGGGAAGACAATACAAACATAACATTTCAGGGATCAAAAAATAGAAGTATTAGTGCAGAACATAGAATTTAAAACTGGGTCAGGAATATCCGCCTATATACTTTATTCCTGGACTTCCCGTCAGGATTAAAATAAATATAGGATGGTGGTGACGTGGATTTTTAGTAGCCCTTCACCCCTCCAAACTGCATATATGTCAACATGTTTCAGCTGGTTTGATGTAGCCCTTACACGGGTCTTTACGGCTTTCGTCAGGACCTAAGATCCCCTTTATTCCCCTTCTTTCTAACCTTACTTTAGTAGGTTGTGGATAGACCCAATCTGGTCTGGGGCTGCTTAAACACACTGCGGTAGTACCTGTAGATGAAAATGTAGCAGTCATAATCATTGTTTCATGCTATGAGAACTGGCTGTCTATATTCTACAGCCAGATAGCATGTATAGGTTCTGTCTTATCATACTCTTGCCACTCATTCATTCTTTCCAAGCGTAGTTACCACTCGGGGTCTGGTTCACATATCCCCCAGGTAACATAAATACAGGTTATTCTATTAACCTGTAAGTTTTAGTATTGCTATAGTTTTTTCGTACAACTAGTTCATTTTTTGCTATAAAGAGAGGGAACAACATCAAACATCACCCTCTGAACAGTGTGGTAAAAAGTTATGAGGGCAGTAGGACACCTGGAACAATAATCTTGTAAAAATCTTACAGAGTTTCACAGTTGTTGAAGCTCAAAAAGGCGTGGGAGCGATGGCGGCTCCTTTGGAGCTTGCCACAAATTTTGGCACTCTTTCACACATTATCATGTTGTCTTGTGCTCAACTCCCAGGTCGTATCTGGCCACCTGCGCTCCCTCACTGATCTCATGTGACACCTTGCATTGAGTGATCTATGTATTACTCCCCTCCTGTCTCCTGTAGCCCCTTTGGCATCGGTCTCCATAGGCAATCAGTCCCATGTGGCATCTGGCCATGGACATTCCTGAAGCTGAGGCAGCAGAGATATTGAAGGATCCATTGAGAAGTCATGAAAGTAAAGGTGAGCATCACCCTCCAGAGCCCTAAATCATAGCACACAGATTAGGCATGTTTGCATTTTATAGGTTCAATTTTTTTTGGTTGCAAATTAACAACCACAGACGCAATGCAGACAATACACACCCCACAGCTTAACAAATGGTCTAGAGATCATGGAAAGGAAGCTGCGGTTTATGGAAGCAGTCCAGGAATACTTTTCAGAGCAAAAATGTCACCTGTCACCACTGGTTGAGTAAACTGAATTTTTCAGTCCTCATAGATCCTCTGCTGTATGATGAACAAAAGAGACACATTTATCCCCAGGTGAGACAACAGCTTTTTGCAACCTGCTGGCCTTATCTCCACAAGAGCCACGTGACTTAAATCAGGGAAACCGTGAGCACTCAACGCCACCATATTTGTTCTTGCTGCCCAGAGTTTCCCTGATCGACAAGGATTGTCCCTAAATTCTCTGTTTTTAATGGGGGACCCTTGGTTGGAAGCTGCACCACATTAAGCACGACACATTCCTCCCCTCTGTACCTTCCATCACTACAATTTCCCACTTTAGCTCATACGGATCAAGAGCTGTGTGCAGGCCTGGGATATGAACACTGGCAGACCTCAGTTCGTTATCAATTTGCTCCACCTCTGACTCCAGGAACTTCCTTCAATCTCTAATTCTGGGTGTTTTCCTCCAAGCCTTCCAGCACATTCTGCACAGTGGAGTTGTAGTACCCGAGAGCTGATACTCCACTTTGGAGACTTTGTTATTTTTTTTCTCTCAAAGACACTGTCTATGCTTGACATTTTATTCCACAACGTTTCTCCGTACTAGGTTGTGGTGATGCCTACAAAATGGTTTTATGTTCATACAGTATCATATTAGTGCAAACTCTTTATTTCCTAGAGCATACCTGTTCAGTTGTCCCAGCTCATACACACTTGTGCAAGTGATCTCCAACAAAGTCCCTTCACACACTTAAGCAACGTGGTGCAACATTCACATTAACTGGTTCTTAGTATTTCTGCGAGATCACACCTGAGTCTAGACTCAGGAGAAAATCCTCAGGAAAAGTGTACAAAAATAAGGCATCAATTCCTCCTTTTTTCCGACAGCCCCAGATACTGTAGAATACCAGGAAGGCACTAAGGCTTTTATAGAGTCACTTTGGACTACCAAGATTGAAACCATAGGTCTTAAAATGGTCTACCACAGTTCAATTAAATGGGTATGGCCGGTGAACCCCATCTTAGCACACTCTTGTGCCTAGTGAGGACAGTGTCAGTACACACCCACTGAGGAGATGCATGGTGAGCTTTGGCAGGGGAACCCCCCGCAGGGATCAGGTGTGTACCTCTGCACTTGTCATTCCATCACTGTAGGAATCAGGGCCACCACAGTCTCACATAATGTCTGGGACCTCCAAGAGGTGCAGAGGCAGGGAGCTGTGAACAGACGCGACTTTCAGGAGCCTGAACCAAAAAACAGAAGTGGTAGATCTCACAGGCAAGCAATTACTTTCACATTTTTATGCTATATCTGTATTATGCCCTATTGAGTTTGAGATTCTCACTAGCCTGCTGGAGACCCTAACATTTACAGAGAATACAGAGGTTTTTGGACAAAAACAGGTTCTTCCAAAAAGCAGCAGTTAGATGAATTCCTCTTAGCTGCCATAGTAATGCAAATTTGACGGTTGCAGCCCAATTCATAATGTTCTGTAAGATGCTCACTTTTCACCCACAATGCATGGTCATGCACTTTACTTTTGAGAGCAAAAGACTGAGGGGCATATTATCAACGAGGCGCTAAACAATTATCGCCGCTTTTGCGTCCGTTTTCGGACAAAAAGCGGCGATAATTCTATCGCCTAATCAGCAAGGTCACGCTATCGCGTGAATCCTTGCATTATCGCCCTTTCCCCCAACGCCCATCTTTGCATCTCTAATGAGATGCAAAGTGGGCGTTACTGGGCGTACCCCAGATGGACTACGTTGCAAATATCGCTGATGTTCACATCGCGATATTTACAAGGCAGCCCACATGATTTTAGCAGAGGTTAGATTTTGGCGAAAACGTCCGTTTTCGCCAAAATCTAACGTCTGCTAAAATCCTGACTTAGCCATCCCTAACATAGGGGGTGGATTCTGCTGATACGACCACAGGGTCGTATCAGCAAGGTTATCGCCGTTTTGCAGGGAACATCGCTGGAAAACCAGCGATGTTCCCTGCAAAACGGCAATAACCTCGCTATCTCTGGAATTCTTATCGCCCTGGAGAAACGCGTTGTTAATAACGCGCTAACAGGGCGATAATTTCCGGAGATAGCCTGCGATAGGACTATCATCGCTAAGCACGGCCAGCGATAATTATCGCTGGCCGTTGATAATATGCCCCTGACTCTTTTGAATAAAGTTCTCTGGTAATGCATAGTGTTATGTTACAATTATGCTAATCTGCAGCAGACATTTTTGCTATGCCTTAATAACTCATTAACTGGAAGTCCTTGGCTTGCAGTGAAGACAGTAGTTGTGTTTGGCACCTGAGATGTGAATTTTCAATAATTGATTTGCATGGCTCTATGCCGGATACTTCTGAAGGATTTCACTCTTTCTTGTGTTCTCATTGAAGACACGTTCATCCTATAAAACTAAACATTATGGTTATTTGAACCTCTTCTTGACCTTCTACTCCTTTGCTATAAATATATGCTTGGCCTTGTGTCAGTGAAGTCCCCTCTTGCCAGTTCTCCGGGAGACCCCTTGCTCAATTTTTCAGTGATTGCAGCCTTTTTTTTCTTAATAAATTATTGCTTTTTACAGACCCATTGCAAATGCAAAGTAGCGAAGTCTTTCTTGGACAACACCGCATAGGTTGCATGACTGCCAAGAGGTTATTAGAGGACATACTTTAATGCTTAGTGCCACAAAGCCAGCCAGAGTGGTTTGATTTTCTTTTCATGGGGAAGGATCTGAGAGGTTACACTAGCACACAAACATGCATGGAGAGTTCCACAGTTGTTTGAAGAGTGTGGCCAAGTCATGTAACAGCTGCTTGGTATGAAGGTACATAGAACGACTCCCTTTCAATATCATTCATCTTCCAAAGTACTATCTGCAGTTAACTACATGAATGGAAGCCTGTCATCCTGCATTCCTGTTGGGATGTTGACTGTAACTTAGAATAATGTAGATTGCTGCTATCCTATGCTTCATTGTGCATTGTTCAATTATTTATGCTGTCTCAACCTGAAGGTGGAATTGGGTGCACCACATAATTTAGAGCTGGGTGATCATCACTGTGTTTTTTCCCTGCATGGGACCTCCATGTGAGGCTGGCAGTCCCGGGCAGGAACTGTCCCTGACACATAAGGAGAAATCTCCGTTTGGGTCAGGAACATTTTAATTTTTTTCTTGCAAAATGTAACAACGACTGTTAGAAATGGGGGTCTCCAGTTGGCAGAGGTAGGTACCTTTGTCCAAATAGGGACCCTTGCTTCTAGTTAGGGTAAGGGGGATACACACTTTAGATAACCCCTGTTCACCCCCTTGATAGCTTGGCACAAGCAGACAGGCCTATCCCAAAGGCAATGTGTAAAGTATTTGTACACACAACACACAGTAATACAGTGATAACACCACAAATGTACACCACACCAGTTTAGAAAAATAAAGAATCTTTATCTAAACTCAACAAGCCCAAAACGACGAAAATCCAACATACAAGTATTAATAAAATGACTTTAAAAAGGTTTTAGGCAACTGGGTCCATAGAAAACTATGGATGCGTGATTTCTCTCAAAGTACCTGTAGTTGTGACAAAATTCACAAGGCCAAACAGCTGCAGCGATGGGAGGCGTCAAAAAACAAAGAGACGCGTTGTTTCCTGAGACCTTGGGGATGCGATGCAACAGTTCTGCTGCATGCAGGAGAGCGGTGCGTCAGGTCCGGTCTGTAGGGGAAAAGAGATGCGTCGATTCTGAGGCGACTCCAATCTGCAGGTGATGCTTCAGGAAAACTTGCCGCACAGGTACGATGAGTGGAAATCCGGGGTGCGTCGGCGATCGTTGCGGCGGTGTCGAGTGGCGCTGCGTCGGTTTTTTCAGCCGCTACCCCTCGATGCGTCGGTTCTTGCAGCGGTGACAGGTGCTACGTTGGTTTCGGCAGTGCCGCGGCGATTCGTGGAGATTTTTCTCGCACTGCGGTGCTGCGTCGGAAAAACTGCTGCAAGAAGAGCGATGAGTCAATTTTCTTGTAGTTGCTTTGCTTTTCCAGCTCCCAACAGCAGAAACAACCTCCAGAGGCCCAAGACAGTCACAGGCACCTCCTGGCAGGTCAGAACTCCCATCAAGGAAGTTCAGGGGAGCTGGAGGTGAAGTCTTTGTGTCCCTGAGACTTCAAAACAGGAGGCAAGCTCTACTCAAGCCCTTGCAAATCTTCTTCAAGCAGGGGACACAGCACACAGCAATGTCCTTCTCCTTTCCTTGGCAAAAACAGCTACTGCAGGCCAACCCCAGACACACAGCAAAGGGGTCAAAGTCACTCCTTCTACCACGTCTCCTCAGTGTCTCCAGCTCTTCTTCTTGGCAAAGGTTCCTCTTGATTCCAGAAGTAGTCTAAAGTTCAAGGGTTTTAGGTTTAATACTTATATCCCAAAATGTCTTTGTTCTCTTTGTGCAAACGTCTCTGAGCTTAGTCCAAACCAGTGCTGTCTTCACTGGTGCAGTATGACCACAGGGGGTGGAGACAGCATTGTGCAATGGAGACAGGCCCTATTCAGGTGCGAAGAAATCTCCTCCCACTACTATAAATTCAGCCAGGGTCTATTCAGCCCAGCTCTGAGTCATCCAGGAAGGAGCAGGCACACCTCAACCCCCTCCCACTGGCTGTCTACAGTGAAGGCACACCCCCAGCCCCTGTCACTCAAAAACCAGCCAATCAATACACAAACAGGCAGAGGAACTCAGAATGGTTAAACAAGAAAATGCCTACTTTCTAAAAGTCTAAACACAAAACAACAATAGGTGGCTGCGTGATTTTAACATTTTTACTTTTTGTGAGGATCCTTTTTACTCAATAAATATGACCCCTGATTATTTTTTTACAAATGCTCATATCACTTTTTTTTTAAAAACTTCATTATCTTTTCAAACAAGAGAGAGATATCAACTTTCTATTATGAAATGTGCAAATTTTACAAACACTTTGTGTTCATTGTGACAAACAAATCTTAAAGCATAAATGAAAAAAACAATAAAATACATGTGAAATTCAATGTTCAACCAGTATTACATTTGGGGAGCCAGAGCGATAAATTAACAACAGGCGCTCTTGGTATACAGTATGGGGGTCCAAGCTGTCTAATATGGACTTGATGGAATTGTTTTTCTTTTTCACTGAAAGTACATTTTTAGTCATCCATATTGATCTACATTGCACAAGGATACCCCATTGGTCGTGGTCTATGCGTTTCGAACCCTAATTCCTTTACGGGTTCTCTTCAGGACAAGGGCTGGGTGATTTCTTGAAGAGCGAGGTAAGATGTTTATGTTGGAAACGTCACTGCTTCTTTGATTTAAGAAGAGTAAGAATCTCTCTCTTGTTTGAAAAGATAATGAAGTTTTAAAAAAAGTGATATGAGCATTTGTAAGAAAATAATCAGGGGTCATGTTTATTGAGTAAAAATGATCCTCACAAAAAAGTAAAAATGTTAAAATCACGCAGCCACCTATTGTTGTTTCGTGTTTAGATTTATAGAGGTCCAAGGTGGTTGTTGTAAAGGGCCCACCCCCCCCTATGTTTACATACTTTCTAAAAGTGGCATTTTCAAACACACAATTTAAAAATCATCTTTACTAAAAACGTGTGTTATTAAATTCTGAGTTCAGAGAGCCTAAACTTTTTTTCTCTATCTTGTTCCAATGGGAAGTTACATTTAGAAGATGTTATAAATAAACTCCCATTCTGTCCTATGGGCAAGATAGCCTTTCAATAGTGAAAAACGAAATTGGCAGTATCAGGACATGTCACACACACACCAGTACATGTCCTACCTTTCACCTACACTGCACCCTGCCCAGGGGGGTACCTTGGGCCTACCATAGGGGTGTCTTACATGAAAAAAAGTGAGGGTTAAGGCCTGGCAAGTTGGTGCACTTGCCAAGTCGACATGGCAGTTAACAACTGCGCACAGGCACTGCAGTGGCAGGCCTGAGTTACCTTTTCAGAGCTACTCATGTGGGGGGGCACAATCAGTGCTGCTGCCCCACTAGTAGCATTTGATTTACAGGCCCTGGAACACTTCAGTGCACTCTACTAGGGATTTACCAGTAATCCAATATGCCAATCAGGAAGAACCAATTGTAACAACAATTTACACAGGGAGCAGTTGCATTTTGACACTGATCAGCAGTGGCAAAGTGCCCAAAGCATCTAAGCCAGCAAAAACTAAATCCAGCACAGCATCAAAAATACAGGAGGTAGAGGCAAAAAGTCAGGGGAAACCACGTCAAAGATGCCAAGTCTAACAACAACTCTAAGGACTCTATTCTACAGAACAAAGACAATTGGCAAGTGGCCCACATCAACATGCAGCCAGCTCGGACCCAGCCATGCTGCAGGTACCAATGCAGAGGTAAGACCCTCAATCACCTATACCTCAGAGGAACGTCATCTTCTAAATTACAGTTCAATGAAGTCCCATACTTCCACACTGTCTAGGCCCATGTTGCTGCCTCTCTTGCCGACTTCTGATTAGCCCTCTGAATCAGAAAGTTAGAAGCAATAAGAATCAGTGTTAGACTTGGCATCTTTTGGCGTGTTTCCCCTGACTTTTTGCTTTCTGACCTCCCGGTTTTGACTCTGTTTTTGCTGGTGTGATGATTCTGCGCACTTTCCTCACTGCGGTCCAGTGGGAAAGTGCAAGTGCTCCTGTATAAAATGTGTTATGGATTGGTGTTTCCATGATTGGCCTATTTGGTTTATGTGTCAGTCCCTTGTAAAGTGCACTGCGAGTGCCAGGGCCTATAGACCAAATGCTGTTGGTGGGCTGCAGCACTGGATTGTGCCACCCACGCAAACAGCCCGTAAAGTGTAACTCGGGCCTGCCATCGCAGAGCCTGTGCGCAGCCTGGGGCTGCCATGTCGACTTGGCAAGTGCACACACTTGCAAGTCCCTAAACCTTCCCTTTTCTACATGTTAGTCACCCCTAAGGTAGGCCCAAGGTACCCCTGTGGGCAGGGTGCGTTGTACGCGAAAGGTAGGACATGCCCGGGTGTGTGCGGCATGTCCTGATAGTGAATTACAGCCTAGTTCGTTTTTCACTATTGCAAGGCTACCTGTTCCCCTAGGCCAGAACGGGCAGTTTTGATTATTACAGCTTATAATCCTAACTGACCCGGGAACATGGTAGAAATTCGAGTTTAGTATGCCTGGACTCAGAATGATAAAATGCAGCTTTTAGTAAGGTTGGTTTTAACATTCTGTGTTTGAAAATACCACTTTTAGAAAGTGGGTATTTTCTTGTCTAACCATCCAAGCCTGCCTCTGCGAGATTGTGTATTCCTTGTCTGGAATGTGAGTGACAGGGGCTGGGGGATGCCAGGAGACAGGGTGAGTCAGCGCAGGGCTGAATAGCCAGATCGACCTGTAGATGGGTGGGAGGGGTCGCACCTGGGCCCTGAATAGGACAGTGCCTTCCCTCCACAATGCTGGCTCCACCTCCTGTGGTGCGTCTGATGTCCCTGGCCTACTCACTGAAAGAAGGGACGGAGACTTGTCAACAAAGTGCTCCAGAACTGGTTTGGACTAGGCGAAGGCCTCTCTGCCTTCAGAGAACAAAGGAATTTGGGATATAAATATTGGGGCCCTGACCCCATGAATTTAGATCTCGCTGGAATCAAGGAACCTGCCAAGACGAAGAGCTGGAAGAGCTGCCAGGAGGAGTACTGCCCCTTTGCTGTGTTGTTGCTTTGTTGGGCTGGCCTGCAGCTGCTGCTTCTGCCTTGGGCAGTGAAAGGACTGGACTGAACTTTCTACAAACTTGTGCTGAGTATCTCCAAGGGCCAGGAACCGAGCTGGCCTCCTGTTAAGAAGTCTCAGGGACTACAAAGACTTCACTAGCCTCTGGGTACCGCTTCTGGAACGCTGTTTCAGTTGCCACAGAGGAAGGGAACCGCAACCGACTCCGTCAACCGAATCCATCCCTGGCCGGTGACCTGTTTGCACCGCAGACCGCATCGCCCCGCTTCGCATCGCAACCCTGGTCTCACCGTGGGCGACGTCCGACGCCGCCAACATCGAGCCGCTGCTTGCACCGTGACCTGTGGGCACCGCAGTTCGCATCGCATCGCTTCACTGGGCCAGCCGGACCAGACCGACACTGTCGCTGCAACTGGCTCAAGAGTCGAGACCGCACCGCATTTGGGGCACGGCTCGCACGTCTGCGACGCACCGCTCCGACTCGCACCGCTGTCCGACGCCAGCTCCCGCACTACGGCTAGGTCGCCTGCATTGCAACCTGTCAGCACCGCATCGAGCATCGTCTCACCCTGCATCGCACGCCTTGGACTCACCGACTCCGCCTGCACGACGCTCATCGAGCCGCTGCCTGCACCGCATCGAGGGACACCGCACCTTGCATCGCTCCGTCTTGCACCGCAACCGCGACGAACGCCGACCGGCTCGTACACTCCGTACCAGCCACAACGAGAAAGGTACTGTGACCGAGTCTGTTCACGACTCTGCTGGCCCGTATCGACGCGGTCGGCTGGAACTGTTAGACTCTGGGGTTTTCAGCATCACGGTAGGCTCGGACGGAGCTACCGACTCGATACGAACTTTGCTTTTGTGCTATTCCTGCAAAGAAGAAGTTACCGTATCAAGCATTCATTTTTAAAGTATAGTATTGTGGATTTTTGTCGTAAGTGGTCTTGTCTTAAGTATATAAAATATTGGTTATTTTTCTAAACTGGTGTGGTGTCCGTTTGTAGTGCTTACACTGTATTACTGTTGGTTATGTGCAAATGCTTTACACACTGCCTCTGAATTAAGCCTGACTGCTCGTGCCAAGCTACCACGAGGGTGAGCAGGGGTTACTTCACGAGTGTAACAACCCTTACCCTGACTAGGAAGAAGGGTCCCTACTTGGACAAAGGTGCAAGCCCTTGCCAACTAGAGATCCCATTTCTAACATTGGTGGCAGCGGTGGGATAGGACTTGTGTTTGCACTTGACTTACAGTGATTGGTGTGCACTACTACCATATCGCAGACCATTACGTACCACATACTGGTTCTTTTTCTTTTGGCCTATTTTTGATCTTGCCAGTTTTCAACTCACGACTTTCGTCATGCCTGAATCAATTGCATCATCCGTTGCATCTCTGGAAGTTATCTTTGAGGAGGACAGGTTGGAATCCTACGCCGTAAAGGAGTTACGAGCGATTTGTAAAAACCTGAAAGTCCAAATTAAGGGCCTCACAAGGAAGGAGGAGCTACAGAAGGCGCTGAGGGCCTGGGTAGCAGCCAGACATGCCAATGGGCAGCCTGGTGATCTCAGTGAGGAGGCGGAGGAGCCTATTTCCAGAGTGGATGTGCTTTTGGGTAGGGGGAACCACGCCAGGTCAGGCAGCAGCAGTCTGTCCCCAGAGGAGCTGGAGGACAGGCGGGAGGCAAGGCAGTTCGAGCTGCAGAAGCTCAGGCTGGAGAGTGAGCGGGAGGAGAAGAGATTGGCCATAGAGGAGAGGAAGATGCTCTTAGAGCATGAGAGAGAACTAAAGGAGCTAGAACTTAGGAGTAAGTCAGGCTCAGATGGTGGCAGCAATTCGTCCAGAAAGGCAGACAGGATTGTGCACATTCCCAAGAACGTAGGCAAGGAGTTCAAGAAGGGGGATGACATACAAAGGTGGTTCCAGGGTTATGAGGCAGCCATACACATGAATGGGGTCCCTGAGGAGAATTGGGGAGCAGGATTGTGGCCACTTTTCCCGGAAGAAGCAAGGGATGCTCTGATAGCTTTGGGTAAGGGGTATCACCTCACCTATGCTGACATGAAGGATGCCCTTCTCACGAAGTATGGTCTTACTCCTGAAAAGTACAGGGATCAGTTCAGGTCCAGTAAGAAGTCTGATGTCAACACTTGGTTGGAATGTGTGGATGTGTTCTGCAGGTCTCTGGATGGTTGGGTGAAGGGCAGTAGTGTAACAGATTTTCAGGGGCTCTACAACTTGATTGCATGGGAGCACTTGTCTAGTCTATGTTTTGCAGATCTGCGCCAGCACCTAGTTGATAGTAAGCTAACTGACCCCAGGAAGCTTGCTATGGAAGCGGACCGCTGGGTGAGTACCAGGGTCCACAAGAAAGCGTTTGGGGAGACTCAGCCAAAGGTGGGCAGGGTCCCCAGCAGAAAGGTGGGGGGACAAGGGTAAAGCACAGGAGCTCTCTAAAGGGCCCCAAACTAGTACCCAGGGTAAAGGTTCCCAGCCCCCGGTGATAAGAAGAAAGGGGTCTCTACAGGGAAGCCTGTTGAGACCGGCCCCCGCAAGTGTTATGCATGTGACCAGGTAGGTCACTTTAAGGGGGACCCCAAGTGCCCGAAGGGGACACAGCCACCCACCGGTGGACAGTCCAAAGTGTTGGCTAGTGTAGCGCTTGGGGAGGAGGGGTGCCCGCAGGAGGGTGGGGATCCCGCAGAAATGACCCTTGTCTCACTCGGGGACAGTGAGATGGTCCCAGGAAACCAGGTGCCCCCTAACACAAAGAAATATAGCACCTGGGTGACCATCAATGGGAACAGGGTAGAGGCTCTCAGAGATACTGGAGCCAGTGTGACCTCAGTCCGGTGTGACCTGGTGTCTGAGAAGCAAGTAGTCCCAGGAGCATTCCACCAAGTAGTTGCTGTCGACAACTCAGAGCGCCAATGTATGGTGGCGCAGGTTCCCTTTGAATGGGGGGGGTCTCAGGTCCCTTAAGGGTGGTTGTGAGCCCTACCATGCCTGTAGATTGTCTGCTAGGAAACGACCTGGAGCAGTCCTCATGGAAGGAGGTTGAGCTCAGGTCTCACTTGGAGATGCTTGGGTTGCCAGAGTGGGCATGCGTGTCTACTCGGTCAATGGCGGCCAGAAAGGGTGATCAAGAGGACTTGGAGCCTGAAACAGTGGCCCAAGTCCCTGCCAAGAGAAAGGGCAGGGGTGCGGGAAACCGGCCCCGAAGTTCCCACGGACCGGGAGGAGGCGGACCTCGAGGGGACGCCCGGTGCCTACAGGGGAGCAAGTAGCCGAACTGGGAGACATCTCTGAGCTGACCCATTGGCAGCAAGAAGGGGGTCCCACCAGGGAGGAGTTCTGCAGGGAGCAGAACGAGTGCCCTACTCTGGAGGGTCTGCGGCGGCAGGCTGCAGACCAGGCAGCTGGTAATCAGTCCGGGTCACATCTGATCTACTGGGAGAGTGGTCTCCTATACAGTGAGCCTAAGGTTGCTGAGCCTGGGTCAGCCCGTGTGCTGGTGGTACCCCAGCGCTTCAGGACCTTCCTACTGGGTCTGGCTCATGACGTGCCTTTGGCAGGACATTTGGGGCAGGACAAGACCTTTGACAGGCTTGTCACCCACTTCTTTTGGCCCCAAATGCGAAGGCAGTCAGATGCACACTGTACGTCTTGCCAAACTTGCCAGGCAAGTGGTAAGAGTGGGAGGAAGGTCAAAGCTCCTCTCCAACCTTTTCCGGTTGTTGGAACACCCTTTGAAAGGGTAGGGATGGATATTGTGGGGCCACTGGATCCCAAGACAGCCATGGGCAACAGGTACATCCTGGTCTTGGTGGACCATGCCACCCGGTACCCGGAGGCAATCCCTCTCAGGACAACGACGGCGCCAGTGGTGGGCCGGGCGTTAATGGGGATCTTTTCCCGTGTGGGATTCCCCAGAGAGGTGGTTTCCGATAGGGGGACCAATTTCATATCGAAGTATATGTCATCCCTGTGGAAGGAGTGTGGTGTAACCTACAAGTTCACCACTCCTTACCACCCACAAGGAAACGGTCTGGTGGAGAGATTCAACCAGACCTTGAAAGGCATGATCAAGGGTCTAACAGAACCCATGAGGCGTAAGTGGGACGTCCTCTTGCCATGCCTACTCTTTGCGTACAGGGAGGTGCCTCAGAGGTCTCTTGGGTACAGCCCCTTTGAGCTCCTGTATGGCCACCCTGTCAGAGGACCTCTGAGTTTGGTAAAGGAAGGCTGGGAGGCAGCTCCCAGGAAAACTCCCCAGGATGTATTTAGCTACATGCTGGCCTTTAGAAACCAAACTGCCCGCTTCAGGAAACTCGCTCAGGCGAACCTAGAAGCAAGCCAGGAAGAAATGAAGAGATGGTATGACCAGAATGCCACTCTGGTCGAATTTCAACCTGGGCAAAAAGTGTGGGTAATGGCCCCAGTGGCACCTTGTGCCTTGCAGGACAAGTGGACTGGGCCATATGAGGTAAAGGAGCGCAAAAGTGACGTCACCTACCTGGTGGATTTGCAGGCTCCAAGGAACCCTTTGAGGTCCTTCATGTGAACCGCCTCAAGCCCCACTTCGAGAGGTCCGAAGTGAGTATGCTCTTGGCGACAGATGATGGGGTGGAAGAGGAGAGCGAGCCTCTCCCTGACCTCCTGTCTACCAAGGAGCATGATGGGTCAGTAGAGGGTGTGATCCTCTCCCTACTCTGACTCAGGAGCAGCAGGGGGACTGTCGCCAGTTGTTGGGACAGTTCGCCCCACTGTTCTCTCTGACCCCGGTGTTACTCACTGGTGTACCCATGACGTGGACACCGGTGACAGCCATCCTGTGAAGCACAAGATTTACAGGTTGACTGACCGGGTCAGAGCCAGCATCAAGGAGGAGGTCTCTAAGATGTTGGCGTTAGGGGTGATTGAGCCCTCCCACAGTCCTTGGGCCAGCCCAGTGGTCTTGGTCCCAAAGGCTGCGGCGCCCGGTGCCACTCCAGAACTTCGGTTTTGTGTGGACTACCGTGGGCTCAATGCCGTCACCAGGACTGACGCGCACCCCATCCCCAGAGCTGATGAGCTCATTGATCGGTTGGGAGCTGCCCGGTTCCTCAGCACGTTTGATTTGACGTCTGGGTACTGGCAGATTGCCTTAACCGATGGGGCCAAGGAGAGATCAGCATTCTCAACCCCAGAAGGTCATTACCAATTTCGGGTGATGCCCTTTGGGTTGAAGAATGCCCCTGCCACCTTTCAGAGGTTGGTCAATCAGGTGTTGGCTGGGCTGGAGGATTTCAGTGCCGCCTACCTGGATGACATTGCTGTGTTCAGTTCCAGCTGGGAAGAACATTTACAGCACCTTGAGAAAGTGTTGAGGGCTCTGCAAGGTGCAGGCCTCACGATCAAGGCCAGTAAGTGCCAGATCGGGCAGGGTTCGGTGGTGTACTTGGGACACCAGGTAGGAAGCGGCCAGGTGGCGCCCCTACAACCCAAGATTGACACCCTTCTGGCTTGGGAACCCCCAAGACCCAGACAGAGGTGAGAGCCTTCTTAGGTCTCACCGGCTACTATAGGAGATTTGTTAAGGGCTATGGCACCATTGTTGCCCCCTTAACAGAGCTGACCTCTAAGAGGCAGCCCAGGAAAGTGATCTGGACTGAGTCCTGCCAGAAAGCTTTTGATGCCCTGAAGGCAGCCATGTGCACGGCGCCCGTGCTCAAGGCACCTGACTTCTCCAAAGAATTTGTCGTGCAGACTGACGCTTCAGAGCATGGTGTGGGAGCGGTGCTCTCACAACTGAACGAAGAGGGCCTGGATCAGCCTGTAGTCTTCCTTAGCAGGAGACTACTTCCCAGGGAACAGAGGTGGAGTGCCATAGAAAGGGAAGCTTTTGCTGTGGTCTGGGCGCTGAAGAAGTTGAGACCATACCTGTTTGGGACTCACTTCCGGGTTCAGACAGACCACAGGCCCCTCAGATGGTTGATGCAAATGAGGGCGAGAATCCAAAACTGCTGAGGTGGTCCATCTCCCTACAGGGAATGGACTTTACGGTGGAGCACCGTCCTGGTACAGAACACGCCAACGCAGATGGTCTGTCCAGGTTCTTCCGCCTTAGTGAAGAGAACTCCAATGGGGTTGGGTAGTTCTCCCTACTTTCAGCTGGAGGGGACATGTGTTAGACTTGGCATCTTTTGGCGTGTTTCCCCTGACTTTTTGCTTTCTGACCTCCCGGTTTTGACTCTGTTTTTGCTGGTGTGATGATTCTGCGCACTTTCCTCACTGCGGTCCAGTGGGAAAGTGCAAGTGCTCCTGTATAAAATGTGTTATGGATTGGTGTTTCCATGATTGGCCTTTTTGGTTTATGTGTCAGTCCCTTGTAAAGTGCACTGCGAGTGCCAGGGCCTATAGACCAAATGCTGTTGGTGGGCTGCAGCACTGGATTGTGCCACCCACGCAAACAGCCCGTAAAGTGTAACTCGGGCCTGCCATCGCAGAGCCTGTGCGCAGCCTGGGGCTGCCATGTCGACTTGGCAAGTGCACACACTTGCAAGTCCCTAAACCTTCCCATTGCTACATGTTAGTCACCCCTAAGGTAGGCCCAAGGTACCCCTGTGGGCAGGGTGCGTTGTACGCGAAAGGTAGGACATGCCCGGGTGTGTGCGGCATGTCCTGATAGTGAATTACAGCCTAGTTCGTTTTCACTATTGCAAGGCTACCTGTTCCCCCTAGGCCAGAACGGGCAGTTTTGATTATTACAGCTTATAATCCTAACTGACCCCGGGAACATGGTAGAAATTCGAGTTTAGTATGCCTGGACTCAGAATGATAAAATGCAGCTTTTAGTAAGGTTGGTTTTAACATTCTGTGTTTGAAAATACCACTTTTAGAAAGTGGGTATTTTCTTGTCTAACCATCCAAGCCTGCCTCTGCGAGATTGTGTATTCCTTGTCTGGAATGTGAGTGACAGGGGCTGGGGGATGCCAGGAGACAGGGTGAGTCAGCGCAGGGCTGAATAGCCAGATCGACCTGTAGATGGGTGGGAGGGGTCGCACCTGGGCCCTGAATAGGACAGTGCCTTCCCTCCACAATGCTGGCTCCACCTCCTGTGGTGCGTCTGATGTCCCTGGCCTACTCACTGAAAGAAGGGACGGAGACTTGTCAACAAAGTGCTCCAGAACTGGTTTGGACTAGGCGAAGGCCTCTCTGCCTTCAGAGAACAAAGGAATTTGGGATATAAATATTGGGGCCCTGACCCCATGAATTTAGATCTCGCTGGAATCAAGGAACCTGCCAAGACGAAGAGCTGGAAGAGCTGCCAGGAGGAGTACTGCCCCTTTGCTGTGTTGTTGCTTTGTTGGGCTGGCCTGCAGCTGCTGCTTCTGCCTTGGGCAGTGAAAGGACTGGACTGAACTTTCTACAAACTTGTGCTGAGTATCTCCAAGGGCCAGGAACCGAGCTGGCCTCCTGTTAAGAAGTCTCAGGGACTACAAAGACTTCACAAGCCTCTGGGTACCGCTTCTGGAACGCTGTTTCAGTTGCCACAGAGGAAGGGAACCGCAACCGACTCCGTCAACCGAATCCATCCCTGGCCGGTGACCTGTTTGCACCGCAGACCGCATCGCCCCGCTTCGCATCGCAACCCTGGTCTCACCGTGGCGACGTCCGACGCCGCCAACATCGAGCCGCTGCTTGCACCGTGACCTGTGGGCACCGCAGTTCGCATCGCATCGCTTCACTGGGCCAGCCGGACCAGACCGACACTGTCGCTGCAACTGGCTCAAGAGTCGAGACCGCACCGCATTTGGGGCACCGCTCGCACGTCTGCGATGCACCGCTCCGACTCGCACCGCTGTCCGACGCCAGCTCCCGCACTCCGGCTAGGTCGCCTGCATTGCAACCTGTCAGCACCGCATCGAGCATCGTCTCACCCTGCATCGCACGCCTTGGACTCACCGACTCCGCCTGCACGACGCTCATCGAGCCGCTGCCTGCACCGCATCGAGGGACACCGCACCTTGCATCGCTCCGTCTTGCACCGCAACCGCGACGAACGCCGACCGGCTCGTACACTCCTTACCAGCCACAACGAGAAAGGTACTGTGACCGAGTCTGTTCACGACTCTGCTGGCCCGTATCGACGCGGTCGGCTGGAACTGTTAGACTCTGGGGTTTTCAGCATCACGGTAGGCTCGGACGGAGCTACCGACTCGTACGAACTTTGCTTTTGTGCTATTCCTGCAAAGAAGAAGTTACCGTATCAAGCATTCATTTTTAAAGTATAGTATTGTGGATTTTTGTCGTAAGTGGTCTTGTCTTAAGTATATAAAATATTGGTTATTTTTCTAAACTGGTGTGGTGTCCGTTTGTAGTGCTTACACTGTATTACTGTTGGTTATGTGCAAATGCTTTACACACTGCCTCTGAATTAAGCCTGACTGCTCGTGCCAAGCTACCACGAGGGTGAGCAGGGGTTACTTCACGAGTGTAACAACCCTTACCCTGACTAGGAAGAAGGGTCCCTACTTGGACAAAGGTGCAAGCCCTTGCCAACTAGAGATCCCATTTCTAACAATCAGTCACCCACAGTAACATCAAAGCCACCTTAATCAATGTATGCTCACTTCCCAAACATGCTTTGGATATATATAACCTAATTGAGGAAGAACAGCTTGATGTGCTCCTTATGACAGAGGCCTGGTTAACAGAGGAGTCCTGTCCCGACCTACACCTGGCACTACCCCCTCATTATGCCTGCCTGCATTAAGACTGGGATGGTACGAGGGGTGGAGGAGTGGCTATTGTTTTTAAAAACTCATTGAAATGCTCCTCCTTCAAGATGGAAGGCATCATAGGTGCTGAAGCCATGGGGTTTGTTATATCCCCTTCAGCTCAATGCTCCTTAGGCGATGTACTGCTTTATAGGCCCCAGGAGATTTCCTTAACTCTATTTCCCAAGCACTGAGTCTTATAGTCTTCACCTATGCCAATTTTACTATGCTAGGAGATTTTAACATTCGGCTGGACAAACCCTCAGACAATCGAGCAGCTAAGCTGATTGAGTCACTCACTGACATCGAACTTGCAACATCTATCTTGGGTTGCACCCACAAAGCAGGACACAGTATAGGTGCTATCTTCTCTAATGCTACCATAGAACACAACAAAACATTAGAAATACCCTGGTCAGACTACTTTATAATACCTTTTGCTTGGTCTTGGCCGCTCCCAAAAAACTGAGGAGGAACTGAACATTTCCAAGTGATTCAAGCCTGGAACAAAATAGATACACCTCTCCTGAATGAAACCCTTGAAGCTACAAAACCCTCACTCTGACATTATATCACAACACGTGAGGTTACTGTGAATGACTGGCTTTCACAGGCAGCCTCCATAGCAACCCTAAATACTAAGTCAAGGTCCACCAGACACTTTCAGCCCATATGATGGTTCACCTCACAGTTTGCGGAAGAAAGGAAGGGCTGTAAAAAGTTGGGACGCCTTCGGAGGAAACACTATAATGAATTGGACAAGAGCCACTATAAAAGAGCCATAAGCACATTTCATGGCAATCTGAAATCCTCACAATGCCTTTTTTACACTAATTCAATTGCAAAAGCCAACAATAATGCAAAATATATTTTTTTTATTGTATCTAAAGTCACAGATCCCAAATATTTTGCACCCCCATTTGAAACAAGTGCAGCCGTCTGTTCTCACCTGAGCAATTTGTTTGAGGACAAAAAACAAAAAATACAGGAAACCCTAATCTCAATGCATAATACAGTGCCTCAGAAAGTCATTTGACCCCCCTTGCCTATGGCACAGGACAAACTAATTCAATTCATAGCCCCCACCAATCGGAAACTGGAGAACTTTTTCTCCATAATTAAATCCGGATTCGCGTGGGATCACCTTCCTCCCAAGTTATAAGGACGCTAGGGACCACTCTTGCTTCTATTTATCAGGAGCTCTTCTCCTCCTCCTGGCATTCAGGCCTTGTATCGGCTGAGTGGAAAAAGGGCTGTGTCACACCATTACTCAATAAATCAAATGCTGATCACATGAGATCCTGATTCAACGCATTATCCACATCGGGGTAGACGGACAAGCTCTGACCTGGCTAAAATCCTTCCTTGAACACAGGAATGAACTGTGTGGCTTAAGCCATTCTTCTCAGAAGTCAAAACTATTAAATAAGTACGGAGTGCCTCAGGGCTTGGCCCTGAGCACCATTCTCTTTAGCATATTTATGACCCCATTGGCATATCTTATTGAATCTTCTGATGTCCAGGTAGTCTGGTACACATATGACACCCAACTGTTGCTGACATATCACAAGAACGATGACGTGGCCAAATCTAAATTCTCTGCCTGTGTCACAGCAGTAATGGGCTGGCTCAACTCCAACTCCCTGCAATGCAATCCTAACAAAACTGTGATTCTGCCATTTGGAATAGATCACCTTCCAGCATGGCTAGGGGCATGACCATCCAGTTATGCGCCCCCCGAAGGGAAGGGCCAGAAATATAGGGGTACTAATGGATAACCAGCTATCACGCAAACCACAGATTGCAGCAGTAATAAAAAATTCATGCTGGATCTTGAGAATGCTGAGGAAGTTCCTCAAACTCCTCCCATAGGAGGCTCAGAAGATGGTTGTACAAGCATTGAGCCTGTCCAGTTTGGAAGAGGGGAATGTCCTGTACATATGTATCCCAGACTACATGACTCTCAGTCTACAAAAAATCCAAAATATAGCCATCCGACTGCCTTTCAAGCTCCCCAAACACACTTCCCTCACTCAATAACACAAACAACTGCACTGGCTACCGGTGAAGAAAAGAGTAATTTTTAAGGCTCTTACAATAGCTTACTCTGCTTTCTATAAAACTGGTCCCCACTACCTTCAAAATAGACTTTTCGGCTACTGCCCACAAAGAACCCTTCACTCACAATCAGAACATCTGCTAATCATTCTCGTCACAAAAAGGAAAAAGTGGGGCAGATCTGCCTGCTTAGTCCTGGTGGCCAGGTCGCGAATAAACAAATATTCCGCAAACAAATAAAAACCCACCTATTCAAGGACTAAATGTCATACTCCATTCTGGGTGTATTGCCTAATGCCGGGACACTCTCGAAGTAGCCGCACGCTTTACAAATTCCACCATTCTTTCATACAAATGTGCTTAAAGTGAATTCAGTGCACAAGAGGACGCAGTTTAGGAACAGAGATCAGGCAAGGATATCTTGCTGTGGGGAGGGGGTTGTATTTGGCTAAAGAGAGGATGCCTAGTCGTTACCCATGTGGGACTCTTAGGCAGCCTGAAACCTCATACTAAACTCTCAGGGCCCGATTCCGATGCGGTTAGGAAGGCCTCCTAACAGCATTTGCTCCAGCCGAATCGGATAGGGAATGTGTCTTTCCGACCGAATCGGAAAGGTTTCCGACCCACCGAGTAGGATGCGAGTTAGGTGTTAGGAATATCCCAATCCGAACCAGATGACATTTGTAATGACCAAGCCGTATGGAGCTGAATCATACATCTCTATGGGCTGCATTTCCGAACTACCGATTAAGATGCTTGATTCAGACAGCCTTTCCTAATCATGCCGTCCGACTCAAATCAGCAGTCAGAATCAGACTTTGGGTGCCCGTAGTGGGCCCCCCTGCACCGGGAGCCTTTCCAATCGGGCCCGTGGGGGTACCCATGGGTCCCCCTTACCAGCCATGCACAGTGTGTCAGGCACCAGGGAGTGCCTGCAACAGGGTGCCCGATTTTCCCCAGCCACCCCTTTCTTCAATGGGAGCCTATGCATTTGGTCGGAACATAGGCTCCCATTGAAGTCAATGGGAGTCCAACCAAATCGTATCTGAAAGCATCCGGATGCATCGTACCGTTCCGAGTCGGTCAGAAACCATTCCCAAACCGATTCGGTCGGAATGATTTCCAAACTGCATTGGAACGGGCCCTATGTCTTAACAGAGTACATTGACAGAGGCTCATTCTCAATAAAGCTATAATTTTCTATCTATACAAGCAAGGATGCTGTGCTCGAGGTTAATAATTGCTAAAGGTTTTAAATAACAGATGGAACAGAGAAAAGTTTCCAGAAGAACCTGGCGGTGGCAAAAGATAAGCATACCACAAAGCACGTAGAGGAATGAAGCATTGGCAAGGCCAATAACTATGACTTAGGGACCGATTCCGATCTCGGCCGGTAGGACTCCGAATCGGATTCGGCTTTACCGGATCCGATTCGGAGCCCTGTTTCCCGACCGATTCGTACGTGGGTCCGGCCGAGCGAGTACGATGCAAGCGCCCGCGAAATCGCCGACCGACTCGTACGCGGCTTCAACACGCTCCGACCGACTCACACGGACCCGACTCGCACCACGCAATGGAGACGTTCCCCGGCCGGGTAAGTACGATGCGCGCCGCGAGCAGTCCGACCGAGCCGCGCATTCCGGCTCGAAAGAGCAGTCGGAGCCGTACTTTGGGGGTCCGTGTCGGACCCCCCTGTACGCGTAGCCGCGCGAGTCGCACACAGGGGGGGACCCATGTCGCTTCACCGCGTACACGCTGTAGGGGGCGCCCTTGTCCGACTCGCACCCATTGAGTCAATGGGAGCCCGCGTACGTGTTGTACGACCGGCTCCCATTGACTTCAATGGGAGTCCGACCGAATCGAGTCCGATGGCATATGTGCGCATCGTACTCGTTCGGTCGGGCTGCACGGGTCCGATTCGGTCGGAAATCTCTCCGGGTCCGGCTCGGTCGGAGAGATTTCCGGCCCGAATCGGAATCGGCCCCTTAGATGTGGGAACTTATACAAAGACAAACGTGCAAATTGTGTTTGTATGAGTTACCAAATTAAAGCCAGATCTACTGGCTTTGTCAAGACTTGTCTATGAGAGTAGTTTCAAAACTGTGGCAGCCCTGTCAATTCTAACTTATATGTAGACTTTTAGGTGTGTTTAAAGGACTGCTGGGGCTTATTAACAATGCTGCGATAAAGAATTATCGCCGCTTTTGCGGCCGTTTTCGTCCGAAAAGCGGCGATAATTTTATCGCCTTATCAGCAAAGACACGCTATCGCGTGTTTTGCTGATTTTGCTCCCGTTTCCAGCACGCCTAACTTCGCATCGCTAATGAGATGCAAAGTAGGCGTGTCTGTGGAAACAACATGGGTAAATATCGCGAAGGTAGCTTCGCGATATTTACAATGCGGGGAAGCGATTATTTTAATCGCGCTAAGTATGCCTTAACGCAGGAATTTAACGTCTGTTAAATTCCTGACTAAGGCATACCTAACATGGGAGGTGGATTCATGTGATACGACCACAAGGTCGTATCATCAAGTATATCGTCGTTTTACATGGAACATTGCTGGAAAACCAGCGATGTTCCATGGAAAAGGGCGCTATCGCTGGAATATACATCGCCATGGCGCTAAGCGTTGTTAATACAACGCTAGCCTGGCGATATACTCCAGCGATAGAAAAAAATGTGATATACAAGGTCAGCGATAATTATCGCTGCCTGTTGCAAATATGCCCATGCTGTCTTTTTCTTTGAGCTTTTGCAGTGTGTCTAATTATAAATTCTATGTGTACTAAAGCATAAATATTTTGGTATGCTGTATCTTCATCCATCGACTGAAAAACAATAATTAAAATATTTTAACTAAAAAGCATTAGTTAGTAGATGCAGCAGAGGACAACCGATAACTTGATGGTTCGAGTGACCTATTCTAATGATTCAGCAGCCTGTGAAAAAATTACCTCTAGGCCCAAAGAAAGCCCCCAGGAGAGAGAGAGGAATACATAGAGGATGCTTCGGGTGTCATATTTCTCCACCCCATTACCAGTTCTTGCTACAGGCAGCCTAAGCTACAAGCCCCCTAACTCCTGTCCCACACTGACCGCGACTGTCTACTGGGGCAGGCATCTGCTGCCCACTGCATTGGTTGATGTTGCAGCAGCGGAGGGAAGCAAGCTGCAGCCATGCTCATAAAAGAAGACTAGAAATGGTGGTTGTGACAATCTATGGTCATTTTGGAGAAGAGCATTTTCTTAATAAAGAAATGAGGGGAGCACTAAAGAAACAATCAATTGCAGCTGGTAATTTGTAACTTTGTTCTATGTTCGTGTGAATTTTAAAGAGAGTTTTGTAACTTAATGAATCTTGTGGTATTGAAAAAATAATTGCTGTTTGTTTATAATTCATGTGTGACATAACGGATTTAATTCAACAAGTATGATAGTTAAGTGTAGTTTTGAGATGAAAAATAGTCCCTAAAGTATTGCAAATGAAAGCATTTCCTAGGAGGAAGAATAACACGTGAAGGTAAAAATGATTCATTAAAATTTAAAGCTATTGAGACAATTGACAGATGGTAATGCTGCAGAGCAATTTTGTCCACCGTTTACTCGTCACAAATACGTCTCTATATCATAACAGATAAATAATATGAATGCGCACTTGCACATGATTCTAATTTGGTCTAACAATATTGGGATTAAGTGTTGCATTTGATATTAAAACTAAAGTACATTTACTGTAGGACTAGTGAATTTACCTGAACGATATTAAATGAGAAAGTTATAAACCATCCTTACTTAGTAGACATGTAATCATTATAAAGATGAAATTCGATTTTCATAAAGTGTGCCTTAATACCTTGAATAACATCTACAAATTAGATAACTAAATAGAAACACATATGTAGAATGTGATTACTCTAGAAATGATGGACAAGTTACTTACCTTCGATAACGCCTTATCTGGTAGAGACATGATGTAGGCGCAGATTCCTTACCTTTGAACTTCCAAGGCATCTTGTTATGACATCCGCATTATCGATACAGGCTCCACCTTGGAGCACTGACATCAGTACTTTTCACAACTTTCCACGCCAGAAGCGCGGAGCCATGAAGGTGACAGACAATGGTGTATTTAGACAACTAGGGCCCTGAAGAGGAATAGCCCTGACACCCAAAAACTGATCCGCAGTGCAAGGAGGGTGGGTAGGTCAGTAAGGAATCTGCAGCTGCAGATTCCTTACCTTTGATCAGATACCCAAGCAATACCATCCCCGGAGGAGGGACTGCAGAAATGTTTAAACCAGAAAGTCCTGTAGCACAGAACAGCCAAAGAGTCCCTCCCTATGGGCCTGATTGTCCAGGCGGTTCACTGACAGAATATCGACTTCAAAAATATAGACGAAAAAAGTGTCGAGGTAAAAATATAGAATGTAAAAATATTGACTCCCTATACTTAAACAGGTTAGTACAAAAATATCGGGATAAAATATCGATAAAATTATAGTTGTACAAAATATTGATTTTTATATATATAAAATAAAATAATAAATATTAAATATATTAAACAAAATTAATTTTACAACAATTTTAACAAATATAACAAATAAACTTAAATAAAAAAGTTAAACACACATACATAATAATTAATATATATATATATATATACATATTAACTTTAAAGCAATTAACAAACTGTTATTTTTAATGTATTTTATAATTTTAAAATATATAAAATGTACAAATAAATATATATATATATATATATATATATATATATATATGGTTGCAGGCTTACCCACCACTTCATCCACACGAAGAAAGGCAAGAGTAGACCCAGAGATTCGTTGCAGTAGTTTATTCAGCAATCACCATGCCGCCATGACGCGTTTCGGCCGGAAAGCCGGCCTTGATCACATGTCAGCGCCTTGTGCGGGATTTACTTCTTTTAAAGTGCGAGTGTCAAGTGATAGCAGCTATAGACATAGTAAACATACTACTCAAAGGAGTAAATCATAGCATAAATACTTTGATAATATACAAAATTGTATAGAATTATGTATAATGATTTCAGGATAAATCCATATTTTAACAGGGCACTTTTATACCCAAAACAGATATTTTATATGCAAACAAGATAATAGTATAAATACTATATAATATATTGTCCATATTTCCATATATACATATCCTGGTTTTAAAATTCATGACTAAATATGCTGCTAATAAATAGAAAAAAAGTGACTAAGTGCAAAGTGTGAACCCCCCATAAAATTGATACTAAAGTGCAAGTCGTGCCAAATTCCTTATTTGTGCAAAGTAATGCAATAATAGTGCAAAACAGCCTATGTGCAAACAATTGCTAGCAGCCAAAATGAAAAAATTAAAAAATTAGTTACATATAAAATTCTACGGGACTTTTGACCAAGAGACGGAGACAAAATAAGTACCTGAAATACTAGTATAATTGCATTGTAAGTGGAGTTGAAAGATATAATGCTGGAGGTACTAAAAGGTTGATTCCCACAAATGAGTTTATAAAATTCATAAAATTCACATAAATTCATTTCAACCTAAAAACCCCAATAAGTTATCTAAAAACTCCTAAAAGGTTCTAAAAATTACTTAATAGATGTTGGCTAAGAACTTGTTGTAAGGATGTCATAACTACTAAGACAAAAATTGTATTAAACATGGTAATCCTTGTAAGATAATAAAATTGCAAAGGCTTCTGTTGTAACTTAATCCACAATAACAGAAATCCAGTTTTACTATGTATTGCAATCCTAATACCAAAGGGTAGCCCAAGAGAAATCTCCTGAATGTGCATGACCAGAAGTGCAGAATCATAAATAAGTATACATATCTTCACTGGAATTCAAACCCCCTGGATGCTTGGTGTCGAGTTCTATAATATACCTGGTTTCCAAGCATCTGAGTTTAGCCTCCCGGTTTCCCCCTCTTTTTGCCAACGGTACTGAATCCAAAACATAGTATTTAAAATGTTTAAGGCTACTCCCATGTTTGTCCTTGAAGTGCCTAGCCACGGGATAACTTGGATCATAATTAACAATTGCTCTTGTGTGTTGAAGAATTCTTTTATGTACTGACAGTTTGGTACTGCCTATATAGAGCAAATTGCAGCTACATACTAGCACATACACGGCAAACTCAGTTTTGCAGGACAGATATTTTGTGATAGAATAGGATTTTTGGCTAAATGGAGTTTGATATGACGTAGTGTTAATTCCATTATTGATATATATATATATATATATATCAATAACATAAAATCTAATTTAAAAAATCATTCTATTATAAATGAAAACATTAAACTATTAAAAAGATCTTTAAACTTAAATTTCCCACTACAGTCAGTACAACAGTAGGGACAGTGTTGGATAGCAGAGGGGTACAAATTGCTATTCCCACTCCAATGAGTGCAAGAGCGCAACAGTAGGGAAAGTGTTGGATAGCGTAGGGGTAAACATTTCTATTCCCACTCCAGTGAGTGCAACCGAAGGGAAAGTGTTGGATAGCGGAGGGTTAAAATTTACTGTTCCGACTCAAGTCAGTGCAACAGTAGGGAAAGTGTTGGATAGCGGAGGGGTAAAAATGACTAATCCCACTCCAATGAGTGCAACAGTAGGGGAAGTGTTGGATAGCTGAGGGGTAAAAATTACTATTCCCACTCCAATGAGTGCAACAGTAGGTAAAGTGTTGGATAGCGGAGGGGTAAAAATTACTATTCCCACTCCAGTGAGTGCAACAGTAGGGAAAGTGTTGGATAGCGGTGGGATAACATTTACTATTCCCACTCCAGTCAGTGCAACAGTAGGGAAAGTGTTGGATAGCGGAGGGGTAAAATTACTATTCCCACTCCAGTGAGTGCAACAGTAGAGAAAGTGTTGGATAGTGGTGGGATAAAATTTACGATTCCCCCTCCAGTCAGTGCAACAGTCTGGAAAGTGTTATATTGCGGAGGAGTAACAATTAATATTCCCACTCCAGTCAGTTCAAAATTAAAAGCAAACAAAATATTAACAACAACAAAAAAATATTTAAAAAAACAAAATAAAGAAAGAAATATATTAATATGTTAAAAATTAAATTACAAATATATTTATTATTAAAAATTAAAACATATTAGAATGTTAAATACATATGACAAATACCTACAAATATTATATTAAATAAACTAAAAAATAATTTTCAAACAAATAAATATTATTCATTAGAAAATATTTATAGAGAAAAATATTAATTATGACATAAATTTTGTATTTTTATTTCCTACCCTATAACACCACACAATTCACAACCCACATCTAAATTTAAAAAAATGTACTTAAAAAATTAACATAATTAATTTAAATTAAAAAAATATTATTAATTAAAAAACAAATTAAAACTCATAAAAATGTATTAACTTCCCACACTTTACCCCTATAAACCCACAACCCACAGCTAAAATTAAACTATAAAAAATGTATTACATAATTAAAACTTATTTTCAATAAAAAAAACTAACAGTATTTAACAACTATTTATAAAGTAAATAAAATTAATTTACTCCCGGCCCTTTACCCCTATAAAAGTAAAACCCACACACAAAAAATAAACAATTATCCTAATTAAATATCGATTAATTATTTAATATTAATGATCAACTAATTATTAATTAATTAAACATAAATTACTTCCCACACTTTACCCCTATAAACCCCAAAACCCACACCTAAAATTAATTACACAATTCCATATTTAATTTTCAATAAATTAATTAATATCAATTAACAAATAATTATGAAACAATCAAAAATAAATTACTTCCCACCCTTTACCCCAGTAAACCCCACAAACTGCACCTAAAATTAATCACATAATTTCCATAATTCAATTAATTAATTAATATTATTTAACAACTTATTATTAATTAACTA
The DNA here is from genome assembly GCA_963921515.1 of Calotriton arnoldi. Taxonomy (NCBI): domain Eukaryota; kingdom Metazoa; phylum Chordata; class Amphibia; order Caudata; family Salamandridae; genus Calotriton; species Calotriton arnoldi. The sequence goes on along the minus strand of CAWUFW010006689.1, from coordinate 131,497 downwards.
AAAATAAATTACTTCCCACCCTTTACCCCTATAAACCCCACAACATGCACCTAAAAAATTACACAATTACCATATTTAATTACCAATTAATTACTTAATATTAATTAACAACCAATCAATAATTAATTAATATTAAATTACTTCCCACAATTAACACTATTAAATCTCAATTAAATAAATATTAAGAAATAAAAAATAATCATTAATTTATTATAATTAAATTAATTCCCACCCTATTCCTATAAACCCACAACCCGCTACGGAACTAAAAACGCAAAATTGATAACTACTAAAAATATAACACATATATTAAAAAACATAGACAATTCTTATACAAAAAAATACATCACATACATTTAAAATATATACTAAAATACATAACACTAATTAAAAAATCGACATTTTAAACTATATTTTTGCAAACAATATTAATAACTTCTATATTTTTACATTCAATATTACTTACCTTCAAATCGATATTCTTGACAACGATATTATTGCGCTCGATATTTCCACTCCACGATATTTCCAACTCGATATTCATGTAGTTCGAATTTTTTGGCATCGATATTCTGTCTCATTATTGTCCAGGCAATAATGCTTGGCAAACTCTTTCAGGGATGCCCATGTAGCCATCTGGCAGATGTCAATTACCGGAACACCACGATGAAAAGCCTTGGTAGCTGCTTTAGCCCTTGTGGAATGAGCTCTGAGCTCCTTAGGAGGTTCCTTCTTTGCTAGAGTGTAACAGATTTTTATGCAGAGGATCACCCATTGGGAGATAGTCCTCTTTGGCACAACGTCCCTTCTTTACTCCAATGTACCCCACAAAGAGTTGGTCATTCACCTAGAACTCTTTAGTGCAGTTAAGGTAGAACGATAACGCCCTTTTTGGGTCCAGACAGTGGAGACGTTCCTCCTCCTAAGAAGGATGCGGAGGAGCATAGAAGTTGGGCAAGGTGACAGATTGCCCTAGGTGGATAGGTGTCACAACTTTAGGCCAAAAAGAAGCCCTAGTGCGGGGCACTACATTGTCTGGGAAGACAGTCAGGTAAGGAGGTTGAGAAGAGAGAGCCTGCAGCTCGCTCACTCTCCTAGCAGAATCTATTGCCACTAAAAAGGCTGTCTTGATCGTGAGCAGCTGGAGGGGGCAATTGTGCAGTGGCTCAATTGGGGCCCACATCAGATAAGTGAGGATAAAGTTAAGGTCCCATTGGGGCATGATGAAAGCGGAAGTGGGAAACAAAGGTATAAGTCCCTTCAGGAATCTATGTACAATGTGTGATTTGAAAAGTAATGGTTGATCTGGCAACCGTGGAAAAGCAGAAAAGGCCGAATGCTAACCCTTTAGAGTGCCCAGAGCAGAGCCCTGCTGGGCAAGAGGGAGGATTAAAAGGAGAATGTCTGAAAGGGAGGCAGACAAAGGGTTGATAGATAGTTCTGTACAATATTTTTTTTAATTTGCCATTGGCAGCCTTATACCGACTTAGTGGAGAGATGCCTGGCTGCCAGAATAACTTTGCATGCTTTGGGAGGAAGATTGAATGCTGTCAACTGTCGCCGCTCAATCTCCTTTCAAGGAACCAGAGAGTGGACAGGTTCTGGTGGAGGACCCTACCCTGCTGCTGCGACAGAAGATCCTCCCAAAGGGCCGCCTGGTAGGAGAATCGATGTTTATTTGTAGAAGCTCAGGATTTCCAAACTCTCCATGCCCAGTCCGGAGCCACAAGAATGACTTGTGCCTGGTCACTCCTGATCTTCTTGAGCACTCTGAACAGGAGGGATATGGGTGTAAAGGTGTAAAGGAGGCCTGAGTTACACTCGTAACAAGAAGCGTTGTAGAGCGAGAGCCGTGCTTGGAAACGCCAACGTGCAAAACTGCTGACATTGCATGTTCTTAACGGAGGCGAACAGATTTAGCCAAGGGCCACCACACTGCTGTATGATTCCTTGGACCACCTCTTGATGGAGATGCCACTTGTGATCCGCTAGGCACTGATGGCTGAGTTCATCCACCCTGGCATTCAGGGAACTGGCCAGGTGTTGAACCACCAGGGATATGCCTGTTGGTCCAGCCAAGTCCAGAGACACTGGGCCTCCTGACAGAGTGTCCACGACCGCACTACGCCCTGTTTGTTGCAGTACCACATGGCGGTGGTGTTGTCTATGAACACTTGAACCAGCCTTCCCTTGATAGATGGTAAGAAGGCTTTCAGTGGCAGTTGTATCGCATGAAGCTCCAACAGGTTGATGTGAAGCCCGGATTCCACCAGAGACCACAGTCCTCTTATCTCCACCTCTCCCAGATGGCTGCCCCATCCCAGGAGTCACACATCTGTCACTATTGTGAGATCTGTTTGGGGAAGAGAGAGGGGTCTGCCAATAACCCATTCTCGGTTTGTCAGCCACCACTGCAGATCTCGTGCAGTTCCCTCCATCTGGACCAGGTCGGTGGGATTTCCCCAAAGCTGTGACCACTGAAACTTCATGTCCCACTGCAGAAACTGCATGTGCCATCTGACATGAGTCACTAGCAGGATGCAGGAGGCCATGAGGCCCAGCAGCATCAGAATCAGTCTCACCAGTATCCAGGACAGAGGCTGAAACATCGGTATCATAGCCTGAATGTCCTGGACTCGCCATTCGGGAGGATATGCCCAAAACTGCACTGAGTCCAAAACAGCTCAGATGAAAGGGAGCATCTGGGAATGAGTCAGGTGTGACTTCGGCCCATTGATGGTGAACCCCAGTGAATGCAGGTGGCTCTCCATAGTCTGGAGGTGGGAGACGTCCTTCTGGGATGAACCCACCTTCAACAGCCAGCTGTCGAGATGGGGGAAGAATGGAAACCCTGATCTCCGCAGATGAGCTTCGAAAACCTCCATCACCTTGGTGAACACCTGAGGGGTGCTGGTGAGGCTGAAGGGGAGAACGGCAAAGTGAAAATGTTTGTGGCCCACCGTAAACCGCAGGTAGCGACGATGGGCAGGCAGGACGGGGATATGAAAGTAAGCGTCCTGCAAATCCATCGCTACCATCCAGTCTCCTAGGTCCAGGGCAGACAGAACCTGAGCCAGATTGAGCAACTAGAACATCTCTTTTTTGAGGAAGTCATTGAGGCCTCTGAGGTCGAGGATAGGATGAAGGCCTACGTCCTTTTTGGGGACCAGAAAGTAGTGGGAATAACAACCACAGCCTACTTCTGACACCGGAACCCTTTCTATGGGAGTAGCCCCTTCGAACTATCCGGCAAACCCACCTGTCCGAGGTGATGTCCCGTCAGTGGTGGAGGTGATGGCGTATCCTGCCACCAACTGGACGCCAGAGATCCTGGAGGATCAGACTAGGAGTGCTTGGAGGCAGAGGAGGGAGGAGGGCTTGTGGCCTGACCTGACTTCTGGCCGCCTGACCCACGTGGTTGGGGCGAACCGCGCCCACGGCCACATAGAGGTTGCGTAACTTGCGTGGTCATCTGTCTAGGATAGGGCTGGCGGGCTGGAAGCCCCCTCCATAGGCACGAAGGAGCAAAAGGCAGACACAGCCGGGAAGACATAGAGAGGCCTAAGGACTTGGCCATAGCCTGCAAACTCCTTGAAGTGCGCCAACGCCTCATCCGCCCTGTCTCCGAAGAGATGTGAGCTATCAAAGGCATGTTCATCATGTTGGCTTGGACATCCACAGAGAAGCCAGACGTTCTCAGCCAGGAGTGGCGCCTGACGGGCACCATTGAGAAAATCGCTCTGCCTAGCAAGGGTGTCATGTAGAGACCACAGTGAAAAGTAAACTTTGCTGTCTCTCTCCTGTCAGCAGCAGCTTAGGAGAGGATAGCCCAGGCCTCCTCTGGGACTTGTGGCAGCACTTGCACAACCGTCTCCCATGGGATTAACGGCCCAATAGGCATGCAGTGTTTACTGACTGCAGTCCTTGGCTGGTGGAAGAAAACATTTTCTTTCCGAAGCTATCCAACCTCTTGGATTCCCTACCAGGGGTGTGGAAGGGAATGCCCATGTGAGGTAGAGGCTTGGACCACCAAGCTCTCGTGGTTGGAAGTGATGAAAGGAAGGCTGGGTCACTTGGAGCAGGATGCTGGTAGCAGGCGATCGTTATATTCACAGGAGCCCCAGTGCTGGGCTTGGACCAAGTCCCCACAAGAACGTCTGTTAAAGCCTTATTGAAAGGCAGCAAGGGTTTCGAGGTGTCTCCAACTCCGTCAAGACATTGGTCTTGACTGCCACAGTAGGAAGCTGCAGGTCCAGGACCTCCACAGCCCTACGCACCACCATTGAAAAGGAAGCTCCCTCCTCCATAGCCAGGTTAGGAGGGAAAAGCATGTCAGGCTCTGGAGAGGTATCCAAGCCACGGGCATCACCCAGTTCGTCATACCAGTCCATTTCCTCATTATAAAGTGAGATTTCTATGGGATCTTGGGTCCCATCCCAATCTTCCTCCAATCCTAGCCCTTCACAATAAGGCTTAGGAAGAGACATAGAGCCCAAAGGCTCCATTGGCGCAATTCTCTGTGTCTGTGGACGCCCAACAGGCACCATGTCGTTAGGGATAACAATTGGGCTGGCGCCACTGGTGGGCATCAGCAATGTTGGGAGACTCGGCATCAGATGCAGCATTGAGGAAGGTCGAGGAGGTACGAATGGTGCAGGTCAGGATCCGGGAACGGATCCAATAGGAGCCATGGGAGCTGGGTCCGGAGCCGCCGGCGCAGAACCCAATGGCTCTCTTTCAGCTGAGCACGTGGAGCACAAAGGCACGCCGGCGGAGTCAGGTCACCCAAAAATTGCGCACATGGCATCATAAAATTCCTTCATTTGAGCGGGGGTCGCGCCCAGACTAGAAAAGGGAGGGAAGCGTTGAGGCAACCTCGGTACTTGTTCTGCGAAACGAGGCCTCACACACCGAGACTCATCTGTCGCATCAGGTGACGGACAGGGTGAAGTCGAAGCATGCTTCGAATTCTTGTGCTTCCTATGGTGCTTCTTACCTAACCCCTTGGGGTGGGAGGATGAAGACTTGGAGCCCCTGGAGCGGTACTCAGACCTTCTTCTCGACAGGAGCGGAGAGAGACCTCCGGGGAAACCTCTGAGGTGCCTGACGCCAGGCTGCAAGCAGCTTAAAGTACCGCAATCTCAAAGCTTTTAGTGCCATGGCCCGGCAGTCGGAGCACGACTTTGGGTTCTAGTCGTGCTCCAAGCACCAAAGACACACGAGGTGGGGATCCGTGACTGACATGGCGCGGTGACAGGGGCCTCAAGGTTTGAATCCTTAGGTCCTCTTAGACATAAGGGAAACCTACACACCCCGATAAAAGTTCAATAAAAAGTCAAAAAAGTGTGTCAAAAAATGACGGGGTCGCTTTCTTTGATGGATCTGTGCTGCCTGGCGCAGAAAGAAAAGAACTGATGTCAGTGCGATGAGGTGGCGCCTATATAGATGACGTGGACATCAGAGCAATGAACACGACGCCAATGACGTCACATAGAGTTGACAGACGTCACCTACCAGCACGCAGGGGTACATCTCAAGAAAAATCTTCTGGATCCAGTCTGATGCCTGGGAAGTTCAAAGGTAAGGAAACTGCTGCTAGATGTCTCTAACAGATAAAAGTTTATGTAATGCGTGCACTAATGTTTCATATATTACCTCAAAATGCAGTTCATGGATATACTGACATATATACATTTAAGATTTTACTGCATGCTCTATGTAATCAGAATCTAATGTACTAGTATTTTATCTTTACCAGTGTTTAAATGTGCACAAGCATATTAAATGTGCACTCTTGTTCTAAAACTTTAAATTGTCTTTAATTGGCCTATATTTCTTCATGCTGCATAAAATATGGTTTTCCATTTCTGCTAACATGACATTTCTTGCAGATATTCACACGTGCTGTTAGTGGAAGAATAGATACATTACTGCATTAGTGATAGAGAAAGATCCTGAGAAGAAGACCTTGATGAAAGAAAATGTAGAGCCGAGTGTTAACTGAAGGACCTATTCAGAAATGTTGCAACCTGGCCCGTGTGTGAGAATGCGATGTCGTTCCCATGTTCAGTGTGAGATTCTTTGCAATTGTTGCAGTCTACAATGTGAGAAGTGGATAAAGAACAATGAGACCCCTGATGATGCATACAAAGGGTTGTTGCACAAGAAGACTCGTGTGTTATAACTTAATGTTCACCCTATCGGAGATGAGATTCAGACATTTTTTAGATGCTTTCCAGACGTTTTTCAGATTTTTCCAGACATTTCCTCAGATTCTCTTAGAGCACCTTTCCCTGGACTTTTAGAGGTCCACTCCTCTCTGATTTCCTTTGATCCTTTGAATCTTTGCTGAGTGTGGCTTATGCTAATACTTACATTCTTTTACCCGAGAATACTCTTGACCGAGCTTCTGAAATGCTGACACCTTCTTACTTATTTTTTCCTTGCCCAGTTCTATCTTCCTTTATGAAGTTTCCTAATTTTTGAGATTCTTTAGGTTACAGAACAATCCTGTTAGCTTGGACTTTAATTTAAGTGACTCTTCATGTACCTATGCATAGACAACAAAACCTGAGACTTTTCTCTGAGTATCGGATACTTCTACTAATTTTTTTATTGTTGTCACTGAATTCCTTATTTGTTTAATACTGGTACGCCTAAAAATCTTTAGGAGGTTGGGTTTCCCTGTTGTTATCCTGTACCTTCATAGCATGGTGTTAAGAGTTGTGTATCTTAATTTGATTTTTAATTTGTTATAAAACATCTTAACCTTGGCTACTGATTCCTGGTCTTCATTGTGTAGTCAAATGGGTTACACTGTTAATTGATTCTTATTGATGTAAATGTTAACCCCCATCACCTCTGAGGTGGAAAATAAAAGGTCCATCGGAGGATCAATGGTAGGTGAGTGGGCCCGGAAAATGCTGGATCAAACCTGGTAGCGTGTCGGGTGGTTTTCCACTGATGTGAGTAAGTTTGGGTGTCCTATTTAGAAACTGCCCAAGCCCAGTTCAAACCCCAAAAATCCTTGGTTTGGTTGAAGGATTGATGGAGTTCCAGTGGTTTGGAAATGAATTGAAGCAGCAGAGGAGTGAGAGCATTAATAGTGTTGTGTGTTGTCATTGCTATGCTTAGATTGTGGTATTTGCAGTAGCTGCATGGTGTTCTGCGGAGATGATTTAAGTTGATGTGTGAACGTGGCGCTTAACACAGAGAAGTTGAAGTGGTTATCAGTTTCGTCGTGGCCTAAGATCCCTGGATAACTAGAAGTCAAGTATCAGTGTAGAAGACACTGAGGGGTTTATTTACTAAGGGGCACATTACGATGGCGGGCGGAAGCACAACCGCCGTGCTGGCGGATGCAAAAACCACCAGTTACCGCCGGCACGCAGCAGTCCACACGCCCGCCCAATTACGATGCGAAAAGCAGGCCAAACACCGCCGGCAAGCCAGCAACACCGTCCGCCATCAAAGTGCGCCCGCACACGTAGCGGCGCAGCACAACTGACACACACCGTCCGACGAAACACGTCCCGCCCGGCGCATAAATTACGATGCCGCAAACAAACGGCTCCCACGGCAAAGAGACACCGCACGTGAAAGAGAGGCGGAAACACGGACGCAGAGCACGGACAACGAAGAAGCGGCACCCCGGGCATGAATCCAGCACTGCAGGCCCTTCCCATGCTTCTGCTGATGCACCACCAAGGACGCAACGTACCGCGGAGACGCAGGTAGGCACACACACAACAAGTGCACGCAAACAGCGCACACAGTGCAAGGGCGGAAAAAGCGGACAACCCCCCACCAGCGCGTGCACACTACACATCCACCATTGCATCCACATATGACACACAGGCCAAATCCTAACATCGCGGAACACATGTGTACACACCACCTGGGACTAGGAACCAACCACCCCGTCACGGCCCCAAAGCGCCGATGACGCCGCCACACATGCGCACAACGCAGAGGCCAACCGCAGCGCCATGCATGCGTCGCACACAGACACAGGGACACAACCAAGCAGCACACACATCAGCCCCACCCCGAACGCACATGACACGTGACAGGCCGGCCACAGACATGTCCCCAACGCCCAATTCACGGACAACACCCAACGCCACACAACCAACGCACACATGTCAGTGAAGACACGCAACTGCAGGACACACCCCAGTGTAACAAACATGGCGTAGCACACAGCGGCGGCAACACCAACTAGGAGAAGCAGGGCCCCTTCGGGAAGAGGAACGCCAGTACCACACTGAAAAACCCATACCACCCTGCACATATGAACAAGACATATGAAACGGAACACCAAAGAGCCCGGGGACCGACAACAGGTGGCCCAAGAATAACATTCACACACAAGGCCCAACGCAGAGCGGAAAGGCAGCCTGCCGCCCACACAAGGGAGAGCAGACAGCACTGAATGACCTTCCATTCCAACTCCGAAACCACAGCCCTACGACAGAAGCCGGTGAATACAGCCATTGTCCAAGAATAGACCAACACAGGCATGCCGAGGAGACCGACCACAGGGCAGATAGCGCATATCACAGAAGCACACAACGGACGGGGAAGAAAGAAGAAAACACTCCCCATGTCGGCCACATGCAAGTTAATTGGAAGGAGTCACACAGCACTGACCTTGAACTGTCTGAGAAGCATGTGGGAAGAGGGCCCGTGTCCTCCAAACAAGCCAACAGAACACAAGTCCTGTCTCCCTACGACTACACAGAGCTCACAGCAACCCCGGAGCGTGCACATTGCAGACTGCACACACAGCCGGAGCACGCCACCTCAACGAACCGCTGCGAAATGGCAACCGCAACACACCTACCCAACTACGCCAAACAGCTCAAGCTGTACAAAACCAACACGATACATACATTGGGATGCGATCTCCTGTCCCTGCTGAACGTAAGTTACCGACTGACTTACCGCATCACATTGTTCAGCTGCGTCATGCCCGTCTTCTACTGTCGGAGGTGTCCCTACCAGCATCCCGTCGAGATATGCCTCTCCAACCCGGCATGTCTGAAGGCGGACCTGCTACCACTACTCCTCCCTCTGGACGTACACGACAGGGCCTGCTCTGCCTATGGGGGCATGGCGTATGTGGCCAACATCGCACCCGCACTGAAATGGAACCACTGTGCCTCCACACGACGGATCATCGAGAACAGCTACATCGAATGTCACCCAGCATGCCCCATCATGGTCCTCCAAGGGACAACCTACGAACAACACCTTGACAGCCACCATCCGCTTCATTGGCTGGCAAACATGTACACCACCAATGACATGGAAGCCCTGCTGGACGGCATCGCATACCTGACAACCTGTAAATACGTCGGACCACAACGCAGGTTCCCCGAGTGACCTATGAAGTCCAACCCCGCACCCATGCTCAGCTTCCGCACGGACTGGCCAGTCACCACCACATCAGCCATACCAAACGACCGGCAACTGTAACCACACCATCAACGACATCGCCATGACATCGGATATGACCGGGACATGCACACTGTTCCCCATCACATCCAGGAACACCGCATGCATCGTGGGAGGCAGTGGCATGGGCTCTGTGTATCGCACCCACATGGACGGAACTGCACGAACAACCAGGACACGACATGGATCCAGCGCACATGGACACACACACCGCTCAGTGGACATGAATAGGTCGCCTGGAGTCTGTGGGTGCTGCACCCCTCCCACCCCCGCCCCGGGAATCCCATACCAGGACCTTTGCATGGACGACAAGTGCATACAACAACAACACGACCCCAGTGACTGTGACATGTCCAGTAACCACCACAGTGCAACAACAAGTGGCACGCCGCTGCATGCACGCAAGCACATGCCCTGATGTCATCTCACATGCACGCGTGCATGAGGAACAACCGCAGCAAACCTGTCACATGGAACTGAGATGGACTGTGCCCATGATGCCGAGCGGTCTGGTAGGCTACATGTATACCGTCTGTGTCAAAGTCCGCAGCTCCGCAGCTATACGTAAATGTACATTAGCACAGCCTTGGCCAAGCAGATGTAACTCTGAAGCCCACATCCCACATGCAACAGCTAATCACATGTAACCCTACACCCTATCCCATTTGTAATCATGCTCAGTATATCCTCAACATGTATCCCGCTGCCAGTAGTGTCCACTATACTGCATCACAGAGGACAGAAGACTCAATATAATGTTTGAAACCAAAACTGTCTCCGCTGACTCATTTCACAAGTACGAATGAGAGAGGATGAGAGGATGTGAAGTACACGGCAGTCGTGACATGACCATGTAGTCCACTGGTATTGGATGTCAACGCAAATGAGTAGCACTACTGTGGAAGACACACATGTGTCGTGTGAAGTCGTATGGACGCAGTGCTCAGGTGGGTGGGTGCGACGGGTAGATGCGCACATGCCAAGTTGGAGCACGCCGTGTTGGGAGGGGTCATGAACAGTACACCACCGCTTCCCTGGGCATTGTGAGAGGACACCTGTCGGGGGGAGTGAACACGTGTGTGCACAGCAGCCGGGCACACGTACAAAGCGGTACCAGGCGCACCTCAGCCCACCCTCTGTGGACAAGCTGGATCCTGTTGTGCGCCCGCCATGCCCCTTGACAAGGCACACACAGCCCCAGTCGACCAGGTGTAACCCCAACATAGTCAATCCGCACAGGCGATACAGGGCACGGGATGGCAGTGGAGCATGGTGTGTGTGAGGTCTCCTCGCGCTCCTCCTGGTCATATCACGCAGGCAATAGAACCTCAACGTCTTGCATGGCACAAGTCAGATGGAAGTGTAGGGGGACGCACCACAGCACGAGCAGCACTGACGTCACGGGAGGTGGCTCGCACCATCCCATCCATTGCCCATCATACCAACCACGACACATGCCATTGCGACTAAGTGCAAGCGCGTGCGCCACCACCCCCGAGCCCTCCCCAGAGAGGCCAAAGAGTGAATGTGTGGGCCAACAGCCACAGACGGACGCGGCCTGGCCGCAAGGGCAGCCACAGCCACTGGGTGTCGCAGGTGGCGGATCCGGAAGGCGAAGACTGTGATGCATAGTCCATGCAGGCCGGGTCTCCATTTGGGGCACCACGCAGGTGGACGGCGTCCCGCCACACATCATACCCTGAGACAGCCCACTCGTGCAACTGGACCCACACATACACTCCTTGCCCTCTCTGGTGCGAGCTTGGGGCTGCCTGTGCAAGCGCTAGCCTCGCAGGTGAGCATGCATATTGGGGGGCGAGGGGAGGACATGAGGGCTGGGGCGAAGATGACTGTATCACTGTCAGTTAGTACAAGGGATGACCCAGATGTGGAAAGGAAGAGACGTGTCCCGTGTGTACTGCAACTAGTCGCCAATCCAACTAACCCCCATGTCCGGAATGTAAGCCCGCACCTAGGCCCGCCCATCCGCCACATCGAACATACCACCAGCACGACAACCTTCCCATTCGAAACACTGACTGGGGGTGGCGACCAGTGAACAATCATGTGTAGCCTACCCACGCGTACATGTGGGCCCTCCATGATCCATGTCACCTGCGGCAAAGACATGACATGCGCAATGAGGGAAGTGAGGAGAGCTGTCCGCCCCACGCGCAGAAGGTGCATCAGCTCCACAGACCCAGCAGCGAGTCCAGCAGGGGTCACATGTGCAGGGGCAGCTGTGCCTGGTGTGAAGGCACATGCATATAGACAGCACATCGACCAATGTGTAGTCTGCTCACATCCACAGTCCATCATCATGCGGACATAGGAATTGAACACAGGGCAACACATCTTAGTTGGTGCACCCACCGTGACCAACAATGCGCAATCATCGACGTACCCGCCCTGTGCATGGCCCCCCACACAACGGAGGCACATCCAGTGCCACCATCCCACACACACAAGCCTTCCACGGAACATGCTGTGTCCAATAGTCAGTACAGAGTCAGCGCCCATGTGGTGGATCCTGAACAGGAGACACATGCACACACATGCCAGCTCCCACTATGTACGTCTGCCACCTGGCACGTGCAATGTAACCTCTCACCTGTGACGTGTGACTGCAAGCACACAGCCGTCTTGGCATGGGGCTGTCAATGTGGACACCAGTCAATGTTTCGGGAGCTGTGATCCGTACAGTGCTGTACATAGGGTGCAGTGCTGACACCTACTACTGTCTCATATCCCCTCGTGCCACAGGTCCCACTTGTATTGGCCGCTCAGCCCGTGCCCACATCGTCGTCGGTCGTGTGCCATACTCATCCAGCCTCGGAAGCAGTTCCATGCTCAGCAGACACTCATGTTGCCGTGGCGTTGCCGCTTGACGAATAGGCAGTCAGTCCCCATCAGCACGCCCCGCAAGTCATTGGGGCCTAGATCCCCATGTGCATGCACATGGCAGTGGTATGTCTCACTTGCCATTGCCATTGTTGGGAGACCTGTGTAAGTGTATTGTGGCCGTGCCGTCCCAGCTTGACAGCTGGGCTGTGGCTCATGTGCTTGCTCAGTCATGTCAGTGATGTGTATGCGAAATTGCTATGTGCCGTGTTGCTTTGACATGTGTCCTCTGCCATTTAACCCAGGCGGAGACCGAACATTGACCGCCCATACCAATTGCTGGCGGACATGGACGATACAGAGGTAATCAGGAAGTTTCGGCTGGACAGGCCAACTCTGCATCGACTGTGTGCCATGTTAGAGCCCCATCTCCGTCCCCGCAGGGTGTATCCGACTGCTGTCACCCCCACGGCTAAGGTGATGGCCGCCATGCATTTCTTCGCCACTGGGTCATTCCAGCACACAGTGGGCAGTGGAGGAGGGATGTCCCAGCCCATGTTCAGCAAGGTGCTGAGGGATGTACTGGCAGCCATGATGCTGTACCGAAACAGGTACATCAGATTCCCCAGGGCTCGTGAATTGGCGGCAGTAAAGGGTGCATTCTATGCCCTTGGCAGAATCCCACACGTCGTGGGAGCCATTGACTGCACACATGTTGGCCTTGTTCCACCACAGGCCACTGAGCACCTGTACCGCAACAGGAAGCACACGCACTCCCTGAATGTGCAAGTGGTGTGCCTTGCGGACATGGTGATCACCCACGTGTGTGCCAAGTTTCCAGGCTCGGCACATGACGCACACATAATGCGCAACAGCATCTTGCCACGACTGATGGCCAATCTGCAACAGGATCGTGGCTGTATTGTCGGTGAGTATGTGGAGTGGTGTAGCGTGCTGGTTGTGCGATGCTGTCCCCTGTCCAGTTGGAATAGCAACGGTTCTCTGTGTCCCTCACACCCAGGTGACTCTGCGTATCCGAATGGGGCATGGCTGCTCAGTCCATTGAGGAATCCTCGCACCCCAGCAGACGATCGATACAATGAGGCACATGGGAGGACCAGACGTGTGGTCGAGCGTACCTTTGGCCTCCTCAAGTCCAGGTTCAGGTGCCTGGACCGCACCGGGGGTGCACTGGCGTACTCCCCACAGAAGGTGTGCCAGATAGTGGTGGCGTGCTGCATGCTGCACAATCTGGCCATTCGGAAGCAGATCCCCCTCATTGTGGATGACGGAGATCAACCAGGGCCCCAGCCCGCAGACCAGGACAGCTCGAGTGAGGTGGACAGCGGAGAGGAGGAAGCTGGGAATGTGCGCCAGCAGCTCATCGCCCGCTACTTCACTTGACGGTGAGTGTCCATGTACGACGGATGATGTGTCTGTATCTGTGCAGGTGTGTGTGTGCTGTGTCAGGGTGGCCGTATGTTCACTGCGTGCAGTGTGTCAACGCTCCATGGCCAGGGTAGTATGCCACTGTTGGTGGCTGTGGCATTGTGCCCTATTGCTCTGTGCGATGTGTGTACATTGCTTGTAGTTGTTGACATGTACTGTGTGATGGGTGTGTGACACACTCATTGAATGTGCTCCTGTTCTGTCTCCCACCCCTAGGTCCCTACAGGCCCTCCGGATTCCATTGCCATGCCACGCATCAGGTGCCTTTCCGCCCAAGGTGGCCGTTGTATTCCGTACAAATAAAACACAGGGCACAAACAGCAGTTAGTGAAAAAGGTGCATTTATTACAAACTGTGACATGTGATTGTGTGTAAGGTGATGACAAAAGTGGTGCGTGCAGTGACAATGAGCTGTCGGTCATGGCTGCGTGATGATCAGGGTGTACCCACTGGTTCTATGTCCATAGTCCAACACACACATGCCATCCAGCTGGCTGTGTGGAGTGGGATCGTAGAGCAAGTCAATGCAGTGGCTGGTCAAGGAAGGCTGGCGGAAGGCTGGCTGGCTGCCTCACTTGCGACTGGAGCGTGCGAAGTCCTCCCGGGAGATCTGTTTCCTCTTCGGACGGCCCCTTCCACGTTTGGGAGGGGGTGTGTGGTGGCGACCTGCTGGTGGTGGGTGAGGTGTGCTCACTGGCTGTGGACGCAGGGGAAGTGGACACTGCTGCCCGACCCTGCGCCCTAGCAGGTGGTGGCGGAGGTGGTGTTGCTGGCCTTGCCTGTGACCCCACCGCCACCACCAGCTGGCCCATGAGGTCCACGAGTTGGTCCATACGGGACACGAATTGGCCCATATGGGCGTCCATGGACCTCAGCACCCCCAGCACCTCCCGCGTGTCTGTAGCAGACCTGGCCCATTGTCCTTGGGCCTCTTCATAGGCCCCAAGGACTCTGGCCATTTGAGGCAGGGCATGGCTCCCAGGGGAGGCTGGCGTTTCCCTGACCCTGCTCCTCCTACCAGTCCTGCTGCCACCGGCCTGCCCACTAGCCACATTGCACACCACGGTCCTCGCTGTGGCTCCCAGGGTGGATCCAGTCGGCCGGGCCACCACCTGCGCTGGGGCTGGTGCCAGCGAAGACGTGGTGGTGGTGGAGGCGGTGGTGGTCGGTGCGGCGATGGTGGCGGTTGCGGCAGTGGTAGTGGCCGCAATGACCGTGGGTGTGGCCGCAACGACAGTGGCAGCAGGGGACTGGGACTGTTCAGCATCCCTGGATGATGGGTTGGTGGGTAGGAGGGGTCCTGGGGAGCGGCTGGGCCCTGCCACGCCAGATGGGCCAGCTTGGTGGTCCGTGTCCGAAGAGGAGGACAGATCCTCCAGATCCGTGTGTCCTCGTTGGGGGCTTGTGGGCTGGCTGTGCTGGCTGCTGTCTCCATCCCCAGCATCCGGCAGTTCGTCACCTGTGGAGAGAATGTGATTTGTTATTGTGTTGCACCTGGCGAAGTATGTATTAGTCGTCTGACATTGGCAGTTCGTGCAATCTCGTACATGGGTTTCCCGGAGGCGAGTGTGTGGCTGTGGCATCTGTAGTTGTGTGTGCTAGGCAATGGGACTGTGTGCTGTGCACATGTGGCATGGGACGGATTGGCCATGCCGATGGGTGTGTTGCTGTGCCCCTACTCATTGTGACTCTGGTGTATGCGGGCTCCTGGCCCATCCTGGGTCTGGTTTGTACTTTGCTTTTGGAGTTCATATGGAACGCTTAGGAACGCATATGGCAACATGGGGGCCATGCCCCAGATTCGCATTTGGGAGGGGATATGCTTTTGGGGTTCAAATGGAACGCTTAGGAACGCATATGGCAACATGGGGGCCATGCCCCAGATTCGCATTTGGGAGGGGATATGCTTTTGGGGTTCAAATGGAACGCTTAGGAACGCAAATGGCAACATGGGGGCCATGCCCCAGATTCGCATTTGGGAGGGGATATGCTTTTGGGGTTCAAATGGAACGCTTAGGAACGCATATGGCAACATGGGGGCCATGCCCCAGATTCGCATTTGGGAGGGGATATGCTTTTGGGGTTCAAATGGAACGCTTAGGAACGCATATGGCTACATGGGGGCCATGCCCCAGATTCGCGTTTGGGAGGGGATATGCTTTTGGGGTACATGCTGTGAGCCATGGGTGCCGAACGTGACATGTGTTGTGGCAGCATGACAGTGCATGGTCTGAGGTGTGTGCATGCCTGACATGCCCTGCATATTTGCTGTCTGTTGTGATTACTGGACATGGCATTGGACGCATCGTTATGAGTGAGTGATAGTTGTGTGCCAGCCAACGTATTGCAGTTGTCCCATCTCCTTGGTGTGCGTGCTGCCCTGTGCCATGTGCATCACTGCAGTGCTCGGGGGGTGTGGCCCATGTTGTGTGTTGTTGCTCACAGTGTGTTGTGCGCTTAATTGACTTCTGGCACATGGTTGGTCATGGGCATGTGTCTTAGCGTGACTGCTGTATGTGTGGCAGCTGTGCGGATGACATGCCTTTCATGAGACTGGGGCTGACGGATGGGATGGATGGTATGTTGTATGTGCATGGTGTGTCTGTGTGTTTGATGGGTTCAGTGGTGTTCGTGTGCATTTATGTTGTTCCGCTCTGTTGCGTCTAGTGTTGTTTGTCTTACATAGGCGTAGTTGTGGGGTGTGGGGTTGACAGGCAGTGGGGGCTACATGGACAGGACTTCAATGGTGTTTCGGTTGTGTGTGATGAGTTGCACAGTGGCTGCCGTGTGGGACTATATTCAGTGTGGCTTGAGCATGCAGACGTGGCTCCTTGGGTGTTGCTATGTCTGTGATGGGTCATGTGGGGTGTGAGTCTGTTGTTCATGTCCGTGTGCACATTGTTCACTTGTTCGTGACGGTGGGCGGTGCTGCGTGTTCGTCTGTTACGTGACATGTCCCATGTGTTGGTGGTGTTATGGTCCTCATGCCTCCAGTAATCCAGCCCTGTCCAGTTTCCCACCTGCAAGTTGTTCGTGCGTGCACTGTACTGGATGCCACATGGCTCTAAGCGGGGGTGCTCAATGTTGCAGGTCTGTGGGGGTGGGGGGGTGTTGTGGGTCGTGGGGGTGTCTGTACACCCACTGACACCGATTGCTGTGGACCGTGATGTCTGCCTTTCGGCTGTCGTTGTGCACTGCGGTGGCTGACACGTGGCTGTGGGGTGTGGGGATGCTCCTCCTTGCTGTGCTGTGGGACTGGGGCCTGGTGTGTGTTGTACTTGGGCTGTCCACCGTCCCACCCACTGCACTTTGTGTTCCTGCCACTTACCTGTTACTTGTCGGTTAGTGCAGCTGTGGCGGACACATGGGTGTGGTGGGTGCTCGTTGTGGCGCTTCTGGCATATTTGGGGACCTGTTGGTGGTTACGTGGCTGGCTTAGTGTACACATGTCCCCACGCATCTTACAGTTGTTCGGTTTGGGCTGTGTGTGGTAGTGTCTGTTGCATGTGTGTGTGATGTGTTGTGTATTGTGTGCTGGACATGGGGGTGTTTGTCCCTGGGAGCTGTGGCATGGTAGTTGCGCATGTGAGTACATAGCGGTGTGCTGGTATACATTAGTTTGTACTTACCAGCCTCCACTCCCCTGCTAATCCGGCGAGGATCTCCGGATGGATTACGACTCGCACCTTCTCCTCCCACGCTTTGAAGGTCTTAAAGAGCGCGGGATTCCCTCCGCCAGTGACGGCAGCCAGCTCTCTGTTTTTGCCCTCCTTCTTCTTGACCAGGCTCTTTACGTCATTCCAACGTTTGTTAATCTCGACTCTGTTCCTGGGCAGGGTCCCGACTGCATTGACCTGGTCTACGATCCGGTTCCACATTCTGTTTCTGGTGGCTAGTGGTGTGTGCTGGACCATGTTCCCATAGATTTGTGGGTACACCTTGATGATCTCGTCGACCATGACCGTCAGCTCCATGGGCGTGAACTTGGGCATCCTTTGTGGTGCCATGGTGTTTGTGGTGCTGGTGCGGTGTGTGTTGTGTAATGTGCAGGGGGTTTGTGGTGCCGGGGTGTGGTGGTGGTGGTGGTGGTGGTGTTTGGTGGTGGTGGTGGTGGTGGTGGTGGTGGTAGTGATGTGTGCGTTTCTGTGGTGTGCTGCTGTCCTTGCTGTGTCACTGTGTCCTCTCCTCTCCTCTCTGGTTTGCAATGTAGCAAGGGGTTGTAGTCTGTGGGAGTGCTGCTTTTGTACTCACCTATGTGGGTGTGTCCTCATGGTCTGTTGTTTTCAGGTGTGTTGTGTCTGGGGTTCTGGCCTTTGTATTTTTTGTTTGTCCGGGGGGTGTTTTCGGGATGTGTACTGTGCTTGTGTATTTGTGCGTGCCTTGCTGTGTGGACTTGTTGGCCATGTTGTGTGCTATTGGTTTTGTGTGCGGATGGTTTCTGTGCAGGTACGTTGGCGCCATGGCTTCTGCCGTGTCGATTCTCATCGGCGTTGTTTGCGCTGGCGGGCGGTATATTTGTGGTTTTTCCGCGCTCATGGCGGTGCGATCGTAATTTCACGTGCGGTGTGTCGGCCGTGTGGGCGGGCGGTTTTGTGTTGTCGTGCGTGTTTCCGTCCGTGGCGGGCGGTTTGACTCAGACTTGGACGATGGCGGGCGGTATTTTGTGTGATTTTTCCGCCGATGGCGGTTTTCGGTTTGTGTAATCATAATGGCGTGGTCGGTGTTCAGGCGGTGTGTGCGGGCGGATTTTTGCCGCTTCCATGCCTGGCGGATTTATTTACGCCGGGTATCGTAATGGGCCCCTAAGAGTTTACCCCCTGTTTGCTTCACAAAAGTGATGCAAATCGGCCAAAATCTTTTTCTATCTATTTACTTTCCAGCGCAAAATCTGTTTTGGCTAAAAATATTTAATTATCTTCCTTGGAAGTGGGGGCAAAGGTGGATCTATGTTAATAGAACAAAGGCATAGGGGTATAGGATCCTGTCTAGTGGCCCATCCTACATTAATGAAGATATGTTGGTGATTGCTTAGCCTTGGAAAATGGGGAACCCCTCTCCCATTCATGGTAGGAAATAGTCAATTAAACCAAGGCAAGTTCCATAAAGTTACAATTTTTCAGAAAATTCCATTCAGTGGTAATTCATAGTCCGTTTATTGATTCATGCACGTGATTCTTAATTGTCAGAAACACATGTATTCAGTAAGAATAGCCAACATGTGTTTTGCCCCCTACTGGCAGACAAGCCGTGGCTTCTTTAAGGCTAATAGGTTAATAGGAACATGTATAACACATTAGAAAATAATTCCAGCAATAAGGCAAACAACAAAAAGAAAAAATATAATACAAATGCAGACCCAGAATAAAAAAAAAAAACAAGTAATGCATATAAATTCAGTTCCAAATATCATAAGATTAACAACCATCATTAAAAATGAAGAAAAAAATGATGAGTGGTGGGCAAGAAATACAATAGCGCATTCATTTAGATGTGCAACAAAAGAAAATATAGATATATAGTAACGAAAAGAGGGATATATAATGTAAAACACATGACCACAGTTATATATTGAATGTCACAGTATCAATAAATCAATATAAATTATGATATCATTTTAAATATTATAGAATATGAAGTCATGGCATATAGAAAACACGTCAATACACATATAGAGTTTGTGTATCCAAATATAAAGAATATTACATTATCACACAACCCACAATGCAAAATCTGTCTGTAGCGCTGCTTTGTATTACTTAACGCCAAGGGGGCATTCCATGGGTGGTGCATGGGTGTTCCGATTAGGGCTGGGAGTTCCAAAAGCAGGCAGCGTTTTCTACTACATTGACTAATTACCCTATTCCTCGATGTTGCAACTGCTTAGCATCTTATAATTATTATTATTCATATGCCCATAAGCGCCGTGCAGTCACGTGCTTACCTGCAAAGATATGGCCGTCGAGAGGGGCAGCCTGGCCATCGGAGCTCTGCTCACCAGTCACCAACCAGGCACAAGCCACAGATCCAGGAGAGCATACCCTGCCGAGCCTATGGGGCCGGGTTCCATGCGCAGACATGCTGCTGCACCCCTGCATGGTACTCTGAGTCCTGAGGCCAGCTCTCACCCACAGGCACCGCTGCTCAGCCGTTGCAAGGGCTCAATCCCTTGGCTTCATGGGTGTTACTCCCCACTTCAAGGGCTCAATCAATTGGCGAGAACTTCAGCGCATTTTCCTCTTCTCCTTTGCTCCCTTTGTGCTCCTTTGCTCTAGGAGTAAAGAGACTTCAAGGGCGCTTGTGAAAACATTGTGCACCTTTGTTCTCAGGCAATTACTGCGTTCCTCCCAGTCGCATATATGCAGAAGCAATAAGTATGCTTCCTCAACTCAACTGACTGGGCCAGAACGAGGCTTGGAATGAGTGCATTCCACACAAGCCATTAAAATAGAAAAAGGGCAACATAAATTTGCCGCTCCCAGTCACACCATAAAGTAAAGTAGGTGGCACCGGTAAACTCCGCTCCGGAGTTGTAGGCGGAGTATTTTTGCCATACTCCTTGCTCCAAGCAGAGCGCAAAGTGGAAAAACTTAGGGGACTCTGTAGTCGGACTGAAGTTTACTGCCTACCTCTAGTGCTGATGCAACTACCCAAGGTTTTTGATGCAGAACCCCATTTACTTAGAAAAGTAGACCGGGTTTAGCAGCTGAAAACTGCACCCATTTCAAACAGGCGCTATGAAGGAGAAATGCTTTAATTTCTCCTTTCTTTTCTGACTTTGCATGTGCGCTGCACTCTACAGCACTCATGCAAAGTGGGAAAAGGTTTAAACTTAGTCTAAGCATAGTATTATGTACTGGAAGGGTATCCTTCTAGTACAAGACCCATACTAGACTCAGAGAGACACCCTTGCACTATGGTGCAAAGGTGTGTCTGTGGCGTACGGCAGCACATTTCTGCACTGCGCTAAGGAGAGGGAAAGAGAGTGCCATATTTCTGTAAATATGGTGCTCTCCTGCTCTCTCCTTCTCACACAGTGCAGCATTTGTGGCTGCTGCACTGCGCTGCATGATAATCAAGGAAATCTAGGCCCGAGTGTAGTTGTCTGCTGTGTTGTGGTGCTGATTGTGAGACGTCGTCAACAGCATTATTGAGATAGGGACTTTATCTTTGTGTGATTGTGAGGTGTGGTTGGTGTGGTTGATCTCAGTGCACAGGGAAGAACTGCATCAATCCGAGTGAGATCCCCCTGGTCATTTGAAGTGAATTTCAGGATAGGTCGGGAAGTGTTGCTCTGAATTGTTTCTTGTGTGTGTGTGTGTGAAAATCTGTAATTTCTTTAGAGTAGCAGACACAAAATATTTGTTGAAATTGCTTGCATTTGTTTTGCCTAAATTGCTGAGAGAACTTGCATGAAAATTGTAAAGGAGTGTGAGCTGCTGCAAGGAGGGAGATTGACATCACAGTGTGCCCGGTATGGCATAGGTCGGTTGGTGTAGAGCCATGCTTGAATTGGTTGGATACATTATAGAGAGCCCCGCTGGGATTGGTTGCGGTCGCCGAACAAAGAATTGTGGGGGAAATATAATTTCCTGGTTTCAATAAAAAGGCATTTGTGAATATTGCATATTTTGATCAAAAATTTAATTCTTCAAAGCATTACAAAGCCTAGTGAAGGGAGATGTGACTGTGCCTGTTAGAAAGGGGGAAGAGGCACCACTCAAAGGTACACCAGGTCATATTAAAGTGATATATGTGGTTCTTCACACATCTGTTTGGCTCACAAAATGGCATAAGATCACTGAGAAAGATGGTCCTTTGGCATATTCTTGTTATGGGACATTTAATTTGAGAAACATTGAACATTTAAGGAGGACGATGTATGACATGAGACCGCCCCCTAGGTCTACACAATACAAATTACTTAATGCCTGGAAACATACAGTCCATCTTAGACAGAGAGAGAGATTTTAAGAAAGGGTTAAGAAAGCCGTACGCACTTGTGCAGATGGTAGATTGGATGCAGAACAGAAAGCTTGGAGAACTGGTATGATCGAGGGAGCCTAGGATATATCCTGCATTAACAAGTGAGGAAGAAGGTAAAAGTAAAAACAAGGACAAGAAAAAGAAGAAAGAGACAGAAGACACAGAGAACGCAGCTGAGTACAGTGATAGTGATTCAAATGAGGATTTTATAACTGAATTATTGTTAAACTGTCCACCTCCATGCAATGTAATTGAAACTGGTGGAATGAGTAATGTACCTATTGGTGAGACTTTTGATGTGCCTACGACATCAGTAAATACGAATCCTACTCCGATGGGAGAGAATTTGGTAATGACGGTTCCTTCAAATTCACATGCTCTAAATGCCCCAGATGCATTGACTGTTCCTGATACAATTGGTCCTGTAGTTCCTTTGTATAAGCTTGGATCAACAGGGAATATAACACATACAGTGGTTGTTCCTACTGGAACGAATGCTATAGCTAACATCTCAGTGGGCTCAACAATGAGACCAATTTGTCAGACTCCTATGGTTCCAACATAAGGGAATGCCCCATGTGCACCAAGTGTGCACCCCACGCTAAATCAGCCAGGATTTGACCCAGCTAGGAGATTTTCCCAGAGATCACCACCCTTTTTTATGCCTAGAACGAATGAGCTTTCAAATGTGAATTACACCCCCCCTAGGACAGAGATACCCATGGGAAAAGCCAACTTCTGACATGTCCCTTTTGAATTCACCACCAAATGCAAGTAGTGGTACTTATAGCAGAGAGGTAATTCTTAATGCCCCAGCAGAACAATCAGGTCTTACTGCCTGAGAATTTGATGATTGGCTTACAGGCAAAGATACCCCGCCTGGGAGTGGAAATGTTAGAGCTAGTGAAGGGAATAATCAGGTCCCAGAGAGAGAAAGGATCATGGATGTGGCTAAATTGAAAGTAGAATTAGAAGAAATGATAATTGGAATCCTTGAAATGACACAATTGAATGCTTGCCAGGATGATGAACTATTGTTTCTATGTAAAGATATTACCAGACGTGCAAGACAGGTTCATGAAAGATTATCTGCATTGCCTCACAGATTTGGAATTGATTTGCAGAAATCCAAAGCCTTACAAACAAGTCACACATTAAGCTTTAGTGACAGAGATCTTGCAAATATGAGACCGTCAGGAAGAAAATTGCAGATCAAGGAATTAATTCCCTATGTTTGAAAGTGGAGAGAGTTAGACAAATGGGAAGCTAGATAGTCAAAGAAAAAGGAACTAAAACAGTTAGGTTACAACTGCCTCCATCTGGAGGAAGACGAGAATATACACATTCTTCCCATGAGAGAAGTGCCTGGTGGAGATTATGTCCCTATACCTTGAAGAAGAACTGACCTTGTGCCATTCACAAATGATTTTCCGAAATTGAGAGAGAACCCAGTTGAAAGGTACAGACAAGTTGATCGATTTGTAAAAATATCAGAAGTTTTTTGGGAGGATTTGCATACCTTTTCTGAAATGTGTGCCCATCTGTCTGCATGCATGTCCAGTTCCCACAGGGCATCGAATTAACATTCCATGCCATGCAGGAACTTGCTTTGGCGTTCCCATTGCGGTGCCTTTCTAAGGCTCACTGGCTGGTACCGCCAAAGCACCGCCCGCCAGACCAGGAGAAACATATACTTTTAAGATTTTACTGCATGCTCTATGTAATCTGAATCTAATGTTTGTATTTTACCTTTACCAGTGTTTAAATGTGCACATGCATATTCTAAAACTTTAAGATGTCTTTTAGTAGGCCTATAGTTCTTCATGCTGCATAAAATATTGTTTTCCATTTTCTGCTAACATGACATTTCTAGTAAATATTCACAGGCATTTTTAGTTGAAGAATAGATACATACTGTATTAGTGATGGAGAAAGAGCCTGAGAAGAGGACCTTGACGAAAGAACATGGAGAGCTGAGTGTTAACTTAACCCCTTCGATGCGCGTGACGAGCTCAGCTCGTCATGCTGCGTGGTAGCGCTGTGCGCATGATGAGCTGAGCTCGTCACGACCGCACCCGCGATCGGAATGTCCAGCACACAAGCGGAATTCCGATCGCGGTCAAGGGGTTAAAGGCCTATTCCATAATGTTGCAACCTGGCCTGTGTGTGAGAAGACAATGTTGGTCCCATGTTCAGTGTGAGATCCTTTGCAATTGTTGCAGTCTACAACGTGAGAAGTGGAGAAAGAACAAATGGAACCCATGATGATGCATACAAAGAAGCTTTGCCCAAGAAGACTCTTGTGTGTTATAACTTAGTGTTCACTCCATTGGAGTTTCAGACACCTTAAGATCCCTTGCAGGTGCTTTCCAGATGTTTTTACAGATTTTCCAGACTTTTCCACAGATTCTCTTAGAGCACTTTTCCCTGGACTTTTAGAGGTCTACTCCTCAATGCTTCCTTTGATTCTTTGCTGAGTGTGGCTTAGGCTAATACTTACTTCCCTTTACCCAAGAAGACTCTTGACCGTGCGTCTGAAATGCTGACACCTTCCTACTTATTTTTTTCTTGCCTAGTTCTATCTTCGTTTATGGATATTCCTGATTTTTGAGAATCTTTAGGTTGCAGAACCATCCTTTTAGCTTGGACTTTAATTTAAGTGACTCTGGATTTACCTATGCATGGACAACAAAACCTGATACTATTCTCTGAGCATCAGATACTTCTACTAATCTTTTGTATTGCTATGACTGTATTCCTTGTTTGTTTAATATGGTATGCCTAAACTTCTTTTCTTTTGGAGTTTGGGTTTCCCAGTTGTTATCCTGTACCTTCATAGAATGGTGTTAAGAGTCGTGTATCTTAATTTGATTCTTAATTTGTAATAATGTAATAAAACGTCTTAACACTGGCTGCCGATTCCTAGTCCTTACTGTGTAGCCAAATGGGTTACACTGTTAATTGATTCTTATTGATGTAAATGTTAACCCCCATCACCTCTCAGGTGGAAAATAAAAGGTCCATCGGAGGATCAATGGTAAACCAGTCGGCCCAGCAATAGCTGGATCAGTAACAAGAAAGAGACAGACTTTTGAAACGGAGACAGATGGAATTACATCTAATATTGAAGTTAGATAATTTGCAACAGAAGGCTATAATCTGGGCTCCGATATGCATTTCACCTGGAACACGGATAGTCACTTTTCAAATAGAAATGCTTA
The DNA here is from genome assembly GCA_963921515.1 of Calotriton arnoldi. NCBI lineage: Eukaryota > Metazoa > Chordata > Amphibia > Caudata > Salamandridae > Calotriton > Calotriton arnoldi. The sequence continues at coordinate 106,544 of CAWUFW010006689.1, read as the reverse complement.
TTGATTGACTTTTAAATTTTAATGAAACTGAAATATGTCTCCCGTTGGGGAAATAGTATGGTATGTTCCTCTTCACAATCTGACTAATTAATATCATGTGTAACTTCCCACTAGAGAGTTGAATAAATGATGTGTTAGCTATTGTACAATTTAAATATGGTTTTCACTGGAGGGAATTTGGGATGGAGTATATTCTGGGATGATTATTGTAATCATTATTTTGATTAATTGCCCACCAGAGGAATGTAAGTAAATAAGTAATGTTTGCAGCTATAAGCTTAAGAGCAGAAGCTTAGTGATGCAATAATAATGAAGAAAATGTATTAGAACCAACATAGAATAATGTTTACTTCAATAGGGACAGTAACCACAACAGTAAACAGTAACCAGGGACTCCATACTCCAAACAGAAAGAGAAGGTCTCAATATCATTCAGTATGTCTTGCGGGATGTAGAAAGAAATGCATCAGAAGAACAAACGAATTTAGTTAATGCTAATTTGTTTCTATTATTTTCTAAATAAACGACTGAAAATGACTCACTGAGTGAAGTGACACTTGTGAAGATTGGCTAGACTGTGGATTCTTTATATAAGTCAGCATTAGCAATGTTGTAGTTAGGTCCGAGATTCCATTGAAAAGGGGATTTTTGCGTGGTTTATCGCTTTTTGCACTGTTTGAGGAATCTGCATGAAACTTTACAAACAAGTAGTGAAAATGTCTAAGCATTGAAATGTCAAGTGCAGATCAGTCTAAGGGAAAAATAAAGGAGGGTCAAAAAATATGTTCATTTTAAATACCGAAAGAAAATGTATTCTTCTAACTTGGCACAAAACTGGAATTTGCTCAGAAGTGTCCGTTTGCTGTATTGGTGTAAATTCGTTCAGTGGTCTTGGAGTAATAATTGACACAAAAATGTGTTTGATGGGCTTAAAAAAGTTAAATTGTGGAACTATCCAAACCATTATTTCACGGATTTTCTGTGCATTAGGGAATACATGAAGAACCTGTGACTCTTTTAAAAAGAAATGATGGCACACCATTGAATGTGGGAGTGCTTGTTCCCATTATTCATGGCTCAGGGGACCGAATGCCTCTGGCGCTTGGCCTTCCTTGTATAGCTGAGGCTGGCTACTGGGCCTGGCACCCAGCAAGAGCCTACACTCAAAGAGCCGAGGGTGGCCAATGACGGTTATAATTGTTTTCATTTTGGTTGGTCAACTAACCCTATTTTTTGTTCTGTAATTGAACCTTATTTAGTGTTTTCTTATTTTTTTTTACTAAATCTTTGTTTATGACTAACATTGGGGCATATTATCAAGAGATAGCGATATTTATCGCTAACCGCGCTTAGCGCTTTTTTTAACGTCGCCTATCGCTGGAAATTATCGCTGAGATAACACCCTATTAGTAAGGTTTATCTCCATAGCGATAATATTTCCAGCGATAGCGGCAAAATGCGAGAATATCGCTGGAAAACCAGCGATATTCTCGCATTAACGCTATGGTGGATTTAGCCTGACAATCCACCCCCTATGCTACAAACAGGTAAGTCACCCTCAGTAGCAGGTGTAAAAATCTAGCGATAAACGCGCTTAGCGCGAATTATTTTATCACTTCGCCTGCCTTGCTAATAGGGGGTAGTTGTGTTAGCGACTGTTTTCAGTCGCTTTTAGTGGGGAACGCCTACCTTGCATGTCATTAGCGATAATTATCGCTGGCATGCAAGGCGATGTAAAAACCGGCCGCTATCACCTGAAAGCTGTCGCTAACGCCTGTTAGCGACAGCTTGCTGATAGGGCGATAAAAATATCGCTGCTTTAGCGGCAAAAAGTGCAGCTAAAGCGGCGATAAAGCCCTTGATAATATGCCCCATTGTTTTTTGTTGCTTGATTGATCCTTTTTTTGCTGTAAACTTTATATAGAGTTAATATTCATTTTTTTAAACATTTCTTTTTAACTGCTAACATATTTTGTCAAGGGAAGCATAAACATCTTTGCGAGATACTTTTAGATGCTTGTTGATAGCAGTAGAGCTCACTCGTTGATTTTGTTCACTAGAGCAAATGATTTTTCTGCATTGTTCAAAACAAATGGTAGGCCCTGCCAGTCAGGGTTCACGCTCGTCTTTTTCTACTTGAAGAACTTTGCAGATATGTTTTCCTCACCTCCTGTTCCATTTTTGTTGCTCTGTTTCAGCCTGAGAGTACTCATTCGGTTGAATGGCACAAAGATGCTTAATTGTGCCGGTTGTCGTGAAATAATATCTGTGCCCTCTCTGGAGCATGTAAGCATGCGGGAAAAAATAGAAGGGTGTCTAAAATGCCAATCAAGCTCACCTAGGAAAGTTTCCTACAGCACAAATCACTGTTCTTATATTTGGCATGACCGTAGAACATTATGCAAAGTGCGCTTTTTGTAGATTGATGTAAATCCATTCAGTAGTTTTTGAGATATTGGGTGCAAGGTTGCCTTGGAGAGGTTAACACTTTTGTATATCTTACAGTTGAAAAGATGTTTATTGAGTTGCTTACAACTTTAGCCTTGTTTGACAAATATGTATGAAATCTGGCAGATACTTTGCATGCTTATTTTTTTCGAATTTCACAGAACCATCGGAAGGCGGGGCAGTTAAAAAGGGAGGCAAATGTTTGTCATTAGCTAATAACTTTGCAGGTGTGTGATGAATCTGCACATAATTTGGTAGAATGTTCAGAAACCATGAAAGGCGGGCAGGACTAACATTTTTCATTTGCTAAAGTCAAGGACTGGACACTTGGAACAACTATTGTTTCTATTGGCTCCCTGGAGAAATGCTCCTCTTCCCAGTAGACACAGTGCCACCCTGCACCTAGTACAAACATGTAAAGTGTCAAGTTTCCTCTTAAGAGGCACCCAGCTAGGAGGAAAAAGAAATAAAGAGCCGAAGAAGCCTGCTTGACAATATTGAAGATGATGAATGATGCAAGTATTGAAAAACAAAGCACCAAATCCACCCTGAGAGTCGAAAAGGAACCTAGCATTAAATCCTCCAGAAGAGATATCCAGCAAAGAATTCTGCTGCAGAAAAACAGAAAAAAGCAAAATATCAAGGGCAAAAAATAGTATGCAAGTGGGTAACAAATGCAACAAATTTAAGGTTACAAGAGTGTTGCAATGCAGCCTTGTCTGATCCAAGTCTCCTTATATATGACTTAGCCAGGAAATTAAATCACAGCAAACTAGGTTAATTCATCTTGAATTGGGAGACTCTGTCAACAAAGGCTGGGAATATAACCATGTTAGATAGGAATAGATTTAAGGCTATGTCCTCTCCCACAGTTAATTGTGCTACCCAAGGTAGAGGAATCTTCTGTTTAACATCTTTCTGGCATCCAGCCTGGAACCTTCCAACGCCTGAGGGACCTGCCATCAGCAGGGAAATCCTCAAGTCAGCAGGGTCAAAGGGAGCTCCAAAGCCCACTGGGTCGAGCAAGAACAAGGCCCTTAGTGTGCACCAAATGCAAGGACCAACAAAAAAGTGATGCACCTCCTTGCACAGATGTGAGGCCAAGAGACCAGGTCACCGACCAAGAGTGAGTTCCATACCCAGATTTAACAGGTAAATCTTTGGCATTGTTTGATGACTGTGTATGAAATGTGGCTGACAGCCAATTAAAGTGGGTATTTCAGGTTTCATGCAGATCTAGTAGGGAAAGCAAAGTCAAAGGGTGGGGGCTCAGTTAAGAGGGGTAATAACATTTTTGATTTGCTAATAACTGTTGCTCTGTTTGATGGTTCTGCATGATATTTAGCAGACATTAGAAAGTTTACGTTACTCTTCGCATTTTCACTCTCATGCAGGTCCATCAATGAAGTGCAAATTTAAAGTAGTGGGGGTTGAAAGACGTGTTCAGCTACTAATGCATTTGCTGCTCTTCCATGAATGCACACAACATGTGGCAGTCATTTCGCAAGCTTGCCTTTTTGTTTGTATGTCTAGTTAAGAGCAGACCCGTCAATGGGACAAAGATTAATTGAGATAGTTAAGGATTATTTCACTAATTACTTGGGTAATGTTTGATAAATCTGAATGAAATTTCTCAGGCAGTAAGAAAATTAAGACCAGCTGAAGACTATTAACTTTCATGTAGATCAAATGGGGGCAAAATTAAAGGGGAAGTCAAAAATATTTGATTTGCTGATATCATTGACAGTGTTTGAGGGAATCAACGTGAAATTTAGCAAAATGAATGGTTATCTTTTTTTCCCAGAGCTTTATATAGTGCGAACATGACCCGAAGGTATCAGGTATCAGAGCGCTTTACATGAGCACCAGTAGCGTTACATAAGGACACATTCATTTTTGTTAGGCACGGGGAGATTACGTGATTTGCACAGAATCACAGGATGTTGAGCGTCATTGCCTAGACTCGAGCCCGGTTCCCCAGACTTGAGATCGACAGCCCTAGCCGTTAGGTTACATCTTCCCCATCCTCTCTTGAGCTTTAATCTTTGTTTTTTAGTTTTATGCAGATCCGTCAATGGAGGACACAGTTATAAGCGAGGGGGTCAAAAAGTTTTTTATAATCCTAAACCTTTTGGTGCCAGTTGATGAATCTGTGCAAACTGGCAGACCATACAAATGTCATTTGCAGTTTGAGGAATCTTCGTGAAATATAGCAGGCAATTAGCAAGATATACCTAGTGTGAAGATATCAAGTTTCATCCATATCTGACAAGAGTTCCACTGACCATCATATACACCACTCATACCTTCATACAGCGATACACAACCATCCCATATCAACGAAGACACTATGGGGTATATTCACAAGAACGTGCGATAAACATCTCCAAAATAGCTTACCGCAACTTCTCACATCGCAGTCCATCGCGGGAAAATAACGCTGTGTTAACGTGGCATTCACAACACAGCGATACCATGCGATAATCGCACGAGAACGCAGCAAATGTCCGCAAAACAACTACCGCGACAGCGATAAAAATGCAAACCCCTACGCGAAAAAAGTTGTGATGGGCCCAACCGCGATAAAATCTGTGTGATAACTAGCGAGAGGCCAGCAAGTCCCACGCATCATGCGGGGAAAAGCACAAGAAAAACACCCAAAAAGATCACAACAAAAACAATATGAACTGCGGAGCACCAAGGATGCACCCGGACCGAGTGCAGAGGAAAACGTGAAACCCAGAAGACCCACGGAGGCCCAGCCAGGAAGCCAGGTGTCGTGGAAGGGCAATGAGAAGAGGGAGAGGAAGACGGGGTACAGTCTGCAGGAAACCCGGATCCAAGTCACGGATGAGATAGAACACCACCACCAACTGTACGTCACCTCCGTGTCATTGGCCAAAAAGACGCTGAGATGGCAGACCATCTTGGACTATGTGAATGCCGTTGCCGCGTCGAGGAGGACAATGGAAGAGGACAAGAGGCGCTGGAATGATGCGAAGGGCAAACCCAAGAAGGAACACGCTGCCAACATGAAAGCAGCAACGCACATTAGAGGTGGGGGGCCAGCAGAACACCAGGAGCAGGATGAAATGGAGAAAATGGTGGCCACAGCCATCAGTCGGGAGACGGTGACAGGAGCAGAGGACCCGGACACTGCTCAACATGACCTGACACAACATCAATACGGTGAGTACCTACCAGGGAGTGGGGGGACGGGGGAGATGGGCACAATGGCACACATGCACAATTAAGCAGAGCACACTGCACACCCACAATGACTCCGGATCATGTCCCTGATCCCCCTGGAACACTGCAGCACACACACAAACACCAAGTAGTCCCACCTCCACCATGTGCCCAAAGGGGCCCCCACCCAACACATCACCAATCACACAACCAACACATGCACACGTGCGAAACCCAGCGAAGATGCGTATCCGTCAGCCACACTGACAATGCAAGAGACACTACATGACGAGTAGCATGGCTGCAGTCCAACTATCATGTCAATGTGCAGGCCACGACACTGATGTGGCTGAGTGTGGGCCAGATCCGCAAAGGTGCAGGTCACACTCGGACACATCCACGTGCACAAAAAACCCCTGACGCCAACTACACATCCACCTACCGACCATGACCACGAGTCACAACACGACGAAGGGCACAATTCACTCAAGTCAGCAACATCTCAGCACTGTAGACGCACAGAAGTAAAAGGCACACCGCCTGAAAGGGATGAGTGGCAGCCAATTCAGAGCTGCAGGGGCAACTCAGCCACAGTGCAGCATACACACATACGAATAAGAGCACCCCAACATTGTCAACAATGTGGTACATTCTGTAACACTTCCACAACAGAACACAGGACACAACTGGTGCCGCATGCGTGCACAAAATGGCCAAGCACATCTGGCATCGCAGGAATCTGTGACATGACAATGGACGAGTACAACCTGTAACCTGTATCAGTTTTATTTACACATGCAGTGCCAGTGGACAATTTGTACTGTCCCATTATTGTACAGGACGGACACAAAGTGACGTGCTCAGGTGAAGAAATTGGCAATGAGGGTGTTCCTACGGGCTATTCCTGCTGCAGCTGCAGTGGGGTGTGGGCCACCTGCCCAATCGTCCTCATCATCGTCCGGTGCATCTGGCACTGGGATCCATGGGGCATTGGAGCGCACACAGATGTTGTGCAAAACACAACATGCAACGATCATCTTGCACACAATGTCTGGCCTGTACAGGAGCCTTCCGCCTGTGATGTCCAGGCCCCTGAAACGTGACTTCAACACGCCAAATGTGCGTTCCACGATGCCCCTGGTGCGTTTGTGGGATGCATTGTACTGCCTCTGGGCATGTGTGTTCGGGTCTCGGAGGGGTGTCATCATCCAAGTGCAGAGTGCATATCCCTGATCACCTGTGACAGTGCAGAGAGAGATGAGTCAATAGGTGGTTCGCATGATGTGTTGGCAGGCACACTAGTCCAGTGACGCCTGTACTGGCTGTGCATGGGGTGAGTGTAAGACAGCCCCCAGGGAGTGTTTGGTGCTGGCAACAAGTACAACAGTCATCACTCAATCAGAAGTTCAAAGTACAAACAGCAAGGGACCATGACTTGAGGTGCACAGAGTTAGTGGCCCCGGATGCACAGCGGCCGGCACGGGCACACCGCCACGGGACGGTGACTTGCGATGCAATGGGTTAGGCCCATGAGAGCTGAGCGGGTCCTCGTAGATGTCCAAGGTGACTGTCGCTGAGTGTATCGTGGGACAGTGGAAGGTGTTCCCCCAGGGCATGATGCAGAGGGCACAACCAAGCAGCAACAGGCAACATGGGGGATATGAATGTCACAGACTCATGCCAAACTCCAAGTCCGTACCTGCCAGATGATGAGGACGACAACCCCCATGCCACAGACTCCGACGCCACCAAAATTCAACCAGAGAGTGACCATCACTCACGGCGCAAGGGGACGAAGTCTGCGATGAGGCGTGTACATTGGTGTAAACTCAGCCATTCAGAAATCAAGACCCAGTCACAAATGTGGGACCTACTTGACCGCAGTGTCGGCCGGTGGCAGCAGTGTGCGTGGGCCAACTGCAGTTCAGCCAGCTCCTCCTGGAACTCCCACACACGGCGTTGGAATGTCATGTGGCGATGACGTGTGGCTCACGGAGGCTGAGGCACCAGAGCTGAGCATGTGTTCAGCCTGTGACGATGCCGTGCCCTGGCTGGTCCCGCCTTGTTGTGAGGCCGGCTGGCCCGCAGTGCATGCCGGAGCCAGTATTCTGCAGGGGCCCACAAACACGTGTTGCCGGCTTGCGTTGAACAGGGTTAGTGGCACCACGTGTCGCCGGCTTGCGTTGAACAGGGTTAGTGGCACCAGGTCAGTTGTTGCTAGTGTTCGGTCACCTCCGTAACGAGGATCCGGCTTTCATCCCGGCTGAACCGCATCTTCCTCTTACTCCTCTCCGTGCGTTCACTGGTATGGACTCTGCCATTCATGAATCACGATTAAGTGCTGGATGTGGGACCTACTGGACCGCAGTGTGGTCCGTGGGCAGCGGTCAGCACGGGCCCACAGACACGTGTCGTGTGCTTGCGATGAAGACTTTGGCTTCACTGATCAGAGGGAGTATAGTGATGTGGACGCTGCCATAGACATTTGGTCACTGCCATTCAAAACTCAAGACTCAGTTCAATATGTGCCACCAACTGGGCCGAAGTGTATGCCGGTGGGGTATGTCAACGAGAAAGGAGTACTGTGGGCCTGCGTCGTGGAGGCCAGCGATGGTCTGAGGAGGCTGCCATGGTCGTGGACCTGGGGCTTGGAGCTTGCACCGGCACGTGGTGGGCCCTCTTTGACACACGCCGGTGTCGGAAGGTGAGCGGAGCGGCCTTGGTGCACTGGGGCAGGCAAGACGGGTCTGGGGACCAGCGGCCTGGGGTGCAGCAGGCGCACAGGGTCGCAGGCCCCGCCGCTCACGGCGTCGGCCTCGTGGCGTGCTGAGAAGCGCCGCCCTGGCAGACACATTGGCCATTCCGGAAGAGAACCACGCCCAGAGCGACAGGGTTTTTATTCACACCCCTACGCAGGCCTGGCGTACGCAGGGCCAACCCACTCCGCACAGGGGGGGACGTAATGAGCGACATTTCCACGTTCTACCCCACAGCCTGTGGTGACATGGTAGCGTCTACTGGCCACTACACTCCATGCACCAGCAGTTAATGTCCACATGAACATTTCCGTGGTTTGCACACTTAAGTCTGTCCAGCACATCCACGCCACACTTGTCATTGGGTAGGTTCTCATTCATTAGTCACTTGCCTCCTTCGCACATGCCTGCTTCCAGCCTCTCCACACATTCTGCCATTGTGTGGCTGTTGTGCCATGCCGTAGCTGGGTTGTGTACATGGCAAGCCCAGGTTCCCAATTGAGTCGGGTTGTCGTGTGTGGTCGGTGGGCATGTTGTGTGGCATGTTGCATGTAGTTTTGCTGCGTGACCATTCCCAGAGTCGTGAGTTGCATGACTGTGGAGTTGAGGTGTGTGGTGTGTTCATTTGGTACTTACCAACGAGCAATGCATTTCCATAGGTGCCATCCTGGAAGCGCTGGTTGATGATGGACTGTCGGAAGATGAATGAATCATGCACACTGCCTGGGTAGTTGGCCACAACATTGGTGAAGAGTCCCCGGTGGTCCACTATTGCCTGCACATTGATGGAATGCGTATGCTTCCTGTTGCGGTAGTTGTGTGCAGTGTCGGCAGGGGGCACAAGTAGGACATGTGTGCAGTCAATAGCCCCCAACACGTGAGGGAATCCAGCTATGGCGTAGAAGCCTTGCTTGGTCTCCAGCTGCTCCTGCGCAGTGTGGGGGAAGTGGAGGTGCTGGGGTAACAGGCTGATGATGGCATCCAGGACAGGTGTGATGAACTTGGATAGGACTGGCTGTGAGACTCCTCCGACTCTGGCAGTTGTGGGTTGGAAGGTACCAGAGGCCAACATGTGCAGCACAGCCAGCAGCTTTGTCTGCGGAGGGATGTTGGCTCTCCGCTGTGTTGGTACCGTCAGCCTGTGGGCGATGTGGGTCAGGATGCGGAGGATGGTTGTCCTTTTGAGCCTGTAGTGGGCAATGACCTCCTCTGGCGCTAAGTCTGTGAGGCTGGTGCGTTTACGGTAGGTCCGCTGTCTTTGTCTACGCTGCCTCTGTGGTGGTCCGGGGGGGGGCGGGGCGGGTCCTGGGGGTGGTGGCGGGCCTGGGGGTGGTGGCGGTGGGTGTTGTGGCCCTCTTGGGTCTCCGAGCTGCATGATCAGTAGCTCCATGGCGTCTGTTGGTCTTCAGGTGTGGCTCTGGTCTGGGCTCCCTTTCAGACTGCAGGTGGTCGTCCCGCTTAGCACCAGCAAAAGGCAGGTGTTAAATACCTGCTGCTACCGTGGCTTATCGCCTGTTTTTGACTCGCTTCGCAGATCTGGCTGACGGTTGAGAATCGCGCGGTGTTGTCTTTTCGTGTGTTTTTGCACGGACAAGTCTATTCTGCATCTCATTAGCGTTAGTTGGCGGTGTCGACCGTGGCAGTGTTTTTTGCGCCAGCTATCGCGGGTTATGTGGTGATGTAGGCAGTTAGCACCAGCTTGCGAAAGGGGCGGTAATTCTATCGCCACTTTTGCTGCGCTAAAGTGCCGATAACTCGGCGATAAGTCCTTGTGAATATGCCCCTATATCGCTTCCACAACATCACCATCACTCATGTGCATCCCTATCTACCCATTCATCCACCATCAAAAAGCAACAGAGCTACCATCGTACAAGCAACCGACATTAAATAACTCAAGAAAATGTTCCTGTGAAATAAACCTCTGAAATTCACTGTAAAACAGTTAAAAATGTTGTAGTTCATGTATTGAATTAACTTTCCCTGTCAGTGTAAAAATAAAAACTAAGACATTCACTGAAATAAAATTGCAGTTGCAAAACCTTACAGTCCCTGAAAGTCGCTACTTCTACTACGCTATGAGAACCATAGCTCACGCCACATCACGTAGTGTTCATAACTTTATATATGACATCTCCAATAAAATCACAAATCACGTCATTGATCACATCCCTGATGGTAACACATATGTTATCATCAGTGACATCACAAGCGGTGCAAGTTGTGATACTAATGCTGCAATGGCATACTTTCAAGGGCCATGAAAACATATGATTTGGTGCGCATGGGAACACGACACAAAAGAAATCTGTGGGCCCCAACTACGTAAATTGCACTGGTGCCAGTTTTGTAATGTTGCTGGGAGATTTTCCACCAGTTGCAAGAAATGATGCACTGATGTTTGCATGAACCAGCGCAAACATTACTTTTTTATGCTTGTTTGTTATAATAGATGTCAACAATAATGACTGATGCTCTTTGGAAAGAGTCAAGAGTAAATATACGACGGATTGGATTGAGCGAGTAAAGTGAGAAATTGTGACTTTCTCCAACAGCGTTTGGAACAATACTTTGCAAAAGGCCACGCAAAAGGAAAAATAGGGCTAATATTGTCCTTTGAAACAGAGGGTCTCATTTACAAAGATTTGGCGTAGGGCAGAGCCCCTAGTATTTTTGCTGCGCTGTCCTACGCCAAATCGAAAGGGCAGGAATGCACCATATTTGCGAGATACAAGACATTACAGTCCCTTGAGCCAGCGCTGGTGCACAAATTAGTGCCTTGCGTGTCTGAGTTATAAGCATGATTTTTTCAAACAATCAATGGAGGCTTTACGCCTCCCCTGGGGAGATGCATAGTTTTGACTCATTCCCAGGTTTACAGATCCACGTAAATCTTGGAATGTGTCAAAACCCATGGGTGTTGCGTGGGAAAGCCCACATCAACACCCATGGAATGCCTACTTGAAGTAGAGTAAGGAAAGGCATCACTTTACACTGCCTTGCCCTCCTCCATATCTATGAGGCCATGCAAAGACATGAAGGGTTGTTTTTCGTTGCCTAATTGATATGATTGAGAGGCTTGCACCACCAGAGCGTCATAAAAAGTGACGCTCCGGCGGCGCAGGCCTGCTGTAAATGAGGTCCACAGTTTTTACATAAATAAATTACATTCTTATTATGTTCTCTGACTTCCTTTCTCACAGCCAACAGCTGATGCACTTTTTGATTCCCAAATGACGTTTAACTTATTGATTTCTAAAACAGCTTTAGTGGCCTAATATCAGATTCATAGTATCATAAAAATCTGTCTGCATCTTCAATTCAACACTACACAAAACCTCATAATTGCAAAGAAAGCTGGACTAAAACAATAGCATATTTACTGGCCTCCTTAAATATGTCTTTGCTCCCATTGAAAAAGTTATCATCTTTGCAACCTAAGTACACTTTTCCCTTTCTAGCCATGAAATCCCTTTCCTATATCACCTCAAAACAGGTTGACTCTCAACCAGCAACAGGGCCCAATTTAAACTACCAACCCTTTACTTCAAATAAATCAATGGCATTCTACCTTACATTGTCAGCATCTTCTTTCACCACTCTCCCACCAAATCTCTTCGATCAGTCAACCTCCACATATTCTTCATTACGCCGCTCAAAAAACTGTAGCTATACAAACAAGTTCTACGTACTAATCATCACAATAACTGTTTGTCTGGCCCGTCAGGCTTCTGTTTCAGTGGTGCCCATTATCCATTCGGCCATTTTCCAAATTTGGCTATGATAATAATGACAGAGTATTATGATTTTATATGGAAATTGCTTCGTGCAGAGTTTCTGTTCCAAATCCTATTGCTGGTAAATAAAAAATAAAAAAATTCTTATGTACTAAAGAGGCACTCACGAAAAATTGCAATACTTTCATAGTGTCCAATGGAAGCCTAAACTTCCTACGTAGAGTTGGAGATTCATCTGTCTCAAGGCAGTTTTGAGAAAATGGAGGCAAAATGGTAATTGTTTTAGCTCTATTCCCTCAAAGAATAGCAAAAAAAACATTCATGCAATTCAGAAAATGCAATTTCACGTGAATTATAATTTTTCATGGAGAAAAAAGTTACATAAAAACCTGTCACTGATAATTACTCTGAGGAGCATTTCAGTCCTTCAAGAAATACACCCTACATTTTGTCTCTGCAAGATGTCTATTGGTAATTTGAAGCCTAGACATTGGCCCCATGTTCTCGGCGAAATAGAACTCAAAATGCACCCATCTGATGATGCAGAAGATGGCCAGAAGTGCTGTGTGGTTGCTTTAGTTTCTGTTCAGAAGGGACATGTCCTGGCAGACCAGGCTGGAGTATTTCTGTTGGATCAGCGCTATGGCTGACTTGCATAAGTTTGGTGCTAGTATGTAGAAACAAGGGGCCTGATTCTCAAAGGCAAGCTTACACTCTATGAAATTACTAATATCTGGTATTCAAAAACTAGGTGTAGATTTGTACAACTCCGCCCTCCCTATAGTATGTGTGCAGAGTTCTCTGCACCTGGAGACGCTGCAGTATAGGCGGAGAACTCCGCACACATAAGTACAGGGAGACCAGAGTTGTAAAAATGCGCGTATTTTGTGAATTGCATTCCGTAGTGCGTTTTGTAGTACTAAAAGCATACCTTAGAGAGCAGTTTAAGAATCAGGCTCAAGGAGTTGGAAAAGCGATAGACTGGATTCCAGTCACTGGAATGTAGCCCAGAGTAGTTACTGGTAACTGAAATTAATTCAAACATGTTTCTGTGTTTCTATCCTTGCTCATAGCTTCTGTTCTCACATCAGCATTTCACTTTCTTTCGTTTTTCAGTTTTCCCCTTCCCGGTAGATTCTCAGTCATGGTATGTGTACTACAACTTCATTTAATTATTTTAATAATATTGTAACTAAAATGAATTAAAGAGCATGATATTAATTTAGAGTACTATCAGTTCATCCTTATGAGTAACACAAATTGGTGTTCTGGTGATTTGGCGTTGCACAGAGATTAATGATGTGCCTTTAGCTTCGGTGAACAGTAGGCTCTCGATTTTCTCTGTGAAGTACACCAACTAGAGCCCTAATCAGACTTTCGGGACAAGATGAAAGGTCTGTAAATTTAGGGCGGGTGTAGTATGAGCAAATAATTAACCAATATAAATTTAACCTCGGGCAATCCCACTGTGACTAGCATCTAGTATTTTATCTGTTGTAGTTGGTAGGCCCACGGATTTCATCTTTGGGTTATATTTATTTTTAACACAGCTTTGCTATTACTTAGCTTGCAAAAAGGTTATAGGTCCAAGGATCAGAATAGTTAAAGCAATCATACAGGGTAGAGTCTCTGACACCAGCATTGATTATCACTATCACTTAAATACCAGTTTAAATATGTACTAGAAGTAGAACAGTCTTGTCTCCAATTATAATACTTATAGTACATTTAAATAATCACTTTAAAGTTAAATATATTTGATTTAAAACGCATGTTTGTTGCCTAAAACATCAGCTTGACATTTTATTTAAATATTCACATTTAGTACTGCCATGCATACAAATAATCTACCTTGCATGCCCATGTATCACAGTCTCATGCAATGGATGCCCGAAACATTCTAGCAAGTACACACCTTATGTCAAGCCACCAGTAAGATATGGATGGGTACCGCCATGCCATGGATGCCTACAGTATATCAAGAATTACCAGCTTTATACCAGTTCCAATGATGTTCCAGGGCTAGTCACTATCATGACATGAATGCCCAAAATATCCTAAGAATTATCACCATTATACATGTACACCAAATGTAGGTCCCATCTGGTTTAGCATTGGAAGATGTCAGATTTCATCATTCTCCATACCTTAAATATATTGTTACTCAAACCTTATTTTCCACCTCATCACTCTTGTTTCACATTTTTATCCCAAATGGTTATGCTCTGCTTCACAAAGAACCACTTTAACAAAAACGAAACAGTCCATTAATTCCTTTGAAATTATGTCAGATCTGAAAAAAGAAATGCAGGCCAAAACAGCAAACTCCCATCACATCTATGATTTATAAAAAAATAAATTTAAAAAAAAGAAGTGCCAGGGCCTTTGTTAGGAGGCCACTGCAACTTATACCACCCATTGCCCCTGCCTGTGATGGCGATGACAACTACTAACCATGACACTTCTATAAGACTATTTGGACTTTACCTGACTGCCGTGGCTTGCACGGCTGGTATTAGTCATTTTTAATGTACAAATAATTATTAAACAACTGTTGTTTTGCTTATTTCAAAATGAGACAGACAGCGCCAGCATGTGGTGGACTGTCACAAGTACCAGTGTAGACAATTAAGTGCTGGTACCGAGCACCGGAAACCACTGGTTCAAATTAAGAACTGCTACTTAAAATGTGTTGATACATTGGCCCCAGCGTTCGTTAAACAATGAGAAAGAAAAAGCAGTCTCTACGTAAGCTGTGACTGACATTTTACAGAGCCAAACAGTCTGACTTCTAAAAGGGAACTGTGAGGAGATCGTTTCTTACCCTGGATAGCTTGGAGAAGAAGCAAGCCTTCTTCGGAGAAAAATGTCCATAGAAATGGGTTCATAGCAAAATTAATTTTATTTTGGTTACAATTTCAGAGCAGAATGATCCACTTGGACATAGTCTTGGAAGTAGTGTCTTTTTATGGATTCTTGTCCCTGTTCTTCAAAGCATAAATATTTCTAAGTCCTAACATTTACTGAAGGCTCTGTAATTAGTTTCTGCTCCTAAAGTCTTCACATATTTAATGAAGGCATCTCGGACACCAATCCATAGATACAAAATGAAGGAAGCCATCCCACAACTCCTGCTCAGGTCAACAGCAAAAGTCCATAAAATTGTCTAAGGGTATTCCTCTGCAGATACTGCAACTGCCTAGGCCCACACGGACTGATTCAACACACAGACATGGGGGAAGTGTTACACAGTCAGGTATGGGACTTTTCCTGCGAAATCTGATGCATGCACATTTATGGCTGACTCTATTGCTATACTCCTGCATTCTTTAGCTTCAGAAGAGAGATGCCAGAGAATAAGAAGGGTTCCTGAAAGGGCCCATGTGTCTTTGAGGTTAAGCAAATGTTTAGTACCACTTTAGCTGGATAAATGTTCTGGTTCCACATATTCAAGTGCAAAGCTGGAGACACCTCTCTTATAATCTGGCTGGCAGGTGTTCTTCAGGTCAACAAGTAGGGAGGCCTCCTTACCTTCAACTGAACCAGAAAGCCCTCTAATGGAACTAGCCAAAGCTGTTTTGTTTTTACATAATTGCTTTTGGTCCTTTTCATAATCAACTTGCCCACATGTTCTTCTGTAAAAAGACAATACGATGATAACTAAACGACTCCAAAATCTGGGGTTGGTTACACCAAAAATATTAAACATAATGATTTTGCTATTTGTTTTGCATCCTGTCTCCCCATACAACTTTGCAGGGACCCTGCATCAGTTTGCCTCATTTAAGGAGAGAAGAATAAACAAAAACCTCACCCGCAAGCTACAGAACATCCAGAACGCCGCCGCAAGACTGGTCCTCAACCTGCCAAAACACTGCCACATCTCCCTGCACCTGCGCACACTCCACTGGCTCCCCGTCGAGGCGAGAATCACCTTCAAGATGCTCACCCACGCACACAAGGCCCTCCACGGCACCGGACCAGCATACCTGAACAGCTGACTCAAATTCCACGCACCCCAAAGGACCCTACGATCAGCCCAGCTCTCCTACGCCGTGGTCCCCCGCACCAGAAAGACCAGATCGGGAGGCTCTCCTTCCTCGCGGCCAAAGCATGGAGCGTCCTGCCGCTCCACCTCAGACAGACAACATCGCTCGCCATCTTCGCAAGAAACCTCAAAACCTGGCTCTTCAACAGACCCCCTCCTTGATGGAATGGAACCTGCATCCCCCCCCCCACCCCTAGCGCCTTGAGACCCTTACGGGTGAGTAGTCGCGCTTTAACAAACCCCTGATTGATTGAAGAATTAGGAGCGAATAATTTGCTCCTTTATGTACTACATAACAACAATGGGGCTTATTTACAAGCCCCTTGTGCCGCTGGTGCGTCACTTTTAAAATGGGAAAAAGTGACGCAACGGCGGCACAAGGGGCTTGTCAATAAGCCCCAATATTCTCTCCTCAGCCTGATTGAACACTCCTGGTGACACAATTCTTCTAGACTCAGTCTAGAACCACTCCATATAGCCTGAGGGTCAAATAAGTTGCATATTCTTGGGGAAAACTTCAGTCTAATAATCTCAAATTTACCCGTCCGAAAATAAACCTAAACAACTTTTTGAGATAGTCAAGCCAGCCACAAATCTTACACATGCAACCAATAGAGCAGACCCGGAATTGAAATGGGAGGGATTTGCCTGTTTCTTTTATATCAAGGTTATATTAGAAGTATTCCTGAACCATCTACTGTAAGAAATTGGGTTATTGGTTGAGGGGGGACAGCCACAATCCTTGTCAGGGTAAACCACAAAAGTAATTACATTAACCTGTGTTTAAACCTCAGGTAGCTTAACACAAAAGCAATCAGGCTTAGCTTAGAGGCAAATTGTAAAGTATTCATGCAGCGCACAAACAGTAATAAAGTGAAAACACAACACACAAAATATAAACCAATTTAAAAAACAGCTAGTGTAAAATGTAAAAAAATAAAATGATGCCAAAATAACAATAATCCAATCAGTAGAACTGGAGATATGCAATTTTAAAGCATTAAGGTTAACATAGCGCCCAAAAGCACAAAGTGCCACTTGTGGTCATCTGTTCGTTCTAGACCAGTCCAAAGTCACAAGTTCAGGTCGACCAAAATGGAGCGCGGGCCGGACACAGGAACCAGGTTAGTCCCGCTGAAAAAGTTACCTCCTCAAAGTCTGGTGTACAGGGTTCCATTCGCATTGGAAGAGGCCGCGAGGAGCAGAGAGAGCATCTCAGATGGTTGTCACTGTAGCACGAAGAGCAGGCATCACGGACAGTCATCGCTTTAGTGTGAAAATCCAATCGGGCGTCATGAGCGGTCATTGCTTGAGCTTCTCTCTAGCAGTCACCATGGGCTGTCGATGCAGTAGCCCAAAGCAAAGATCTCGCATTGCCAGTCATCGCTGGTGGTTGCAATAAGTTGGGTCCACCAGAGCTTCGCGTTGGCAGTCATTGAGGGCGGCAGAGTCTTGGTAAAAACTTACCCATTCGTGATCACAAAGAGCCCAAACCTTCTAGAGTTCTTCTTTTCTTGAAGAAGACTGCTTTCTAATGCCAGCCGAAGGTCCAGGATCTTGAGAGACACCTCCTTTGGATCAGGGACTTACTCTAGCAGAGGCCAGCAGGTCTCAGTAGCAGGTCTAGTTCCAGGCAGTTCCAGTTGCATCAGGTGAGCTAGGCCATTGTAAGGACTCCTCTGGAGCTTGTTGTGTCCCTGTACATCATACAGGAGGTGTAGGAAAGTGCCTCTTTTGACATGGTTAGCCCCCACTTTTTGCCAGGTGTGTGATGTGATTTTGAATTGAAAGTGCACTGGGTCTCTGCTAACCAGGTTCCCAGTGCCAGATCTCTTTCCAAAATCTGTACCACAATTAGCGCAACTTCAGCCATCCCTGTAAGTTCCTAGTAAATGGTACCCCTGGTATCTAGGCATTGGGACTGAAGAGGGTCCACTAGGGCAGCAGCACAAATTGGGCCACCCCAGAGACCCCTCACCAAAACTATGCAAACTGCCATTGCAGGCTACGTGTCTTGGTGCAGAGAAAACCGAAGAGCCGACATGGCACACAGCCCTGAGTGCCATGCCCCCATACACTGCATGATGTTTAGGTAAGTCACCACCCCTACTGCAGGCCTTAAAACCCCTTAGGCAGGGTTCACTATATCCCATGTGTGAACATATCTGCATGAGCATTTATGACCCTATAATATCGAAGTCCATTTTTGGATATTGTAAGTGCACAGGGAAGCCATGGAGAGTACATGGGCTGGATATTTGTTATCACATGTTTCCTAGCTCCAAGATGACTTCACTTTACCCTAAGATATTTGGTACCAAATATCTCATCTTAATAAATCCTCACTGAATGTTTTAATAATTGCACACAGAAGATACCTTAAAGGCGAAAACCTACCAGGCACTGGTGTGGTCTACGATTAGACTTAGCCAGCTTGCCATCACCAGACAAGCTTATGACCTCATGGGGTAAGAGCCAGCACTCTCAGAGGCCAGGAACAAAGCATGCTTTGGGCGGAGGTGCTTCACACCTCCCCCAGTCCAGGATGGACTTTCAGGGCAGGGAGCTTCAAAGGTGAAGCCACCTTTGAAATGTGACTGAAGCAGCTCCAGTTAGTGGAGGTTACCAACCCTCCTGTCCTGCTCCAAATTTGACAGGAGGACAGGTGGGAACATTTGTTAAATTAGGTGGTGGGTCCTCATTCAGCCAGCACCACCCCTGAGGTAAGGCAGGTGATGTGGAGCCCACTTTTCAGTTCCCTCCATTTTGATTTGCAGGGGAATTAGCCAATTAAGGTCAGGGTGGTGCCCCTTCCGACAGGAGGTGGTCACTTAGAGGGTGTAGACACCCTAAAGGTAGGTAGCCATTGGCTACTATCTGTCACCCCCTTTAATGCCCTAAATTGAGTAAGTAGGTGGCATCTTTAGACCCTGAACTTTAGGTTTGATGGACACAAAGAAGATACGGACAAAGAAGAGCTGCTGACCTGAGAACAGAAGACCTGCTGCAGAATTTAGGCGGGAAACCCTGCCTGCTGCTTCCATGACTCGACAGTCATGGTGTGCTGTCTCATCCTTCTGCTGTGAGGACTCTTCATTAATTTCCAGAGAACTCCCTTGGGGTAGCAGAACTACTCCCCCTGCAGTCCGTAGGCATCGAACCCACAAAGTCCGGTTTACCAACTTGCTGCTCCTCGGCGATTCCGACACAGCATCTGAGCAAAAAGAGCTACATCAGCTCCTGAGGGTCAGATCTGTCTCCCCATCAAGTTTGGGGACACCAAGACCAACCAGTGCCGTGCCACACCAATACCCATGGTACCAGACCCCCTGCAGCCTACATCAAGATGAAGAGTCCATTCCAGACCCCAACTTCCGGGGAAGCTAGCACCCATTGAGGGATATCAAGACCCCTGAGACCAATTTGATGAGTGGCCCAGCTGTTCCAGAATCGTCCCTGCAACCTGCCTGCCCCTGACCGCGAAGACATCTTGGCACACGCCGCCCGGCTGACCTACCTGCTCCGAACCCAGCCTGGCCGGCCTGGGTACCAATGAACCAGCTGTGCTCCCATGGTCCAGCTCCCTTGAGTGGAACCCCTCTTACTTACCTTTAAGTCCCCTTGTGCAGTGTATATTCAGGTGGCCCCCTTCTTCGTAGCGCACCAGCTACCAATAACTTCAGCACCCTGCTCCTATCCGAATTTGGGATGCTCCAGAGGATCCACTGATGGAACATTGGACCTGGCCTTGCTACTTACCTAAATCCCAAAGGTGAACCTCAAAATCCAATGGCATGATTTTATGTGTATTTTTCTATTTTCTCTCATTGAGTTCAATGGTGCGTAATTGCACCAAAAGTGATTTAATTTGCAAACTTGAAAAATTCATATCTTGAAAAGTACTTACTGTAGAACGAAGTTCTTGGTCTGAAAAATTATTTAAAAATTGGTGTTATTTCTTTCAAATTGGTGCTGGATTTATTCTTGAGTGTGTGTATCACTTATTGCCTCTGTGATAAGCCTAACTGCTCGCCCACACTACCACAAATAGAGAGCAGGTATTATCTATTTTTGCCTCTGTATACCAATCTGGGTCACTGGACTCTCTGCACAGTGTACTTCACTGTAGTAAACTACATAGAAAGGCAGCTTCCTACAGAAAGTCAGTCATCTGACCCTAAGAGTCACTCAGGGAGCCTGGGAGGTAGGGAGTGGGTCAAGTCTTCCTTCTCACATAGCAATTGGGCATCAATTGGCAGGGCAGTCCTCTGTCAAACTAGGCAGGCCTCAAGAAGCAGGGCAGTCCTCTGGTAGCAGCAGGACAGTCCTCTGGGGAACAAGACAGGCCCCAAGCAGCAGGGCAAACGTCAGGGGAAAAAGTCAGTTCTTCTTCTCAAATGTCCATATGTCCAGGAGTGTACTGGTGAGTGGCTCAGGAGGTCCAATATTTATACCTGGTGTCAGCTTTGGTGGTTGGGAGAGGCACCCTGTCCTACCCCACATCTGGCTCTGGGAAGTTCTTCCCTTCCACTGCCAAGCATCCAAGAAGCCTAGGATGACAAAATGCTAGTATCAGGTTCCCATGTGTGTGCTGGATGCAAACCCTTTCAATTGTAAGTAGGGCATGGAACAGCTCTAGCCCCAGCCATCCTGGCTGGATGGCTTCTCCTGCCCACACCTAGTCCCCTTTTGTTTTGCTGTCTGGGAGGAATACAGCAGAGCCATTCACAGGCATGTCACCAAGGACACTGGCAGACGCACAAAATGGTTAGGACAGGAAAATGGCAACTTTCTATTTAAAAAAAAAGGCATTTGAGTCTAAACATGACATCTCAACCTGCTCCCAATTCAAAGTTTGCACATATTAAATGTAATAAGGTAATCCAGTGCTAGCCAATGGGAGAGATAGACTTTACACTATTGGAAAACGACTTTAAAAGTGTTATCAATACCAGGACATGTAAAACCTAAACAGACGTGTCCTACTTTTTAAATACCATGCATTCTGCCCTGTGAGCTTTTAGAGCCTGCCTTAGGGATGACTCATAAGTATTACAAAGGATGGTTTAGGCATGACAAAAGGTTTATTTTGTCAGGTTGAATTGGCAGCTTACAGTTGCACTACAGGATGCAATTGCAGGCTTGAGACAAGTTTTAAAGCGCTACTTGAGTTGGTGTCGCAATGAGAGCTGCAGGCCAACTAGTAACATTTAATTTGCAGGCCCTAGATACATGTAGTACCGTATACTAGGGGTGTAAATTAAATGTGCTAATCAGGTATAGGCCAATTTGACCATGTTTTAGGGAGAGATCACAAGTATTGGTTGGCAGTGTTAAAGTGCACAGAGTTCTAATGCATACAAAAATGAATTCAGAAAAACAGGAGGGATGAAGGCAACACAGTTTGATAGTGACCTTGCAGAGAGGGCCAGGTCCAACATCTACCTAAGCTAACACATCCTTCATTGTGCAAATAATCGTATAATCGTTGGTCCACTTTCAAAGGAATATCTCAATCTGAACTCATAAACACTGTACCCAATGCTTCATTTGTAAAAGAATGAGCGACGGTGGCCAAAGCTCTGCTCAGACGCCTGCAGCCAATGAAATTAAATGTCAGAGTGCCGAACAACAAATCAGTGTAGTCTTAAATCAACATCAGCCCTTTTTAATCCACTATCAGACACTTCTTGTCCCTTTATCTCACTCTTATTGGTTCCTGCTTTCTCCTTTTGTGATGGTTTTGCAATCTTTCTCCTGTTCCATCTTCCTGATCTGTGTGTTTTTCCATCTCTTGCGCTCAGTACAGTTCTGATGCAGGAAAATAAGTGCCAGAGGCCCCCACTGGAGGTCACCATCTCAAATTAAGCACAGACTATACCTTTGTCTTTAGCACGGTTTTCAGATTTCCTAAAAATTGTAAAATTGACCCAGATGATTTCAATCACTTCTGTCAAGGACAGGCTTAGCTTTTCTTGGCACATATCTGGAATGATGAGTTGATAGGCAACTTAAACAGTTCATCAATTAAAAATATCTTCTGAGTTGTCAGAAGCAGGTAATTAATTTGGGAAGTGGTATCTATTAGTAGTTTAATAAACACACCCTGGTTAGGTCTCAGTAAAAGTCTAAGTGAAACTCTGCTCAACCCCTGGTAGCTACAACAGACATAGCAGGTAATTTCCAAGGAAATTTGTGAATTGAGTGTTAAGTTCAGGTAGTACCAAGCAGTACCAACAATTTTGACTTCAAGTGGTTGGCACAGTAAAATTCAGAAACCAACTTAGAAAAAGTGAGAAAATGTAATTAGCTCAAAACAGAAACGTATTACAATCCTACAAGTGAAACTAAAAATACAAATTTTTAAAGGCAAAAAGCACCTAGGAAAAGTAAAGCACTATTGAAAAGGAGCAGTGTGTGGGTAATTGGTTCATAGACACGATTTTAGACAGAATG
This sequence comes from Calotriton arnoldi, assembly GCA_963921515.1. Classification (NCBI taxonomy): domain Eukaryota; kingdom Metazoa; phylum Chordata; class Amphibia; order Caudata; family Salamandridae; genus Calotriton; species Calotriton arnoldi. The sequence continues at coordinate 83,910 of CAWUFW010006689.1, read as the reverse complement.
CAATGGAATGGAACTTGGATACACTGAGTGGATTGTTTCTGTCAAAGTTTGTACATTTTCAATAAATCTGAATTGGTTTCTGATTGAAGGCAGAGCCATCTACAAAATTACATGCACTGTTCACAAACTCTTACACCCTGATCTATCACATTACATGGGAAAAACAATGAATATATCTAGTGGGTCATGTCAACTCTGCAGCACTGAGTTCTTACTATTGGGAGCACAGTCCTTCAACAAAAAATGAGATGCAAACAGGGGCGACATGAACTTTTATCTGCACCTTGGTAGATAAAAGCTCATAATTAACATAAGAAGAATGGACTTATAGAAAAGAAGAAGGATGAATAAGTGGACTCATGAGTGGGTGAAAGTATGGATGAATGACTGGGTGAAAGGATGGGGATGAAAGGATGGATGAATGAGTGAGTGAAAGGATGGGTGGGTTAAAGGATGGCTGGATGGATAAGTGCGTGAAAGGATGGGTGGGTAAAAGGATGAATGGATGGATGAGTTGGTGAAAGTTTAGTGGATGGGGATGAGTGGGTAAAAAGATGGGTGTATGAGCGGGTGAGAAGATAGGTGGGTGCAAGGATGAGGTGAGATGAAGGGTAGATGAAAGGATGGCAGTGTGAATGAGATGATATCTGAGAGGATGAATGGATGGATATTTGCGGACGCCAGTGCCAAGACGCCTTAGGGCATTCGAGCACTTTATAAACATATCAATATCAATGGATGGATATGGGTGACAGGATGGCAGAGTAAAAGGAAAATTGGCAGGATGGATGGGTAGTTGGGTAAAAAGGTGGCAGTGCAAACGGAAATGTAAGAGAATGGATGGATGAGTGAGTGAGTGAAAGGATGGTATAGAGTGAATAAAAAACTCTGAGGGTGTATGGATGGATAGATGAATGGATGGCATAGTGAATGATAATCTGAGTAGATGGATGGATGGTATGTGTTAAAGGATGACAGAGTAAACGGGAATTTGTGAGGATGGATGGCAGAGTAAATAGAAATATGAGACAATGAATGAATTGATGGGTAGGTGAGAGGATGGAAGGGAAATCAGAGGGGATAGATGGATGTATCAGAGGCTGAAAGCATAGGAGAGCAAAGGGACATCTTAGAGGATGGCTGGATGGGTGAGTGAAAGGATGGGCGATTAAATGGAAATCTAAGAGGAGGGAATGATGGATGGATTGCATAGTAAATGAAAATCTGAGAGTATGGATGGATGGCAAAATAAATGGAGATCTGGGAGGATGGGTGGATGGATGAATGGATGTACAAAAATATCAATTGATGGAAGAAAGACTTTATTGATGGGTGGCTAAGTCAAATGATGGATGGATGGGTGAATGGATGCGTGGATGGATGAATGCATAGATGATGGATGGGTGAATGGATGAAATGGCCAATCGATAGATGAAGCGGTGAAAGATTAAATGATGGATGGAAGAATTTGTGGATTACAGAATGTAAAGGTGAAATTATGGCTATCAACAGGTAGATGGAAGGGTGAATGGATAAATAGATAGACATATGGATGGAAAAGAAAAGGGAGCTCTTCTAGAGAGGTTTAGGCTCACTTGCTTCACTTGTTTGGTGGCATCTGAGCTTTGGTTCCAAGTGGAGGATATTTTAATTTTCTGGCTACTCCCTTGGGGTCAAACCAGTCTTTCTCTACCTCTGCACCCAATAATTGGAACACTCTCCATCATTCCATTCATACCATGTCTTTACCTGCTTTGTAAAAAAGAACTAAAACAGGTCTTTCTTAGTCTGCATTTCTTATCCATAGCACACTAGATATTTGGTTGGTTATTTTCAACCAATCCCACTGTTTGAAAATGAAGCACTTACACTGGTCAGGTAAATACAAATCACTTTCTCTTGCAGACCCTTCAATGGTCATGGTTCTTGTAGGAAAGTAGGATCTGCTTCTTATGGTTACCCCCACTTTTTGCTTGATGTGATGCTGTTTTTGACTAGTCTGCCTGGGATCCTGCTAATCAGGACCCCAGTCTGTCTGCTTTCTCCCTCAATTGCTGTGTTCAGTACTTAGGTACATCCCAGATTGGATACTAGGGTACCCTTGTCAGTCCATAGTATATGGTACCCATGTACCAGGGCATAGGTACCCCAGAGGTCTCCCATGGGCTGCAGCATGTATTCTGCCACCCATGAGAGACCATTCAAAATGGAACTACAGGCCTGCCATTGCAGCCTGTGTATGTTGGTGCAAGCACCACTTACTAAAGATATAGGTTTACTATATCTAAGGGTCACTGCACTTAAACCCTATAAGTCACCCCTATAGCAGGCCTATACAATCCTGAAGGCAGGGTGCTTGGTTCTAAGTGAGAGGGTGCCCCTGTATGAGCAGGACACCCCTGCAGCCTACGGAGTCCATTCTCCCGGGTTGTCAGTGAAGCAGCCATATACTACATAGAGGGGCACCACATAATCGCGCAATGACGATCTCGAAAACGGCTGCAACGAATCCTATCATGTTTGGAATCAAGCATGTCAGAATCATACCCCCACACCATGAACGGTGTGGGAGGTATTATTCCAAGCACTCGAAGATCCCTCCATTAGGCTCTCAGTGTTCCTGGTACCAGCCTTCTTGAGCCAGAAAGCACAAAATGGTTGCTGCCAACCAGAGACGCATTTTTGCCCTCCTGCTGCTGAGCCAAGCTCGAGCAGAGGAAGGTGTAACAATAGGCATCCTGTCACAGGGAGGTGTGACCACCTCCCAGACAGGATTTAGTGTATTAGGGCTGGGGGTGTGCCCTTGCCAGCGCCAGAAAGTCTGCATGAGGGGCACATTAGGTGTCCCTGTGCATAGTCCAGTTCAAACTAGTCCTGGGAGCCATTGGCTCCCGCTCTGGCGCGAAACTGGACAAAGGACTTTGGAGTAACCTCCCCCTGTCCAGACCATCCCCTGGGAGGGTCCCCTGAATCTTCCTAACCCTTTCCCTAGGGTACTTAGGGGCTTACCTGGGTGTAAGTCTTTAGATTCATCGTGGGATAAGATTCAGAACTGAAACCACTGCACTTTTACCGTCTGGGCACTCTGGACTTCGCTGGATTTTGTTTGGGCCTGACTTCGTCTCCCTTCCAGTCTGCTGCATCGTCTGTGCCAGTGCACCATACAGGATCCGTGTAGGACCTGTGGAGCATCCAAAACACATGAAGGGATCTCCCTTGAAGTGAAGGAGTCACTTCCCTGCATTTTCAGGAACCTCAACACTGCTGACTGGTCTGATGATCCTGAGCTCCTGCGGACTCCGAAGGGTTCATCAACACAGGTGGTGGTTTTCTACGTCCCTCGAGGCCTGAGCTGTCCTCTCAATGAGTTTGAGATCAGAATCCCTCGTGGGGGCTGCATTAACTGAACCCCTGTGCACCGCGTACTTTTGCAAGTGCAAATGCTTGTTGGTAACTTTGCGACAAGTGCACTGGGCTCCAAGTAGCCCCAACCTTTTGCAACTTCTTCCACCAAGTTCTTAAGCCACACCACCTCGTGGGCACCGTGGCCTGACCCTTTTGGTGAGCTGCCTGAGGTCCTCTCGCGACACCTGTGCCTCAGGCCTGTGGGTCCATTTGAGGGTCACCTTTGTTTTCCTTAGGCTCCCATGATTGCTCAGGGCCTGCCCTGACTCCCCTGCTTGTGGTAAGTCTCCTGGACCTTGCTGGTCCCACCTGTGCACCTTCTTGATTTCCTGCGTGGGTTGCATTTGCCAAGGCTTGTTGGTGCTCCCGCCGGACACCGACCCCTCAGCACTCGACATCCTTTGTGGTACAGCTCGTATCCAGGTCCTGGTTGTCCTTAGCATCACCTGGTCCTCGCAGCTGCAGAGTCAAGGTCATCGTCATTTTTCCTGAAGCACCCGTCATCGGAGGGCATTCGTCTTCCAGGGCTCCTGGTCACTCCCGAGTAACATAGACTCTGTCCCCTCTGCTTTCAGGTACTCCTCTCCTCTAAGAATCCATGTTTAGATTCCTCCGGACACTTTCTCCTCTTCCAGCAGCGGCACTTTCCAGAAGTCCTCCATTGGGATCGACTGCGGTTTCCGACGCCACTTCACACTTATGCACCCGACTTCCCTGGGATAGGTAACTTGGGTACCACGGTATCCACGGGTGGGGTGGCTCTTCAACCTTCTGTCTTCCACGGGGTTTCTTCAGGGTCCACTGGGAAGGGTCCCTAATCTTTAAAAATCGAACCGCGACTTGCACATAGACTTGTACGGAGCACGCAGTTGTGTTCACACACTGCACATGCTCTCTGTGGGGTCCCTATCTACTTACCTTTGGTGGTTCTGTGGGTCCCCAGCAATTCTATACCGTCTCAACATCGTCCTGACTCAAGTTGTAGTTCTTATACCACTTTCTTAGTATATGGTATGTTCCCCCCCTGGGGCCCACTGTGTAGTAGTGCTATTTACTGTGATTTCTCGGCTAAAGTATTGTGTATTTTGTGTCTGTCTCCATAAGGGAGATACTGTAACTTACTAGATAGAGTTATATAATAAATGCATCTTTTTATAAATACTTTGTGTGGTTCTTTTTCATTTAATCTATACTATAAGATTGCTTTCTGGTAAAACAAGCTGCTTTATACTCCTTCAAGACTAAGCCTGAAGGCTGCTCTCCACAGCTACCACTTGGATAGCTTTCTAAGGTTGTCTAAGACCTCCTAAATTACCTTAAGGGTTGTCTGGACTGGTGCAAGGTGCTCACTTACATTAGTGGACATCATATACCAGGCCAGCTTCTCATATTGGTGTGCAGCGGTTGGGATTCAAGCCTGCATTGTTTTACCAGATAAATCTTTGTATTGATTAACTGAAAAACCATCACTAGTACTAGGCACAAATCAATACAAGCTTAGAATAAGTAAGTTCTACTGAACTTAAGGTTGGGTAAGTCAAGGATCTAGCACACCCTTTCTCCAACCTCAGAGAGTTTAGTTCCCACTAGGTTAGGTATGTGCAACACCACACCTCACTTAGTAGGTCTACTAAAGGAGATGCCAGTGGCTCTCTTCCTACTAGATACAGTGAACTTTTGTTCCAAGAACTGAAAGCACTGTGTGCATCTAGAAAGCTGAAGACAGGGAGAAGTGCAAACATTCAACGCCTTGTAAAGGTGTTACTGGTGGATGCCCTGAGGAAAGCCTCTGGGTCAGATGAACAGGGCAGAGTGGGTGGGCCAGGGAATGAAGATAGGGCAGGAGGGGAACCCTCTTTGACCTAGGATCTAACCCTGATCAGGGGGAGCCTGATGACTTCCACCTGGACCATTCAGACCTCCCAGAGGAGAACACAGAGGGCCAAGAGGATGCCCCCTTTGATCTTCCCAGGAAGGTGCAGAGTAGACCAAGGAGGTCTAGAACCTCCTCTGCAGAATCCAATACTTCTAGACAGTCAGTAGCGACCTTCATTTCTAGTAAAGGAGGGACCTCTTTGGATAGGGAGTACCAAATGCTTGAACTTAAGAAAGCTAGACTTAGGCTCAGGAAAGAGCAGTTGGCCCTTACCAAAGAGTCCCTGGAAGTCCAGAAGGCAAGGAAGAAATTGGGACTAGAGTCCCATGGTGGCAGCAACAGTGTCCCTAGAATTAAGGAACATTCCTTTGACCATAGAAACCTGAGCAAGATTGTCCCTCCCTACCATGTTGGGGATGACAACCATAAATGGATAACTGCTTTAGAGAGGGCCTGGAAAGTGCAGAAGGTCCCTCAAGAGCAGTGGGCAGTTAACTTGTGACTCTCCTTTGCTGACAAATGTAGGGGTAAGCTCCTCACTGTTAGAGAAGAGGATGCTGACAATTACTCAGTTTTGAAGAGTGCTCTCATTGATGGGTTTGGCTTAACCACTGAAAAATACAGGATTAAGTTCAGAGACACCCAGAAGGCACAGAATCAGGACTGGGTAGACATTGTGGATGGTGCTAGTAAGGATCTGGAAGGTTGGTTGCTTGGCAGCAAAGTGCATGATTGTGATGGATTGTACAAATTGATTATGAGGGAGCAGATCCTTAATAATTGCCAAAATCAGCTATTGCATCAGTACCTGGTGGACTCAGATCCGACTTCTCCCCAAGAATTGGGAAAGAAGGCAGATAAATGGGTCAGTACCAGGTGAAGCAGAACAACCAGAACAATAGTGGTGACCAGAAGAAGCAACATTCTTCTAAGACTCAAGATAAGGATGGGGACAAGGGTAAAGACAAAAAGGAGTCTTCATCAGGGCCCCAAAAACATGCATCTGGGGGGAGTCACAATCCAACAAGGGAAAAGGCAAAAAGAAACCTTGGTGTTATCTCTGTAAACAGAAGACCCATTGGACAAGAGATGCTGACTGTCCAATGGCCAAGGAAACTACAACTACTACCACTGCCCCCAAGGCAACTACGCCCCCCTAGCTCAGGTACAAGTGGTAGTACAGGGAACAAGGGATTAGTGGGGTTAACCTTGGGATCTGAGGTGGGCTCTGGCTTAGTCAGAACTCCAGCTCAGGCTGTTCTAGTCTGTGATAGTGGCATGGATATTGCCACCTTATTTGTCAGTCCCAGTAACCTGGGCAAGTACAGACAACAGCCTTTGATCAATGGAACAGAGGCAATGGCCTACAGGGACACAGGGGCCAGTGTCACCATGGTGACAGAGAAACTTGTGTCTCCTGGACAAATCATACTTGGAGAAATGTACCAAGTGACCAATGCAAACAATGTCAGGATTGACCATTCCTTGGCAGTTGTTAATTTCAGCTGAGGAGGGGCAAGTGGCCCTAAAAAGGATGTGGTAAGTACAGACCTACCAGTAGATTATTTGTTGGGCAATGATTTGGAGACTTCAGCCTGGGCTGAAGTTGAATTTAGGACTCATGCAGCAATGTTGGGCAGCTCTGCAGATGTGTTTGCTATGACCAGGTCACAAGCCTAACTGACATCCACTGAACAGGCCCTGGATCCTGGAACAATGGACCAGGTGCCTCTCAAGAGAAGGAGCAGGAAGGGTAAGGCTGGGTCTTCCCCCCAGACTCACAGTGAGGATCAGTCTCTTGAGGGAGATTCTCTTGAGGGAGATGATCTTAGTCCCTGTGAAGGAACTGCCCCAGATGAACTTGAGCCTGAACAGGTTGAGTTCTTGGGGGCAGGGGGCCCTTCCAGGGCAGACTTGAGTTTCGAGCAGCAAACCTGCCTTTCTCTTGAACCCCTTATGTTATGTTATGTTATGTTATGATATAGCATTTATACAGCGCACAGCTGCCCCAGCAAAGGAGCGTCCCGGCGCTAGCAGCAAACAGGAGGAAGCGAGCAGCAAACAAGTCTAACTAGACGGGAAAAGATAGGTCTTGGTAGCCTTACGAAAGGCCAGATAATTATCCAGGCTACGAATGTAAATGGGAAGTGAGTTCCAGAGTTTGGCCGTCAGAAAACGGAAAGAGCGCCCACCAGCTCTCGCCCTCCTCACCCGGGGAACAGTCACCAAATGATGACCTACCGAGCAGAGTTGGCGAGTGGGGATGTACAGTGAGAGCAGATTAGTCAAAATACCAGGGGAAGACAGTTTTAGGATCTTAAATGCCAAACAGAACTCGACTCGTTTGGCCACCGGCAGCCAGTGTAGCTGACGGATAGCGCTGGCAGTAGAGCAAGTTCTGGGGAGGCCAAGGAGAGTTCTAGCGGCTGCGTTCTGAGCCCTCTGCAGTCTGACAGTCTCAGCTCTGTTGACCCCCAGGTACAATGAATTGGCGTAGTCCAGTCTTGACAGAACAGAGGCCTGGACGATGACCTGTCTAATAGATGGCTCAAAAAAAACCAGCAACGGTTTAAGCCCACGTAAAATACCAAAGCACGTCCCTGCCACTTTCTTAGTTTGGGCTTGAAAGCTGAGGGCCGAGTCAACCCAGACACCTAAGTTCTTCACCATCTGTTTGGGGGCGGGGGCACAGCCCAGGGTAGCGGGCCACCAGCGTTCACTCCACAGCTCAGGATCTTTCCCTATCAGCAGAATCTCAGTCTTGCTGGCGTTGAGCTGGAGGCAGTTGGTGGTCATCCACCCTGTGACAGCGGCAAGATCGCTTCGAAACTTATAGGCGTCCTGCACGAGGTCATCGGAGAGTACTACCACCAACTGTGTATCATCTGCATATGATACAACTGTGAGCCCTCTGCTCCGAGCCACCGATGCTAAAGGTTGAACATAAAGATTAAAGAGCGTCGGGCTCAGAGCCGAGCCCTGGGGCACACCCTGATTGATGGTAGAGGCCAAGCAGGTGAAAGGGGGAGCTATCACCTGAAAGGTCCTCTCAGAGAGAAAAGAGGCAAACCAGTCCTGAGCAGAGCCTACAATACCTACCTCTTCCAGCCTACGCAGTAGGATCTGGTGAGAGACCGTATCAAATGCAGCAATAAGATCCAATAGGATCAGTGCTGACGTACGGCCCTCATCCAGTGCGGTTCTCAGCTGTTCAGTCACCGCTAGAAGGGCAGATTCAGTGCTATGGCCCGGGCGAAAGCCATTCTGAGAGGGGTCCAATATATTCTTCTCTTCCAAAAAACCTGTCAGGATGGTATTTATATGGGCCTCAGCAATTTTAGAAGCCCAAGGCAGGAGAGAAATAGGGCGATAGTTCTCAGGTTTGGCTGTGTCAAGAGTGGATTTCTTTAAAAGGGGAATGACCCTGGCCTGCTTCCAGGACTTAGGGACAGATGCCATAGATAAGGATAGATTGATAACCTTGCCTAAAGATGGAAGAAGCAAGGGAAGCGATTTCATAAATTGATCCGGTCTCATCGGATCGGCCGGGGAGCCGGTTTTAACCTTGCTGCAGAGGGAGCACAGCACCTCCTGAGAGATAGGTGGAAAAGCAGCAAGCGAGTGGGTAGAACGGGGTCTCCCTGTCGGATCACCACCCGGGTCAGCTGAGGGAAAAGCTTTATAGATGTTGTCCACCTTATTGACAAAAAAGGTGGCAAGGGCCTTGCACTGCTCATCAGATGAAATAGGGGACACAGCAGGTGCCCCAGCTGATATGAGGTCTTTAAGTATGGAAAAGACCCTCTTGGCGGGGTTGTTACTACTCCTGATCTCGGCTGTAAAATATATGGCCCGTTCTTTCTGAATGGCCCTGTGATATTTCTTAATGGCCCCCTGATAGCACCCTTTCATGATGGGATCGTAGTCACGTCTCCATACCCTCTCCAACCTCTTACAATCTTTGCGCATGGTGAACAGCCGGTCATTGTACCAGGGACTGGATTTGGTGTTATGACACCTAACCTGCTTGACCGGGATAAGAGTGTCAAGCGAGCATAGGATCCAGTCTGACAACGCTTTATCGGCAGCGTCCGGGTCATCCGGCAAGCTAGGCATGTTCCTGGCGAGGAGGGCATGGAACTGGTCAAGGTCCAGTTTGTGCCAAGGGCGTTTGAGGGAAACTTTGTGAGGGACCTTCCGAGGAGGCCTTACTCCCGAGAGTGTCATGGGAATAAGATGATGGTCAGACCAACACACCGGGATGGGGGTGGTGACAGAGAGGGAGGAGAGATTTGAAAAAACGGGGTCTAACAAATGGCCCGCAGAGTGAGTGGGACTTTGAACCAGTTGAAGCAGCTGGCAAGCTGCTAGGTCAGCGGAAAGTTTGGCCACATCAGAGTCCTGAAGGTTATCAAAGTGCAAATTCAAATCGCCAATCACACTAAAATTAGCAGCACTCATAGCCAATGAGCTAACTGCGTCAATTAATGCAGCCCTAAATTCCTTACATGGAAGCGAGATAGGAGGGAACAAGATAGTAGGCCAAGAATCATAACCACAGTTCTTACAGCAGAACGGACCCTCAGGCGAATTGCAGGGAGGGTGGCCACAATGGCGCGCTGACTGCCCCAGAGCCAGTAGGTCGTCACGGGAATAAACATGCATACTGCTGGTCAAACCTGCGGCAATTCTGGCATCTGGCGTCGGCCAGGCGCGGACGGGCGCAGACGGGCTTGCCTTAGGCGTGCCTTTGGCGCGCCACCGGCACGTCCGCTGCACGTCCGTGGTCTGCTCATGTTGAAATACCGAGAGCAGGAACAGTACCGCCCCCACTGCCCCCGGAAGTGCGTCACCCCACGCAGGCAAAGGGAAAGTAACCGCCCTCCACACAATCGGCACACAGCCGTGGTGGACCGGAGCGGGAATCGGGAAGTAAAATGCGAGGGAAGGGAAGATACGCTAAGCAGCAAATAAACACAGTACAAAGGGAACAAAGTGCTAGCGTAATTAAAAGTGTTTAAAAATATAAAACCAGTTAAGAACAGGTTAAAGCATTTCACAGTGGTGCAGCACACAGAGAATCACACGCAGCCTCACCATTTAGTGCAGCGCGACCGCGGTCTGCTCATGTTGAAATACCGAGAGCAGGAACAGTACCGCCCCCACTGCCCCCGGAAGTGCGTCACCCCACGCAGGCAAAGGGAAAGTAACCTCCCTCCACACAATCGGCACACAGCCGTGGTGGACCGGAGCGGGAATCGGGAAGTAAAATGCGAGGGAAGGGATGATACGCTAAGCAGCAAATAAACACAGTACAAAGGGAACAAAGTGCTAGCGTAATTAAAAGTGTTTAAAAATATAAAACCAGTTAAGAACAGGTTAAAGCATTTCACAGTGGTGCAGCACACAGAGAATCACATGCAGCCTCACCTTAGACAGCAAGCTGCTGCTGAGGCAGCTGGGAATGTCAGTGGGTCCCACAGGATCTACTGGGATGAGGGACTCCTTTACTCAGAGGGTTGAGACCCCAAGCCTGGTGCCACCAGGAGGTTGGTTATACCTCTGAAGTTTAGGGGCTTCCTACTCACCCTAGCACATGACATTCCCCTGGCAGAACACTTAGGCCAAAGTAAAACTTGGGACAGGCTTGTTCCTCGCTTTCACTGGCCCCACATGTCTGAGGACACAAAGGAGTTTTGTCGCTCCTGTGCCACTTGCCAAGCCAGTGGTAAGGCAGGTGACACCACAAAGGCCTCCTGATACCACTTCCAGTGGTGGGGGTTCCCTTTGAGAGGATTGGGATTTACATAATTGGTCCCATGAACGCTCCTACAGACTCTGGGCACCGTTACATACTAGTGGTGGTGGATCATGTCACTAGGTACCCAGAAGCCAGTCCCCTTAGGACCACTACAGCTCCTATGGTGGCAAGGGCCCTCTTGGGATTTTTTTCTAGGGTGGGCTTCCCTAAGGAGGTTTTAACTGACAGAGGTACAAACTTCATGTCAAGTTATATTACTACAATGTGGAAGAAGGGTGGTGTGAATTACAAATTCCCCACACCCTATCATCCTCAATGCAATGGGTTGGTTGAAAGGTTCAACAAAACCCTGAAGGGCATGATCATGGGCCTCCCAGAAAAGCTTAGGCGAAAATGGGATGTCCGTCTGCCCTGCCTTCTCTTTGCCTACAGAGAGGTCCCTCAGAAGGGGGTTGGCTACAGCCCTTTTGAACTTCTGTTTGGGCATCCAGTTAGGGGTCCTTTATGTTTGGTGAAGGAGGGATGGGAGTTACCTCTCAAACCTCCCAATCAAGACATAGTGGACTATGTACATGGTCTCCACTCCAGGATGGCTGAGTACATGAAGAAGGCAAGTAAAAACCTGGAGGCCAGCCAAGAATTGCAAAAAGCTTGGCATGACCAAAAGGCTGTCCTGACTGTTTACCAGCCAGGTCAGAAAGTGTGGGTGTTGGAGCCTGTAGCCCCAGCAGCTCTCCCAGATACATGGAGTGGACCCCACACTATCATTGAACAAAAGGGTGAGGTCACCTACCTGGTGGACCTTGGCCCTCCCAGGAGCCCCCATAGGGTGCTCCATGTGAACAGGCACAAACCTTGTGTAGGCAGGGCTGACATGGGCTTGTTCATGGCAACTGATGAGGGACAGGAGGAAGAGAGTGACCCTCTCCCTGATCTCCTCTCACAAAACCCTGATGATGGGTCAGTTGATGGTGTAGCCTTGGCAGGCAGCCTCACTGACCAACAGCAGATTGATTGCAGGAAGGTCCTCAATCAATATAGGCATATGTTCTCTCTGACACCCAAACCACCTGGTGTACCCATGAAGAGGACACAGGTGAGGGTCTACCTGCCAAGAATAACATCTACAGGCAGCCTGACCATGTCAGAGATTGCATCAGGACAGAGGCCCAAAAGATGCTGGAGTTGGGAGTGATTGAGCAGTCAGATAGCCGTTGGGCTAGTCCAGTGGTCTTGGTACCAAAACCTCATACCTAGAGTGGTAAGAGAGAGATGAGGTTTTGTGTTGACTACAGGGGACTCAATGCAGTCACTAGGACTGATGCTCATCCAATTCCTAGGGCAGATGAGCTCATTGACATTTTGCCCTCAGCCAAGTTCAACTTCTTGAGCACATTTGACCTCACTGCTGGCTATTGGCAAATCAGACTAGCTGAGGATGCTAAACCAAAAACAGCATTCTCAACCCCTAGTGGGCATTACCAATTTATTGTGATGCCCTTTGGGTTGAAAAATGCACCTGCCACATTCCAAAGGCTGGTGAATAAAGTTCTCACAGGTCTGGAAGCCTATAGTGCAGCATATCTTGATGATGTAGCTGTCTTTAGCTCCACCTGGGAGGATCACCTGGTTCACCTGAAGAATGTTTTGGAGGTTCTGCAGAAGGCAGGCCTCACTATCAAGGCTACTAAGTGCCAGATAGGGCAGAGCAAGGTTGTGTACCTGGGCCATCTTGTGGGTGGAGGCCAGGGCCGACCACTTCAGAGCAAAATCCAGTCCATAATGGACTGGGTTGTTCCAACTACCCAGACTCAGGTCAGAGCTTTCTTGGGCCTGGCTGGGTACTACAGAAGATTTGTCAAAGGCTATGGGTCCATAGTGACTCTTTTGAATGATCTGGCCTCAAGAAAATGTCCAAGAAAGTTCAATGGTTAGCTGTCAGAAGGCATTTGATGATCTCAAGCAGGCCATGTGCACTGCTCCCATTCTGCAGATTCCTGACTACTCTAAGCAATTCAGTGTCCAAACAGATGCATCTGATTTGGGGGTAGGGGCTGTGTTGTCACAACTTAATGCAGAGGGCCAGGATCAACCAGTAGCTTTTATCAGCAGGAGGTTGACCCCCAGAGAGAAACGTTGGTCAGCTATAGAGAGGGAAGCATTTGCTGTGGTCTGGGCCCTGAAGAAGTTGAGGCCATACTAGTTTGGCACTCACTTCATTGTTCAGACAGACCATAAGCCCCTCTTATTGCTAAAACAGATGAAGGGTGAAAACGCCAAACTTTTGAGGTGGTCCATTTCCCTACAGGGGATGGGCTATACAGTGGAACATAGACCTGGGAGCAACCATGCCAACGTAGATGGACTCTCCAGATATTTCCACTTAGAAAATGAAGACTCAACTGGGCAAGGTTAGTCTCATCTCCTTACGTTTGGGAGGGGGTTCTGTAGGAAGGTAGGATCTGCTTCTTATGGTTACCCCCACTTTTTGCTTGATGTGATGCTGTTTTTGACTAGTCTGACTGGAATCCTGCTAATCAGGACCCCAGTCTATCTGCTTTCTCCCTAAATTGTTGTGTTCAGTACTTAGGTCCATCCCAGATTGGATACTGGGGTACCCTTGTCAGTCCCTAGTTTATCGTACCCATGTACCCAGGGCATAGGTACCCCAGAGGTCTCCAATGGGCTGCAGCATGTATTATGCCTCCCATGAGAGACTATTCAAAATGGAACTACAGGCCTGCCATTGCAGCCTGTGTAAGTTGGTGCATGCACCACTTACTAAAGATATAGGTTTACTATATTTAAGGGTCACTGCACTTAAAACATATAAGTCACCCCATAGCAGGCCTTTACAATCCTGAAGGCAGAGTGCTTGGTTCTAAGTGAGAGGGTGCCCCTGCATGAGCAGGACACCCCTGCAGCCTACGGAGTCCATTCTCCCAGGTTGTCAGTGAAGCAGCCATATACTATATAGAGGGGCACGGCGAAATCACGCGATGACCATCTCAAAAATGGCTGCAACGCATCCTATCATGTTTGGTATCAAACATGTCAGAATCATACCCCCACACCATAAACGGTGTGGGAGGTATGATTCCAAGCACTGGAAGAGCCCTCCGTTAGGCTCTCAGGGGCAGATTTACAAGCCCCTTACGCCACTATTGCGTTGCCGTTGCGTCACTTTTGTGACGCAGCGGCAGCGCAAATCATGCGCCATGCTGCAGGGGATTTACAACGTGACGCATCTAGGGAGATGCGTCACGTTGTAAGCCCTGCGCCACATGAAACCTGCGTCAGGTTTCATGTGGGCGTGCCGGCGCAGGGGGCGTTCCTGCGCAGGAAGCCCCGTAAAAGTGACGCAGTGAAATCTACAAGATTTCACGGAGTCACTTTACGTCCCTGCTGCGTCAAATCCTTACGCCTGCTTCAAGCAGGCGTAAGGATGCGCAGCATGTTGAGGTATAGGCCACGCCTGGAGCTGTACTGGAGTTACGTCGCGCCTGCGACACGACTCCAGTACTGCGCCACCCTTACGCCGACAGATGCGTCACGCATCTGTTTATCCTTGCACCATGATGCGCCGCATTGTAAATGCGGCGCATCTGTGGTGGCGCAAGGGTTAACTTGCGTCACGCATCTTTCCTGGCGCATCCCTGCTGATTTTCAGGGATACGCCAGGAAACGTAAATCTGCCCCTATGTGTTTCATACTGACCCAGTGAATAATTTCCCATGTAGTGCAGGGAATTTCAATAGTTTACAACGAATCTAGGGGTCCGTGGAATCGAGACACTTTATAATGGTCGACCTACAAGTTCGAATCCCCTGTTCATTGAAGAGAGATTTCAGCAGCAGATTCCGTTGCTGCTCTAGCGCTGGACATATGCTAACCAGATGTATAATGTCTTCCTTAGGAGCATCACATAATCTGCACGATTTAGAGCCTTGATGTTTCCATAGTGATTAATCAGCCAGAGACTGCAGGGTCCCAAGCCTGATGGCCAACAGTTTCCTCTTTAGATGCAGTGGGTAGGCCGTGCTGAACAATGCTGCTGGTTTTAAGATGTCAAATGATTGTATTGTCACCCAGGCATGGGACCTGGCAGTGAATTTATGCTTATCATCAATCGGGGCGTGCAATATGGCGGATTTATTGATGGCACAGCAGAACGCCAGTCTCTCTGGCAAAAGACTGCCTGCCGTACCTAGAGATCCCTTCCTTTCTTGCAGAGAACTATTTCCCGCATGCCCACATGAAGCGGATGCAATGATTAGAGCTCAATACAGAATGGATGCAATGCTTTTTTGGACCCATTCTGCATTCTTGTTTATTTACCTGAAACAACGTTACAGTTTGTCTCAGATATACAAAAAAAGAATGTCCTTGATGTGCAGGGAGGTTCTCCATGTGTTCTGAGGACATTTTTCTTTTCCCTGCCTAGTACTTAGTGGAGGGAAAATCATGGACAGTGCAACCACCACTGTGACTCAGTGGTCCTGTAACAGATGCACTCTTGCAAATGGAAGACAACTTCAAGGCAGACATCTGTAACCTTTAGCATTGCAACCTTTTGCAGAGGAAAATACCAGTTGCTCACTTTTGAAGATTCTGCAAAGGCCAGAACAAGATACTTAAATACAACTTTATATAAAATTGTCCAGTATTTATTTTAACATGGATTTTCTGTCTTAGTTTACTTTAATTATCAGTCAGGGATCATTAAGGCAGCTCCAGAGCACATTTTAAAAGGATTTCTTTTTATGTTTACTGATTAAAGTATTTACTGATAAGTGGAAAGAAATAGGGCTTCAGGTGCTTTTCCTAATCATTTTACAAGCTGGAACATAGAATACAGGTCAGGCATGTAAAAAACAGGCAGGTGACAACCCCAGCATAGGAAATGGTGTATGCCTGTCTTTTGCAAACAGCTTATTGCCAAGGACTATTCTTCCCTACGTTGAGCATTGTGGGGTCGATTCCGATTCGGGCCGGAAATTTCTCCGACCGAGCCGGACCCGGAGAGATTTCCGACCGAATCGGACCCGTGCACTCCGACCGAACGAGTACGATGCGGCCGTATGTTATCGGACTCGAGTCGGTCGGACTCCCATTGAAGTCAATGGGAGCCGGTCGTACAACGCGTACGCGGGCTCCCATTGACTCAATGGGTGCGAGGTCGGACAAGGGCGCCCCCTACAGCGGGTGCGCGGCGAAGCGATTCGCGCCGTACACGCACAGGTAGGGGGACCCATGGGTCCCCCTGTGTGCGACTCGCGCGGCTACGCATACTGGGGGTCCGACACGGACCCCGAGTACGGCTCCGACAGCTCTTTCGAGCCGGAGTGCGCGGCTCGGTCGGACTGCTCGCGGCGCGCATCGTACTTACCCGGCCGGGAAACGTCTCCATTGCGCGGTGCGAGTCGAGTCCGAGCGAGTCGGTCGGAGCGGTTCGAGTCCGAGCGAGTCGGTCGGAGCGGTCGGGACGCCCGGACGAGTCGGTCGGCGATTTTGCATCGTACTCGCTCGGCCGGACCCGCGTACGGTTCGGTCGGGAAACAGGGCTCCGAATCGGATCCGGTAAAGCCGAATCCTATTCGGAGCCCTACCGGCCGAGATCGGAATCGGCCCCTGTGTGTTTTTTCGAATGAAGACAATAGTTTTCGGTCACTCCCAATCAGTAATATTTTTCTCGATAATAGAAGCTCTGTGTTGATTGAAGTGGCTTGTCTTCCTTTCGAGCTGATCGGTCCTCTCTTTGTACAAGCTCGAAGCTGTAAAGGGCAACAGTCACAAACATGAGCCCACTGAAGCTATGCTTTAAGTGTATGTTACTTTAATGGTTACAAAGAGGATCAGACAGAGCTGTTATCAATCAGAAAACTCCATAGCGAGGCAGGCGGTTTGTACATCAACCCAGTAGCAAGCGTTTTATTCGACTGTACAATAAAGTGTATTTTATATGAACGTCGAGAAGCCCTGAAAATGCTGTCAGCAAAGCTCCATGGCGAAAGCGGTTTCTACATCAAAACAAGAAGAAACCACTACTGTGTGTTAATGTAAGGCTGCAACTAATGTGTTTATTAAGGAAACATCAGTTGTAGATTTGTGTCACCTGCGTGTTTTACCATTCATTTGTCCACAACTAATGACACTGGGATTTGAATGTATTGTTGGAGCTAAGATATTTATGGAGAAAGCACGCTATAGTGGATTTGCGTCACCATGCATATTGTATTAATAGCAACGAGTATTATAATATTAATGAGGGAGGTTTGTATATGAACATATGAACAGGCCACACTGGTATTTTCATGTTTTGCTGCAGCTAACATATTTATGGGACAGACATATGATTAGTAGATGGGCAAAGCCAATTAGTTACTGATGCTAATGTGCTAACAGAAGCTA
Organism: Calotriton arnoldi; assembly: GCA_963921515.1. Taxonomy (NCBI): domain Eukaryota; kingdom Metazoa; phylum Chordata; class Amphibia; order Caudata; family Salamandridae; genus Calotriton; species Calotriton arnoldi. The sequence goes on along the minus strand of CAWUFW010006689.1, from coordinate 66,457 downwards.
TTCAATGCAAACGAAAGTGTGCTCCAATGTACAAAGACTGTTTGCATTGTCTCTCTCTTTTTTGGTTCAACAGGCTTGTGTTGCTGCTACCATGCAGGCACAAAAGGTAGGAGATTGCAAAGAGACAAGACATTGTCTGTGTTTGCCTGTATTAGCATATTAAGGCCAGACCTTTTGGCTTTGCCAATACTTGTTAAGGTTATCTCCGAGTATACTTTTACTACTTTTTCGAATTCTCAAATTTTAATTGGCACTCACATGGAAAGCTGCATATGGCACAGGTATCCTTGTAGATTCCTTAAGAAATCATGGGGCATATTAGCAAGGGCTTCATCGCCGCTTTAGCGGCACTTTTTGCCGCTAAAGCGGCGATTTTTTTATCGCCCTATCAGCAAGCTGTCGCTAACAGGCGTTAGCGACAGCTTTCTAGCGATAGCGGCAGGTTTTCCCATCGCCTTGCATGCCAGCGATAATTATCGCTAATGACATGCAAGGTAGGCGTTCCCAACTAAAAGCGACTGAAAACAGTCGCTAACACAACTTCCCCTATTAGCAACGCAGGCGAGGCGATAAAAAAATTTGCGCTAAGCGCGATTATCGCTAGAATTTAACACCTGCTAAAAACATGACTTACCTGTTTGTTGAATGGGAGGTGGATTGTCAGGCTAAGTCCACCATGGCGTTAATGCGTGAATATCACTGGATTTCCAGTGATATTCACGCATTTCGCCGCTATCGCTGGATATTTTATCGCATTGGAGATAAACGTTGCTAATAGCATGTTATCTCCGCGATAATATCCAGCGATAGGCGACGTTAAACAAAACAACGCGCTAAGCGCGGTTTGCGATAATTTTCGCCTGTTGTTGCTAATATGCCCCCAAGTTTGAAAACCATTCCTACTGTAAATAGTTCTCCGTGGTTTCCAGCACTCTGTGTATCCTTTTCCTCCACTGGGAAAATGGTTTCTTTTCCTTGGTGAAACCCCTTGTCCTACACACCTTTTTGGGTCTCGCCTAGGCAGCACATGCGCTCTCTCTTTCGAGACGCGCTGCATCTACAATGTGGGCTTGAAGCACCTTCCATCTTTTCCATTTGTACATGTTACTGCCCTTCGTAAATGCCTGCTTTTGTTTGGTGAATATGCTTAATTAGTTCCACCTTTTGGTGTTTCGGACCCTCCCAGGAGACTGCCCCTGTGACCTGTGGTTTTACTCCTTTTTTTATTTATGTAACTTCGTGCACACAATATTTTGTTTGCCTTGGCTCCTGTATCAGCATGGCACCTGCTTCATGCTTCGGACTGTATTTGCATTTTCCAACCAGTAGCGTGTGTTTGCGTACCTTGCATTTGTCCATTCAGACAGAGCTGTCCCGCATCATTCCCCACAGCAGTACATTGGCACCGCTCCCACTGTTCCAACTGGGAACTTAATTCTCCTAAAAAGAAGCACACCCAGGGCCGGACTGGCCATAGCGGGCACCAGGCATTTCCCCGGTGGGCCGCTAGGGTGGGGGCTGATTTTGGGCCCCCGGGGGCCGTTTTTGTTATAGGGCCGTTTTTGCAGCATAGCTGCAATATCGGCCCTGTAACAAAATCGGCCGAAACCGGCCCTGGCAAACAGCTCGGCCGCACCCCCAACCCCCCGGGGGGAGGCCGGCCGAGCACTTTGCCAGGGCCAGTTTTTGGTTCCCAGTCCGGCCCTGAGCACACCGGCTCATGATAGTCAGACCGGTTGGTCCCAAGGTATCTCGCCTGTACCCCTCGCAGCTGAGGACAACAGCAATCCATTTTCAATAGTGCCTACTTTGTTAACTCTAACCAACAGGGACAACCGAAACACGGGTGGTCCCCACATCAGTTTACTGCGCTCCACGCAGCAGAATTTCACTGTCCCTCACTTGTGGCTTCAATAGTCAGGCTAGAAGTGGCTCCAACGCTCAAACAATTCTTACCTGTGGTTAACCAGCTGGACTGAGTTGGAGCAGGCTCGATCTCCCCAAACCACGTCCCTCGTGGTCGAGAGCACAAACCCCAGCTCACTGAAACTACAGTAAGGAATCTAATAGGCACGCATTGCATCCTCTGTCATTGTTTTCAGGGTAAAGTTGCAAATGCCATATTTCATCTAAAAGAAGAGCACCAGCTTCTGAGGCAAAGGCTTGCGTGCTTGAAATGCTCAAATAAACATTTGCCTGCGAGTGTAAGCAACACTGCCTCTATATTGCATCCTTTCAGAAAGGGGCCTTACGGATCCATCTGACTTACTATGGCTTTGACCTACGTTATTTATAATATTGCACAAGGATGATCTAACTATTGGATTTTTATCATTTTGCTCCTACTTTTTTCTTTACATAAAAAAGTGCTATTTTCTTAACCTTGTGTGGAGTCTCTTTGTGGTGGTTCACTGAGTTGCTGTGAGTGTGTTGCACAAATATTTTACACATTACCTCTGAAGATAAGCCTGCCCTCTCTGTGCCAGGCTACCAGAGGGTAATCACAGGTTATCTTTGGAGTGTAACTTACTTGCCTCGACTAGAGCGGTGGGTTTAGCCTGGCTTAAGTGCATACCCTAGCCAACCAGAAGCCCCCATTTCTAACATTACAAAAACGCCAGTTAGATTACACAAGGTCAGGTAATTATTTGTTGTTTTTAAGTTTGTGGAGATTAATTGATGCTGATGCCATCCCTGTTTATTCATTATTTTCCCTCTACCTGACAAATGGGAGCATTGTTGTTGTTAATATGTCCAGTGCCCCTATACCCAGGGGGCTGGGACAGAGGGTGAGGCTGGGGGCTTGCTGGTGAGCAGATGGTGCAAGCAGTGTTTTAAATGGAAAACTCTGTAGAAAGGTGCCAGGTGAATAGAGGCCTGGGGGGGGGGGTTATGACATCTCCACCACTGGAAAGTACTTCACTGCTTTTTTTCATAGGCTGTTCAATACTCTAGTGAGGCAGTCACACACAGAATGTTATAGTGCTGTTGACTTGTATCAAGGCTCTTTTCTTTTTGTCTGTGCATTACAAAGCCTAGGAATTTGTTGATTAATGTTTCCTGAGGCAAGCATGTATTCCTGAATCAGACTGCATGACCCAGTATGTAGTAATTGTATAGCTCGTCAATCCCTGGTGGCACAGCACCCAGGATAATGTGCTGCATGGCTAAACACTTATAAGGTCCCAAAGGCGAGATCTATTGGCTTAGCCAATGCTTGTTTCTCCATGGGGAAAATATATTTCCCTTTTGGAGAAACTCCTTTTGCTACACCCCAACAAATTTGGTGATGATCCATTCTTTTTCCCAGCATCGGAAGTGGTGTACACCAGCACTTGCTGGTGTAAAATATGGCCTTGTTCAGGCTGAAAAGGGGAATGATAGGAGCTGCTGAATGCCCACAAATGTACTTGTTTGTTGGTGTTCACAAACTCCCAAGGCAAATCGCACTTTTTAATGCCCAGAAATGACCTCAATCCCACCTTTTGAGTTGGAGTTATGGATGGGAAGTAGTCTACACTTGTGGCTGAGATTTTGGCACCCATAAAAGGGTTACATCTGCCAGGATTCACCTTGTTATTTCTTGGCAGGTGTTAATGAATACATTCAGTCACAACTTACTTTTATGACCAACTTTATCTTTATGAATTGATTTTGTAATCCATATCAATTAGTATTGGTGGACATAGCTGCTATAGTTTTTAAATCACTTATTTTCTCTCTCCCTATGATTTATCAACATGTTTATAGTTGAGATAAACTCCATCCTGCCAATAGAAGTAATTACTTCTAAAATTAATTCCTAGTCCTGATGGTGTACTTTAACATAAATGAGAAGTGAAAGGCAGTTGACTTGTATACATTGAGACTCATTGACCCTGTTTTTATATGTACTACACTGGAGTTCAGAAAGAAGTGATGGGTGGAATGCTTGAATTAATCTCCTCCTCTGGTAATTACCCGGACCGCATCCCAGTCCATTAACATTTTGCACACCTCGCCACGTCAGTTTGGACACAGCCATTTCCAAATCAGTCTTGACCCTGCTCCAAACTGACAGACCAGGTCTTCTATGAATCGGAACACAAGAAACCCAGGACTGGGTTTGCCCTTTTTAGGGCTTATCAGCCGAGTATAGCTTGGTTCCAGTAGCACAGAGTGTATGGAACCCATGTCTGGGCATACCTGTCCCATTTAGGGTGACACACCGTAGTAAATAAAAAAGTGATGGATGCAATGCTTGAATTAATTTCACTGGTAATTACTCAGGCCGCATTCCGATTCTGTTTGCTTTCTTTTGCAGCTTATCTGCAAAACCAGGAAAATTTAAGGGGCAGCGCTAGTTTGGCAGTGGCCTCTAAGATCTGGCTTTATGCATATGATATAGTACTTTTTTGAGATCCCTACCAACAAAATGTACAGTTCTTTGCAATTTAATTCAGTTATTTGGTAATTTCAGGGTACCACACCAATAAAGCGAAGACCACAATATTAATGATCCACACAAAGGTTTAGTATACTCCAATATTTTGAAATAGAATTCAAGATTTACCAATTCAGTATCTTGGAATTTGGTTGACATCAAAGATTGGAGACTACTATAACTTCAAATATTCTAGACTATTGGTAAATATTTGGTAGGATTTCCAACTTTTGAGCAACTTTCCTTGTCCTTTTTGTCTGTATGAGAATATTTAAAATGCTGTATAAATATCATCAAAGCTTTCATGCTTTCTCAGTCTTTATTTATTCTTCAAGCTCTCTCTTGTTTTCTAAAGCCAGGATTCTTAAAAAACAGAAAGAAACTCATAATGAATTTATATAGGCCAGAAAATTACCCCACTTGGCCAGAATTAAATTATGCACCAAATTAAGTGATGGGGGTTGGGCCTTCCACCACTTTGATCAATACTACCTTGGCAAAGATGCACAAACTCTTCAGGGAGTAATCTTTCCAAATTTAAACAGTTTCCAGATCTGATCATAACCGAGAAGAGTGATAACCTCTGATTAAATGGGTTGCACCCAGATTTCATCCTTTAAAATGTTATAGAGAGATTCCATTTTCTATACATAAGACTATGGGTCTGATTATGACTGATTATGACTTTGGCGGTCATCAAACCGCTGTTGCATCAGTGTTGAATTCACTGCCGCTCCGTTGGCGGTCCTACTGCCCTATTACGATGCACGCGGTTTCATAGACGAAAAACCACAGCGATCCCGCCGCCAGGAATTCTCAATCGTAGTGGGATAGGCCAATGCCTCTGTCTGAGGGCATACCGCCAGTGTTACCGCTGACCCAATTGCGATGTGTCTTTTCAATGGCATGACTGTGGCGGTCCAACCACCACATTTGAGCTGGGGGAAAGGGAGGGATATAAGGCTGAAACTCATCTGTAATCAGCATCACATGTCCTGTGCCGTCATGAAGCCGGTCATACACGTACTGCCCCTGCTGCTCCTGCTTGATGATGTCCAAAACCCACACCATCATGGACGCAAGCGACGGTAAGCTATACTCTTACCCATATCCATAATACCTCAGCAAATAGATGCCCTGTCATGGACCTGGCGAGGTTTTTGGGGTCCCTGACCCTGTTCGGAATTGTTCTCAATGTATGATTCAATTAAAGCTCACTTATGACCTCTTTGTCAGGTCACTGACACAGCACAGGCACACTCTACCAAAGTTGACATGTGTTTGTATCTCATAATCAGGGATAGTGATGTGAACAGCACCTCCTCATCAATATCACATCTATTGATCTCTGTGACACCCTCACATTGTTCACATGCTAGGTCCTGTTGTGATATCAAAGATAAATCTGTGTGAATGTGTCATGAAACTGAAAACACCTTCTCTGCTAAATCTCTGTAATGGACTCTCACACATCACCCACATTAAAAGGTAATGTCAAGTAAATGTGATTCCAAATAGTCTTTGTGAGAAGCATCCAAAGGGCATAATGTAAAGACTCTCTGCAGATTAGGTATGCCTCTACCAGGGGGGGGCCCTGAAAGGCTGGGGCCTTGGGCCACAGTCCACTTTGCACTTGCCTCAAAACCACTATGTGCTCAGGACCTGTGGATTGGAGTATATCAGGGACAACCAATAGCATAACCAAGTGCCACTCATGTGTGGAAAATGTGTAAGCGCAGGTCAGGAAAGCAAAAACAGCACTAACAGCATTTGTCACACATTTACATAAAGTAGGTGTAAGGTACACACACAGAAATTGACACATGTCCATAAAAATGCCTACAAAGGTATGACAGTTTAACACCCTCTATGTGTGGAGAAATAAATATCTAAATTGCACACATCGTGCCAACCTACATCATAGAGAGAAGTGCAAGCAAAATGATGTTGATATTGCCCAAGCCAAGTTGAAATACTTGCCATATGACATACCACCCAATGCAATGTCAGACCCAATTGGAATTCATCCCACGTATCCATACATTAAACATTTCCCCTGGTCCTGTGTATCTCCAAAGTTCCAAAGTCTGATCACACTAACCACTTCAAATGGATCAGCAATCAGGGTGAAACAAATACAACTGTAGTCACACTTCACAAATTATCCAATAACATTAAATAGGTAGAAAAGTAATGAAAAGTAATGGCAGGACAGATGTGTCCTAAACAAAGCAAATGTTTAATGTTGCAAACACATCAACATGTACTAAACCAAAGGCCAATGGCCAGTCCATTTTCAGATAGTGTGGTCTAGCACACTGCTGTGTCACTAAACTTGCCCTTGTGAGGAGGTGCCAGGGAACCTCCTCACAAAGGGGCATCCAAGTGGCACCTCAAAGATGTTACTTGGGAGGGGTGGGGTGGGTCTTGGGAGGGGTAGATTTGGTTTTGGGAGGGGTTTTGGTTTTCTTAGGGGTATAGCTGTGATTAGTGTGGGGGATCATGTTTCTCAGGGCTGGATTGGGAAGTGGAAGGGATGGGTTGGGGTGTGGATGAGGTCCTTTTGGCTTTGGGAGGGGGATCAGGTTTGACATGGCAAGGGCAAATAAGACACTTTCATGGGGAAAATGGGCACTTGACCAACAGCTTCGATCATAGGACATTAATAGAGTGTATAGAAGATTTCAGCTACAAGGTCCAATATATTGGCTTCAACATTAGCATGAGCACATGCTTGCAATGCTACATGACCTGTCAACAGTTGCTCACAGTGAAGTCATAATCAGAGACACCTCCAAGTGCATACGTGTAGTTGTCTCAAATCCAGCCTCATGTAACTAGTAGGATACTTGATCAACTTGTATAGGTGGGCTCTTGTAGTATCCCTTAATAACCTGATGTAATCAAATAGGATGGCAATGACGACTTCATTCCCACAGATTCCACAGAAAACCCTGCAATCAGCAATAGGTCATATACCTAATACCACATCATTATGAAATGATGGTCAACTAATACAGCTATGTTGCACCAATATGTACAGTAGCAGGACAAAGGTAACATTAAAATGCTCATTTCACACTGTTGACAATTCCTAATTGAAACCTCCTCATATGTCCACTGTCAGAATAGTCTCATGAAAGCTGTACTTAAGTAGATTCGCTATGAATCACACACAGCACAGAAAAGTAGACGGGAGACAATCTCTCCCAAATATCTGGGAGATTTTTCTTTAAATATCCACAGCAAAAGGACTCAGCTAGGACTAGGGACATCCCCAATCCAGCTTGGTATGTCCATAAGAACACCATTCTTACATTGCATACCTAAAAGGCAATAGACCATTGAGGGTTGTTGAGGTTCAGGGAAACTCTATTACATGAAGAAGTGGTTTAATCTGTGTTCTAATGGTAAGGCACATCACAGTACCTTCTGTGTCACTAACACAAATTCCTATGTAGTACTGAGTGCAGACACACACATATGATTCCTATATTTCTGCATGTCACTCCTCGAGGCATGTCACTAGTCTTTGAATGAGCCTTGACAAATCAACGTGCAATTCACATAACTGAATACTCCCTCATCAATCACATGGAAATTCATATTGAGACAAATTACTGTAAGTCTACCTGTCATGTCCTTCTTTGCTTCATCAATTGGACCTTACTACTGACAATGAATAACGGCTTAGGGTATGTGTGATCCACCTACCAATGTCTACACACTCCTTTCTGTGATAACACATGGACTGTATACCCATCACAAAATGCTATTGTCAAATACAGATTGGTCTACGCACACATTTGTGATGGAATCAGACATCAGCATATGAAGACACGTAGATCATGTGTGAAACATTAGTGCAGATGATACAACAACAGGGAAAGGTACACATGCCAACATGCAGGCACTAATACTGATGGCACCAGTGATGGTTTGCTATCTCATGTTACTGTACATTCCCCACCTACCAAGGTGAGGTATTGCTCTTGACACACTGAAGACAAGTGGCCTGTTCGGTACAATTGTCACGCACAACATAAAACAACATGAGCTGATTAATCACTTTACTCAGCCATGTGTCTGCTACAGACAGTAAATTGGTTGTGGACTGGACTCTACTGTGTTCCTGGTCAGAAAGACAATAGTCAAAGCACATCATTATGCACCTACTACCAGACCTACACAAACAATAACTCTTCCTGTGCATTGCAGATGCCCCCCAATCAAGATGGGGAAATGTCTGTGTGTAACACACAAATTTGGCAATGTAACATGTATGACTCTGGCCAGGACTCACCCCCTTGTCATTGCTGTTGGGCCCTTAACTGCCCATCAAGCTCTGGGTAGGCCACCACCAATATGCAGGCCATTAGGGGGGGTCAGTGTCCGGCACGCACACCGTCCATGTAGGGAGGACAGCCCCAGCTGGACCTCCGGGATCTTCCGGGTCCAGAGCCTCAGGTCATCCCACCACTTATGGCAATGGTTGCTACGCCGGCGAAAGACCCCAAGGGACTGCACTTTCCAGGCAACGGCGTACCAAATGAACTTCTTTTGATGGGCATTGACCTGTATGGATACAAAAGATAAATACACAGATTATAACTGCAAGTTTTAGGATATCTGTTTGGTTAACACACATTTTGTATACAACTAGTACAAGCATTCATAAATAGTTAACACACTACATGTGTCATTCTCACATGCTAAGCACTACAAAGACATGAGTACATACTTTTGTAGTCATAGGCTGACTATCATCAACCCTGGTCATGACCTACACTGACTAAGCCAGCCCACTAACATTATGTAGCCCAGGACCATCCTACATGTACTGTGATGTGTGCTACTATGAAACACAACACATCAATATGACCTTCTGAAGGGTAAATTATTTGTGCATGACTGTACAGACACCTTTAAAGTCAGGCCCGTTGACTTGATGCATAAGGTCCATACAGGCTGGCACCATAGTATAGACTACATCCTTAGACTTAGGTCACAAAGAAAAGGCTGGCCAGTGAGTTACTGAGCGCTTCCTCTCTAGGGATGTGTGGACATGTGGACCACTTAATGGGATATCATACTATGTCTGAGTTTGTGTGGTATGCACTGCCATCACATGATACACCTTTTGCCATATATGACACTTTTACAGGGATGATATTCAACATACCATTGTATGTCTTGTTTCATTGGTTGATTGTAACAAAGCTGGTAATTCACACATCAAAATCTCTTCTGGCTGAAGTAACCAACTATCTGCACTGTTAATGTGGCAGATGTGCTATAGGCCTGTACAATGCAAGCATTACTTCTGGAAAAGTGACAACAGACCTGTGGGAGTAAGGGGGACTATCATAAGTAAATGTCACACATTGACAATGTATGTAAATGGAAAGAAGTATCAGGTCGGGGGTTACCTTAGTCAATATTCGAAATGTAGTTCATGTAAAAGTAATAAGGGCTACTATTGGTTCAGAAAACTCATTTTGGGACCATCCAAGGATCTGCAGGTCTACAGGGACATTTCTCTGTGCATTAGCTGTATTGCCACAGTAACTCTGCCCCAGCCTGGACCATGGCCAAGACTGGGAATAACTCATTATCAGGCCTTGCTCTCTGCAGGCTGAGCATACTGATCCCACATGAACATCACATTTCCAACACTTCAATGCATAAATGTACATCTTGTGGCCATCCAATAAGTGACCTCAATATTGTGTGGCACTCTGAAGGGGTCTGTGAGGTATAGGTAGCTCCCAGATAACTGTTTGGTGAGCCCTGTTCTGGGCTGAGTGATATGTGGGACTTTACACATAACTAACATCATCCTCAACTGCTTCTTACAGTATACATACACAGCTCGTGCTGTAAAGCCTATACATTTTTTGGCACATGTTCCATGATCTGATTAGCAAATATATCATAGGTACCATGAAAAGTATACATGCATATATATGTGCATGTAACACAAGTAGGGTCTAGGGCTTACACATCACAATAGTGAAGTTAAGTACACAAAGTACACAAGATACACAATCCATGACACAATTGTCTTATGTAGGGACCACAAAATGTTACAAAAGTAATCTGAATTCACCCTGGGACAGAGGCACATTGTAGCCTGTGGAAATTGAAAGGATGGAGTTGAACAGAGTAAAATATGTATGTGAGATAGTAACCTGCTCCTCTGGTGAGCCATAGAGCTGGCCATACAGGGGAAGCCTGTCTTCTACAAGTTTCTCCAGCTCCTCTGAGAGAAGGCAGGGGCCTTCTCACCTGCTTGGCCTGACATGATTGCTCCCAGAGGTGGCCAACAGCAGCTAAAATGGAGGAGGTGTTGATAGCAGCAGTGTCAGGAGGAGAGTGCGTTATTTTTCAAGGCATACATGTATACCACATGCATGGTCATCAGCTTAGAAGGACACAGCCATTGGACTGCGCCCATCACAATCACCAACGTTAGCTTGCGGCTGTGTTCACCATGGATGAAACTGTCCACCGCGCTGTCGATTTCTGCCGGCGGTGGGTGGTTCAGAATGTCCTATATGCGAGGTCAGGCATCTGCCATTTTAGCGGTTGGGACTACAGTATTGGTGACTGTTAAGTACGCCACCACCACTACAAATGTGTTGTAGCATGTTTACATGATGATTTACTCCAGGGCTCTATAATATGCTTCACACAAACATCAGTGTACTGCATTACTGTGCATAAAAGCTATATTACTGCGATGCACTGTACATCAATGGTGACGGATTTTTGGGAGTTTAACTCAAAATATACAATATTAGGGTGCTCATGATACATGTTTAGATGTATAATGTGTACATTTCTTTAACAGACACATGTGAAGACCACAATGGAGATTATAGGTGGATGTTGGACAGTTCTGAACCAGTTAAATTTTGTCACATTACTTTTGGCTTACTCTACATACATGTTACTCTGGACACTGTGATCAATGTTCTAAATTGTTTCCACTCCACACACAGGTACCCTGGGAGAGGGAGGAGATGACAGCCTCCAATGTACTGCCCATTTCCAGACCCTCAGACCATGGAAGAAAGGCATGTCATCAAGAAGTTTCATTTAAACAATGCAGGTTTTATGTCATCATTTGGAGACTGATTACCTTCCTCAAAACACTAATCCCACAAGTATCCCACCTATTGTGAGACTTATGGATGTATTGCACTTTTTGGCCACAGATTCCTTCCAGTACACTGTGGCTATATCTGGTGGTATGTCACAACCAACTTTCAGTGGTGTACTACAAGACGTGCTTTTAGCATTGATGAAACACATTGACAGCTACATCCAGTTCCCCAGACATGAGGATTTAGCCAATGTGAAGGGGGATTTCTATGGATTTGGTTGCACCCCACATGTGGTTGGAGCCATTGATGGCACCCATATTGCTTTAGTGCCACTACAAACCGGGAAACAAGTTTACCATAACAGGAAGCTCTTCCTAACTTTGAGTGGGTGATGTTAGGTTGTATAATTACAGCATATCTCAACTGTCCATGGTTGTTGGCACCGCTGAGGAATCCAACTACGCCAGGGAAGTCTGCTTCAATGAGGCCCATTGAAGAACACAGCGGCCAGTGGAGCAAGCTTTTGGGCTCCTGAAGGCTAGATTCAAATGTTTGGTCAATACTGGGGGAGCAGTCCTCTACTCGCCTGGGAAGGTGTGTAAAATCACAATGGCCTGCTGCATGCTCCACAACATCGCCCTGCAATGGGACATCCCTTATATCGCAGAGGATGTAGATCATGAAGTGCCACAGGGTAAGGATCCTGAAATGCCAAATGATGATGATAGAGGTGAAAAGGAAGAGCTGACTTGCATCAAGATCTCATTAACAACTTCTTTCATGAGTGTAAGTATGTTGTGAGATGTCATGACTTTTACTATTAAAGCAACTCTTGTTGTGATGATGTGAGGTGTATGTTTAGGGGAAAATATTAGGAAGCTAAACCTTTGGCACAATCTGCTGAAAGGTGTTTGCAGAGGAAGGTTTTGATACATGCTCACTTTGTTAGTATTTATTTGTTTAGCTTAAATTTTTGTCATGGACTGTGTACTCCAGAAGTTGACTATGTGAACTGTGTCATATGCATGGTTTCATAGCTGATCTCTTAGTTTTGGTCTGTTTTAGGTACCTTACCCATGTCATCTTCATATGGACATTTCAGAGTTGTGGCATTAGCAGGTATATGATGCTGTTTGGACATACGAAGTGGACATGGACTGTTCCTGAGACTGACTGTCACAGACTTTGGATGTACAAATCCTGTACCAATGCGGCTTTCATAGCGATAGGATGGAAGTAATGAGGAATCCATTGGACTTGTTCCTTGTCATGTGGTAGTCCTAATGCAATATGTGTGGCATTGTGTCCTTCAACAAAATGTTGTTGTGGGGCCAAATCATGCTAGTCTCCCTTCACACTGGTTAAATCCTCATTGTATAGAAACTGTATGTAGCTGTCTCCGCATTTTAGGCCAAAGTGTTTGTTGCACATCACTGATATTTGTTTGTGACATTCCACCAGATGGTGCAAAACTGGATTGGAATGAACCTGTGATCAGAAACCTTTGTACTGCCATGTGTCTGTTCATTGTTTTAAATGATGTGGGATTCCTTTTGTGAGCTAGGCGAGATGTCTCCAGCTGACATTTTATTTTGCCTATTTAATCAGAAATTGTCTGATGTATTCCCTCCTTCAATGTTATTAAGGTCTGCACCTGAAAATGTGATCACTGACACATAATTATTGATCCCATGTATTATTTGCTATGTTTCTGACATCATGGCAGCTTATGATTGGAACAATGAAATAAAGATGTTATAAGACCAGGAGCTTGTATGTATGTGTTGGTGTGACATTGTTGTGATCCTGGGTTACACATTGTGTACATGCAAAATATCCATGCTTACACAATTAGCTTGTTTTGGTATTGTAAAGTTCACATGGGAGTACATCTATACATTGCTAGATGTGAGAGATGCTACAGCAGGCAAAGAGTTTCTGATTAGTGTATTTATTGCAGTGAACAAGGAGAAAACAAACATTGTGCAAAACCAAACAGGGAAAACCAACAGTGAAGAAGTAAGTCATGGTGAATGAAACCATAGTTGTAGATGCCAAATTGAATGAAGTCCAAAGTCCAAAATACTACTCCCATCAGAAAGGGAAAAGTGTCAATAAATAGTCCACAAAGTGAGGAAATTAGGTGTGAGGTTTCTTACTGGAAGTGGTGGGTGTCTTGCCATCTGCACCTCCTGGATTTTTGCTTGGGCTTCCCCTCCTGCTGCTGAGACAGGAGTGTCTGCAGACTTTTCTTCCTCTGACAGGGCCTCCCTGCCTGGGGCTGCCACAGATGTAGATGGGCCAGATGTAGTTGGACCACAGGAAGAATTAGACAGTGGTGGAAAAGCCCTGCAGAGGGTTGTGTGGATGTTCTGCAACACCCCAATGAGTTAGCCCATGTTGGTGTTGTGAGTGGCCAGCTCCCGGTGTTGTGCCTCTGCAGCTGCTTCACTCCCAGATTTCTGTTAGTATCTGGCTCATAACACCTTGGGACTCCTGATAGGCTCCCAAGACTTGGTCAATGGTGGCCTGGGTATGAATGGCCCCAGTGGCCTCTTTCAGTGGGCCCACAGTTACCCTTCCACGAACACTACCCCCATCGGCCTGTACCCTTGGACCAGGGTGCACCATCCCACTGGTTCCCGGTTCCTCAGTGAATGGGTTGGTGATTGTCACCTCAGCATTCAGGACTGTGGGGCACCAGATCTTAATGACTATGCTAGGTACACAGGTTTGAGGGACTGGGGTTGGCTGAGGCATTGCAGCTGGGGTAGGAGGTGTTGTTGTAGGTACAGTGAGACCAGATGTGTCAGGAAGGTCATCCGCGTCCACATCTCCAGGAGTGTTGTCATCACTGAGGGCTTCATCTGGGATTGGAATGGGAGTCTGTTCATTGGCCAAGCTCTGCCGAGTTGCTGTGCTGTGATCAACCTGTTGCGAAATAGAGAACATTGTTATTGGTGGAAGTGTGGTATCTACATCCAAATGTTTTGTGTCACAGTAAGTAGAGACCTAGAGAAAATAAAATAGGTAGAGATTACTACTGTGATATATTTCTGTGGTATTGAACTTGTTAACAAGACATTTGGAGACATTCAATATATGTACTAGAATTGAGCAGCTCATTAGATGTGCTGATATGTCGCATTGTTGATTAAAGAGTAAACATGAGATCTCCCAAACATTTAAGGCAAAACAGCGGAGAAGTAACCTATGTATTTGACCATTCCAAAGCCTAGTTGTGTACAATACAGGTGAACACACAACTTGGTTGTATATTTAGCATTAGCCATCATGTGAACAGTGCAGAGTCAATGGGCCACCTGTCACTTCTAAATAAATAAATCCGTATTTGTAATGCGCGAACTACTCACCCTTACAGGTCTCAAGGCGCTGGCGGCCGTCGTGGAAATTAAGTGAGCTATTGCCCAGAGTCACAAGGTGCTGAGCTGAGCTGCCGCCGGAGCCGGGGATCGAACTATGAGCCCTGTGCTCCGAAGTTAGCTGCCCTGGCTGCTGCACCACACCTTTGCCACCACTTCTAACGAGCTGAGTTACCTAAATGCTTTACAGATATTTGATATGCACACTTGGTATGGTGTCAGTCATGCCATTAATAGTTTCAGTTAAGGAGACCAGGACAGCATCATGCTAAGTAGGCAGAAATGTCTCTAAGTAGAGCATTGTATGTAGATTGCTCAGTCCATGAGAAATAAACATCAGTTGTAACATGTGAGACAATTGAGAATGGGCAAACACACTACTTCATCCTGTTTAGAGATACAGAAACAGGGCCTCTTGGTAGTTGTAGTAATTTTAATCTCTACTTACCAACACTTGACCAATGGTGAAGCCCATGAGAAGTGGAAATCAGTAGTAACTTGTGAGAATGGGCAAACTCACTACTGCATCTCGTTTAGAGTTACAGAAACAGGGCCTCATGGTAGTTGTAGTCATTTCAATCCCCACTTGCCAGCACTTGACAAATGGCTTGTGTTACATACCTGTTGTCAAAATTCAGGGGCATATTAACAAGGGCTGGCGATAACATTATCGCCGCTTTAGCGTCCGTTTTCGGGTGAAAAGCGGCGATAATTTTATCGCAATATCATCAAGGACACGCTAGCGCGTGTTTCCTTGACTTAGCGCCCGTTTCCAGCACGCCTAACTTCGCATCTCTAATGAGATGCAAAGTGGGCGTCACTGAGCGTACCCTGACGGATTACCTTGTTAAATATCGCGAAATGTACATCGCGATATTTACAAGGAGGTCCACGCATTTTGCAGACGTTAGTTTTGGTGAAAACCGCGGTTTTCGCCAAAACTAACGTCTGCAAAAATGCAGACTTACCTATACCTAACAATGGGGTGGATTATGCTGATACGACCACAGGGTCGTATCAGCAAGGTTATCGCAGTTTTCCATGGAACATCGCTGAAAAACCAGCGATGTTCCATGGAAAACACCGCTATCGCTGGAAAATTATCGCCATTGCGCTATGCGTTGTTGATACAGCGATAGCATGGCGATAATTGCCAGTGATAGCCGGCGATAAATAATTTCTCGCTAAGAGCGGCCAGCGATAATTATCGCTGCCGCTTGTTAATATGCCCCGCAGTTGGGCTGGACAGTACATTTACATATTGACACATATCATGAGTCCTAGGGTGATAATTTCATAGTAATACACGCACAGACAACATTCCAACATGTGACATGTAATGGAGATTGATGTGTGTGATCTTATATTGAACAATATACATTGAAACTGACAATCAAACATACTTTGAGTACTGCATGTTAGGAAAGTAGATAGAGAAGACAATAGCAAACGTTGAGATGAGAGCATACAGGACAATGAAGTGCTGTGGCAGTTAGTGAGGTGTAACCTACCAGACTCCTCTCCCCCAGCTATTCTTGTCAGGCCCTCAGAATGCAGGATGGCCAAGACCTTCTCCTCTCAGGGAAAGAGTTGTAATGGGGCACTGGGAGGACCACCACCAGTCTTCTGGGCCTCCAGGGGATGCTTGTCAGCCAGGGAACGGACCTTCACCCTCAGGTTGTTCCACAAGTTCCTAATTTCCTTCTTTGTGCGCAGAGTGGTACCTACAGTATTCACTTTGTTGACTACCCTGGACCACAATTCCATTCTTCTACTCAGAGAAGTATGTTTGACTTGGGCTCTAAAAAATTGTGTCTCTACTCTCACAATTTCATCCACCATGGCTGACAACTCAGCCTCCAAAAAATGTGTATCTTTTGGGCATCACATAACTAGAAATTAAAGTGAGTGACGATAACTTACAAAAAACACCAAGGAATAATAGTAATAAGTGCAACAAAAAATTTGTGGAAAGTGTTAAATGGGATAAGGAAAGCCTTATGTGACCAAAATTGCTGATCTGTCTTGCTGTGCTGCAGTAGACAGGCAAAGGATCATGGTCTGGTATGGGGTGTGTTTTGTAGTGTGATTTGCAGGTGTGTCCACTTGGCCAGTGGATATCAGCTGTGTTGCTTTTGTATCCATCCAATGGGCACAATTCTGGTGCTTTGCTGAGAGCGCACCGCGGTGGCCTACTGCTGTCGGTGAACTGTCGCTAGCGAGCCGCCAGTACAACTGTGTTTTCGTATTTGGCTCAGTGGGAAAGCGCAGCCCTGACGGCATCAAGTACGCATCGCCAACATTACAGTCTGCCACGGCGCAGGTGGGAACCACTCCGTCGACAGCTAGCGGCGATTCAGGCTGCATGTATCTAAATACAGCAGGTGGAAGACCGCCCACTCAGTGGTCTTCTTGGGACCGCCGACACAGCGATACAGCAGTGTGACTGACAAACTCATAATTGGGCCCAATGTGTCACAATTTCCACCTGTGGATCACCAATTTTCAACCCAGTGAGGACACAGGGTTTTAGAACTATCCAAGTTTTTCCATCAAGAGGTGGTGAAATATTTAGCTGATTTTGAGACTGAATATAGACAAAGCTGCAGTGCCTTCTTTAATAAATATTTACAATTGCAGGACCACCAGATAAACATGAGCAAAAG
Organism: Calotriton arnoldi; assembly: GCA_963921515.1. NCBI lineage: Eukaryota > Metazoa > Chordata > Amphibia > Caudata > Salamandridae > Calotriton > Calotriton arnoldi. Next base: position 48,876 of record CAWUFW010006689.1, on the reverse strand, counting down.
GGCATGTGATATGTAAAACTACATTCCATGGGTAAACCTTAAGCAAGTGTCACTTAGTTAAATCGTATGATCAGCTGTATTGTTTAAATGAGAGTAATCATGTGAAAATTCAGGCATGGGCAGAAGATAGTGGTGGTATTTACTGATGTTGAGTGGTTGTACATTCACAATCCATGTTTTGCCTGTATGCTCTGAAATGATAAGAATCTAATTTTTTTCAGCACACAATTGTATTATACTTTGATGCATCTGAGCACAATTTTAGATATTATCCGATAGTTGTGTTAGATGTCTCACAGTAGCAGGCAAGGAAAATGTTTTGGAGATCTATATTGTTAGAAATGGGTAAAATATGTGGATGAGAGATTCAACAGGCCTCGTGTATTGCCAAACATAAAATGACTAACCTCCTCAAGGGAGTCTCAGAATGTAATTTTTTGGGGGAAATTTGGGGCCATATGTAGGAAAGTTTATGTTTGATATATACTAAAGTAAGTAATCCACTATTATCGATTCTGTCAAATTCGCAATCGCAATTAGGAGATTCCTTATTTGGAAATCAAATTGATGCAATTTTTAAATAGGAAACTGCAATTTGGAAAAGTCGCATTCTGCATGCAGATGGATGATGTACGAACCAGGAAGTCTAGAAATACAGGGTGTGGCCACAACTCAGAAGCCTAGGAAGGTGCTGGAAGGAAGGTGTGTTCCAGTGTGATTACTGTCAGTGACATTTAAATTTGTCTGTAACACCATGATAAGGATGATGGGGATAGACCTTGGAAGCATGAAGAGGAAAGTGAAATTTTCTGATAACGAGCTGGAGCTGTTGACTGAGGAATGTGTGGCACACAAACCAGCTGTTTGGCAAATTATCTTTTTCTGTACCTGAGGTCCAGAAAACAAAAATTTGGAACAGCATGCTTGAAAAAGTGAAATCCCATGGTGTCACACAGAAGATGGTACCAGAAATAAGGAAACGCTGGTATGACTTAAGATCCTGTACCAAAGAGAAGGTGGCTAGCACAAGGGCTGAGGCTCATAGCACAGGTGGTGGTCCCTCCAAACATCCTCCTCCGACTCCAATGGAATCACTTATTGAGGGGATGCGTGAACCTGAAAGAATAGTGGAAGTGTCAGACATTGACATCTCCAATTCTGTGGGCTCCAACTAAGGTAAATTATTTTCCTGTATTAAATTTTCTATAAAATATATTTTGTTACTCTTCAACTACAACATATTAGCTACAAAAACTCCATTAAAATATTTGCTGTAATTTGGCAATGCATTATGAGAGTTGTAGTGCAAGCAAGTTATTTGGTGTAGTGTGTGTTGATGCATAAAATGCACATAGCTATATATAATCTTCATGTCAAAAACACATAAATCACAGTGTAAACTATATTACGCAAACTTAGTAACCATTTATTTACAGTAACTATATGCATACATTTCCACAGATCACACCCAGGATGTGTCTGAAAACATTGAGGCTGAAGAAGCCATTGTCACTCAAGTGGAAAATGATGACAGCACAATTGCAACTCCTACACCCATAACTCAAACTCCAACTACTAGGAGAGCAAACTTGACACCGCTGCCAGATTTTGAAGAAGGTGATAAAGAGAAAACACAATGCAGGAACACAACTTCATCTGTTTGCAGGACACACAAAGAATGTAGAGTACAACAACGTACATGTCACAATGATGATGTCTCTGATGACATGTCAGACAGTTCACAATTGTTTGGTAGTCATGAGGAATCAATCGCCACAGTACAGCACCTGCAAGCCAAACAGATACAAACAGTGAATAGGCATCTGCAAAGCATGTCGCATTCAATGCTCAAATTATAGGAAGGTCAAGAGCATTGGATTACGGGCATGGAAAATGAGAAACGTATGCAAAGTCGCAGGCACAAACAGCACATGGCAAGCTATGACGCAGTTCCCAAATCAATAAATCGATTGGCAGTAGCCACCACCACTCTTGCCAGGAAAACTCTGAACATCCAAAATGACATGGGGCACTGCTGCCAAGATGTACACCTGGTCTGGTCCTAGTGACCACAGCTCTGTAGAACATTGAAAAACATAACCTGTCAGTCCCCAACATATTACCACAACCTGAAATCGAAGACAGCTCCACCTTCAGTGGCATATCTGTCCTAGATGGATGCTGTACAAGGCGAACACACCAACACACATCTGGCACAGATATATTTATTTATTTAATTATACAAAAAGTTTTCTATAGCGTGAACATGACCACAGAGGGTAACAGAGCGCTTTACAATTTATACATCAAGAAGGATACAAGAGATAAAAACAGAACAACCAAACGGAAAACAAAGATAACAGTCTTGTAGAGTTGGGCCCCCTAGGGAACCTTGGGAGCTAGGACTCGAAGGCAGAATTTTCTTCATCCATATCGTTTGCTTCCTTGCAAAGGCAGTGGCGGGATTCAGACTATGTAGCGAACAAGGCCATAGGGGTGTCATGGCACAGTACAGTATAACATTTGCAAACGGAAGAAGCGGAGGTCACAAAGGACCAACAGATCCACAAAACAGAGTTCGCAGACTCAAACAAGTGAGGGTATCCTCTAGCTCCTTGGAAGCTCCCTTTCTATGGCAAAAATGTCTTCATCAGTAACAATTTGACTTCCTTTTTGAAAAGGACGGTAGAGGGATTCAACCTGACAACAGGGGGCAAGGAGTTTCATATCCTCTGGGCGATACCCGAGAAGGCTTGATTGTAGTTTTTTTGTTTATTGAATTTTTGTGGTTTGAGCAGTAAAGTGCTGGCACTTCTAGAGGCTCTCGATCCACATGAGAGCTCCAGTTTTTGAGCGAGGTACATTGGGGTATTGAAATGAATGGCTTTATGTGCCATACATGCAATTTTTAGTTGTATCCGACCTTCATATGGGAGCCAGTTCAGGGATACCAGATCTGGCAAGATATGATTGTATCTTTTAGCACCTGTTAAGAGCCTTGCAGCAGAATTGAGGGCAGCCCTGAGAGGAGCGATCTTCGATCTTGGAAGGCCGCAAAGGGTTGCGCTACCATAATCCAGCTTTGAGATCACTAAGGCTTGCACCGCAACCTTTAAGTCATGTGAAGGGAGAAAAGGTTTTATTTTCCTTAAGATGCTGAGTTGGAAGTTCGGTCCTTTGGTGAGTGTACTAATGTGCTTCTGCATTTTCAGACTCTTGTCTAATGTTATTCCCAAAGAGATTGCGGAATCAACGATGTGTGGTGTACAATTAAGAGCTGTTAGCTGATTCATCCATTGTTCTATGACTGGAGATTGCTTGGGTGGTGCGATTAAGAGGAATTCTGTTTTAAGAGCATTTAACTTCAGGTGGTTATGTGACAACCAGCTTTGTGTTTTCAGTAAGACTGAGTTGAGGGACCTGATGTCCTCAGGGGAGGAGATCTTCAGGTAAAGTTGGGTATCATCTGCGTGCATGTGACAGTGAATGCGGGATGATTTCAGAATTTCTGTTAAAGGATCCATGAACAGGTTGAAGAGAGTGGGTGAGAGCGCGGATCCCTGTGGAACCCCCAGCGTGACCGGAGAAGGATGAGATAAGGACTGGTTCACTTTGAAGCTTTGGGTTCTATTGTGGAGGAAAGAGGAGAACCAGTTTAGTACAGGCCCAGAAAGCCTCATCCTGTGCTCCAAGAGGTCAATTAGGTTATCATGTTTAACAGCATCAAACACTGACGAAAGGTCGAGGAGGATCAGTAGGCAAGATTTGTGTTGATCAAGCAATCTTAGCGCATCATCTACAATGTGAGTGAGAGCGGATTCTGTGCTATGGCCCTGGCGGAAACCGGATTGAAATTGATCCAAGAGTTGGAATTGATCAATGTGGTTACACAGTTGAACGTGCACACATTTTTCCAGGAGCTTTGCCAATGTGGAGATGTTAGAAATTGGGCAGAAGTTGTGTAGGTCAGCGGGATCTGCGGAAGGTTTCTTTAGAATAGGGGTAACTTGCCAAGATTTTAGGCAGTCCGGAATAGCACCTTGCAAAAGTAAAGCATTGACAATCTTAGTCCAAAGTGGGAGTATGGAGGTTCTGATTTCAGAGAAGAGGTTCGATGGCAGGGGGTCGTTGAAATGATTAGATGGTTTTAAAGTAGCCAGCGTTTTGCGTATAGTGCTTTCATCCAAGGTTTTTGAATATGCTCCAAGATGAATTATTTTTTTTGGGGGGGGGGGCAGAGCTGAACAGGCCAGACGGATCACTGACAGAAAATCGAGGAGCAGAATATCGAGATGCCAGAATATCGATGAAAAAATATAGAATGACAGAATATCGACTTCCTATCTACAAACAGGTAAGTACAAAAATATTGAATCCTAAATATCGTTGTCAATAATATAGGGGGTCATTACAATAGCGGGCGGATCGCCACCGCCCGTATGGCGGTGGCGACCCACCCGCCATTTTCCACCGCCCGCCTACCATTTACCCCCCGCCAAATCACGATGGCGGTGGGGACGCCGGCGGACGGAAAGACCGTCCGCCGGTTTTCCGCCGGTCGTACAGGCGACCGTGCGGAAAACGGGTTTAATATGGTGGCGGTGTCTGTGAGACACCGCCATCCATATTAGGATGTAGGCGGTGAGGAGCCTTTTCATGGCAGCATTTCCGCCATGAAAAGGCATGCGGTATTCGCATTTGGGGGCCCGTTGCAGGCCCCCAGGATGTTGGGGGGGTGGGGGGTGCACATGGGGGATACCTTTGGTACCCCCCCTGCATTTGCATGCACAAGGTGGCAGGCACCGCGCGGTGCCTGTCACGTTGTGCATGCAATAGCACAACATGCATTTTGTACATTGCGGCGGGTGCTGCTGACAGCACCGCCCGCCGCAATGTACAAAATGCTAATGTGCCTGGCGGGACCGCCGCGACTTCGGCGGGCGGTCCCTGGCTCCGTTGCGGTGGCGGGCGGACAAAGTCCGCCCGCCATCGTAATGGACCCTATAGTTTGCTAAAATATCGACTTTTTTAAATGTTTTAAAAGTAATATAAAATTAATTAAATAATCAATATAATTAAGTAAAACATACTTAAAAATAATTAAAAAACGTTAAAATTAATAAATAATAAATATAATGTAAAATTAAAAATAAACATGCATTTTTATTTTTTATTATATATAATAACTTAATAATATTCAAAATAATTAATATTTTTAATTATAAAATGTTAAAAACATAATTTAAAATATAATTACATATATATAAATAAACCTATATTATAAATATAAAAATAAATTATATATAATAAGTTAAAACATTAAAATAAATATTTTTAAAAAAAATAATATTTTACACTACATTAAATATAACATTACTGGAAACGTTGCATAGCGTAGGGGATAAAATAACTATTTCCACTCCAACAAGTGGTACAGTAGGGAAAGTGTTGGATAGCGGGTGGATAAAAATTACTATTCCCAATCCAGTGAGTGCAAAATAGGGCAAGTGTTGGATAGCGGGTGGGTAAAAATTACTATTCACACTCCACCGAGTGCAACAGTAGGGAAAGTGTTGGATAGCGGGAGGGTAAAAATTACTATTGCCACTCCAGTGAGTGCAACAGTAGGGAAAGTGTTGGATAGCAGGTGGGTAAAAATTACTATTCCCACTCCAGTGAGTGCAACAGTAGGGAAAGTGTTGGATAGCGGGTGGGTAAAAACTACTATTCCCACTCCAGTGAGTGCAACAGTAGGGAAAGTGTTGGATAGCGGGAGGGTAAAAATTACTATTCCCACTCCAGTGAGTGTAACAGTAGGGAAAGTGTTGGATAGCGGGAGGGTAAAAATTACTATTCCCACTCCAGCGAATGCAACAGTAGGGAAAGTGTTGGATAGCGGGTGGAAATAATTTAATATTCCCACTCCACCAAGTGTAACAGTAGGGAAAGTGTTGGATAGCGTAGGGGAATAATTTAGTATACCCACTCCTGCAATATAATTAACATTAATTAACAAGTAATTATTTTTTCAAAATTAATTTACCTCCCACCATTTTCCCCTATAAACGTCACCTACAATATTGTAAAATATTAATAAATTAACATAATTAATTAAAAATTAATTAATTAACTAATTACAATTAACAATAAAATTAATAACAATCAAATCTAAATGAATTCACAAAATTAACACTATAAAATAACTTTTAATGAATATAATATAAAAAATAATAAAAATTACATTAAAGCTAAAGTACTTCCTACCCTACTCTCCTATCAACCCTCACCCCACTCCTAAAAAAGTACACAAATAACATATTTACAAATTAATTATTAATAATTAATATTTAATTAATTAATAATTAATAAAAAATAACACAATTAACATAATTACCAATTAATTATTAATTGTGATTAATCAATTTATAATTAATTAATAATAAATTAATTAACTTAATTAACAATATAAATTATTAAATACTAAGGGGCCCATTACGATACCCGGCGTAAAAAATCCGCCAGGCATGGAAGCGGCAAAAATCCGCCCGCACACACCGTCTGAACACCGACCACGCCATTACGATTACACAAACCGAAAACCGCCATCGGCGAAAAATCACACAAGATACCGCCCGCCATCGTCCGAGTCGGAGTCAAACCGCCCGCCACGGACGGAAACACGCACGACAACACAAAACCGCCCGCCCTCACGGCCGACACACCGCACGTGAGATTACGATCGCACCGCCATGAGCGCGGGAAAACTACAAATATACCGCCCGCCAGCGCAAACAACGCCGATGAGAATCGACACGGCAGAAGCCATGGCGCCCACGTCCCTGCACAGAAACCATCCGCTGACAAAACCAATCGCACACAACATGGCCAACAAGTCCACACAGCAAGGCACGCACAAATACACAAGCACAGTACACATCCCGAAAACACCCCCTGGACAAACAAAAACTACAAAGGCCAGAACACCAGACACAACACACCTGAAAACAACAGACCATGAGGACACACCCACATAGGTAAGTACAAAAGCAGCACTCCCACAGACCACAACCCCTTGCAACATTGCAAACTAGAGAGGAGAGGAGAGGACACAGTGACACAGCAAGGACAGCAGCACACCACAGAAACGCACACATCACCACCACCACCACCACCACCACCAAACACCGGCACCACAAACCCCCTGCACATTACACAACACACACCGCACCAGCACCACAAACACCATGGCACCACAAAGAATGCCCAAGTTCACGCCCATTGAGCTGACGGTCATGGTCGACGAGATCATCAAGGTGCACCCACAAATCTATGGGAACCTGGTCCAGCACACACCACTAGCCACCAGAAAGAGAATGTGGAACCGGATCGTAGACCAGGTCAATGCAGTCGGGACCCTGCCCAGGAACAGAGTTGAAATCAACAAACGGTGGAATGACGTCAAGAGCCTGGTCAAGAAGAAGGAGAGCAAGAACAGAGAGCTGGCAGCCGTCACCGGCGGAGGGAATCCCGCGCTCTTCAAGACCTTCAAAGCGTGGGAGGAGAAGGTGCGAGTCATTATACATCCGGAGATCCTCGCCGGATTAGCAGGGGGAGTGGAAGCTGGTAAGTACAAACTAATGTATACCAGCACACCGCTATGTACTCACATGCACTACCACCATGCCACAGCTCCCAGGGACAAACACCCCCATGTCCAGCACACAATACACAACACATCACACACACATGCAACAGACACCACCACACACAGCCCAAACCGAACAACTGTAAGATACGTGGGGACATGTGTACACTCAGCCAGCCACGCAACCACCAACAGGTCCCCGAGTATGCCAGAAGCGCCACAACGAGCACCCACCACACCCATGTGTCCACCATAGCTGCACTAACCGACAAGTAACAGGTAAGTGGCAGGAACACAAAGTGCAGTGGGTGGGAGGGTGGACAGCCCAAGTACAACACACACCAGGCCCCTAGTCCCACAGCACAGCAAGGAGGAGCATCCCCCACACCCCACAGCCACGTGTCAGCCACCGCAGTGCACACCGACAGCCGAAAGGTAGACATCACGGTCCACAACAATCGGTGTCAGTGGGTGTCCAGCCACCACCACGACCCACAACACCCCCCCACCCCCACAGACCTGCAACATGGAGCACCCCCGCTTAGAACCATGTGGCATCCAGTACAGTGCACGCCCGAACAACCTGCAGGTGGGAAACTGGACAGGGCTGGATCACTGGAGGCATGAGGACCGTAACACGACCAACACATGGGACATGTCACGTAGCAGACGAACACGCAGCACCGCCCACCGTCACGAACAAGTGAACAATGTGCACACGGACATGAACCACAGACTCACACCTCACATGACCCATCACAGACACAGCAACACCCAAGGAGCCACGTCTGCATGCACAAGCCACACTGAATATAGTACCACACGGCAGCCACTGTGCAACCCATCACACACAACCGAAACACCATTGAAGTCCTGTCCATGTAGCCCCTACTGCCTGTCAACCACACACCCCACAACTACGCCTATGTAAGACAAACAACACTAGACACAACAGAGCGGAACAACATAAATGCACACGAACACCACTGAACCCATCAAACACACAGACACACCATGCACATACAACATACCATCCATCCCATCCGTCAGCCCCAGTCTCACGAAAGGCATGTCATCCGCACAGCTGCCACACATACAGCAGTCACGCTAAGATACATGCCCATGACCAACCATGTGCCAGAAGTCAATGAAGCGCACGCCACACTGTCAGCAACAACACACAACATGGGCCACACCCCCCGAGCACTGCAGTGATGCACATGGCACAGGGCAGCACGCACACCAAGGAGATGGGACAACTGCAATACGTTGGCTGGCACACAACCATCACTCACTCATAACGATGCGTCCAATGCCATGTCCAGTAATCACAACAGACAGCAAATATGCAGGCCATGTCAGGCATGCACACACCTCAGACCATGCACTGTCATGCTGCCACAACACATGTCACGTTCGGCACCCATGGCTCACAGCATGTACCCCAAAAGCATATTCCCTCCCAAATGCGAATCTGGGGCATGGCCCCCATGTTGCCATATGCGTTCCTAAGCGTTCCATTTGAACCCCAAAAGCATATTCCATCCCAAATGCGAATCTGGGGCATGGCCCCCATGTTGCCATATGCGTTCCTAAGCGTTCCATTTGAACCCCAAAAGCATATTCCATCCCAAATGCGAATCTGGGGCATGGCCCCCATGTTGCCATATGCGTTCCTAAGCGTCCCATTTGAACACCAAAAGCAAAGTACAAACCAGACCCAGGATGGGCCAGGAGCCCGCATACACCAGAGTCACAATAAGTAGGGGCACAGCAACACACCCATCGGCATGGCCAATCCGTCCCATGCCACATGTGCACAGCACACAGTCCCATTGCCAAGCACACACAACTACAAATGGTACAGCCACACACACGCCTCCGGGAAACCCATGTACGAGATTGCACGAACTGTTAATGTCAGACGACAAATACATACTTCGCCAGGTGCAACACAATAACAAATCTCATTCTCTCCACAGGTGACGAACTGCTGGATGCTGGGGATGGAGACAGCAGCCAGCACAGCCAGCCTACAAGCCCCCAACGAGGACACACGGATGTGGAGGATCTGTCCTCCTCTTCGGACACGGACCACCAAGCAGGCCCATCTGGTGTGGCAGGGCCCAGCCGCTCCCCAGGACCCCTCCTACCCACCAACCCATCATCCAGGGCTGCTGAACATTCCCAGCCCCCTGCTGCCACTGTCGTTGCGGCCACACCCACGGTCATTGCGGCCACACCCACGGTCATTGCGGCCACTACCACTGCCGCAACCGCCACCATCGCCGCACCGACCACCACCGCCGCCACCACCACCACGTCTTCGCTGGCACCAGCCCCAGCGCAGGTGGTGGCCCGGCCGACTGGATCCACCCTGGGAGCCACAGCGAGGACCGTGGTGAGCAATGTGGCTAGTGGGCAGGCCGGTGGCAGCAGTACCGGTAGGAGGAGCAGGGTCAGGGAAACGCAAGTCTCCCCTGGGAGCCATGCCCTGCCTCAAATGGCCAGAGTCCTTGGGGCCTATGAAGAGGCCCAAGGACAATGGGCCAGGTCTGCTTCAGACACGCGGGAGGTGCTGGGGGTGCTGAGGTCCATGGACGCCCGTATGGGCCAACTCGTGGACCTCATGGGCCAGCTGGTGGTGAGGTCACAGCCAGGGACAGCAGCTCCACCACCGCCACCACCTGCCGGGGCGCAGGGTCGTGCAGCTGTGTCCAGTTCCCCTGCGTCCACAGCCAGTGAGCACACCTCAACCACCAGCAGGTCGCAAGCAGGCACCCCCTCGCAAACGTGGAAGGGGCCGTCCGAAGCGGAAACAGATCTCACGGGAGGACTTCGCACGCTCCAGACGCAAGTGAGGCAGCCAGCCAGCCCTCCTTGACCACCCACTGCATTGACTTGGACTACGATCCCACTCCACACAGCCATCTGGATGGCATGTGTCTGTTGGACCATGGACATAGAACCAGTGGGTACACCCTGAGCATCACGCAGCCATGACCGACAGCTCATTGTCACTGCACGCACCACTTTTGTCATCACCTTACACACAATCACATGTCACAGTTTGAAATAAATGCACCTCTTACACAAACTGCTGTTTGTGCCCTGTGTTTTATTTGTACGGAATACAACGGCCACCTTGGGCGGAAAGGCACCTGATGCGTGGCATGGCAATGGAACCGGAGGGCCTGTAGGGACCTAGGGGTGGGAGACAGAACAGGAGCACATTCAATGAGTGTGTCACACACCCATCACACAGTACATGTCAACAACTACAAGCAATGTACACACATCGCACAGAGCAATAGGGCACAATGCCACAGCCACCAACAGTGGCATACTACCCTGGCCATGGAGCGTTGACACACAGCACGCAGTGAACAAACGGCCACCCTGACACAGCACACACACACCTGCACAGATACAGCCACATCAGCCGTCGTACATGGACACTCACCGTCAAGTGAAGTAGTGGGCGATGAGCTGCTGCCGCACATTACCAGCTTCCTCCTCTCCGCTGTCCTCCTCACTCGAGCTGTCCTGGTCTGCGGGCTGGGGCCCTGGTTGATCTCCGTCATCCACGATGAGGGGGATCTGCTTCCGAATGGCCAGATTGTGCAGCATGCAGCACGCCACCACTATCTGGCACACCTTCTGTGGGGAGTACGCCAGCGCACCCTCGGTGCGGTCCAGGCACCTGAACCTGGACTTGAGGAGGCCAAAGGTACGCTCGACCACACGTCTGGTCCTCCCATGTGCCTCATTGTAGCGATCGTCTGCTGGGGTGCGAGGATTCCTCAATGGACTGAGCAGCCATGCCCCATTCGGGTACGCAGAGTCACCTGGGTGTGAGGGACACAGAGAACCGTTGCTATTCCAACTGGACAGGGGACAGCATCGCACAACCAGCACGCTACACCACTCCACATACTCACCGACAATACAGCCACGATCCTGTTGCAGATTGGACATCAGTCGTGGCAAGATGCTGTTGCGCATTATGTGTGCGTCATGGGCCGAGCCTGGGAACTTTGCACACACGTGGGTGATCACCATGTCCGCAAGGCACACCACTTGCACATTCAGGGAGTGCGTGTGCTTCCTGTTGCGGTACAGGTGCTCAGTGGCCTGTGGTGGAACAAGGCCAACATGTGTGCAGTCAATGGCTCCAACGACGTGTGGGATTCTGCCAAGGGCATAGAATGCACCCTTCACTGCCGCCAATTCACGAGCCCTGGGGAAGCGGATGTACCTGTTTCGGTACAGCATCATGGCTGCCAGTACATCCCTCAGCACCTTGCTGAACATGGGCTGGGACATCCCTCCTCCACTGCCCACTGTGTGCTGGAATGACCCAGTGGCGAAGAAATGCATGGCGGCCATCACCTTAGCCGTGGGGGTGACAGCTGTCGGATACACCCTGCGGGGACGGAGATGGGGTTCCAACATGGCACACAGTCGATGCAGGGTTGGCCTGTCCAGCCGAAACTTCCTAATGACCTCTGTATCATCCATGTCCGCCAGCAATTGGTATGGGCGGTCAATGTTCGGTCTCCGCCTAGGGAAAATGGCAGTGGACACATGTCAAAGCAACACAACACATAGCAATTTCGCATACACATCACTGACATGACTGAGCAAGCACATGAGCCACAGCCCAGCTGTCAAGCTGGGACGGCACGGCCACAATACACTTACACAGGTCTCCCAACAATGGCAATGGCTAGTGATACAAACCACTGCCATGTGCATGCACATGGGGATCTAGGCCCCAATGACTTGCGGGCGTGCTGATGGGGACTGACTGCATATTCGTCAAGCGGCAACGCCATGGCAACATGAATGTCTGCTGAGCATGGAACTGCTTCCGAGGCTGGATGAGTATGGCACACGACGACGACGATGTGGGCACAGGCTGAGCGGCCAAAACAAGTGGGACCTGTGGCACGAGGGGATATGAGACAGTAGTAGGTGTCAGCACTGCACCCTATGTACAGCACTGTACGGATCACACCTCCCGAAACATTGACAGGTGTCCACATTGACAGCCCCATGCCAAGACGGCTGTGTGCTTGCAGTCACACGTCACAGGTGAGAGGTTACATTGCACGTGCCAGGTGGCAGACGTACATAGTGGGAGCTGGCATGTGTGTGCATGTGTCTCCTGTTCAGGATCCACCAGATGGGCGCTGACTCTGTACTGACCATTGGACACAGCATGTTCCGTTTTATATGTCTTGTTCATATGTGCAGGGTGGTATGGGTGTTTCAGTGTGGTACTGGCGTTCCTCTTCCCGAAGGGGCCCTGCTTCTCCTAGTTGGTGTTGCCGCCGCTGTGTGCTACGCCATGTTTGTTACACTGGGGTGTGTCCTGCTGTTGCGTGACTTCACTGACATGTGTGCGTCGGTTGTGTGGCGTTGGGTGTTGTCCGTGAATTGGGCGTTGGGGACATGTCTGTGGCAGGCCTGTCACGTGTCATGTGCGTTCGGGGTGGGGCTGATGTGTGTGCTGCTTGGTTGTGTCCCTGTGTCTGTGTGCGACGCATGCATGGCGCTGCGGTTGGCCTCTGCGTTGTGCGCATGTGTGGCGGCGTCATCGCCGCTTTGGGGCCGTGACGGGGTCGTTGGTTCCTAATCCCAGGTGGTGTGTACACATGTGTTACGCGATGTTACGATTTGGCCTGTGTGTCATATGTGGATGCAATGGTGGATGTGTAGTGTACATGCGCTGGTGGGGGTTGTCCGCTTTTCCGCCCTTGTACTGTGTGCGCTGTTTGCGTGCACTTGTTGTGTGTGTGCCTACCTGCGTCTCCGCGGTACGTTGCGTCCTTGGTGGTGCATCAGCAAGAGCATGGGGAGGGCCTGCAGTGCTGGATTCATGCTCGGGGAGCCGCTTCTTCGTTGTCCGTGCTCGGCGTCCGTGTTACCGCTTCGGTTTGTCGTATGGTATCTCTTAGCCGTGGGAGCCGTTTGTTTGCGGCATCGTAATTTATACGCCGGGCGGGACGTGATTTCGTCGGACGGTGTGTGTCAATTGTGCTGCGCCGCTACGTGTACGGACGCACTTTGATGGCGGACGGTGTTGCTGGCTTGCCGGCGGTGTTTGGCCTACTTTTCGCATCGTAATTGGGCGGGCGTGTGGACTGCTGCGTGCCGGCGGTAACTGGTGGTTTTTGCATCCGCCAGCACGGCGGTTGTGCTTCCGCCCGCCATCGTAATGACCCCCTAAATTATTAATTAATAAAATAATTAATAAATTTCAATTAAATTACTTCCCACCCTATTCCCCTATAAACCCACAACCCGCTACAGAATTAAATTGCGCAAAAAATAATTAACATATAATTAATTATTTCTAAATAATTCTAAAAAAAATATTATAATTAAATTACTTCCCACCCTATTCCCCTATAAACCCACAACCCGCTACGGATTTATATTACGCAAAAATTAATTTAATTAAAATTCATTACTTTTAAAAAATTCAAACATACATTACAAAAATAATACATACTTTTAACACATATACTAACACTTAATACACTATAAAAAAATCGATATTTTTAACAACTATATTATGACTGTCGATATTACTAACTTCGATATTATGAAAAACGATATTTCTTACCTGCATTTCGATATTCTGCACCACTATATTTTTGTAAGTCGATATTATGTCCATTCTATATTTTAAACTCGATATTTTGCCATATCGATATTTAAAATTCGATATTGTGACTGTTTACCAGGCCAGACGACATCCGACCAGGGAGGAAGGAGGGTGTTAGGCGGGATGATCAACAGGTGTTCCAAGGCTGACCGTAGTTCAGCTTCAATCTTAGCAGTCTTATTCGAGAAGAAATCAACATATTCTTCGCAGTTCGGCTGTGGACCTCGGCCCAATGAGGAGAGCTTAGGTTTACTGTTTGCTGGACGCTTGATGAGCTCGAACAGTTTTTTGGGGCGGTTTTTTGCTTGCTCTAATTGGTTTCTCGAAAAAGGTGGCTTTTGTAAGCATCTGTTGCATTTGTTATAGACTTTTCTTAAGGATCTCAGCTACTTGAGATGTTCAAGGGAGGGAGAGGATCTCCACAGTCTTTCCGCTAGTCTCAAATTCCGTCTTTCAGTATTAAGACTATCATTGTACCAAGGTTTGGAGACTTTGGAGGACAATCTTTTTAGATCATCGAGTTTAGAACACTTGTCATGGAGCGGTTATAGTGGGCTGTAAGGTCATGGACATCAGACATGTCCACAGGAGGGGGCAGGATGTTATCACAGAGAGCAGTCAGATCATGCGAGTTGATATTCCGTAGACATCTTTTCCAGTGTCTGGGGTTCTTAGGCTGGACTCTATTAACTCTTACAGAATCCGAGAGGAGGAAGGTGATGCAGTGGTGGTCTGTCCAGTCACACCGGACTATAGATTTCAGGTGGATGGAATTGAGCTTACCAATGACTAAATCTAAGGCAGCTCCTTTAATGTGCGTGGGGCTATCGCAAATTTGGATTATTTTGAGGTCTAGCAGGAAGGATTTAAGGCTATTGACTGCCCCATCATCCATGTCATTCCAGTGGAGGTTGAAATCTCCCAGGAAGATCTGAGTGCCATGAAGATCTGCGTTAGATGAGATAATGTCCATGATCTGTTCTATGAAGGGAAGGTTGTCGCGTGGTGGGTGGTAGAATGTGTGCAATTTGCATAGCTGTTTATTGATACAAGCAACCTCAATGCAAAGGTATTCACAAGACGGCAGGTGATCCGATTGTGATTGCTTGATTGTTAGATTGCTACAATGTATACAAGCAGTGCCTCCGCCTTGTCTGCTTGATATATCCAACCTAATGATGTCGTAGTTGGGAGGCACTAGATTGTCCAGGATGGGAGCAGATGAGTCATTTAGCCAGGTTTCAGTCAACATTACAAGGTCAAGGCCCTGTACAAGGATGAGGTCAGCAATGTCAGCAGCGTGTCTTACTACCAATCTGCAGTTGAGAAGCGCGCATTTAAGTTTTGGATTGGTGTCCAGTGAGGTAGAAAGTGTGGTGGTGACACTCGTGAGGTTGTTCACATTTAAGGCTCTGGTGGTTACCCTAGGTTCCCTGAAAGGGTGTGTAAGGACTGCTTCAATTTGGTGCAAGTTTGTTGAGGTGAAAGAGTGTGTCGGATCATATGAGAGAAGGAGAGAGTGAATATCCTTGTCAGACAGTGAGATTATACATCTAGAGGGCCGAGAAGGATCGTTAGGATGGGGTGCGGTTTTCCAACTATGGGGCTGGTAGGCCATGTATGATAATGACCTACATGTTGGGAGGGAAGCAGGAAGCCTGGTGCCCCAGTTAGATGGGAGCGCGTGGTTAAGGCAATTAGTCTTTGTGGAGCAGCTTAATCTCAGATTAACGGACATTTCTGAGGTGATATGTAATAGGCTTCGAACCTCTGCCTTAAGTTGTTGGAGGCAAAGAGTGATCTCATCTAGTCTGGCTTCCAATGAAGTGTGGGAATGGGAATGCGAGGCTTGGAGCAGGGGACCATACGGTGGGCGAGAACTAGAAGATGAGAGGCCGATAGGCCCGGAAGAGACTGTGTGTGCCAAGTGGGGTGGGATTCTGGGGCTTGGTGCTGGGGGCTCGGAGGGGAGGGTGATTTAGGGGAAGAAGGGTTAGACGAATATTGACCCAGAAGAACCTGCGTAAGCAGGCTAGGATTGTGGAATGGGTTGGGGGATGGGGTAAAGGGAATGTCCAGGGCGATGCTGTGACCTATGGAGCTTCGGAAGTCGGAGCTAGCTATTCTAGAGGAGAGGTGAGCATGCAGACTAGTATGGTGACTGCACTGAAGGGGCTCAGTCCCAAATGGAATGGATGGAGAATTGCTATTATGTGTAGTGGTAACTGAATGGGAACCCATCAGAGCTAAGGGAGGGTCAAAAGAGGAGTCGAGGATGAGAGAAGATAGACTTTGAGGAGACCAGGGTACCTCAGGGGAACAGGGGCTCCTAGGGAGGGGGAGGATTTAATGTCTGACACTGTGTTCATAATGATGGGGAAGAAATTGTCAAACATGGCTAGGTTGCGTTCTGAAGCTTGGATAAGGATGGTCCCATTTTTGTAAAGGGAGATGGTGGCTTCTGCTCTATATACCAGGGAGGGTGCAACCGTCACTCTAAGACCATGTGGAGTCTTCAGGGAAATGGAGATCTGGAGCAGTGAGTAGATGGCCTTCCTCCATTGCTCATTCGTTTAGTGTAAAAGATGAGATTATTTATAGTAGCACCTTTTTTGATAGAGAAGTAGGGATCTGTGATAAGGGTTTCCGGGTGGGATTTAAGTAATCTATGTTTAAAGTTTTGTGCTGCATTTTTTGATAAGTTAGGAGGATATTTGATTATGAAAGCATTCTGGCCGGCTGGCTCGAGGTTAGGAGAGATGGAATTAGAGGGCTTTGGATCCATGTCAACGCTAGACTCAACTAGTGGCATAAGAAGAGTAAGTAACTAGGGTTAAGGATCCAGATAGAAGTAGGAGAGGTGTCTAATGTGTTCAATGTACCGGCTAATGGAGCACCTCAGGAGGGTGAGGTAAAGATGGTAAGCATGGGTTCGAGGAGCAGGCTGCAGTCTTGTCAGACCGGCCTCAACAGAGTTCAAGGAGCTGGGAAGAAGTTAGGGCATCACATAAAGCTGTGTAGCGGAGTTAGAGTTAAGTGATTTGGAGAGATCTTAATGGACAGATGCATCTAGGAGGTCGTCAGATAGTGACAAAAAAAAAAACAGAACTATCAAATGGATCTGACTGAGGTATGTGGGGGCGAGTCAGGCCATATTAGCGGGGAGGCAAGGCATCAGTTGGTGCCAATTGTCCACCTCAGAGCGATCAGGTTCAATTCTGCTGACAAACGCAATGTGAGACCATCAGTCTTGGGCCAAAATTAGAGGAGGATAGGCCGTATCCGCATAGTTTTAGGCGTCTCCACAAGTAAGTTTTATTCTATTTTGCAGTAGGCAGTTCAAGCAAGTCATTAAGAGGAAACCTCAGTAACCATGTATGTGGGATTGAAGTATAATGACCAATCCAAGATGGCCACCATAAGTGGAGGATGGAGCATACCTATTTCTAATTCCATGGCCAGCAGAGTAGAAAGACCAGGGAAGAGGGCACACCTCTTCTATTTCAATTACAAGAGTTAGGAGCGCAAAATGGGTGCCAGACACTAAAAACTCAAAATGGGCGCCTTTGCCAGAAGTAGACAAAGTTTATGGATTCCGTATAGGCCAGGAAATCGGAGCCATCCTCGTAGGGGAGCATCAGCGGTACGAAGCAGGAAGAGCAGGCGAAGCTGACGTGAGGTAGGTGCCAGTGTGACTCGTGATGGGCAATGGGTGTGTCACTCGGAAGACAGCAACATTCAGGCAACCCCCCGTCCAAAAATACTCCTCTAGCTCAAATCACCAATGCAGTAGGGAGTGGAGGGCTCCGCAGCCCAGATGCGATCCGTCACAGCCTCCTGGGCCACAACCTCCGTAGGCAGGAACCGTCACTTTAACGGCAAGTCGGACCACCCGGTAAGCGCAGCTGGGCATCAGGGATCACAAAATTCCAAGGACGGGATCGCAGCTCAGAGTAGGAAGACGTGATCTCTGCCAGCAGCAAATTTTTCAGCGGTGCCTCGGAGAGCTCGGGGCATGCCGCAAGGCAGCAGGGGAGACCGACACCATCGGCTGTGGGACTGGACAACAGACTGCAGACCTCACAGTCCTGGCATCAGAGTCAAAAGGCAGTCCCCGGGGTACCGCTACTGCCGCGTTCAGTTCCAGTACAAACAGGGAGAGGATGGCAAGGGCATGCAAGGGATGTACACCAAACGTGATCCCTGCCCTCAGGAGCTCAAGGAGTGAGCTCCCACTCGATCGGCCATCTTGTCTCTTTAAGCCCCAACTCCACAGCCAGTTCCTGCTGAGAAGTCAACCAACACACAGGTCATAAAAAGTAACTTTTGTATGATCTCGGATGCATGTTACTATATTGTTATGTTTGTGTTCTCAAACTTTGTTGCTTTGTTTAAACAATGACATCTTACAAGGATACAATTGACAATACACAACTACAAAACATATTTACAACCTGTATAAAAGGTTATCTTTCCTTAATGGAAAAACATTACCATAATATGTGTTGACTATTTTTTAGATGTAGTCATCATTCTTACCTTAAAAAATAGTTGTTTGTGATCTCTGTGCGCCATGCTCAACCTTCTGCTGCATGTGTCCCATCCTGCTGAATTGGTAGTGGCAGTAGTTTATCATCTGAGTCTAACTCTGGCTCTATGTTGACATTGTGAAGATCCTTCCGCATGGCTATGTTGTGAAGAATAGCGCACGTGGCAATGATTTTGCAACAGGTCTCTGGTCTATAGAGTAGTGCTCCACACTTCTTATGTAGGCATCTGAAACATGATTTCAGTATTCCAAAAGTCAGTTCAATTATTGTTCACATTGTTCTATGTGCCCTGTTGCACTGCCTTTCACTTCTGGTTCTTGGATTTAAGTATGGTGTCAGTATCCAAGGGATCAAGGCATATGCACTGCCTCCTTAAATAGTATGCGAAGGAGATAAAATAAGATTATTTTATAAACTTTCTATTGAACACCGTATGAAATCCTCTTACCAAGTAAAAAACAATTGCAGCAATCAACCTTAGACAAGTGGTTATTTATTCCACTGTGGCAGAACATAAAAGAGTCATGTGTGCTGCCTGGGAACCTGGCTACATGGTCAGTTATGATGCATGAGGCATTACACACTACCTGAACATTGAGCGAAAGTGTGCTTTTCCTGTTTCTGTAAATGAATTGATTTGCAGAAGGGGGGCATACGACAATATGTGTACCATCAACACAACCAATAACTTTTGGAAACCGTGCTACCAGATGAAGCATTAGTTTTGTGTGTTGTATAGCTTGAGGAGTGTTTGGGAAAAAATAAATTGGTTCAATTTGCCAAGCGTGATGTCCAAAAAACTATGAAAAAACCTAGAAAATGCACTTTGTGTCACTCCCCCTGCCATTGCTATAACGTCTTGGTAACTGCCAGAAGCTAAAAGGTGTAGACCACACAATACCTGCACATGTGGTGGAATTGCAATGCTTCTGATGGGTGGGGTTTGTAGCTAATGATGTCATTCTGCAATTACATCCAATATTGCCTCACTACTCAGTCTATACTTCTCATAAATCTCCTCCTCAGTCTGTTCAAACAGGGTGACCCTCACCCTAAATATCCTGTCTCCTTCTCCTTCTCTGCCTACCAGCCAAAATCCTCATTATCCCCGCAAAGACATACAGAGCCACCATTCTGAAAGAGCAAGAAGCATTTTAGGTGACTTTTTATAGTTTGTACCTGATTCCAAACTGAAACACATTGATGGTATTTGCATTTCGTAAATGGCCATTTTGTGATTTCCTAATTGTGACTAATCGCAATTAGGAAATCCTTTGTACATAGTGTTAGCGGACTGCTATGTGGTAAAACCAATTTGCGATTTCGAAATGCAAAAATTGTGATTTCTAAATAATGGAAAACTCAAATTGCACCGTCAAAAATGCCTTTCACACATACAAACACACCATTTGCATTTCCAAAAATAGTAAAAAAGTGAATTGCACCGTTAGGAAATGCAAAATGGCAACGTACACATGGCTCATTGTCGCTTGATTATTATTGGTACTGAATTGCCCTTCAACGAAATTCCCAACATCTACCACCTCGCTTTCAAAACAAAAGTCTGTCTTGGAAAAGTAGGAGATGTATTAGAAAATGGGAAGGGAAAAATAGGAAGCTCACAGCTATTTGTCACAGCCCTCAGAAAGGTTATGTTAAATTTATTTGTAAGCTTAGATGGCTTAGAGTCTGGGTAACCAGAATGTGGTAATTGGTAACTCTGAAGGATATGACAGATAATTAGAGACATTGGGCCCGATTCACAGAACTAACTTAAGACAAAATCCTAAACTTACTACCATTTTGGTATTCACAGAAGGCACTTACTCATTTTGGTATTCACAGAAGGCACTTACTCATCAATGAGTAAGCTCCTTCTGTGAATACCAAAATGAGTAAGTTACTCAAAATGAGTAAGTTACTCAAAATGAGTAAGTTACTCATTTTGGTATTCACAGAAGGCAGTTACTCATCAATGAGTAAGTGCCTTCTGTGAATACCAAAATGAGTAAGTGCCTTCTGTGAATACCAAAATGGTAGTAAGTTTAGGATTTTGTTTTAAGTTAGTTCTGTGAATCGGGCCCATTCATTTGATACTGTTTTTATTTTGTTGCTGACTATATTGGGTTGGATGCATAACTTACAACTTATGTTTAGAAGCTCAATCCATCACTCACACAGCAGTCAAGCAAACCATATCATCGAATGCAATGCTCATGACCTCACCCTTAATGAAAAAGATACAATTACAAATGTTGTAAATCTCATCTCATCTGTATAATACAGATGAGATTACCTATTACGCTACCCTGGACAACTTTGGCAGAGTCAAAAAGCAGCTGAAGACTTGTACAATTCAGGGCTGCATGTCCATGGAGTTTAGTCATAGGCCCTGACCAGAGGCCAGACCCTGCAGCCTGCTCCTCTTGAATAGGGTCAATGACTGTGTTGGAGTTGAATGCTCACAGAGGGTAGGACACAGGGACTGGACTGAGACAAATGTCTGTGGCCCATCACTACTCTGTACTGCTGGCATCCAACCTCAAATGCTGGCTGAGTTTGAGGTTGCACGCTTGAGCATGGTGGGGCACCTTCCACTCCTGCTGAATTCTAGATGCACATTTGGTGGTCAGACATCTGCAGACTGCAGTCCATGGCTAGAGGCCAAGTCCTGCAGCTAAAGTCCACTGCATATGGCACAAGCTTGTGTGCAGCTGGGGTCAGATTCCCATGGAGGGTGGAGAGTAGGGACTGTTCTTTGGCCCACCCCATTGTGCACAGCCAAAGACCATGCACAGCAGGGTTTGGTCACCATTGGAAGCTTGAGAGTAGGGTCTGGTTAGACAACTTCTGGTGCAGGTAGGTTACAGAAACATAATTATTTATGCTCTGCAGCTAACCGCTGTTTCACATGGATTTGACACCTGGTGCTATGTGTGTTAGTTGCCCATTATAGGTTGTGCACCGGCCTGGAGCAATTACCTACTATGCACAGCCAAACTCTGTGTCCGGTGATGGTTAGCTGTAACCAGAGTTTGTACCCAAAAACACATATCCATGGGAATATGATGAAAGCAAATCTCTGAAATTAACTGAAAAGATCACAATGTGACTATTGTTACAAAACAAAATGGAAAAACACTGAAATTTGGCAGCTATGGTTCCATAATGTAACCAAAACCTCTGCCCTCTTCATGCATGCACTGCTTACAATTTTGAGCATTTCAACACTCATAAAAGGTTAAATGTTGTCATTTGAGAAGTCATTGGTGATGTCATCAATGATAGCAATGGTGACATCATTGATAACATCAAGGATGCCATCATCCAATGATACCGATTCTTTTCTCATTTCATCTTAACATAATTGTTTTAAAAAACAACATTATTCGCAAAGTGTCTCACCTATGCTATTGGCATAACTAATAATAAAAAATTACAAAACAATTGGAACTTTTTTTGATTATTAATACATCATGCAATAATACTGCATGTGCATATAACTTTTCCTTCCATTTTAATCCACTACAGCTTTATGAAAATTAGTTTTATTTGAATAGACATGCAACAATATTATAACAGTTCACCCATATTAAAGAACATTGTAAGTGCTACAGATCTGAAATAGGGGCTTAACTAGGACTGTAGCACACATTCACCAACACAAAAAAGTTACTACTGTAGTAAACACATGACTGTTAAAGAAACACTGAAAATCATACTGCAAGTCCCTTTTCATGACTTAGAAATACTTCCATGTAACAGTTAACTGATATTACACAATCACATATTCACTGATGAATCCAAAGGAAACACAGATATGTCTTATCTACAGGCTACTTTAGACAAGATGGAAGGTGGTGGAATGAATTTCCGGTAGATAAC
This sequence comes from Calotriton arnoldi, assembly GCA_963921515.1. Taxonomy (NCBI): domain Eukaryota; kingdom Metazoa; phylum Chordata; class Amphibia; order Caudata; family Salamandridae; genus Calotriton; species Calotriton arnoldi. The sequence goes on along the minus strand of CAWUFW010006689.1, from coordinate 26,120 downwards.
AAATTCCACCACCTTCTTTATATCTTATCTACAGCTAACCTGGCCAAAAGGGAAATTAACACAAGCGAAAATAAAGATATTGTGTTATATGTACTATTAGCATGTAGCTTATATTAAGGTATACAGACACAAACAGAAAAATATCCCTAAAAAATGCTAGCCTAACTTAGTATATAATGAGCAAAAGTTAAACAAATTAAAAAGTCAATAGACTACTGATAATGATGTGAATAGTGCTGACATTGATGATCTCTTTTGAGATGTCATCAGTGAAGTCATATAACATGTCATGAGTGATGTAATATGTGAGGTCATAAGCAGTACATGCAGGGGGCACAATTTATGGTTTGTTTACTGACCCATTACTGGTGAATTCCAGTGGTTTTTATCTTCTGTCTTGTATACATAACTGCATGTTAGCGTAAGTCTTTCAGTGACCATATATATTTGCAAATTGTCTCACCTACGCTTTAGTTTTATTTTAATAGACATGCAGCAATATTGTAACAGTTCACTCATGTTAAAGAACATTATATGTGCTACAGCATTGAAACAGGTGCTTAACTAGGGCTGTAGCACACATTCACCAACACCAAAAAGTAAGTACCATAGTAAACATCTATACACACTCTCACAAACACATGCACATATATATATAAAACATGTTCATGTTTGATGAGGTCCTCTATAAACAGACAAGAGTTACAACAATGTGCACCTGCTTTGCCCCCAGCTATGCAAATCCGCAATGGGCTAGTGGGAGGAGCAGGTGCTCGGAGCTATGGAGCAGTGGATGGAACATATTGTATTAGAAATCAGATATATAGATGATCTGTTCATATTATGGAAAGGCACATCAACACAAGCAGAGGAATTTGTTGCGAAGCTGAATTGTAATGAGCTCAATTTGAGTTTCACTAGTAAAATTAGGCAATCAGAAATAGAATTCTTAGATGTACTAGTTAAAGTGAAAGGTGAGAAACTTATAACTACTGTATAGAAAACCTATGGCAAGAAAAACTATCTTGCATGCAGGCAGTTTCAACCCAACTCCCCTAATTAAAAGTATCCCCTTTGCGGACTTTTTCAGAGCTAGACGTCTATGTAGTACAGAAGAGCAATATGACAATGTGAAAGCAGGAATGATGGCACGGTTCAGAGAGAGAGGATACTCTAAAACCATTTTAGAGGCAGCCTCTAAGAGAGCTAGATCTATGAAAAGAGATAGGACCCTGTTCACATCTAAAAAAGTAAGGATAAAGAAAAGCCATCAAAGGTTTATAACATCGTATAATGTAGACCATGATAAATTACGTAGGGCTCTACGAAAGCATTGGCATATAATTAAAAGTGACTCAGCAGTAGGACAGGATTTACTCAGTCACCCTCAAATCTATTTTAGAAGAGCAAGATCAATACGAGATTAACTAGAAGCAGTGATTATAAAGCGACATTACCATGGTAGACCTGGTTGAAAGGGAGAGAAGGCTTCACTAGATGTACTTGTTGCAAAGCTTGCCAATATGGAGAGAATCTTACTCAGATAATCACACCATTCAATAAAAATTTAAGGTGAAGGGGAGAATAACTTGCAGAAGCACTTTTGTAGTATATATGTTGAAATGTTCATGCTCTAAGGTCTATATAGGAAGCACCACACTACCTGTACATAAAGGTATATTGCAACATCTCAGGGCCATCACCAACAAAGATAGAACCTATCCGGTAGCCAGACATTTAGAGAAAATACATGACAGTAATATTACTGATGTAAAATACAGCTGCCTAGCGCAAGTCCCTAAAAACAAGAGAGGAGGAGACAGAGAAACCCAACTGAGGCAGTTGGAGTCCAGATGCAGACTGGATATGGACAGTAAAGAGCCAAATGGTTTAAACAGTGAGGAAAACGTACATGTTTTTATTAAGGTAGACCGGTAGTGTGCTTGAACTCTCTACAAGCACTCAGTTCCAAGAAGGATTTTAAAGTTAAATTGTTTAGATTACTATTATTATTTTTACAAATTTTTTGTTATGGCACATACGAGTCACTTGTTGATGTATTGATAGTGAGAGATACATTTGAGGTCAACATTCCTGAAAAAAAGTGTCCTTTGTATTAATTATTGATAGGTGCCCACTAGGGCAGAAGTATGTTTAGCCATTACGGGGAGTGTGGATAAGATCAGTTGCCGAGGTCCACTGGGTCATAATTAGAACACAGAAGACTAATTATTACAAATTGTTTGTATTCATTGAATTGGATATTGAGGCCGTACATTTAGGCTATATTTATTTCTTTATTTATTTATTTATTTATGGGATCATGAAACCCAACTGGCTGACATTAGTTCCTTAGACAAAAAAATGCAAAAAATAAAAAAAATCAATAAATTAATAATTTGGGGCCAGATGTAGGTGGCCAAATAGCGAGCGCTAACGCTGAAATTCGCAGAATTTCAGCGTTTACGATCGCTATTTGGCAGCGAGCAATGTAGGTAAGTTGAAACCTACTAGCAAAATAAGGTATCGCAAAATTGCGATTCCTTATTTTGTTCTTGCATTTAAGGAATCGCAAATTGCGATTCCTTAAATGCAATGTAAGTAGCACAAAAGAAAGTTCACTTTAGCCTTAAGGAATCAGCTAATTACCACCAACTTCAAGTTGGTGGTAATTAGCGATTTCCTTTAAAAAGCACTTTTTTGCTTTTTTAAGTGCCATGTGGCACACATTCATGCCCTTAGGGCATGTATGTGCGCCACATCTGCACACATGCACATTTCAGGGGTGCAACAGGGTGTCCTTTTGGAACACTCGCACCCTTGAAATTGTGCCCGCAATTTGCGAGTGCCTCTTGGTGACTCGCAAATTGCGGGAGCAATTCCTATTCATTCCTATGGGCCTCTTGGCCCATAGGAATGAATGGGAAGGTATTCCTTAATTGCGAATCGCAATTTGCGATTCACAATTAAGGAATATTAAGGAATCGCTAAAAATATTGCGAATCCTACCTACATGGCATTTTGCGATTCCTTAATAGCGATTCCCTAAAAATCGCTATTAAGGAATCGCAAACATGCATTTACCTACATCTGGCCCTTGAATATTTAAAAAATAAAAAATTTAAAAATTGAATTTAAAAATAACTACAATACATAACTATAAATAGCACATCCTAATGAATGTATAATTGGATGCATCGATTGTAGAAGGTAATTAGAGGAATTTCCCTATGAGTAGTTGTGAACATAAGACCATTATAATATGGCTGCCGTATGTAATACTCGAAATGTTGTCATGCTCACGTTGTTTGATATCTGTCTTTTAAGTTTACACATGTGAATGAAATGGTTAAATATTAAAAGAATCCAATATGGCGCTTATAGTGAACAAGGTTGCAGCGCATCCGAAATGCGTTGATGTTTCTCAAACGTCAAATAAAAGAATAATTTTGGCCTTGAATTGCCGGGAGTGCCGAGTCCTTGTTGTGGAGTGGAAACAGGATGTTGGGGATGGTTGCAAGGATGTTACAGTTAGCAAATAGAATTTAAAAAACCTTAGAAATTCACTAAGAAAAGTAAAGGTTACTGGGACGTTATAGTTAGCATCAGATTACACTCATACAAAACCAGAGAAATTCAGCTGTTATAGTTACCTGAGTTAACTATAACTTGCGCCCCCGCAATGCACTGCTTATGACCTCAAATATTAAATCACTCATTACATGGTCAGTGACATCACTGATGACATCACTGATGACATCTCAAATGACATCACTGATGACATCAGTGATGATATCACCCACAGCATCTCTGACACACCTACTCACACCCCTATAAAATCTTTTATACACCCACTGCCACTCCCACACAACCATTCACAAACCCATTCACAGAGCCATACCAGTACTTACACACCCACTCATTGTTTCATAGATCTACACACACCCATTCACTCACCCATATTGCTACTCATACACCCACTCACTCACTAATATAGCCATTGACATATCCACTCATACAGGCACTCACACAGTGAGCGAGTCACCCATAGAACTACTCACACACCTAGACACTCACCCATACAGTAATCTCACAGCCACTTACTCACCCAAACAGTTAGACACATACCTACTTACTTACTCATACAAATAGTAACACGTACTCACTCACCTATACAGTCACTGACAGATGCATGCACTCATCCATATAGCCACTCTCACATTCACTCACTCATGCATACAATCACTCATATGCCCCGTAACTCACCTATACTGCTTTTCACATACCCAGTTACTCACCCATACTGTCACATGCACTCAATCACCGACACAGCCATACAGACACTCATTCACATATATAGCTTCTCACACATGCACAAAGTACCCCACATAGCCATTGACTCACCCAGTCACTCATCCATACAGGCAGTCACACACCTTCTCACCAACACATATAGACACCCAGGCAACCATAGACGTATTCAGACAACCAATTAATCACCCATCTAGCCATTCATGTACCCAATAAAACATTCCTACGCCCACTTAGACTTCAGACAGATACACACATTTACACAACCAGTCACTCACCCATACATTCACTGAGACACCGAATCATTTACTTATACAGTCAGTCATGCACCCACTGAGTCATCCATACAGAAACTCATACTCCCACTGATTCACCAATACACCTTGGTATACATATTTAACACTCATAAACTATTTAAAAACACTCACAATCACTTGATGATGTCATCACTGATGTCATTTGAGATTTCATCAGTGATGTCATAACTGACCAAGTCATGAGTGAAGTAATATTTGAGGTCATAAACAGTGCATTGGTTGGGCGCGAGTTATATAACTGCTGAATTTCTCTGGTTTTGTATGAGTAAAATCTGACCCTAACTATAACATCCCTGTAACCTTTGTTTTTTTTAGTGAATTTCAAAGTTTTTTTAATTCTATTTGCTAACTATAACGTCCTTGTAACTTTTGGTTTTTTTCAGTAAATTTCTAAGGTTTTTAAAATCTGAATTCCTAACTATAACGTCCCTGTAACCTTTAGTTTTTTTAGTACATTTCTAAGGTTTTTAAACTAGCAGTCATGTTTGCAGAGTGGTGGAGGAAGGGGCCAGGGCCTCTGATCAGCTCTCAGAAATTCGGTTGTATAGGACTTACAGGAGGTACCAGGAGGGCTTCTTGGCCCTCAAGGTCCCTCTGGAGCCAAGGTGACTTTATCCCCCAACTAGTAGTGCACCGGGAGGCACGTTTGCAGAGTGGTAGAGAAAGGGGATGTGGCCTCTGACAACTTCTCGGCAATACTGATGTGTGGGACTTACTGGAGGTGACAGGAGGGGTTGTTGGCCCCAAGGACATCCTTGGGGGCCAACTACCCCACCTATTAAATCCAGTAAATCCCATACAGCAGTATTGCTGAGATCTGATAGCAGGGCATGCTCCCTTTCTCCACCAGTCTGTAAAAGCGCCTCCTGGCGCACTACTTCTAGGGGGATGAAGTTTCCTTGCCTATTGAGAGACCTTGGGGGTCAACTACCCCTCCTGTTCCCTCCAGAAAGTCCTAAACAGTGGGTTTGCTGAGAGATTTTTGGTGGCCATGCCCCCTTTCTCCACAACTCTGCAAACGCGCCTCCTGGCGCACTCCTAGTTGGGGGATGAAGTCCCCTTGGCTCTGGAGGGTCCTTGGGGGCCAACTAGCCCTCCTGTTACCTCCAGTGAGACCCACTCAGCTGGATTGCTGAGAGGTGATCAGAGGCCACGCACCCTTTCTCCACACCTCCACACCTCCTAGCACACTACTGGTTGGGGGAAATAGTCCACTTTAGCCCTGAGGCCCTTAGGAGTAAAGTGGAATTCATTCCCCAACCAGAAGCACACCAGGAGGCGCGTTTGCAAAGTGGTAGAGAAAGGGGGTGTGGCCTTCAAGTCCTCTCAGCAATCAGGACTTACTGGATGTAACAAGAGGGCTTGTTGGCCCCCAAAGACCCTCAGCATTCAAGGGGATCTAGTTCCCCAACTACCACTGCGCCAGGAGGCATATTTGCAGAGTGGTGGTAAAGGAGGTGTGGCCTCTGGGAACTTGCCGGAGTTATTTTTTAAATATTTTTTTGTAGGGAAGGGGGGCCGACTATGGCCCCTGGAACTCCATCCCCCGGGGCCTGCCCTTTATTTATTTATTTTTTAAAGAGAGGGTGGCCACGCGGGCCCTCTCCCCAGGCCTATTTCGGCCCTGGGGACCCCATCCCCAGGGCCAGGCCTTCACCTTTTTTTAAAAATGGGGAGGGAGACCAGCGTGGCCCCCCTCCCAGGGCCAATATTGCCCCAGGGTACCCATCCCCCTGGGCATGGCCTCTTGTTGGGGACCGCGGGGGGAGCATCAAGGCCCCTGTGGTCCCTGCCGACTTCTAATTGCCCTCAGGTCCTAGTCCACCCGGGGCCTAATTAAATGAAGCGCGTCAACCCGTGCTTAATTTTTTTTTTTAATTCTGCAAATTTTGTGGCTCTGCTGCAACTCCCGCCGAATTATTATGATTTTCTTAAATGCTTTTTGGGCCCTGGGGGTCCCTGTGGGACCCCACCAAGAGGCAGAGGGGGTCAGGGTGTTTCTACCCTGCCACCTTTTCTTTTTTTAAATGTTTTTTCTTGTGACTCGGTTCAACCGAGTCACAAGATGGCTGCCAACACTTCCTGGTTTGAAGTGTTGCCAGCCAATCAGATCTCAGGCACGAGATCGGAAGGGGTCACGGATTCACCGCAGACACAGTTGTATATCTGAGAAATCTTTAAATTTCTCAGGAACTACTAAACAGATTTACATCATTTAACAAAAAGAGTGCTTTCTGAACCAAGAGCTACCTTTTTTCAAATTAGGTGTAATTCCGTTCAGCAGTTCGGGCTGTATCCATGTCTAAAATTTCCAAAGGAAATTAACATGGAGAAAAAGTGTTTTGGGACCCCCCATTTTTCTCAGCTCCCGCTTGACGGTTCACCCCGAAATTTTCAAGACATGAGCTGCAGTGAGCGTCAAATTCGTTTTGAAAATTTCACAAAATTTTTTCTAACAGCGCATAAGTTATTGGCACATAAAAAACAGCTTTTTAATAGAAATCAGGTCCTAACTATAACTACCTACTGGTGACCACCAGTAGATAATATTGCTTGATGAAATAAATTATACATATACGTATGTATGTATATATATATATATATATATATATATATATATATATATAAATATATACATACATATACATATATATCTTTAAAGATATATTTCATTGGATGCTGTCAGCATGAAAATGAATAAAATTAGGTAGTGTGTAGGATGCCTTAGCAAGAAGTCATATTATTGGCTGTTGTTTAAAAAAGAAATCTAATACAATCATGGATATGCTTTTGAATCGCTGGAGTAAACCACACCTGTTGAATCTCATCTGGAAGTAGCATGTTCCTTCTAGAATGTGCTGTGAACATGTGACCTACTGGTTCCACTGGGTTGCTAGGTACCCTGAGCTAATGTATTGGGGGAAGGGTGTCAAAGAGACAGATTTTTTTAAATTAGATGAGTTTTGACACAATTTCAGTAATAGCAAACCTTAATTTACAACTCTGGACTATGTAATAAACTGTTGTTCAGTATTTAAACTTTAAAAAACTGAAGCTAAATATCGGTTTGGACTCTTGTTTTTTTCACGATTATTTCACGATGATCACAAAAACAACGCAAACACGTGGAGACAGGAACCTCGTTTTGAAACAGAGGGAAAGGATTAACAGATGCTACCCATTCACAAGTGGAGATGCAGTAGTCTAAAAGGAAAGACATGATTTCATTTGCTGCCTTTCTCATGATCATAGAGTGAAAAGTTGAAAAGGTTGCGATTTTATAGTTGCTTTCTATGAGAGTGGTGAACCATTCTTGTGCTTAGTTCTTACAAATCTTAACAGTGTCAAAACTATCCAGAAAGAGCTAAAACAACAATATAATCTACAAACTCAATTCACTGGTATGTATATAACTTTTTAATTATTTAAAAAATGTACATTATAAATGAAGATGTATATGGGAGTTTGATTAAAAAGAGTATCACAGTGATGTGAAAAAAAAAATATCAGAAGAACTGTACCTGGCAGCGGGTATGTGTTGAAGATGTTAGTACTGTTGAAAATTACCATGAGCAATGCCTTTAAAAATGACAATGTGTTAAATGTCTAAGCATTATGTGCAGAGTAGATACATCTATAGTATGTGCATTCTGGGAGTTGTGGTAGTTTTAGTCACATTATTAAACAGGAGTTGTGCAGTCAGAAATAAAAGATAAGAAAATGTGCTGCATCTGTATATGAATTATGCAGTAGTAATACTTGTCAGGTATGTATTAGGAAGTATTCGTCAATGTGGTTTTTAACTTATATGACCGGTTTGCATATACTTAGATGGTGAGATATGGGTTTTGTGGTTGCAGATAGTTATATGTACGATGAGACTCTTGAGTTTGCTTAAAGATGCAGAGAACTATGGGGCATATTAGCAATGCCTGGCGATAATTATCGCAAAGCGTAATTAGCGCTTGGATAATTATCGCCATGCATCGCCGGTTTCTATCGCGGAGTTAGCGTGCAATCAGCAATGCTAATTTCCAAAGCGATAGAAATCTTGGAGAACAGTGTGAATATCGCCTGAAAACAGGCGATATTCACACTGTTCCCCAGTTCTGCTTGCTGATAGTGCGAGGGGACTTAGCCATGTAATCCACCTCTCATTGGATTACATGGCTAAGTCAGGGTGGGACCAGGTGTTAGCAAACCAGCGCTAAACGTGTTTAGCACTGGTTCGCTAATCACCGCCCCTGCCTCGCTGATAGGCGTCAGCGACCTCAGCGACTGTTTCCAGTCGCTGTTAGGTGGGGAACGCCTACTTTGTATGCCATTAGCGATAAATATCGCTGGCATGCAAAGCGGCACCCAACCCGGTCGCTATCGCCTACAAGCTGTCGCTAACAGCAGTTAGCGACAGCTTGTTGATAAGGTGATAATATTATCGCCGCTTTAGCTGGAAAAAGTCCAGCTAAAGTGGCAATAATCGCCTTGCTAATATGCCCCTATATATTTTTTAAAAGATAGCCTGAAGGTGAATATCTATTATGAAATCACATATATGTTAACATGATGATATATGTTCTATAAGGCTGTTGAAAATTTCATGTATATGATGAGGGTGGTGTATTTTTTTAAACATGCTATGTTTAAAATTGAGGAGGGTTAATAGTGCAGAATGTCTCTTGAGAGTTCTTGTGCTAGCTTCACTTGGTGTGTAACTTTTCTTTGAGAAATGCTGAATATATGTTTTAAAAACACAAGAAATATTTGCGAAATGATGTAGGTATGCCATTAAGGAAAGATTATGGGCCTCATTACGATGTTGAGTGGAATCACTTCCGACCGATACTGCATCGATCATGGGGCTGACTGACACCCAGTTGGTGGTCCCGACCGCCTCATTAGGATGCGACCGAACACTGTTCAGTTGCATTCCTACCTTTTACTATGGGAGCATGCATTCCGGACGTAATGCATGCACCCATAGTAAAATGGGAGGTGAGGTTCATCCCTGCACCCCGTGGCAGGCACCTCAAGGTGCCTGCCACAAGGTGCAGGGATTACCGGGGGGGGCACAATAGGGGCCCCCTCGGCCTCCAACCGGAGGCCGTGCACAAAAGGTGGCCCTGCTAGGGGTGCCCAAAGATGGTTTCCATGTCAGACAGACATGCATGGAAACCATGTAGGAAACATTCATCGTAATCTCAAGGGCAGACAGGCCCACCCTTGAGATTACTTGACGCATTCCAACTAGCAGACGGGCATTCTGAGCCCGTCGGAAGTGAGCCCGAATGACCAGTTGGATTCCTTTCCGACCGCCTCAATCAAAATGAGGCGGTCGGAAAGAATTAGACCAGCACATTACGATGTGGTTTGGAAAGCTCCGACTGATGGTTGGAGCCTTCTGAACCGCATCATAATTAGGCCCTTTGTGCTTTGAAAAACTGAGAATTGTTGTTTTCAGTTTTAGAAACTTATTGATGCATGTGGACGCTGAGTAACAGAGCAACGTACACTCTTAAAGAGCCATGTATGTAATTATATTTCAAGTGTGATATCAAGACTTATTCCGTCACCCAGGCACTACACATGCACTCTTCCAATAACGTATACACTAATTATTTACTCATTGAAATACGCAGGCAACTCCCATGCATTCATCCAATCACCCAGAATAATGGGGGGAAAGGAAGGAGAAAGCAGTAAAAAGCAAGGCAATAGCAAGAGACAGAACTCAGAAAAACTGGGGGAAAGGAAGGAGAAAGAAGTAAACAAAATGAGGCAAAAGCAGTAGAAAGCATTCAGACAAATGGGAAGGAATGAGACAGAGACCCACACAGGCACTTACATACCCACTCAGAGACCCATATACATGGTCATAATTCTACTCACAGACCCATATAGCCACTCACACACCTACTCACAGACCCATACAACTACTCCCACTCCCACTCACTGTCCAACAAAACCACTCACACATTCAAAACTACTCACACATCTACTCATACACTAATACTGACACTCACACACCCACTCACAGACCCATACAGCCACTCATACACCCAATAACTGACCCATATAGCCACTGACACATACAATCGAAGACCCATACAGCCATTCACAGACCCACTCACAGTCCCATACAGCCACTCAGCCACCCACTCACCGACCCAAACAACCACTCACTCACAGACCTATACAGTCACTCACAAACCCACTCTCAAAGGTTACAATTAGGAAATAAAACGTAAAAGACCTTTGAAATTCAATAAAAAAAAACAAAGGTTACTGTGACATTATAGTTAGGAAATAGAATTAAAAAATCCTTGGAAATTCACTCAAAAAACCAAAGGTTACATGGACGTTATAGTTAGGAAATAAAATTAAAATAACCTTTGAAATTCACTGAAAAACCAAATGTTAAAGGGACATTATACTTAGGCTCAGATTTCTCTCATACAAAACCAGTGAAATTCAGCATTTATAATTACCTGAGCTAACTATAACTTACGCCCCCGCAATGCACTGCTTATGACATGGTCAGTGACATCACTAATGACATCTTAAATTACATTCCATAGCAGACCCCCGGCCCCGGGGACCACCACCTCCCCGGGGCTTTAAATCTATTAGAGGGGGGCCGTGCAGCCCCCCTCGTGGAGCCCTCCTTGGCCCTTGGGACCGCCACCCCCCAGGGCCGGCTCCAGCAATGTCCTGGGGTGCCCACCCCTGGGACATTGCTGTTTGCTATGACAGGGCGGGAGCACGGCTCCCGCGCTGCCATAGCAAATACTGCTTTGTTTCATGGAAGCGAGAGCAGGAAACCTGCTCTCGCTTCCATGAAGCAAAGCAGATTGCTTTTGGGCAAAGGGAGCTGCATGTCAGCAGCTCCCTTTTCCCAAAAGCAATGACGGCTCCCGCAGGAGGCAGGGAGCTGGCTGGGACTGCGGGGGCATTAGGGCTCGCCCCGTGGTAGCCAACAGTGAGGCCAAGCCCCGGGGAATGGGGTCCCCGGGGCCAAAAATGGCCTGGGAGGGGGGCCACCCAGTCCCCCTCCCTGTTTTTATAAAAAAGAAATGGCAGGGCCCCGGGGGATGGGTCCCCAGACCCAAATTGGCCTGGGGATGGGGGCCATGTGGCCCCCCTCCTTTAGAAATATTAAAAATTAAAAATGGATAAAGCCCCGTGGGATGGGGTCCCCTGGGCCATATTTGGCCTCAGGCCCCCCTCCAAAATAAAAAAAAAAAAGAAAGGCTGGCCAGGCCCTGGGGAATGGGGTCCCTGGGGCCAAGAGAGACCCAGGAAAGGGGGCCTCCCCTTTAAAAAATAAAAAAAAGGAAAGGCTTAGCCCCAGGGGATGGGGTCCCCGGGGCTGTAATCGGCCTTAGGAGGGGAGCCTCATGTCCCCCCTCCTTTTCAATAAAATAAAATGGCTCAGGTCCCGGGGGATGGGGTCCCCAGGGCCCAAACTGCTCAAGAGAAAGGGGGCCACACAGCCCTCCTTCTTAAAATAAATTTTTTTTTTAAACCGGCAACTCACCGGAAGCCCCGCCCCCTCCCTGCATGACTCTGCAAACACGCCTCCTGGTGCGCTCTGTGTTGGGGGATTACGTCCCCATCGCTACTGAGGGTCCCTGGGGGCCAACTAGGCCACCAGCGACCTCCAGTAAGCCCCACACTGTGGTATTGCTGAGAGGTGGTACGAAGCCATGCCCCTTTTCACACCACTCTGCAAATGCGCCTCTTGGCTTACTGGTGGTGGAGCGATGAGGTCCCCTTGTGTCCTGATGACTTCAGGACTAAAGTGGACTTCATCGCCCAAGCAGCAGTGTGCCAGGAGACGCGTTTGCAGAGTGGTGTAAAAAGGGGGCATGGCCTCTGAACACTCTCAGCAATCCAACTGTGTGGGGCTTACTGGAGGTAACAGGAGGGCTAATTGGCACCCAGGGACCCTCAGGAGGCAAGGGGACTTCATCCCCCAACCAAGAGTGCGCCAGGAGGCGCGTTTGCAGAGTGGTGGAGAAAGGGGTTGTGGCCTGTGTCCACCTCTCAGCAATCCTACTGTGTGGGGCTTACTGGAGGTAACGGGTAGGCTAGTTGGCCCCTAAGGACACTCAGCAGCAAAGGGTACTTCAATCCCCAGCCAAGAGCGCGCCAGGGAGCGTGTTTGCAGAGTGCTGGGCAAAGGGGGCATGGCCTGCTATGAAACCTTAGCAATCCTGCTGTGTGGGACTTACTGGAGGTAATAGGAGGGGTAGTTTATTTATTTTTATTTATTTTGACGGTTTTGTATAGCGCGAACAAGACCCTTGCGGGTATCAGAGCGCTTTAGAGGGTAAATACAGGTGATTGACAAATACAAATAAATACAATGAGTTATGTGAATACAGTACAGGTAACTATTAGAGACTAGCAAATATCTAAAAGAGTGTATAAAAAAGTTCAGGTGAATTTGGACAAGAGAATCGATTTCACTTCTTTTTTGAAAAAAGCAGCGGACGGATTAAGTATCGTTTCTGGGGGCAAGGTGTTCCAAATCCTGGGAGCCATTCCTGAAAAGGTACAATTGTATGTTTTCTTCTTGGAGAAACGTTGTGGTTTAAGTAGAAGATTATCAGAACTCCTAGTAGATCTGTTGCCACCTGATAGTACTAGTTTCTCCGCAAGGTATCTCGGGGTTTTGTGGTGCAATGCCTTATGTGTCATACAGGCGATTTTCAAATGGATTCTGGCCTCAAAAGGTAACCAGTTGAGGGCACGAAGGTCAGGGGAAATGTGGCAGTTTCTTTTGTACCCTGTGATGAGTCTAGCGGCTGTATTGATTGAGGCTCTTAGCGGAGCGGTCGTTGATCTGGGAAGGCCGCAGAGAGCGACACTCCCATAGTCCACTCTGGGAATTACTAGAGTTTGAACTGCCTGTTTAAAGTCATTTGCGGGTATGAAGGGTTTCAGTTTTCTCAGGGTGTTCAACTGAAAATGAGCCCCTTTAGTTGCAGCGCTGATGTGCTTCTGCATATTTAGCTTACTGTCCAGCGTTATTCCTAGAGATTTAGCGGAATCAATGATGAGAGGTTGACCGTCGAGTGCAGCTAGGTGCTTCATCCACTCGCGGATGATGGTTGTTTGGTTGGGGGGAGCGATTAGGAGGAATTCTGTTTTTAGTGTGTTTAGTTTTAAATGGTTCTTTGCCAGCCAGGTCTGTGTTTTTTGGAGCGTTGAGTTAAGGGACTTGATGTCTTCAAGAGAGTGGACCTTAATGTAGAGTTGTGTGTCGTCGGCGTACATGTGATATTGGATATTTGAGGAGTTGAGAAGCTCAGTGAGTGGTTCCATAAACAGATTGAAGAGTGTTGGGGAGAGGGAAGATCCCTGGGGTACTCCCAAGGTGACTGGGGTGGGGTTAGATAAAGATTGGTTGATCTTGAATCTTTGTGTTCTGTTTTGGAGGAAGGAAGTGAACCAGTTTAATACCGTTCCAGATAGACCCATTCTAAGTTTCAAGAGGTCTAGTAGGTTGTCATGTTTGACTGTATCGAAGGCTGAGGATAAGTCAAGTAGGATTAGCAAACAGGCTTTGTTTTGATCCAGTATTTGTAGTGCGTCATCTATTATGTGGGTCATGGCTGATTCGGTACTGTGCCCTGATCGAAAGCCTGATTGAAATTGATTGAGCAGGTTGAAGTGGTCAATGTGGTTACTAAGCTGCATGTGCACATATTTTTCGAGTAGTTTGTCCAGGGTCGAGATGTTGGATATTGGGCGATAGTTATTCAGGTCTGATGCTGATGCTTTCTTTAGGATGGGGGATACCTGACCAGCTTTGAGGATGTCTGGGATGGTTCCTTGCAGAAGAGAGGTATTTATAATCCTGGTCCATAGGGGCACTAGCAGTGGAATGAAGGCCTTTAAGTGGGTTGCTGGGAGAGGGTCTGTGAAATGATTGGAGGGATTCAGAGCCGTGAGCGTGTTTAAGATAGTTTCTTCGCTGTAGAAGTTGAAGGTGGTCCAGGAGGCATTGTTCTTGAGGTCGAGCTTTGCAGAGCAGTTAAGCGGGGTCACTGGTGTGGTCAGCGAGGAGTTCATGTGTGGGTCGGTATGGGATAATAGGTCGTTAAGTAGGTCTGTCTTTAAGTTTTCAGTCTTTGTTGTGAAAAAGGAGGCAAGTTCCTCGCAATTGGGGAGTGTTTCCGGATTAGCTTGGGGGGAGTGGGAGACACCCTTAGATTGAGCTTTGATTATTTCGAATAGTCTTTTGGGGCTATTCTTAGCTTGGTCTAATTGTTTACATATGAAGTCAGCTTTTGAACGTCTAATCTTTCTGTAATTGGAGTTTCTGGTGCTTCTTAGTAATTTGAGGTGGGCAGCGGATGGAGCGGCTCTCCATTGTCTTTCAATTGCTCTCAGTGATCTTCTGTCTTCATTTAGCCTACCATCATACCAGGGGTTTGAGTCTTTTTGGTGACTCTTTTCAATTGTAGGGGAGCTAAGTTGTCAAGTACCCTGTTCATAGAGTGGAAGTAGTGATTGGTCAGGTCCTGTACATCCTTTAATCCATCCGTTGGGGGCATGAGGGTGTGGCTAGCGGTTGCGAGTGCGGCAGGATTGAGGTTTTCTAGGTTCCTCTTCCAGATTTTCGTTCTCGTAGGTTGGACAGAGAGTAGTTTAACTACTTCCTTGATATGGAAAGTGATTATGTGATGGTCGGACCAGTCGCAAGGGAGAATCGATTCCAGCCGGGTAGAGTCTGCTTTGGAAATTACTAGGTCAAGGGTTGAGCCTTTTTCGTGGGTGGGGCTATCACAGATTTGGGACAAGTTGAGGTCGGACAGGAAAGCTTTGAGACTTTTGACCTCTGGGTCGTCAAGATCGTTCCAGTGGAGGTTGTAGTCCCCTAGGAAGATCTGAGTATTCTGTTGACCGACATTTGTGGCTAGAATATCCATTATGTGTTCGATGAAGGTAAGGTTGTTACCAGGAGGATCGTAGAATGAATGAAGTGAGCATATTGGCTTGTTATTGCTCGTGATGTCTAGGCAAAGGTATTCACAGGAAGAGAACACCGGGGAGTTGGAGCGTTTTACAGAGAGGTTATTCCTAAGAATGCAGGCAATACCACCCCCTAGCCTATCGAGTCTATCTAGTCTTGTGATGTAATAGTTTGGGGGAACTAAAATTTCTAAGATGGGCGTGGATGATTCGTTAAGCCAAGTTTCCGTTAAAATGATAAGGTCGGGTTCATTGGTTATAATGAGGTCAGCTATATCAGCAGCATGACGTGCTGCTGATCTACAGTTTAGTAGGATACATTTTAGCTGGGCCTTGGTTGGAGTGGTGTTCTGGTCATGGGAGATGGGTACTCCCTTGAGGTTATTTTCAACAATACCTCTGGGAGAGTGTCTTGTAATTCTAGATGCATTGGAATGGATGGGTTGGATTAAGGACAGTTTCTGTGTGTCATCCGTGTGCGCAGGTTTAGAGGGTAGGGAAGGGAGTTCGTAGGAATGAAGTAGGGAGGTAAGCTCATTCGGTGATAGGGTTTTCTTTTCCCTGATCGGACGGGATGAGGCATTGGGGTAAGGTACTGTTTTCCATCTGGGTGCAATTGAGGCGGGGGGCTAGTGCATGGCCGATGAATGGGTTTCGCTTGTGGCTTGGATTGTTGCCGGATCAGGTCATGAAGAATTTGGATGTCCTCTTTTATTTGTTGTAAGGATAATAGTATCTCCTCGAGTCTGGGGTCAGGTGTAGGAGTTATCATATTGATAGCCTGGACTGTGGTTAAGTGAGGGGGGGTTATTGCTTGTGTGGTGTCCCGGGGCGTGACGCGAACTGGTTCGACGAATGGTGGTTTTTCAGTGTGGTAGTCCGTGGGGAAGGGAGGGGTGGAGAGGGGACGTGAAGGGGTATTGATGTGTGCTTTAGGAGGATCTGATTCATTATGTGGCATTGTTACAGAGTGGTCGTTACTGGGAAGGGGGGAGTAAAGAGGGGACGTGATGGGGTATTGGTGTGAGCTGTAGGAGGAGGGACGGTGCGATTCGTAGTGCAGGGAGAGGGAGAAGGTGGGATTGCAGACTGATCGGGAGTAAGTGTGTAAGGAGAGACTGGAGCAGAATCTGTAGTGGAGTTACTGGGAATGGCAAGGGAGGTGGGGAGGGGTATACTACCTAAAGGGTGGGCGAAGGTGTGGTTGTGGAGATGGGGAGTGGTAGTGGAGGAAGAGGGGGCGTGTGGGAAGGCTGGGGGCGAGGTGATGCGAGTGTGAGGCGAGGTGGGTATAGTAGAAATTGTGGTGATGCTGGGGGAGGAGTAGGGATTATGGATTAAGGATGTCCTTGGGGGCCAACAACCCCTCCAAATACCTCTAGTAGGTCCCAAACAGTGGGATTGCTAAGAAGTCTTCGGAGGCCATGCCCCCTTTTCTCCACCAATCTGCAAACGCGCCTCCTGGCACACTACTGGTTGGGGGATGAAGTCCACTTTACTCCTGAGGGACTTTGGGGGCCAAGAAGCCTTTCTGGTACCTCCTGTAAGTCCTACGCAGCGGAATTCCTGAGCGCTGGTCGGAGACCCAGCCCCCTTTTTCCACCACTCTACAAACGTGACTACTAGTTAAAGAAGCATTAGGTCTCGCATTTACGAAAGTTACGGCTATTGGCATTGTAAATGTAAAAGATTTTTACTAACGTTTCTTGGAGTGGAGTGGATGTACATTGTGTGTAGTGGAATTATGTAGCATGTTGTGCAGTGAAATTATGTGGATAGAATGTGGGATTTAGTGTATTTGAATTATGTAGATTGAGATTATGTGTTATGGAGAGTAATTATGTGGTATGGTAGTCTGTGTTGTGGAGTGGTATCGTCAGGTTTAGTTTTCCTCGTTTCCATAGAAGCTGAACCATAAACTCAATGAGACAAAAAAAAGAAGGAACCACTGAGGAGCACTTCTGGACCTAGTTGGAGGTATGAGCAGGGCCACTGGAATTATGCGACTGTTCGGCTGCACCGATTTTCGCATAATTAAACATTTTCCAAATTTGCCACATAATCCATCATCTGCTGCATAATCTGTAGATTTGAGCAAAAAAAACCTTGTTTCTAGCACAAACGGCTCAAACGTTACCAAAAATGCAGCGACAAGTGTTACAGCATGGTGGAAGGCCCATTGCAAACCTGGAATGGTCAACTGTTACTTATTGCTAAATGTGGGTGTTAAATTGGTACTAATGGTACGCAACCCACTCTTGTTTCTTTCTGCGCCTCTCTTGCCTCTTTCTGCTTTTCTCTTGCTTCATTGTGCACCGTTCTTCCTTTTTCTGCACTTCTTTTGCCTCTTTCTGCACATCACTTCCACTTTCTGTAGCTCACTTCTTTCTGCACCTCTCTTGCTTCTTTCTGCACCTCTTTTCCTTCCTTCTTCTGCACCTCTCTTGCCTCTTTCTGTACCTCTGTTGCTTCTTTCTGCATTTCTCTTACCTCTTTCTGTACCCTCTTCCTTCTTTCTGCACCTCTCCTGCCACTTTCTGCACACTTCTTCCCTCTTTCTGCACCTCTGATGCCTCTTTCTGCACCTCTCTTGCCTCTTTCTGCACTTCTCTTGCAGATTTATGCCCCTTTCTTGCCTCTTTCTGCACCTTTCTTGCCGCTTTCTGCACCTCACTTGCTTCTTTCTGCACCCCTCTTGCCTCTTTCTGCACACCTCTTTTGTCTTTCTGTACCGCTCTTGCCTCTTTCTGCAACCCTGTTCCCTCTTTCTGCACCTGTGTTGCTTCTTTCTGCACCCCTCTTGCCTCTTTCTGTACCCCTGTTCCCTCTTTCTGCACCTCACTTGCCTCTTTCTGCGCCTCTCGTGCCTCTTTCTGCACCTGTCTTGCCTCTTTCTGCCTCTCACTTGCCTCTTCCTGTACTTCTCTTCCTTTTTTCTGCACCTTTCTTGTTTCTTTCTGTAACTCTCTTGTCTGTTTCATCATTTCTCATGCTTCTTTCTGCACCTATGTTGCTTCTTTCAGCACTTCTCTTGCCTCGTTCTGCACTTCTTTTGCCTGTTTCTGCAACTCTCTTGTCTCTTTTATCACTTCTCTTGCTTCTTTCTGCACCGCTGTTGATTCTTTCTGTACCCCCTTTGCCTTTTTTTGCACCCCTCCTCACTCTTTCTACACCTCTCTTGCCTCTTTCTGCACCCCTGTTCCCTCTTTCTGCACCTCTCTTGCCTGTTTCTGTACCTCTCTTGCCCTTTCTGCACCTGTCTTGCCTATTTCTGCACCTCTGTTGGTTCTTTCTATACTTCTCTTTCCTCTTTCTGCACCACTCTTGCCTCTTTCTGCACCTCTGTTGCTTCTTTCTGCACTTCTTTTGCTTCTTTCTACACCTCTCTTGCTTTTTCTGCATCCCTTTTGCCTCTTTTTGCACCCCTCTTCCCTCTTTCTGCAGTTCTCTTGCCTCTTTCTGCACCTCTGTTGCTTTTTTCTGCATCCCTTTTGCCTCTTTCTGCACCCCTGTTCCCTCTTTCTGCAGTTCTCTTGCCTCTTTCTGTACCTCTGTTGCTTCTACCTGCACTTCTCTTGCCTCTTTCTTTACTCATCTTGCCTCTTTCTGCACCTCTGTTGGTTCTTTCTGCACTCCTCTTGCTCCTTTCGGCACCTCTCTTGCACATGTCTGCACCCCTCTTGCCTCTTTCTACACCCCTCATCTCTATTTCTGCACCTCTCTTGCCTCTGTATGCACCCCTGTTCAATCTTTCTGCACCTTGTTTACCAGTTTTGAGCAACTTTCTTGCCTCTTTCTGCAGTTCTCGTGCCTCCTTCTGCACCTCTGTTGCTTCTTTGTGCACTCATCTTGCCTCTTTCTGCACTCCTCTTGCCTCTTTCTGCACCCATTTTGCTTCTTTCTGCACTTTTCTTGCTTCTTTATGTACCTCTCTTGCTTCTTTCTGCACCTCCCTTGCTTCTTTCTGTACCTCTCTTCCCTCTTTCTGCACCCCTCTTGTCTCTTTCTGTACCACTGTTGTTTTTTTCCTCACTTCTCTTTCTTCATTCTGCACCTCTCTTGCTTCTTTCTGCACCAATGTTGCCTCTTTCTGCATGCGCCTTCCCTCTTTCTGCACCTCCCTTGCCTCTTTCTGCACCCCTCTTCCCTCTTTCTGCACCCCTCTTGCCTCTTTCTGCACCTCTCTTGCCTCTGTCTGCACTTCCCTTGTCTCTTTATGCACCACAGTTGTTTTTTTCTGCACTTTTCTTTCTTCTTTCTGCACCTCTCTTGCTTCTTTCTGCACCCCTGTTGCCTCTTTCTGCACTTGTCTTCCCTCTTTCTGCACATCCCTTGTCTCTTTGTGCACCTCTCTTGCCTTTTTCTGCACCCCTCTTGCCTCTTTCTGCACCTCTGCTGCTTCTTTCTGCACTTCTCTTGCTTCTTTCTACACCTCTATTGCTTTTTTCTGCACCCCTTTTGCCTCTTTTTGCACCCCTCTTCCCTCTTTCTGCACCTCTCTTGCCTCTTTCTGCACCCCTGTTCCCTCTTTCTGCAGTTCTCCTGCCTCTTTCTGCACCTTTGTTGCTTCTATCTGCACTTCTCTTGCCTCTTTCTGCACTCCTCTTGCCTCTTTCTGCACCTCTGTTGGTTCTTTCTGCATTCCTCGTGCTTCTTTCAGCACCTCTCTTGCAAATTTCTGCACCCCTCTTGCCTTTTTCTGCATCCTTCATCCCTATTTCTGCACCTCTCTTGCCTCTGTATGCATCCCTGTTCCATCTTTCTGCACCTTGTTTGCCTGTTTTGTACAACTTTCTTGCCTCTTTCTGCAGTTCTCTTGCCTCCTTCTTTGTGCACTCCTCTTGCCTCTCTATGCACCCCTCTTGCTTCTTTCTGCACCCATTTTGCTTCTTTCTGCACATTTCTTGCTTCTTTCTGCACCCCTGTTGCCTCTTTCTGCACTCGTCTTCCCACTTTCTGCACATCTCTTGGCTCTTTGTACACCTTTCTTGCCTCTTTCTGCACCCCTCTTGCCTCTTTCTGTTGACTCTTTCTGCACCTCTGTTGCTTCTTTCTGCACTTCCCTTGCCTCTTTCTGCATCTCAGTTGCTTTTATAGCACTTCTATTGCCTCTTTCTGCACCCCTCTTGCCTCTTTCTGCACTTCTCTTGCCTCTTTCTGCACCTGTGTTGCTTCTTTCTGCACATCTCTTACTTCTTTCTGTACCCCTCTTGCCTCTTTCTGCACCCCTCCTCCCTCTTTCTGCACTTCTCTTGCCTCATTCTGCACCCCTGTTCCCTCTTTCTGCACCTCTTTTGCCTCTTTCTGCACCTCTCTTGCCTCTTTCTGCACCCCTCTTGCCTCTTTCTCTACCTCTGTTGCTTCTTTCTGTACTTCTCTTGCTTCTTTCTGCACCTCTCTTGCTTCTTTCTGCACCCCTCTTGCGTCTTTCTGTACCTCTCTTCCTACACCTCTCTTGTCTCCTTCTGTACCTCTCTTGCCTCTTTCTATAGTTCTGTTGCTTCTTTCTGCACCTCTGTTGCTTCTTTCTGCACTTCTCTTGCCTCTTTCAGCACCCCTCTTGCCTCTGTCTGCACCAATGTTGGTTCTTTCTGCAGTTCTCTTGCCTCTTTCTGCACCTCTCTTGCCTTTTTCTGCACATCTCTTGCCTCTTTCTTCACTTCTCTTGCTTCTTTCTGCGCTTCTCTTGCTTCTTTCTGCACTTCTCTTGCCTCTTTCTGCACTTCTCTTTCCTCTTTCTACAATTCTGTTGCTTCTTTCTGGATTTTTCTTGCCTCTTTCTGCTCCTATGTTGCTTCTTTCTGCACTTCTCTTGCTTCTTTCTGCACCTCTCTTGCTTCTTTCTGCACCGCTCTTGCGTCTTTCTGCACCCCTCTTCCCTCTTTATGTACCTCTCTTGCCTCCTTCTGCACCTCTCTTGCCTCTTTCTACAGTTCTCTAGCCTCTTTCTGCATCTCTGTTGCTTCTTTCTTCACTTCTCTTGCCTCTCTCTGCACCCCTCGTGCCTCTTTCTGCACTTCTCTTGCTTCTTTCTGCACTTATTTTGCTTCTTTATTCACTTCTCTTGCTTCTTTCTGCACCCCTCCTGCTTCTTTTTGCACCCCTCTTGCCTCTTTCTGCACCCTTCTTCCCTCTTTCTGCACCTCTCGTCCCTCTTTCTGCACCCCTATTCCCTCTTTCTGCACCTCTCTTGCCTGTTTCTGCACCTCTCTTGCCTCTTTCTGCAGCTCTGTTGGTTCTTTCTGCACTTCTCTTGCTTCTTTCTGCACCCCTCTTGCCTCTTTCTGCACCTCTGTTGCTCTTTCTGCACTTATATTGCTTCTTTCTGCACCTCTCTTGCTTCTTTCTGTACCCTTCTTGCATCTTTCTGCACCCCACTTTCCTCTTTCTGCACTTCTCTTGCCTCCTTCTGCACTTCTCTTGCTTCTTTCTATAGTTCTCTTGCCTCTTTCTGCACTTCTGTTGCTTCTTTCAGCACCCCTCTTGCCTCTGTCTGCACCAATGTAGGTTCTTTCTGCAGTTCTCTTGCCTCTTTCTGCACCTTTCTTGCCTTTTTATGCGCATCTCTTGCCTCTTTCTGCTCTTCTCTTGCTTCTTTCTGTGCTTCTCTTGCTTCTTTCTGTATTTCTCCTGCCTCTTTCTGCACTTCTATTGCCTCTTTCCGCACCTCTGTTGATTCTTTCTGCACTTCTCTTGCCTCTTTCTGTACCCCTCTTGCCTCTTTCTGCACCTCTGTTTCTTCTTTCTGCACTTCTCTGGCTTGTTTCTGCACCTCTCTTGCTTCTTTCTGTACCCCTCTTGTGTCTTTCTGCACCCCTCTTCCCACTCTCTGCACCTCTCTTGCTGCCTTCTGCACCTCTCGCCTCTTTCTACAGTTCTCTTGCTTCTTTCTGCACCTCTCTTGCTTCTTTTTGCACCCCTCTTGCCTCTTTCTGCACCCTTCTTCCCTCTTTCTGCACCTCTCGTCCCTCTTTCTGCACCCCTGTTCCCTCTTTCTGCACCTCTCTTGCCTGTTTCTGTACCCCTCTTGCCTCTTTCTGCAGCTCTGTTGGTTCTTTCTGCACTTATATTGCTTCTTTCTGCACCTCTCTTGCTTCTTTCTGTACCCTTCTTGCATCTTTCTGCACCCCACTTTCCTCTTTCTGCACTTCTCTTGCCTCCTTCTGCACTTCTCTTGCTTCTTTCTATAGTTCTCTTGCCTCTTTCTGCACTTCTGTTGCTTCTTTCTGCACTTCTGTTGCCTCTTTCAGCACCCCTCTTGCCTCTGTCTGCACCAATGTAGGTTCTTTCTGCAGTTCTCTTGCCTCTTTCTGCACCATTCTTGCCTTTTTATGCGCATCTCTTGCCTCTTTCTGCACTTCTCTTGCCTTTTCTATGCTTCTCTTGCTTCTTTCTGGACTTCTCTTGCCTCTTTCTGCACTTCTCTTGCCTCGTTCTACATTTCTGTTGCTTCTTTCTTGACTTCTCTTGCCTCTTTCTGCAACCCTCTTCCTTCTTTCTGCACCTCTGTTGCTTTTTTCTGCACTTCTCTTGCTTCTTTCTGCTCCTCTCTTTCTTCTTTCTGCACCCCTGTTGCCTCTTTCTGCACTTGTCTTCCCTCTTCTGCACCTCTCTTGTCTCTTTTTGCACCTCTGTTGTCTCTTTCTGTATCTCTCTTGCCTCTTTCTGTACTTCTCTTACCTTTTTCTGTGCCTCTATTGGTTCTTTCTGCACTTCTCTTGCCTCTTTCTGCACCCCTCTTGCTTCTTTCTGCACCTCTGTTGCTTCTTTCTGCACTTCTCTGGCTTGTTTCTGCACCTCTCTTGCTTCTTTCTGTACCCCTCTTGTGTCTTTCTGCACCCCTCTTCCTTCTTTCTGCACCTCTCTTGCCACTTTCTGTACCTCTCGCCTCTTTCTACAGTTCTCTTGCCACTTTCTGTACCTCTGTTGCTTCTTTCTGCACTTCTCTTGCCTCTTTCAGCACCCTTCTTGCCTCTGTCTGCACCTGTGTTGGTTCTTTCTGCAGTTATCTTGCCTCTTTCTGCACCTCTCGCCTTTTTCTACGCATCTCTTGCCTCTTTCTGCACTTCTCTTGCCTCTTTCTGCACTTCTCTTGCTTCTTTCTACATTTCTGTTGCTTCTTTCTGGACTTCTCTTGCCTCATTCTGCAACCCTCTTCCCTCTTTCTGCACCTCTGTTACTTCTTTAAGCACTTTTTTTGCCTATTTGTGTACCCCTATTTCCTCTTTCTGCACCTCTCTTGCCTGTTTCTGCTGCTCTTGCCTCTTTCTGCACACCTCTTCCCTCTTTCTGCACCTCTCTTGCTTGTTTCTGCAGCTCTCTTGCCTCTTTCTGCTCCTCTCTTGCCTCTTTCTGCACATTTCTTACTCTTTCTGCACCTCTGTTTTTTCCTGCAATTCTCTTGCTTCTTTCTGTACTTCTCTCGCCTGTTTGTATATTGAAATTGGAAGTGCAAGCTGTCAAGTTTAAAGGTCTGTGTGCTCTCGTGACTGAGGTATATGTCTACTCGTACATGTATTCTCACATGTGTTGTGGATCTGAAGACGGTAGCTTAAAAAGCGGGTAGCTTCTCTTATAGGTGGTCAAATCTTCTTAAATCTGCTCTGTCATTCGGTTGTACAGGCAGACATGTCTTATGTATATAGGTGTTATAGAGCCCCTCTAATGTACTATTGAAGGCACATGTGCCCTGGATTAGGAGCAGAAAGAAATACATACACCTTCTTGTACACAAATTTACAGAGTATGCTGTTTGAAACACGGATATTCAAGTATTTGTATGTTTACTTTTATGTAACATGTCACCAGGTAAAAGCAAAGACACACGCATGCATTCCTTCACAAACTTGGCCAGACTTACAACAGTGTAATGGTTAGGATTGCTGTTTTACATTTGGTAGGCCTAACATTCTGAACAGTCGGTGAATAGTGAACCTTCAAGAGAAAAGTGAGGTTTAAGACATCTTGGGAGAAGGATTAGTAATTAGGCTACTTTGTATGAGTCTGTGGAAAGGTACAGTCGAAGTAGGCCTCTTTCTGCACCTCTGTTGCTTCTTTCTGCACTTCTCTTGCTTCTTTTTGTTGCACCTTTCTTCCTTTTTCTGGACTTCTGTTGCCTCTTTCTGCATTTTTCTTGCTTCTTTCTGCACCTTTCTTCCTCTTTCTGCACCTCACTTCCCTCTTTCTGCACTACTCTTGCTTCTTTCTGCGCCTCTCTTCCTCTTTCTGTATATGTTCTACCTATGTAGGCATAGTTAGGGATTAGCATTTAAAAACCTTAGAAATTCACTGAAAAAACCACAGGTTTCAGGGACGTTATAGTTAGGGATTAGCATTTAAAAAACCTTAGAAATTTATTGAAAAAACCACAGGTTTCAGGGACGTTATAGTTAGGCTGACATTTCACTCATACAAAACCAGAAAAATTCAGCCGTTATAGTTAGCTGAGCTAACTATAACTCGCTCGCCCGCAATGCACTGCTGTTGACGTCACATATTGCATCACTCATGACATGGTCAGTGACATCCTGATGACATCACTGATGACATCTCAAATGACATCACTGATGACATCAGCCACGTAATATCTGATGCACCTCATCACACCCTAATATAACCTCTGATACACCCACTCTAAAATGCAGACTACCATTCTTGAAACCATAGACACACCACTACCAGTTAGTACATACCCGCTCACTGATTCATAGGTCTACACACACATTCAATCACTAACCCATACAGTCACTCATACTCGCAGTCACTCATCAATACAGCCACTGATATATGCACTCATACACCCATACAGACACTCACACACCGCCACTCACCCATAGAGTTACTCAAACACCTAGCCAGTCACCCAAAGAATCAATCACACTGCCATTTACTCACCTATACAGTTATACACACACACCACCTCACTTATTCATACAGATAGTAACATACTTGCTCTCTTCTACAATCACTGACACAAGCACACACTCATCCATACAGCCACTCTCACAATCACTCACTCTCACATTTAGTCACTTATATACTCCAACACTCACATATACTGCCTTTCATATATGTAGTTACTTACACATATACCACTGCAACATCCATTCACTCACCAACACAGCCATACTCACACTCACTCACCCATACAGCCCCTCGCAGATGCACTCATGAACGCATACACCCATTGAATCACCCACTCACACATCCATGCAAGGAGTCACACATAGCCCTACCCACCCCCACAGACAGTCAGGCACCCTTACAGATACTCAGACAACCTATCATCAACCCATATAGACACTCATGTAGCTACTCATCAACTCATACAGCCACTTATACACCAACTGACAGACTGATACAGACATTCACACAGTTTAGTCACTAACACATGCATTCAGTAAGACACGTTTAATCACTCACTTATACAGTCAGTCACGCACCTACTAAATCATCCATTCAGACACTCATACACCCACTCATTCTTCAATACACTGTGGCGTATATATATAT